>CM070022.1:27102815-27807452 GCA_036247105.1 Cirrhinus mrigala
CGAACAGTACTACTAACTTATAAAAAATGAGAACACCATAATTAAAATCGGTTACATAGTTTATTGAACTTAAAACTATAGCATTTTTTGAACAAATGACTTAATTTTAATTTTGAGTTGCTCATCATTTTTGAGTATACATTGCAACTGAAGTGATATTTTTAAGTATACGGAGTAACGTTCAATGACGTCATCTACGTCAGGACGTACGCCATCGTTCTAACTGACGCTACCAGAAAACATAACCAAGATGGTGGACACTCGTGCGAGTCTGGACGCACGTGGGGAGATTTGTAAGTAAATGTTTTTTAATCTGCTTTTTATTTTATCATAATAACTACAAGTATATCTTTTAAACATGTTTCATGTTTGGCTTTATTGTCTTTTTACCGGTAACGTTAATGTAGAAAGCTCGACAAGCGTCTCTGCAGTGCTCTGCTTCGCGCGCATTTTTTAACCATTAACCCCACTGCCATATTTAATTTATATGTAACGTTAATATTGTAATCAGTTAGTCGGCGGAACCCAGTCAGTAACATAGTTTTGGCCCAGATCCGGTCCATATCTGGACTGAGTGAAATCCATGCAGGCCAAATGTGAGACGGATCTGGGACAACGCTGCTTGCTGTCTGGGAAGTCATATTTTTTTTATTCTGTTTTTGTTAAGCGATCTGTTTTGGAAAATGCGAATTTATGCTTGCCTTCAGCTGTTAATGTACTTGTGGCTAGCTGTAACTTTTATCCATTATGTTAAGGCTAATGACACAAAGTTAGCAATATATTGGTAAAATAGTTAATAATAAGAGTTGTGAAAAGTAGGGATGGTAGAGACACCGGCAAGCTCGTATTAACATTTACATATTTTTTGCCTTGTAGGCTAAAGTGGATGCAGAGTCTGTGAACTTGGTAAGTATCCTTTTTTCCGTGTACTTTAGATATTTTTAGCAGCTTCACACATAACCCTGCATTGAATATTTATCTAATTTTGTACAGATCAAATTAACAACTGAGTGAAGTAGAATAACATGTGTTCAGAGTTTACAAAGCAATGTACAAATTGTACAAAACAATGACTGAAACGTGCATTGGCTTTGGCCTCATTGGTCGACTTTGTAGCATTTGCCAGATCTAATTTATTATAATGAAAACTGAAATGCTGTTATTTTTGTTTTCCTGTATAGATGTAGAGTCCCAGTTATTGTGAAGATCTGATTCAATTCCAGTGGTAAGTTACATAACACAATGTAACGTTAAGGCTAAATTTCTTGGTTTTAAAATGAAAGTATTCACTCCAATTGTAGGATTCAAAAAAATCAATGGAGTGGAAGTGCAAGTTGTGTGCTGTCTCCTCAGACACCCGGGCACAGTTATTTCGGCACTACCGTTTAAAGCACAGTCATTACTCACGAGTTAGCCCTTTGCCATGCCTCTATGACTCTTGCATTTGCACATTTCAGTCATTTAATGCTCTGAAAATTCATTTGTCACGGATTCACAAAGACACACAGAGAACTCTTGATAGTGAAGGATCAAAAACAGGATCTTCATTTTTTACCTGTCCCTTGTGTGGCCTCAAAGAGCCCTTCTCAGAATCGAACATGTTCTGCCATTTAAGGAGCCACTTAAAGAACCATGAAAATGTGACATGCCCGTTTAAGAACTGTACCTACCACACCAATGTGTATTCATCATTTAATGCTCACAAAAGTAGGAAGCATTCTGGAAGTTTAGACTTTTGTGATCATATTGTATCAATAGAAAATGACAGTTCCCCAGTCACAAGCACTGCAGACCTTAATGCAGATGATCCAGTTCCTTGTTTGATTGCGGACACTTCAACTTCTGTTCCTGAGGCTGAAAATGTCAACATCGGAGAGTTAAGAGCCCAGTTACACCATAATTTGTCTTCCCTGTTTCTGAAGATGCAGACTGTTCTTCATGTTTCTGACATGGCATGTCAGGAAATAGTTGATCATCTGTCAGAGATATTTTCCTTATCGCAACCTCTTATCAAAGATACTATAAAAGAGATACTACAACAGCATCATGTATCTCCTACTGAAGCTGTCTTGAATGATTTGGTAAATGCTGTTAATGACACAAACATTTTTGTCAGTGCCACAGCTAAAGGTGAGGACTTGTCTTCAAATAAACGAAGAAAAACATATTTCGAAAAAACATTTCCTGTGGTAAAGCCAGTGCAGTATGTGTTGGAGCCTGGGCGCACAGTCGTTTATGTCCCAATACTTCAGATGATCCAGGAAATATGCAAACATACTGACATCCTTGACCGAATAAAGGAAACAAAGGCATCACAAGAAGGTCATTATATGAGCCATAAAGATGGCAAGTATTTCCAGGAGAATACTTTGTTGTCATCTTCAGAACTGTCACTGCCATTGATTTTATACATAGATGATCTAGAAATCGCTAATCCACTTGGGACTTCACGTAAGATCCACAAACTCTGTTCAGTCTATTGGATGTTTGCTGATCTGCCATCTAAATATCGGTCTGCATTGCATGTGATTCAGCTTGCTGCCCTATGTAAGGTACCAGACCTTCACAGCTGTGGCTACCAAAGAGCACTTTCTCCTTTGTTGCAAGACCTTGGCTGCCTTGAACATGATGGGGTTTTTATCGAGTCCCTTGGTCAGTCAGTTCGGGGTACTGTTTCAGTGGTTGTGGCTGACAATCTAGCTGCCCATTCCTTAGCAGGCTTTGTGCAGTCTTTCAGAGCTGGATATGTTTGTAGATTCTGCAAAGCTACACGAGAAGAGATTCAGTCTTCTGCTGTTGGAGATGGCGAATTTACCCCAAGGACAAAAGCCAGCCATGATCATGACCTGCAGGATGTTTTACAAGGGGATGGTCACAGTCAGTTTGGTGTCCAAAGAGACTGTGTCTTGAGAGAGAGTTTGCAGTGTTTTCACACAATCACTGGTTTCCCGCCTGATGTCCTTCATGATCTTTTTGAAGGCATTGTTCCAGTGGAGTTGGCCCTGTGTATTCAGGAGATGATTAAGCTCAAATATTTTACCCTGGAGTATTTGAACAAGAAAATTGTGACATTCCCATACCAACATGCAGACAAGACTGACAAGCCACATCCCATTCCCAAGAACTTTGCAGGAAAGAAGACCATTGGTGGCAATGGTCACGAAAATCTCACATTATTGAGACTACTCCCATTGATGCTTGGCAATATGGTTCCTGAGGAAGACTGTTTTTGGAATGTTTTGATGGATTTGAAGGAAGTTGTGGAAGTGGTGCTATCTCCAAAATTTGATGAAGATTCCATTCAGTATTTGCAAACGAAGATACAGGACCACAGACAAATCCTTCAAGAGGTTTTTCCAGAGTTCCGACTGCTCCCCAAGCATCATTATCTGGAGCATTATCCAGATTTAATACGTTGTTTTGGGCCTCTTGTCCATTTGTGGACGATGAGGTTTGAAGGGAAGCACCGCTTTTTCAAGCGTGTAATTCATGATACACAAAACTTCAAGAATGTGCTGAAAACACTAGCAACTCGGCATCAGCACATGGTGGCATACTTCCTCAATACACCATCATTCTTCAAACCACATCAGCAGATTACAGATGTCTCTTCTGTTTTGGTGTCATCGCTTCCTGAAGTTGCAAAAGTTCACATTGAACAAAAAACAAACAGCAACATGATCTACAGCACTTCAAGGATCATTATTGATGGAACTAATTTTGATGCTGGAATGTTTGTGTCTGTGGGACAGGAAGGGGGACTTCCCCAGTTTAGCAAAATTGAATCGATTCTCCTTGTTAACAATGATGTGACATTTCTTTGCCGAGAACACAAGTCATGGTACATTGAACACCTGAGGTCATATGAGCTTTCCCCAGGGAATATGACTGTCCACAGCCTATCCGAGCTGAATGACATTTTACCCCTCTGTGCATACAGGGTTGAAGGAAAAGTGCTGTTGACACCCAAACACTTCATACTTCTTCAGTAATAGTGTATGTATGACTGTTAATTTTAAACCAATTGCAGATTGTGACTGTAGTTCAGATTTTAATATTATTTTAAAAAAAAACTGTTAGAATTTGATTTATTTTGTGGTCAGCAAAGCCTAAAAAAAACAAAAATCTGCAGAGCTTTATCCTTACATTCTAAGGTCTTTATACTAATCAGTCATAATATAATAGTGTGAGAATAACTTTAATTTCTGTATGTGTTTAAAAAATGTTAATAAATATGCCATGCCTGTTTTCATCAATTGTTTTGTTTGTCTTCCAGACGATGGCAGCACCCCAGAAATTCATGCTGCGTGTTTACATTGCCACAGATATTGCAGTGAAAGTAACTTTGACTGGACGACCAGAATCAGTGGATGATCTAATCGCCATACTGCGAGAGAAAGTCAAGCCAAGACTGGATTTTGAGTTTACCCTGCAGTATGAGGATGCAGATTTTAATGGACAACTGAGCTGTCTGATTGATATTCAAGAGTTACCAGAGAAGGGAACACTCAAAGTTGTTAGATCAGAATCTGATGCCAGCTCACTTGCAAGTTCTGATACAGAAATCCTTCCTCATGTGCCTGTAAGCGAGTGTCGGAAGACCTGGCCTGACATTTTTCCTGTGCCTACTTTTTCCTATGAAGTCAAGCATGTGCTTGAAGAGGGAAATATTGCCCATGACAGATCTGGAAAGACACTGAAATTATCCAGGGCCCAAAAGCACAACATCCTAGAGAGCATGGCATCAGTAATCCATGGTTTCAAACCTTACCCAAGTGACAGGGATGTGGGTATGGCAGCAGAGGCTCTTGTTAAAGCTCATCCATGCCTTAAAGAGCCTGGAAGTGAAAATGGATGGTATGGATGGAAGATAAGCCTTAAATTCAAAATGGGCAATTACCGTACCAAGCTAGCCAGATCTGGATGTCTGGAGGTGTCGGTCAACACAGGCAAAAGAAGTAAGAACAATCCTGACAAAGACCCTCCCCACTCCAACATAAAACGAGCAAGACGAGCAGAAGTGAACTTCCTTCCAAACTTTCCAAAGGGACAAAACCAGGCCAGTTTGGAAGAAATGAGACTAAACATTCTACACGAAGTTGAGAAGAGTGAGAAAAACCTGTTGTTGATAGATAATCTTATGCAGATGACATTTTCCCTTCGTCGCCAGGAGATCGTACAGGAAAACCCATTGTTGAAGGACTTCCTGGTGAAATGGCCAGCACTTCAGATTGAGTCGCAGGTAAAACATCTACATTTCTCTTTTCTGCCTCAACTTTAAATTATTTGTCCGGCTCCAGCAAACACTAACAAACTAGTTTGTCAATGAGACTTTTGGGGTTTGTTGCTGATTATTAGCATTTGTTGAAATTTGTTGAATATGTGTGAATTGGCCACTACCTAATCTTTCAAAGATATCAAAAACTTTTTTGGAGAGTAATGCTTAACTTCTATCAAGATGATTGCATTGTATGTTTCTCTAAGGCTGTTTTGATGTTATTTATACATTTTGTGTATTTATGGTTTTGTAGGTTTGTGCAGAGTTTCATCGCATCACGAACACCAATCTTCGAAACCAGTTCTATGCCGAATTGGACAGGCATACGCCACAACTATTTGCCTTGTACAGGCAAAAAGCGTCACATACTGGCAAGGTCTCGGAGGTGCTGCGTGACATCCTCAGGATTTATGATCGTGAGGTGAGTTAACCTGTACACCCTAGTACACCTGTAGTATCGAACCCAGAATAACTTTGTCTCCTTGTTCATTGTTATTTTTGCTTGTCTTTCAAGGATATGCATGATATCAACATAAAGCGCACTGTAGTTCTTCGTGCCCTAGCAATATACTTGCGCGAAGATGACCCACAGTTTTTTAAGACATGGAATGTAAGTATTCAGTGCACTCACCAAACAGGATCAGTTTTTGTGCTTACCAGGGTTTTTTTTAGTCTTTGCTTCATTAACGAATTACCATAACAATATATATTCAATATATATAACTTTTTCACTCTACTTTTGCAAATTCTCTATGTATGTTCTTGTCTAGTTTTTAAATTTGGGTCAATTCAGTGTAAACTGAAAAGGCCTGCCTGGTTAAGTATGATACTATATTAAAGTGATAGTTAACCAAAAAATTCTGATGAAATAGCTGATGATTCATTACTAGACATGTTTACAGTTGGACCCTCTCTGTGCATTCCAGGTGGAGGAGTCGGATGAGCCAGACATCACTGGTACCCCTCTTGCCCTTGTGATGGAAGTCACTGAGAACACTGGTCCTGTCTGTTTCAGTCCGGCAAAGACCGCTGTTGTGGTGGAAGATGAGTTTGTGCTGAGTGACATCCCCACGTTCCCTGAGGCCTTTGTGTTACTCTTTGGGTTAATGTATGCATTGCATTTGGATTACCCAAGAAAATTGATTCACACCTTCACATTCATCCAGAAAATGCTGATGGGGCTTGATGATGGTAAACCTCTGAAACCCTGCTTACTCAATCTCAAAAATGAACTATTACTTACATTGTAGGCAAATTCCATCTTGTCTACAAGTGCTGTTTTAAGTGCTTGGATGTTTTCATTGGGTAGGATGTGTCCTGGCCACCAAATCTATCTTGATTGCACTCTGGGTTTGTTAGTTCCTGCTAAGTAGTTTTGTAAGCGTATGTTGTAGAAAATGTATTTTAAAGCATTTTCACATTTGGTATGTTGTCTTCTGCACCAAATCTACCTCAGTTGCACTTCTACAACAAAAACGTTTTGCAATCAGATTGTATTTTTTTTATTCTAAGGTGTTTTACAAGTGTATATTGTTAAACATGTAGTTTAAACATTTGGTAGGTTGTTACTTTAATATTGTCACTTCCTTTGTTTGTTTATCTCAATTTGTTTTATAAGCTAAACATGTAGTTTACAGCATTTTTACATTTGGTAGGTTGTCTTCTGCACCAAATCTACCCCAGTTGCACTCTTACAACAGAAACTTGATTTTTGTAATCAGATTTTGTTTATTTTAAGGTTGTTTACAAGTGTATATTGTTTAACATGTAGTTTAAACATTTGGTAAGTTGTTAGATGTACCTCAGTTGCACTTTACACAATGGAACATGTAGTTTAAAGCATTTAAATGTTTACATTTACGTTTTGTACAATCTATCTCTGTTGCATATTTAATGCAACAAATACTTGGTTTTGAAATCAGGTATGTATTATTTTTTGTGTTTTGACTTATTCATTTATTGTTTTTATTTCCTATAATTTATCATTTTTTATTTTTTTTATTTATTTTGATTTGCCATGTTGCAAAATAATGGCCATGGGTGTAAAAAAAAAATTGTAATCAATGTTTTAACAGTTTCTAATTTAATTTGTTACATGTTTACAGAGATTTATATAAACAGTCATACAAAATAGACAAAGAATTTAATAGTAAATAAAAACCCTTTAATTATATGTCAACAGTTCTGTGTGTGCTTCTTTTTAGTATTTTGAACTCAAATATGTATCAGGCTATGAGTTATTCAAAAGTTTATTTATTGACTAAAATATTTTATTTATATAAGTGGTAATTAATTAAAAACAGTAAGTTTTGAAAACAAAAAAACTTTACATATCCTACACTAAAGTTTTAAGTACACTGTACTTAAAATAAAAAAAAAGGAAAGAAAAATATTTAAGTTTAGTGTAATTGTAATTTTTAAGTATGTTTACTTAAAAAATCTTAGGTAATCAGTTTCCACAAAAGTTTTGAGTACTCTGAACTTATCGGGTTTTACAGTGTACTGATGAGTTAATATGAAGCTATTTAGACGTTTGAGGGCAAAATTTGGTTTTGAAACACAAGTATAGCTGCACAAGAGCTGTACAAGTCTAGAGAATAGCCAATTCTACTTCGCCACTTTCACATCCTTCCACTAGAGGGAGTGGCACACACATTTTGAGCTTTGCTTTTTGAGAAAAAAGTGCGAAATATGAGTCTCAGTATATCTTTATGGAAACTGTCTGGGATATATTCCCATACAGAGAATCCCTTCGATATACCAAGAACAAACAATAGGGCAATTATTGTTAATGATTTGCTTGAGTTTTTATGTGTGTGTGTATGTAATGGAGGGCCTGCATTGGAGCCGACCCTGGCAAACAATACTGGCATGGCACCATTCACATGAATGGCGTCCTTCCACTTTACAACATTGTGGGAGCCTTTTTTTCAAGACGTTTTTATTTCAGTTGAATTTTCCCTGCGTACTCGACCATCAGTAGGTCAGTGAGTTCAGTAGCTCCCACAATACATTCCCAGTGCATCTGAGTACACTGTTCAAATGCCAAATGAGGGTTCAATTTATTAGCTATTACACTAGAAAAAAATGGCAAGTAACTTACTGAATTGAACAATTAATAGCACTTCTATGATCAACTGATTCTGAGCTTTGGTCATTTACATAAGTGTCAGTTCTCTCCACTGCTAACAGATTGGCTCTGGCTGACTGCAAAGCTTTGACTGGGTGCCTAATGACAGGAGAGGTTGACTCAGGGCTCTGTGGAGTGTATAGAGTGATTGTACGAGTGCATTTAAGTGTGCATGGAGTGAGATCACACAGCGCGAGTAGTTGGCACAGTGCTAGAAATAAGCCCTGCACATCTGTAAGACACCACTCTATGGAGATTTTCAGCTGCAAGGAAAACACCAGACACATACATACACACACCTGCTTTGCTATTACCTCACCACCTTTGCAAGGGCTGGAGGTCACACCTACGGGTGAACCGTGCAGAGAGAGGCTTTCAGTGGAAAGTTGTTGTTTTTTTAAATCAGTGCTCTCAGCTTTCACTGTGGTATAAAACAGGTAAATGATGCAAACAAGGCAGTTTGTGTAACAACATTGTAAAACTGAAGTGATCCAGAGGTTCGCAAAACAAGCAGGCAAACACAAAAAGCTTGGACACAAGGTGACCTGCAATTTTGTTTATTTATTGTGCTTTAACGTCTGTAACGTCTGGTTTTTGGACAATTTTTTTTCAGTCTTTTATATATTTGTCTCACACATGCCAAATTAAAGTTAAAAAAAAAATAATAATGTTAAGTGCAAGCAGTGCTGTTACAACCTACCCTGCTGAACAATGCCAAACAGCTAAGTTTTTGTCCAGTGTCTATTTCTCTCCTAACTTCATGTCAGTTTGAATTTTTAATATGCATTTATGTTGTTAAACAATTTACTTGTTCAAAATAAATGCATTGATAAAGAATGATAAATGCCATCCTCTCATGAAACTCTAGATGGCGCAGTTCGATGGATCATTCATGCAAACTGATGATATTTACAACTTTGAACAAAGTTGTTCAAGCTGGTACAAGCTGATTGGTTCATGCATACGCAGCCAATAAGCTTGCTGCTTTACATTTAAATGGCTGGTAGATGGTAATGGTAGCATTTAAATGGTAGCATTAATTAGAGTTTTTGCAGTGCACTTACAGAGTAACTCTGAAACCCTCCACATCCCCAGCTCCACCTGTATCAACACATTCTCACTCCCAACTCGTCACATATTGACGCTTGGTCATGACCTTTTGGTGTCACTTTTTGACGCACAGGGTACCCCTTTAGCGTCATTCTTCAATGTGCAGGGTCCTTCATTGCTTTAAATAAAGAAATCCTTGGCGTCATAATGCTGATGCAAAAGGCACTGGGAATTTTATTGTCATGATCAAATTATATATTGGGTAATAATATTGCCATTATTGCATATATGTTGGGGTGTGATTTTTCAATGTAAAAAGTTTTATTTACATTTCATTATTTACACATTTACAAGCACGTAACCCAACCCCTGCCCCTGAACCTACCATTTGTCAATAAAACACATGATATAACTGGCAGATACAGCTACAGTCATAATTTATTCAGAAAGTATTAATATTCCAAGTCTTCCGAGGCAAAACGATTGATTTGTGAGAGGAATAGACACAATCTCAGTCTCAGTAAGATCTGAGTAAAACTCTGGGTAAAAGTCTGTTTGTGCGTAAAGAAATTCAAAAAATGCCGCCCGCCAGAAGAAGCGTTACGTCAGCCTTGGTTGTGAAATGCCATTGGCTCTTGTGTGTCTCGTGACCAATTACGTCACGCTAAAGTTCAGGAGTATCTTTTGAATGAGATGTAAGCGCGTGAATGGAGCGGGATCATTTTCAGCGATTGTAGCTTATGTTTTACTCTCTTCTTTGCATAAAGATATCGTATGGCTGCAGAAGACATGGAATGCAGCACGACTCTTTTGCTTTTATACTGCTTGTTTATGGTCAGTTTCTGCAATAAATACCTGTGACTGTACTTATATTTGCCTGTTACATGTTTTATATTGTTCAGAAGTGGGTAGGTTTAGGGTAGGGGTGGGGTTAGGTGCTCCAATGAAAGAATAAAATTATATAAAATTATTTATACTTTTTACCAATGCATGCAAACCATTAAATTAAGGCAAACAACTAAAATCAGTGGAGGACCCTGCACATCCAAAAGGGTCCTGACCAAGCGTCAGTATGTGACGATTTGGGAGTGAGAACGTGTTGCTTGTATAGATCTGCTACAGGTTATTATATATGCTTCTTGTGCAGCAGCAGTGTGTCTTAAATACTCACAACACTGTATCTGTGTATTGGCAGTAGCAATTTACTGTACTTGCTTTACAGCAACAGCAATAATCCACACTGACAGCAGCATAACCAACAGCAGTAGGAGTTCAGCAGTTTTGCAGATCTATTCCGCCAAGACTAAACACATTAACATCAAATACATCTTCTGAGAGTTGTCATGATATAACTATTAAGATACTATAACAATGACTGTATTATTATCCACAACACTTAATGATAATGTTGTGTTTATTCAACTTGTAAGAAAACATAACTACTACATAGTTTAGATAATAGGTGGTGAATCTATATGAATTTTTACAATTTGATTGTAACTCATTCCTAACTCTGCCCCTAAATTTAATAAGGCACAAACTGATCATGTGAAAACGTATGTATGAGATCACAAATTCATACAAATTTGCCACCAATTAGCCAAAACATAAAATAGCTGTGATTTAAAAGGATAGTTCACCCAAAAATGAAAATTACCCCATGATTTACTCATCCTCAAGCCATCCTAGGTGTATATGACTTTATTCTTTCAGAGTTATTTAAAAAAAAATGTCCTGCTCTTCTCTCATTTAGAGTTAAAACACACTCTTCCAAACTTTATAAGAGCAATGAATGGCTGTTCAGTTTTTGAAGTCCAAAAAAGTGCATCCATCCATCATAAAAAGTGCTCCACATGGCTCTGGGTGGTTAATAAAGGCCTTCTGAAGCAAACTGAAGTGTTTGCGTAAGAAAAATATCCATATTTAAAACTTTATAAACCATAATTTCTAACTCCCACTAACCGCTGTATGCGCGTTCACAGCGCATTCCAGCGAATGACGTAGGATGTCGACATAGTGTAAGCTCTGGTGAGAATATGCTAGTGTTGCAACAACCACGTTTTGTTTACAGCAAAGGAAAACAAGTCTCTTGGCTTGTATCGAAATTGTCTGACATTTTTCTTTACAAATCCTTGTGACCGGTGTTTTGTTTTGCTCTCTCCTTTGCACTTAAATGTTTGTCACTGCATTTACTTACATCCTACATCATTCGCTGGAACGCAGCTCTCATTCGTGAATGCATGTGCCACAGTTAGCGGAAGTTAGAGATTATGGTTTATAAAAGTTACATAGATATACAAATGCTTTGATTCACTTCAGAAGGCCTTAATTAACCCTTTGGAGCCTTGTGGAGTATTTTATGATGGATGGGGGCACTTTATTTTACTTCTATTTGTCTACTGAATATCAACAGCCATTCACTGCCATTATAAAGCTTGGATGAGCCAGAACATTTTTTTAATGCAACTCCAATTGCATTCGTCTGAAAGAAGAAAGTCATTGTCTGTCGCTTTAAATGCTTAAGTTAAAGTGAGGTGGATTCTGAGTGGCTGTCAATGTGTTATTCATTCATCAGCTGAAAAAAAAAAAAAATTTAAAGCGATTCCAGTGGTAATACTTATCTTCTGTTTTGTTATCATTAAAATCTGTCATATGGGCTTTTCTGTTCTCATAGAAAAATGATTAAAACTTCATAGTCAGTGTTATAGTTATCATCCTTGATGTACACTGCCTTTTCCAACCCTCTACGTCTGCTGAAGCATAATATTTCTAGTTTTTTTTATTTATTTATTTTATTTTTTTGTATTAACCCTTGTGCAACCTTTTGGACATTTTTGTCCTTTTCAGTCTTGTTTTTTGTGATCATTTCGCCCGTGTTATTGCCAACTGCATACATTTTGGCACAGGTGTGTATTTTTATTGGAATTTTACTATTTCAACTCCATTTCCTTTAATAAATCTATTTTGCACTAGGTACAAAAAAGTGTAACAGTCAGCACCTTTAGGAGAAAAATGTCCCCATTGAAACCCATTTAAACAGCTATTTTTAATCGCAGTGCCATTTAACTGTAAAATGATGCATTGATGGAGGCTTTCATTCTGCTGGCAAGGCATTAAAATTAATTTTTTTACTATTTTTTCCTAGGTGAAGCCATTTTTTCAGGTTTGGCCTATAAAGCAAATACTCGCTTTATTCCTGTTTTTTGCTTCTGCATATTATAGAGCCAATTGGATAAATAATGCAGTTATAATTGTGTGGGTGTGTTGGTATGGATGTCAGAGTGTGGTTTGTATGTGTGTCATAAAAAATGTGTGTGTGCGTGTGCGTTCTTGTCACATTTGAGAGAGAAAAACTCTAGTGCAAATCACAAATCCAACCACTGTGTGCCCAAGCGGAGTTTTGCTGGCATCTTATGGACACTGCGCCCAAACAAATTCTTACTGAAAGCTCATTTTTTGAGATATCAACTTCAAATTTGGAACACAGCTTGTTTAGATTTAATTTTCTAGCAGGTTTAGAGTTTAACATGTTTCATAAAATATATATTTTATATCAAGTATAAGTATAAGTTTATTTTCATAAACTTAAACCTCTATAACTTTTTTTTTTTATTTCACTTTTAAAACTTTTTCTACTTCATCAGTAATCTGCCATGGGTCTTCTTTAAAATGAGACCAAACTTAAGTCTGTGTTCCCACGCTTTAGATCTTTATGACATTTTTGTCCACTATGGGCCTATGTATAACTTTTTTTTTATTGATGCAAAAGAGTTAAAATTAATGAGTATGATACATGTAAAATTTAACAAGAGAATCTACTGATTCATATGATGCCAGTTCTGTCAACTAACAACCACTAGATTGCAGTTCAAATTGTAACACACACGTAGGCTAAAATGTGGATTTTTCTTACTCTGATCTTTTTTTTTTTTTTGTCTTGTAAGTCTGTTTTGACTACTTCTAAGTGTCACTAAGGGGATGACGATCATGTATGAAAGTGATTTCATCCAACACCCTGTGTTACAAGCATCTGTCTCCTCTACTGTTGTAAACTGTTGAAAAGATGTGCTGCAATACTATGAGCTATTGGGGATTTTCTTAGAAATGCTTTTTTTAACTGATCATTTTATGTTAGTTTAATGGACTAAATGAAGGTAATTATTCAAACATTTCATTTGACGCACAACGTTTGAAAACACACATCTGTTTATATATTTCTAAAGCGTCTTATTTTTCACTAGCTTTATGCTTAAATTATACATGCCCCATTGTAGTGGCAAATGGGTTTGTAAGGGTTGTATACAAAAGCACTGTACGTGTTTACCCCAGATGTCAACGTTAGATGGATAACTTCCTGTGTGCGATTGCAGTTAAACCACCCAGATAGAGTCTATGCAGCTTCACCAAAGGCACGTCTCTCCGGACTGTGAGAGAAATTGAGCGAGAGTGGCTCGAATTGGATGTATACAGTGACCCACTAACTTGCCAGCTCTGATGGAACACAATGGAAAGTGTGTCAGAGGAGTTTCACAGTCTGGCTCCCAGAGCTGCTGTGATATTGAGACTGAAATAAGGTGTCCAAGTGGAGCTGTTTGGATTAAGCCACTCTCTTATGTTTCTCTTTCTCTGTCTCTCACACCCTCTTTTCTCTTTCTCTCTCGCTTTTTCTCATGTTTCATTTCATTAATCATGCTAAAGTGCTTCAGTCTGGACAATTACTGGAATTTAATGCTTTTTATATGACTTTGTTTATTGGTCCTATCTCCATCTTGTGTTTTCTGTGATTTTAGTCTGTTGGCATTGTAGACTGTAAGAGATATGTGTGATCAAAGAAAAAAAAGAAGATGATGACCTGGTAGCACTGATTCGGCACAATAGCAAAGAATTAGTTATCCCCTCAGTTTATATCAGTATATCTGCCACTCAACTTTCAATGAAATTTATTTGTAAAGCGCTTTCTACAAATACACAGCATTGTTCCAGAGTAGCTTTACAAAAAAATGGAAAAATAAAGAAGATAAAAGGAAAATCTTTGACTGTTAAAGGGATAGTTCACCCATTACTCACCCTCATGTTGTTCCAAACCCGTAAAACCTTCGTTCATCTTCGTAACACAAAGTAAGATATTTTTGATGAAATCCGAGAGCTTTTTAACCCTGCGTAGACAGCAACAAAAATATCTTAATTTGTGTTCTGAAGATGAACAAAGGTCTTATGGGTTTGGAACAACATGAGGGTGAGTAATTAATGACAGAATTTCCATTTTTGGGTGAATTATCCCCAAATTAAGTGTAATTTGCTTTCCGAATCTCGCTTTTAACTCATGTGTGGTGATTGCTGGCTGTCAATTTCAGATGCAAATTTGGTTGATTCCTCTAAAAACAACAAAGACTGCTTTCAGAAGTCCTTATTTTATCATATACTGTATACAAGACCTCTGCTCCGATTACCATCAATATCAGTAATTTCAGGTGGTTCTGAAGTCACTTTTTATTGTGCTACATAGTCTGTCAAATGAAAGGCAAAACTCTATAGTTCCAAAATCTAGTATAGTCTGATATCACACCGTCTAGTGTTTCGTCCCTTTCTTGAGACAAAAAAGCTTTGAAGATGATTTATATGGCCATTTATTTGATTCTTTTTTCAGTTCAGAGAAGTGAGTGGTTTGGGAATAAACCAGTGTTCATGACTTATGTTAGTCTCACACCGCTCACCTGTGAGTGATTTGCTACAGTGCCACGAGAGGCCACAGATTTAGCCTTGCATTTGCAAGTAACCCAAGGTAATCTCTGTCACTTGCACATGATTATGACTTTTCCAGGACGCTAGCAGTTAGCTGCAGTACAGTCCTAGCTAACAAAAATATGATCTATGAACATTTTCCCAAAGTTCCCACTAAGTTATGACATTTATGAACTGTCTTTGAACGTCCCGATTTTCTGTTAACGTTTAAGGGGTTATCAGATACTCATTTTTCACAAGTTATGATTCGTTAGGGTCTTAATGAGAAGACTATAACATACTTTGGTTAAAATTTCTCAGTGGTAGTGTAAAAAACACCCTTTTTACCTAGTCAAAATCAGCCCCTTTCAGAGCGAGACTTTTTCGGACTGTTTACAGCTCACTCAGCTCAACTCAACTCAGGGCGGGTCTAAGGTAAGAACCTCGTCAGGTCCCGTCTGACCTTCCAAAGCCACGTCTCGTCTCAGCTGTCCTTCCAAAGTCTCGCCAGGTCTTGTCTCATCTCCCAAGCCACGCAGAGCCCACGCTCTCTAACCTCACAGCCTCCACACCCTCAAGCCCGGCAGGCATCCCACTATCTACTGTGCTGCCTGTCATGGGGATCACCATTTTAAGCGTGTGGGCTACACATTGTACTCCAGAGGTCTCGTCTGACCACGAGTCTGCTCCAGAGTCCTCGTCTGACCACGAGTCTGCTCCAGAGTCCTCGTCTGACCAAGAGTCTGCTCCAGTGGCCTCGTCTGATCACAAGTCTGTGCTAGAGGCCTCACCTGTCCACGAATTTGCGGCATTGCCTCCTGAGGTGTCAGCGTGTGCTATAGAACCTCCCAAGGAGGGGGCGTCCATTCATGAACTCACTGCCACTTTATTCCACGAGTCCGCTCCAGAGGCTTCGTCTGTCCATGAGTCTGTGCCAGAGGCCTCTCCTGTCAAAGAATTTGCGCCAATGCCTCCAGAGGTGTCAGCATATGCTGTAGAACCTCCCAAGGTGGCGGCGTCCACCCATGAACTCACTGCCACGTCTGACCATGAGTCTGTGCCAATGCCCCCGTAGAGGTGGCGGCTCCGGCTGCAGAACCCCCTAAGGGGGCGGCGTCCTCCTATGGACTCTCTGCCCATCATGACACGGCCAAGGAGACCTATCATGAACTCTCTGCCTGTCATGTCACAGCCAAGGAGGCCAATCATGAACTCTCTGCTCTGCTATGGATGTCATTTGTTCCAAAGTGGGTATCTTTGCTCCAGACTGCTCTGTCTGCCCCGCCATGGCTCCCTGTTCTGTCTGCTTTGCCTGCCCTGCCATGGCTCCCTACTCTACCTGCTCGCCATGGCTCTAGGCTCCTCTGACATCCTCCAACATGGTGGACTTCTGCTCCAGTGCTCCACGGCCCAGGTCCTCCTAGGTTCCACTGTCTGCCACTGCTCCACGGCCCAGGCCCTCCAGTGTTTCACGGTCTGCTACTGTTCCAGGGCCCAGGTCCTCCAGTGCTTCACTCTCTGTCATTGCTCCACAATCCAGGCCCACCTTCTCTGCATTGACCTGGCCCTCCGTCCTACCCCCTGTTTTGCCTCTGTTCCCCCACCCTCCTGGACTGTTGTAGTTTTGAGTGCCAGGAGGGGGGGGTTCTGTAATGCCACGCCAGCAGAGGGAGCCCTCACCCATGGACTGTCTGTTACCGCTCCCTCTGCTGCTTCTATGGTTACTTCCTGTTTGGCAGCCATATAAGGAGGGCCATGCCAAACAGGCTTTGCGAAGTATTGTTTTGCCTGTGCGGACTCTACCAAGCATTTTTCCTTGTTTCATAGTTTTATTTCCATGGTCATAGTTTTGTTTCATAGTCATAGTTTTGCCTTGTTTCATTGCCATAGTTTTTGCCTTGTTTCATTGCCTTGTTTATTTTGTTACTTTGGACTGCTCTCTGGCATTTTGACATTCTGCCTGTTCATTGGATTACGCTTTTGCCTGGCCCTGGATATTACTGTTTGCTGGTGTCTGACTCTGCCTTTCTTGACTACTATCTGTTTAATAAAGCTCGCCTTTGGATCTATCACGCTTCAGAAGAGTCCCGTTACAATGTAATCTTTCACTTATATATGCAAAGCTGGTAGGTCTGATTTTAGTGATTTGGTTTGTTTGGAAAGTTGATATATTTGAGTCCAGAATGTGAGATATTCTGTCAAATTCTGCTGTGTTGCTATGTTTTTTTTTTTTTAAGTTTAGTGGTGTCATCCTATATGAAATGTTGTTTTTGTTAATAAATTGCAATTAATATGTTTATTTAAAATATATATTTGCTCAAAATAGCTTTTTGACTGCAGAACAATGACTAAAGTATCTTCCCCAGTGATTTGAAAACACCCAATTTTCATCAAGATTACATAACATGAAATGAAAAAACTGTGATAAATGTTTGAAGTACATCAAGTCTGTGGTGGTCTTTGAAAAGTCTTTGTAAGGGTTCCACCGCAGGCCAGATAAAGGACTTGCAGTGATAATATTGATGTTATTGCATCACAGTTCTTGGCACGCAGAGTTTCACTCTGTCATTCACTAGCCTGTCTCCCTCAAATTAGCGTCTTATGGCCCTTGTTAAACTGCACCACATGTGCACATGTGTCCCTGTCTGAATCAAATAATAGGGCGTTTCTCATTTCTTGTGTATCACTCTCTTTTATACTCTTTGTTGTTCACTCCGCCCTCTCTCATCTCTAATGCAGAACAGGCACCTGGTTTCCCCTGGGCAGATCAATACTCTGCTTACAATGTTTCCCATGATGCAAGACCATTAATTAAAGCATCTAATCAAGTAATTGTCCACAAAAGCTTTTTATGAATGCTAAAACAATAATTTGTCACACATGTTGAGATATTGCTCTGCTGGTCCTGGCTTCTCTGTAGGTCACCATCCTTTCCTGCTGTGTATTTAAAAAACAGTAACCAGTCAGGAGCTTTTATGTAATTTACAGGATATTAGAAATGATAATAGTACAGTCCCTCCAGAACAACCAGGATTTAGTGTCTTGCACTTATATAGCCGTAATCACAGCGTGCCGATATACAGCCACTCGGTTACGATGCAACAATTCGACGGCACGCGTGTGTATGGTAAATAAATAAAAAAACAACAATGGAGCGTCTTTAAAAACCTTGTTTGTGAGAACCACTTTCTTCCGCCATGGATTCAAATCTCAAGTTGATAGTTTAACAGCTGTGCGTAAGCCTCCATTACTAATTCCAAAACACCTCTTTAGTAATGAAGGAACATTGAGTTGCTTCATTGAAAGCTTCTTGTATTAGAGAAAAGCTACAACACCACAACACCTCAGCCAAAACTGTTTGCTTTGGAACAAATAATACATTAATGAGACCAAAGACTGCCCAGTAGGTTTACCCAAAATAAATTACATCTCATGGTTAATCACTATAGAGATATCAGAGGCAGCTGCAAATTCCTAGAAGATCTGGCTGAGGCTGCTCTCAGTGAGTTCATGAGTGCTGAATGGTCACTGACGCGCTGGAGCTCAAATCTCTGAAAACACTGAAGAAAATTTTCAAGTAGGTGCATATTTACGGTTAACAAACTGCATATTTGAAGTCTAAACAAGTACATTCCTGCCTAAAAAACCTCTTAAAACTACATTCTGTGACACAAAAACAGTATTATTTTAAAAATGATAGTTATTTTGATATTTTATTCCGTATAAAAGTAAAAAGTGGATTTTTTTTTTTTTTTTTTTTTTTTTTTTTTTTTTAACATAACTGTTTAAATGTACTTGCAAAAAAGTTATGTGGTCCAACGAACATGCAGAAACATGCTGAAAAAATACTTTTTACCTTAAAAAAAATATATTTAAAAACATTAAATAAATAAACATGAAATTATCAATTAAAATGTGTACAATCACATGTATTGAAAGTGTAAGTGTTAGAGCCGTAAACTACGGTGACGCACTGCTGTCACACACATATTATTTTTTACACCCAATTATGTCGTAATAATGAGATATGTTGTTTTAACAACATCTTTTCTCATTAAAACGACATCTTTTCTCGTAATAACAAGATGTTATGTTGTTAAAACATCTTTTCTCGTAATAAAGAGATGTCGTCGTTAAAACGACATCTTTTCTTGTAATGAGATGTTATGTAGTTTTAACATCTTTTCTTGTCAAAACATCTTTTCTTGTAAAAACAAGATGCTATGTCATTAAAACAACATCTTTTCTCATAATAATGAGATGTTATGTCGTTAAAACAACATCTTTTCTCGTAATAACGAGATGTCATCATTAAAACGACATCTTTTCTTGTAATGAGATGTTATGTAATTTTAACATCTTTTCTCGTCAAAACATCTTTTCTTGTGTAACGAGATGTTATGTTGTTAACATTACATCTTTTCTCATAATAATGAGATGTTATGTTGTTAAAAAAACATTTTTTCTCGTAATAACAAGATGTTATATCGTTAAAACTGTATTTTCTTTGAATAACTAGATGTTATGTCATATTAACAGCATCTTTTCTTATAATAATGAGATATTATGTCATTAAAATGACACCTTTTCTCGTAATAACGAGATGTTATGTTATTAAAACTACATAATTATCTTGTTAAAACATCTTTTCTTGTTATAACGAGACGTTATTTTGTTAAAATGACATCTCTTCTTGTAATAATGAGATGTTATGCCATTAAAACGACATCTTTTCTCGTTATAACGAGATGTTATGTCATTAAAACAACATCTTTTCTTGTAATAACGGGATGTCGTTGTTAAAATGACATCTTTTCTTGTAATGAGATGTTATGTAATTTTAACATCTTTTCTCATCAAAACATCTTTTCTTGTAATAACGAGATGTTATGTTGTTAAAATTACATCTTTTCTTGTAATAATGAGATGTCACGTCATTAAAACATCATCTTTTCTCGTAATAACAAGATGTTATAGCGTTAAAACAACGTCTTTTCTTGTAATAACGAGGCATTATTTAGTTGAAATGACATCTCTTCTTGTAATAATGAGATGTTATGCCGTTAAAATGACATCTTTTCTTGTAATAATGAGACTTTATATCATTAAAATGACGTCTTTTCTTGTAGTAACAAGATGTTGTCATTTTAACGATATCTTTTCTCGTTAAAACTTTCTTGTAACAACGAGATGTTATGTCGTTTTAACGGCATCTTTTATCGTAATAACGAGATGTTACGTCATTAAAACAATGTAATGACATCTTTTCTTGTAATAACGAGATGTTATGTCATTAAAACGACAATTATCTCATTAAAACAACATCTTTTCTTGTAATAACGAGATGTTATTTTGTTAAAATGATGTCTTTTCTCGTAATAGCGAGATGTTATTTCGTTAAAATGACATCCTTTCTCGTAATAATGAAATGTTATATCATTAAAACAACATAATTATCTTGTTAAAACAACATATTTTTTCTTGTAATAATGACATAAAAACTATGTTTTTCCTGTTATAGAAGATATATGGTTACATTATGTAAGCAATCTAAGCGATTGTCCACGAAGCTGTCGCCACAGTCTTGACATAAACGAGGATCTGCAGGAGGGATAATAGAAATATGCCATTTTAAATGTATTTTAATGTAATGTTTTTTTTATTGTAGCAGCATTTTTATTAGGATTAATCTCCAATCTGTCTATAATATAATGCTATCCAATAACTGGACTCAGACCCAGCTGCTATGACTCGTTAAGATGATCAGATCAAACCAGGTATTTTTGAATAATTGACTCTAGGCTTGGAATATTTCTTTATTTGAATGATTTAAATTTGATTTAACAACAACTTGAAATACAAACTAGTTTTTTTAACTAGCTAAGATGACATTTTAACAAGATAATTGTGTCGTTTTAACAACATATCTCGTTGTTACGAGAAAAGATGATGTTTTAACGAGATATTAATGTTTTAACGATATAACATCTAATTATTACGAGAAAAGACTTCGTTAAAATGACATAACGCCTTGTTATTTTGAGAAAAGATGACGTTTTAATGAGATATTTGATTTAACAACATAACATCTCATTATTATGAGAAAAGATGTTGTTTTAACAAGATATTTATGTTTTAACGACATGAGAAAAGATGACGTTTTAACGAGAAAAAAGATGTTGTTAAAACAACATATCTAGTTATTACGAGAAAAGATGACGTTTCAACGAGGTAATTGTTTGTTTAATGCCATAACATCTCGTTATTACGAGAAAAGATGTTGTTTTAACGAGAAAAGATGTTAAAATGACATTACATGACAAAAAATGACTATAGATAGAGAGAATTGAAAAATAAAAAAGAGGAAAATATCGGAGGAACAAAATAATAAAAAGAAGGCTTATGATCAGGCAAGAGGTAGGACCCGCATAAATATCGGAGCAGCTTTCCATCGGTGGAGAAAACTCAAGGAACGGGAATTACTTAAATCGCACGCTGAGGTTGCGATGTTTCTTTTTAATAGGTGAATAACATTGATTTTGCATGGTTTCGCACAACTTATCTGTGTTGGCTTTTGTTTGAATATGTCATCTTCACTTGTTTCTGCAATTGCCGTTATGCCAGGGTTGTGTACGGACGTGCGGGGCAGAGATATCAAAATAGGAGTGAGGTCCTGTTGGCTATGGGTGTGTTTGTTTTGGTGCTTTCAAATATCAACATCATTTGGCAAAAATTAGTGCACCTTCAAGACTGATTTGGTTTTTTGATTAATGTAAATTTTGTGTTATTTCTAATGTATAACATGACTTTGGCTGGTTTTATATGTGATATGTATGTGTAACAAGAAGGATTTTTTGCTAGACAGTCTTTTGACCATGAGGAAATCTAAAATTCATGAACTTTTGGAACTTGACTAAGTATAAAATCGTTTTTGAGTTCCATTTCCTTTATAATGCAACTTGACAAGAAAAGAAAACTTTTGCACTAAAGCTTAAGGATTCATGTGTCAAGTCTTTTGTGAAAATGGCGAAGAACAGAAAATGGCTCGGATCTCTGTTACAGTTAGGAAACTGTATCACATTTTTTAGACCGTATGAAACCAACTTGGCACATGTGTTTTAAACTCAATTTCTTCACTTACATCATTGGCTTTTACTGTATATATTTTTAGCTCAGGCAGATCAGATCAGAAAACTTTATTAAGTTGTACAAAAGATCCTTCTGTGTGTTTGTTTGTTGGTTTTTGCCTCACAAGCTGTGACCTCTGTCAAAGGACACATCCAGGACGCATCTTTTCTCCAGCCTCTCCCAACAATGCATCTTCTGTACACTAACATATGATGACCAGAGGCGGGTGGAAAGGTGACAGTTTATGTACAAACTCTCTGGCAGCTGCAGCTTGCTCATTCCTTCTGTCCCACAAACAGAGAGGCAGTGTGTGACCCCAGCATTAACAGATCTGTCTGTACACTCCCAGTTACCTCATGCTCAACTAGCCCAAGCTAGACAGGAAATGAGACTGCGCCAGTTTGAAGTGGTTCCGTATGTCACAAAAAAAAAATCATTTCGACATAAATTAAATTTTTAATAACTTATCAATCTACAATTTGTCGAGTCCATCTGGATTATATTACATAATATGGCGCGCAACAATCACACACAGTCAGATAATTATATTGGTGAGTCTTTTAATCACTTTAAACTAACATCACCTAAAACCAGGTGATAAGGTTATTCGGTTATTCAGAACATAAGTCAGAGTTACCAGAGAGCTTTTTTTTTTCTTTTTTGTACGGCTCTGGTTGCACCGCTTTAGCAAACATGTGAGCATACATGCATGTGTATGTGTAAACAGCTGAAATAATTGGATCCCTGTTCTTTCATCTGACACCGACCTCCTCCACCCTTTGCTAATGACACGTCTGAAAAGTACCTCATATTCAGATGATTATGAAATCACTTCAAAGTAAAACTTTGATGAACATTTGGATATGAAAAAACCCTTAAACTGACACTTAAAAGAAGCTAAATAAATATAAAGGCCTCAAAGAAAATAATAACAGACTGAAAGTCAAAATGGAATTAAAACTGACGTTCTTGGCGTCATTGTGAATTATTTATTGGAGCGCATTATTTCAGAAAAAAGTTTGTTTTTGTAGTGTTTAATCACAGTGTAATTTCTAGCTTTTTCTCTGAAAAGACTTTGCACTGAAGTAACTTTAACCGCTTTACATTACACAATCCAACAGTTTCCCGCTCTACATGAATGTTCTAATGTTCTACATTTACGACAGTAAAATTGGTTAGGAAATTTACATTGACTTTAAAATTAGTTATTTAAAACTGATTTAATTTACGGGTTTCCTCAACTGATTGTCACTATACAGTATATATTTAATCTAATTATGTGTAAAACAATTCTTGTTACGACTGCCAATTAATCAAACCTAAATGAATGCCAGTCATTATCGTCTTTACTCATGCCAATACACATTCAATGATCAAACACTCAAAAAATACAGTTAACTCCATCTGCAATCACGTAAAGAAACCAAGCAATATTGTGCAATACTCATATGCAATAAATTTTCTTCCATCTTAGAATTGTGTTTATTTAGCTCTATGTAATATAAATCGTTTCTGGTCTTGGTAATCAGTCTTGTTACATATAATGCTTTAGGTCCAGCATGAACAAATCTTAAGGAAAGGAAAAACTATGAGAGAGTCATCAGTTACTGTGTTTTCTCTCCCTGGCCATCGCAGACACTGTATCTCCAGTCTACTTCACAGCACTGTTCTGTCTGCTCTGTCAGGACATCTGTTTTTAATTTCCTACTTGCCAAAAGTGCAATTAGCCTGCATTTGACTGGTATTATTGTCTATGCATGAAGAAAGAATACTTCAAGGATGTATTCAATTTACAGTGTAATAGAAACATGAATAATTACGACAAATGAATTAGCTCTCGAAAATCAGGCCGTTCTTTGACGTTCAAAGAAATAGTTTGAAGAAGCCACACTTATTATTTTAGCGTGTCTTTTGTGTTGTAATGCAAGGATTAAACCATTTTTTTGAAATCACTTTTTACAAACAGTTTGTCAGTTTAAAAACTTGTTTATTCTTGCAACACTGCTATTATGTTAACTCAGCTGGAAAGAATCAATTTTTTTTTTTTTTTTTTTTTTTTTTTTTGGTGGAAGCCATGATCCTTACGCTCTTAAATGACAATAATATATTTTCAAACATTTGTACATACAAGCACAACAATAAACAAGAAGTAACTTACATTTTGGACAAATTAGTTTTTTTCTTAGTCAACAGAAATTCTTCCCAAAGAATCCAAAGTTCTCCTGGATCTCCAAATGCAAAGACAGGATGCTTTTTGGCCAATCAAGATATAAGTCCGGAACTAATTGTTGTATAAAACTCTCATATTAACATAGAAATATTCTACTTTCCATTTACTTCCACTATTTTTAATTTGTGCTTATATCTCTTAGACACTATGGCACAAAGTTTTAATATTGTGCTGTATGATTTTCTTCAATATTGTGCAATGCACAATACTCCACATGCAACGGGCTAGTTTGTCTCTTCTTCCCTGCAGTTAATCAAGATGTAAATTATCCATGCTCATTGCTACATCTTGAAACTGTGGCTCCTTTCTTAAATCCCTTTGGCTCATGATACAAAACCTTGATGTGATGCTAAAAAGTTTGGGAGTGCCTCTTAAATCATGTGTTTTGAGTTTCAAAAGCTGCTCACAAACGTGTGAAAGAGATTGTGGTGTGTGCTCTGTCGTATGTAAGTGCGTGAACAGATGTTGCACAAACGACTAGATAATTTCAGTAATATGAAGCACAATGCCGCATGGATTTGACAGCCAGATCCCAGCCCACACCCAGTCTCAGAGGATCCAGTGGAACACCACAGCTCCTATCCTGTGAGCACAGCAGGGTTAGGCATGTACTGTTCCAGTTGCAGGAAGTCCCTTGGTTTATGTAGCATCTTGGACACAAAGACGTGTCAAATATCATCACAATCAAACTACTAAACATATGAAATAAATTTGCATCTATAGTTGCATTCAGTCAAACAACAGCAACGCCTGTTTACAAAATAATACTTCGGGTATTAAGACTTATATGGCTTTATATATATGGAGTGAATTTTGTGCCAATATTCATCAAACGAATCCAGCGTTTTGCAAATAAACACAATCTGCTTTGCAAAGAAAAAACGTGACTTTCAAACAAACGCAAAGTGATTCGCAAATACAAAACACTATTTGAGGTATGGAGAAATATATGTATTGTGTGTTACAACTGTGAGACTCAGTTGCCTTTTTATGAGGAAACTTGGCTTGATTTTCTCACAAATGCATGCAGGCAGATTCTCTCACAAATGCAACTGAGCAACTGGTGCTTTCAGTCAATTTATGCTAGTCTCCCAAGACCCACAACACCCGTTTACCCCTTCAGGGAATACAGCAGACCAACATGAGTGGGGAACAGGTGAGCTTCTGTCTATATCTATAATTAACCATTTAGATTTTTTCACAAAACAACCCTATACTACAATGTCAGTGAAATTTCACAATAAGTGCTTTTAATGTTAAAGTTGTTAACATGATTGATTAGTATAAAAATCAGTAGTGACATAGCTAAACATTTAACTATGCAGTCTTTCCCTATAGTTAAATGTTTAGCCATGTCACTGCTGATTTTTGCTTATTGCTTATTGCTTTTTCTAGCAATAAGACGTGGAGAAAAGGCTGGGAAGATTCCTGTGGACAAATAAAACTTCCTTGAAGACTTGCGTCTTTGTTCTCTCCACTTTAGCCCTGATGCTTTTGAGGCTTTTAAGTAGACCACAGCTACTGAAAGAGCTTACAAATGGGAGAGGAGAGAAATGCTAGATGGCCTCCTGGGAGGATGTAAACTTGCTGACGCTTGTCATGACGGCGCAGCCACTGAAGGAGTTTCTCAGCACGGAATTCACTTGATATCTGGGGGTATTTTGTAGGGAAAAATCAATGCTACAGCATTTGGTTTAAGCTTACGCTTATATCCACTGCCATCTGTAAGCTCTTTCAGTTGCTGTGGTCATCGTATCAGTATTTTATTTTTTGTGTTGCAGTAAAAACAACAAGTAGCACCAGTAGCTCGCCAAGTGCATAATTGAAACAATGACACCTCACATAGTCCTAAATATGAATAAAACGACGTGGATTTTTTTAATTAACGCAAATCTTCATGGTTGTTCTACTACATACAGTTGAGGTCAAAAGTTTACAAGTTTGTAGAATCTGCAAAATGTTATTACGCTCACTGATGCTTCAGAAAGAAACACAATGCATTCAGAGCCAGGGGGTGAAAGATTTTAATTTGAAGATCAGGGTAAATCTATATTCTATTCAAAAGTTTACACCCCTAGCTCCCAGTGCATCATTTTTCCTTCTGGAGCATCAGTGAGCATTTGAACCTTTTGTAATAGTTACATATGAGTCCCTCAGTTGTCCAGAGTGTGAAAAGATGGACCTCAAAATCATACAGTCATTGCTGGAAAGGGTTCAAATACACAAAAATGCTTAAAAAAACAAAGAATCTGTGGGACCTGAAGGTACTGTTCAGGACAAACAAGGGACTCATAAACAACTATCACTTACCAAAAAAACACCTGTAAATCATTCAGGTAACCAAACAGTACTAAGAATCAAGTGCATGTAAACTTTTGAATGGGGTCAATTTTATAAATTCAACTAATATTTTCTCTTGTGGACCACATGTAAATGTCTTTTATGTGAAATATCTGATTCAGGTCAGTTCTAAATAAAAAATAACATGAATTTTGTATAATCCCTCTTATTTTGGTAAAATAATTAACATTTTGCAGATTCTGCAAGGTGTATGTAAACTTTTGACCTCAGCTGTATTTGAGTAAGAGATATAGTATACACTATATTAAGCCATACAAGTCTTGATACCTGGGATTTCCTTTAAACAAACTGATTCAGGGATTCTCTTTCATAAAGACAATCACTTATCGCCAAATATTGGTGTAATGATACAACCTGTAGAAAAAAGTGAAAATTCCTATGTGCTTTGGAATTGTTTTATTAGCATTTTCTGAACATTGCTTGAGCAATATCAACTTTCAGGACGAAGATTCTGCAGTTTTTGCCCCCAAATCTAAACAGAAACTGCAAAAAGGTCCAGTTTTTGTCTGGAAGTAGTTGAGAAAATGATTCAATGACTTACTCATGAAGAGAGTCATTTTTTTTTTAATTCCTGTGGTTTCAAATGAATTATTCATTGAAGGATTCAACTGACTGTTTCATACTTCACCACCTACTGGCATGATGATATAACATAAATAAAAAAGCAAAAAGTCCCATGTGGTATTGGACTGTTTTATCAGCACTCTTAAAACACTGCTTGACCAATCACTTTTCGAAATTCAACAATTTCTTCCTCCAAATCCACAGAGAAAATGCAAAAAAGGTTCAGCATCTGTCTGGATCTTAACATGGCACATCCATTCCATTCATCTTCTCCCTGAAGATACAAATTAGATGAGAAAATTTCCCAACATGACTCACCACAGTGTCAAAACTGTATCTGCTAATATGAACTGTGTATGTAGAGGGCTGTGAGATCGTTTGCGTAGACACAAATATTAATATCAACTGACGTTATTTTTAGTGTGAAAATACTGAGTTGAGAATTTTGCTTCTTTCCTCAATTTATTCACAAACTTTGATGCGAGTTGGCTTGCAGATCTCGAAGTCTCCTAACAGATATCATTCAGATATATTCGTCATCCGTTGTTTGAAAAAGCTAACTCATTTTAATCATCAGGCTCAGGGGAGACCCAACAGCAATTAGTGCTGTAAAGAGACCATTTGTTTTCTTCATTTATGAGAATTCAAGCTGGCATCATTTCTTTACAAACACACTGTTTTTGGTTTCTCTCTCCTTTTCTGCTCTGTTGTTGGCTCTGAATTTTGGACTGTGTTTGTTGCATCTGGGATTAAGCCGTATTACAAGACTTCAGATAAAATTGGTTAAATAAAATATAGACAGTGATGTACTCATGCTTTACACAACAAAACTAGCTTTTATATTCCAGCGTTAGGTTTCCAACAATGGCTCATTAACTTCATGCACCAAAAGTGAACATTTATTTAAAATGTAGCACTGCTTTTACTCTAAATGAGCAAAATATTGCATCAAATCATCACTGTGACATACTCAGCGCATATCAACGCATGATTCACAAATTCAGCTTGACCTGGGTTGCTCCTCGTGGAATATCTTTATTGTTCTTCTTGGACTAAAATTCGAGGAAGTGCTCACTCACTACATCTGTGTGTGTTCTATGTAAACGGAATGGCAGTAGATCTCTTTTCTAGAGTCATTTTCAGAGTGGAAGCAGAACTCATCTCTTTTCATTCACACAGGGATGTTGAGTATGATGGATGAGGCTGTCAGACCCTGCTGCTAGAGGTTAATAAACGCAAAAAGCGAAAGATTTGATTCAAAGGCTCTGCAGTTCGCACTTCATAAGCTATTCTGGCAAGAGACTCGCCCTGTGCAAAATTATGCTCTTTCATTACTTTTTACTTTTTTGCTGTCTTTGTATCCGTCTTCCCCCTCAAACAAACCTTGGTCCAAGTAATACACTTGTCTGGCTCTAACATCTGGATTAGAGAGTTTGTTGTTTAATTGCTGTGTTGGGTACTTTTTTGTAAGCTGTGTGAATGGTAGCGAGTGTGTTTTAGGGCACCTCCCTTCGTCAGTTTTGGTACATTTTATTGGATGCCGATATAAAGGAGAATTAGCCTGCCAAGAAGGACCTAAACAATAGAGTGCTGGCCAGATTCGATCTAGAAACACAAAACAAAAGAAACAAGCAAATTCATCTGTACACGATGATTTGTGCTGCTTGCATTTGAAACATGAGTGCTGAATTAAAATGTAAATAATATTGTTAGATAAAGTATATAATGCTTGAAAAATAATGAACAACTTAATTGGCAATTAAAAGTTTTTAATTATTTCATTATTTGTTTACTTAATGTTTTATAGCTGTAACACATGAACACGATTTTTTATCAGAATTGCATGATATAAACTCGAGATGAAAACAAGCAATTCTGACTTTTTTCTCGCAAATGCGGGTTTATATCTCACAATTCAGATTTTTTATTCTCACAATTCTGATTTTGTTTTTCTCAGAATTGCGTG
Organism: Cirrhinus mrigala; assembly: GCA_036247105.1. Lineage (NCBI taxonomy): Eukaryota > Metazoa > Chordata > Actinopteri > Cypriniformes > Cyprinidae > Cirrhinus > Cirrhinus mrigala. Next base: position 27,132,244 of record CM070022.1, read on the forward strand.
ATACTCGCAATACTTACTTTTTTTCTTAGAATTCTGAGATATAAACTCGTAATTGCGAGTTCTAAAGTACAATTTTGAGGTGGGAAAAGACTCATATGTTCTCAGAATTGCGAATTTATATCTCACAGTTCTGACTTAACTCACAAATGCGTTAAGTTACAATTGCAAGATGTAAACTTGCAATTCTGAGAAAAAAAGTCAGAATTGTTATTTTGTATAGCAATTTTCACATTATTTCTCAGAATTTCAAGTTTATGCCTCGCAATTCTGACTTAACTCGCAGTTGCGAGTTTATATCATGCAATTGTGAAAGTCAGATTTGCAAGTTTATATCTTGTAGTTCTGACTTTATAACTCACAATTACGAGCTTAAATCTCACAATTCTAAAAAAAAAAAAAAAAAGTCAGAATTGCGGGTATATTTCTTTCTCACAATTCTGAGAAAAAAGTCAGAATTGCGAGATGTAAACTCTCTAATGTGAGAAAAAAGTCAGTTACTTTTGTGAGTTACAATTACCTTTTTAATTTTTTTTTTTTCAGTGGCAGAAACAGGCTTCTATAGGTACAGCTTAAAATGTTCCAAAAAAACAACAAACAAAACAAACAAATAAACATAAAAAAGACAATATATGCAAAATTTGTAAGTTAACCCAACAAGAAAAGCAGCTGAATTAGTTTAATGAAGATATTTTTGTGAATTATTTTTTTATTATTATTATTTTGATTAACCCCTTGTTTTCTAAGGTGAAGCAACTGGTTTTTTTTTTTGGCAGATTTTGAGGATTTAAAAAAGCATAAATAAGAAATTTATAACAAACATGGATTTTATGAACTGCTCTGTTGTGTTCAACTGCTATGAACTGTTCTGTTGTGTTTTCATCCCTCATGTGCTCAGTGTGACCTAGTTTCTGTCTCCCTTTGATTGTGTCATTATGTTCAGGTGTGTCTTCTCATTTATCCTCATTTGCTTTATTACTTAAGTTGGAGTCTGTTCAGTTTACATTTGTCTGGTATTGTTGATGTCATTTGTGGATTACATGTGTCTCTTGGCTGTCTTCTGTGCATTACCCTTTTGTGGATTTATTAAAGACTATTTGACTCAATCTTTTTTTCATGCGTGTTTTACAGACCATGCATTGTGACGTCCTATGCTGATCCGGAACACCTCAGAGCCCGCCATGACCGATGAGCCATCGCCTATAGGAGTGACAGAGCTGAGGATCACCCCAGAGCCTCCTGTAACATCAGATCAGGTGCGAGAGCCAGCTGCAGAGCAGCTCACAGCTCGCCACGGGGAAGAGCGCTATAGACGGCGAGAGTGTGGAGGGAAGCTATGCTCACTGCACCATAGCTGAGCTCAGTGGACTGTATATTACCTGCCCTTCTTTCGTCATAATCTGCCTGGCTCTGAACCTCAGTCTACCTAGAAATATCTGTCTGCCCTAAACTGTCTGCCTGTCCTTCCATGGAAGTCGTTCCCCTGTCGCTGGTGCTCCTGGTGCTGGGAGTGGCCTTATGGTGTGTGTGTGTGTGTGTGTGTGTGTGTGTGTGTGTGTGGCACATACCATTTCTAACCCCCTTGATCATTCTGAACTCCCGCACATCCTCCCTCTGCACCAGTCCTCACCATCACCTCCGCTGTCTCCTGGCAGCCCTTCTGCTCACCCTCAGCCCACCATCTGTGCAGTGGGATCACCGTGGTTCTGCCAGTCTCCATCGGTACTGTGGCTGGAGGATCCCTTGTCTCCGTCTCCAGCCGAGTCCCAGACTCCACCTGGCCGTTGACCCAGCAGGTCCTCCATGGCTCCTTCCTTTGCGCCGTGAGCCATTAGTCCACCATATCCACTGGACCCACTTGTCCCTCTGGCTCCGCCTCTTTTAGGTGTTGACCATCTGCTGCCTTGGCTCCTCCCTCCATCATCTCCACCCTGAACTCTGTTCATTGTCCTCCTCCCAGGTGTCCATCTTTCACCTGAACCTCCACCAGCATTGTCTACCTACCTTCCTGCCAGCCATTTGCAGTCCCCTGTCAACATCCCATGTCCACTCCATATCCAGTCCTCCTCCTATGTTCCCCCATTTGTTGTTCCTGCAGTGCAAGGTCGCACACGGGAGGGGGGCAAACTGTCACGCCTCTGAACTGCTCTGTTGTGTTTTCATCCCTCATGTGCTCAGTGTGACCTAGTTTCTGCCTCCCTTTGATTGTGTCATAATGTTCAGGTGTCTTGTCAGTTATCCTCATTTAGTACTTTAAGTTGGAGTCTGTTCAGTTTGCATTCGTCCAGTATTGTTGTCATTTGTGGATTATGTGTGTCTACAGTCTTCTGTGTATTACCCTTTTGTGGATTTATTAAAGACTATTTGACTCAATCTTCTTCATGCATGTTTTATGGATCATGTATTGCGACAATTAAACTCTTTTGCTAAAACAAAAATGCATCATTTGAGCTATTTCAGTCATTTTAGGGTGTAATGTTGTTGTGGTTAAAATTGTATATATAATATTGTAAACCCTAAAATCATGTTAATGTGTATTATGTCTATGCTATTGATGCAGTGAGCATTTTACTTATCTACTTCATTTCACCATTCACCTATATGAGTGTATGGTAAAATGTAAGTGCCTCACTGTAGCAGAGATTTTATTTATTTACAGTAAATTCAACTAGGCATGCAAACTATTGCAGTCATTAGTTTTTTTTATTTATTTTTTTAGCTAGTTATTCTTAATCACTTTATTTTAGTCATTCTACAAACACCACGTTTGCAGTCTACAAAATAAATTACATTCTTATGATCCACTGCTGATTTATGTCACTTAATAAACATAACAGAATCTATTTTAGGTAAAGTTGTACAAACTATGGTCATTTATATGGATGTAAATTCTCACATGTCTCAACACAGGACATCTCTGAGGCACCAGGTTTACAAAAGTGACCAATAAAGGTTGTATGACCTAGTCAACCTTTGACCTGTCAATTCCCCCCATGTGGTTTTTCAAATAACCTTTCCTTATGATACTTCCTGTCATGTGAGAAAGGCCAATGCAAGCAGAGCAGAGCCCCACACTGGGCCTGTCGCTTAAAACCCGTAACCTCATCTTGACATCGCAAATTTGATTCTTCTCAGTCCAGCACACCAATTGCTGAAATACCCAACAGATCTGGGTGATGTGAGAAATTCTCCAATAAAGGTAATACTGGAAGACTGCTGTCTCAGTGGAATATCCTTTAGGCATTTGCATGTCGCAAAGGGACCATTTGTCTTCATCACTGTGTATATTATCTGCCCAAACGTTCAGTTTAGGATGATTTATCACCATTGAATGGGCAGCCTGGGGTTTAAAGACTCCATGTGATGGGTTTCATCCTGAATGAATGAGACGACGTGTCTCTGGTTGTATGATAGGTGGTCACTTCAGTCAACTTTTGGCCAATCCCCCACATTCCAACCCTCTAAATTTAACCCCAATTACTTAATTTCACCAATTTTACCAATTACATTTCTAATTGGAAAAACACTTTCTTGTGTTGCAACCTCTGGATGAAGTACAGTGGAATGCTCTTGCCCTTATCAAAAACATTTGTTTGATCATTTCATTGAACAAATCATGTTTAGGGATAAAATAAAACAAAAATACCTGCATTTTGATTATGTGAGAGTAAAACTTCCAAACACCTCTCACCTTCAAAAACTTGAATTTTGTTTTGTTTTTCAAACAGAGATGTTAAGCTCCATAGGAAACAAAGATCAGGCCTGAAAAGGAAAGGAAGCTTGTTTCTCCAAGTTTTCATAACTAGTGTTTCTTTATTCCCTTGAAAGTGCTGTGTTAATTTAAAATATCAAGGGTTAATTTTCATCTTGTATGCAATGTTTCGATATGCACAGATCTGAAGGAATACTTCAGCCAAATATTATTGAATGAGTCCATTAAATCTTTCCAGTGGGCCACTCAGGCCACACTTTAACTGAATATTCTCATCATGCTTCTATTAGCCACATCATCTTTCATTCTCAGATCAAATGTGTATACATAAAGGATTTGATGAGCCTGTAATGGCATATGTCATCTCAGTGTTTATTTCAAAAGTCAGTTCCATTAAACAAATTGGGACACTGGTTGTAAAATAACCAGCTAGACAGATGTAGACAAATAGATGCAGTTCAGATGATTTTGAAGATTTTTAAATGCACCCTTTTTGTAGACAGTAGAAAATAGACAATGTATGTGGCTCATCTGCAGACACAGTCAGTGTTTTATGAGCCTTCAGTGTGATTCGCACCATTCGGTGTGTCCACCTCCACCTGGCAGTTACATCAAGTGTATTGTTACCTCTGTGCAGACTTCTTCCCAGAGCCCTGGGAGTGCTTGAGAACATGACATGAGTTAAACCCATTTCCATTTCAGGGAATAGTCTCTTAGTGGAACTTTTTCAGGATGTCCGAGCTGCTTTTTTCCATACAGTGACCATAGCTGTACATCTCTAAGAAATTCAAAGTTCATCAATCTCTCTGTCCGTCGGTCTATCATCTATCTATCTATCTATCTATCTATCTATCTATCTATCTATCTATCTATCTATCTATCTATCTGTCTGTCTGTCTGTCAGTCATCCGTCCGTCCGTCCGTCTATCTATCTATCTATCTATCTATCTATCTATCTATCTATCTATCTATCTATCTGTCTATCTGTCTGTCCGTCGGTCTATCTATCTGTCTGTCCGTCGGTCTATCTATCTATCTATCTATCTATCTGTCTGTCTGTCTGTCATCCGTCCGTCTATCTATCTATGTATCTATCTATCTATCTATCTATCTATCTATCTATCTATCTATCTGTCTGTCTGTCTGTCTGTCTGTCATCCGTCCGTCTATCTATCTATGTATCTATCTATCTATCTATCTATCTATCTATCTATCTATCTATCTGTCTATCTGTCTATCTGTCTGTCTGTCGGTCTATCTATCTATCTATCTATCTATCTATCTGTCTGTCTGTCTGTCTGTCTGTCATCCGTCTGTCTATCTATCTATCTATCTATCTATCTCTCTGTCTGTCGATCTATCATCTATCCATCTATCTATCTATCTATCTATCTATCTGTCTGTCTGTCTGTCTGTCTGTCTGTCATCCGTCCGTCTATCTATCTATCTATCTGTCTATCTATCTATCTATCTATCTATCTATCCGTCTGTCGGTCTGTCGGTCTATCATCAATCTATCTATATATCTATCTATGTATCTATCTATCTGTCTGTCTGTCTGTCGGTCTATCATCTATCTGTCTATCTATCTATCTATCTATCTATCTATCTATCTATCTGTCTGTATGTCTGTCTGTCAGTCTATCATCTATCTATCTATCTATCTATCTATCTATCTATCTATCTATCTATCTATCTATCTATCTATCTATCTCTCTGTTGGTCTATCATCTGTCTATCTATCTATCTATCTATCTATCTATCTGTCTATCTATCTATCGGTCTGTCATCTATCTATCTATCTATCTATCTATCTATCTATCTATCTATCTATCTATTGGTCTGTCATCTATCTATCTATCTATCTATCTATCTATCTATCTATCTATCTATCTATCTATCTATCTATCTATCTATCGGTCTGTCATCTATCTATCTATCTATCTATCTATCTATCTATCTATCTATCTATCTATCTATCTATCTATCTATCTATCTATCGGTCTGTCATCTATCTCTCTATCTATCTATCTATCTATCTATCTGTCTATCTATCTATCTATCTATCTATCTATCTATCTATCTATCTATCTATCTATCTATCTATGTCTGTCTGTCTGTCTGTCTGTCGGTCTATCATCTATCTGTCTATCTATGTATCAACCTTTATGAATTTTACACAACCTTGACAACAATCTTGATTATCAGGTGAAATGAGGTTAATGAAGACAGATTTTTTTTATTTTTTAGCGGGACCATCAGCTGTGGCAGCATTGGTACAGTTGTGCTGTATCGCATGAGTCCTGCTGGCCACATGCAACCTTTATACTTACAGTACACATGATCACAGACAGCATTACAGTAAACCTCCATGAATTCTGCAACGCCCAGTAAGGTCTTGACCGTCATAAATTTGCCCTATTCTACACATGACTGGAGCTATCAAATGGAATCCTCGCCACCTGTCCGAGTGGACGAGCATAGCCCCGTAGCTGTAGCTGCCAAGACTACACAAAGTTTTGGATGAGGAATTTTTTGGACAGCCAAGGAAGACGGCTCCCGGGTTCATGCCGTCATCAGCCCCAGGTTTTCCCAAGACTGCCACGGGCACAATTCAGAGTTGTCAGCAGTGTTTGAGATGGATATCGCCTGCCAAGGCTACAGCTAGGAACAGAATAATGAGCTCCTTTTACAGAACCGTGAGTTTCATCTCTACTCTGACCCATGAAATCATCCTTGATTTATAGACTAACACGACCGGTTGCGCAAAGGGATTATACTGCAGCGCTGCAGACATCTTTAAGTGCTCAGTCTAGACTGCAGCTACGTGGCCACTCCATCCTGCTTACACTGTATATGTCGTAAACAAAAAGCATCGCCATGGCAATCGTCCTTCCTGATACAGCGTGAAAATAATTGTTCTATTCATCCCTCATCAGCCGCTGATGAAATAGCAGAAACAAGGCCAAGCAAGGTCCTTGTGTATACGAGCCGTCTGAGGTCTCAGGAATTCCCCTACTCACTATACGAACAGATGCCAGACTTGGAGAGAAAAAAACAGATTCATCAGGTCATATATTTATTTTTCAAGGACATGATGCTTACAAAGGAAACAGCACGTTGGATACGCATTATAAAGTATTTTCTTTTATTTGGCACAAACACAAAAGTGCTTTATGACAATACTGCCTTAGTAAAAGCCCTCATCAATTACAATCCATAGTTTATTGTAACACAAAGTAACTTCACTCATCATCACACGTTGCCACTTTGATATACGATTCATTTGGTAAACATTAAAATAATGCTGGTAAATAAAATCAGGACTTTTCCAGGAAATGAAGGCAGGGAAAAACTTGGAAATTAAGGTTTGGCATTAATGGAATAGCTTTTTTGCAAATGCTCTGGACATTGATGGATGATATAAGATTATGTGAAATAATAACAATCAAAAAAGGCATCTGTGCCTCATTTATATGCAAATGTTCCTGTGTCATTTTCTGAAAAATTTGCATAGAAGTGTGATATTGGCACATGCTGAAATTGCATAGATTGTGTGGGAATGTCAATTATTTTGACAGGACAGTTCAAAACATTCAACAGAACCAGCATATGATACTTTCATATTACAAATATTTTGCTAAGAATCATGTAAGAAAGCTATAAACCATAACCATGTTGCATAAATAGACTGGTCTTCCCTCAATGTAATACTTATTATAATAACACAGGTTCATTGCCCTTCTTGTCACTGAATAACTTATCCCTAGATTTGCCTTTTACTGCTGTCATCACAGAGACAAATCCAGCTTCTGAATTTCACATTTTGGTCAGATAGGCAAGTCTTAAAGAGTTACATTTCCTCATATTTATTGAAAATAGAGAATCTTTGGTGGCAAGCAAAAAAATAAAAGTCTATATAAAAGGCAATAAAATACATTATGCAAATACAGCACAATTAAAAAAAAAAAAAAAAAAAAAAAAAATTACTCAGAAGTTCTGTTTTGGATTTCAGTCTAAAAATGTATACATAATATATTTTAGATATATAAAAACAAACTAAAAGTAAAAATCATAAATTACTTAAGAAAAAACACGAGTCTCATCTGACTCTATCCCAAACACTCACACAATGCAAACATAACCACTGAGGTATTTTGTTCCTTAAAGTTCTAGATCAAGCATTATGCATAATGAGAGTGAACGTGAAAGTGCAAAGAAGTTGTCATTTGGTGGTGGAATACTAAAACATCAAGAGTGTCAAAGCTCACATATTACAAAGTTTTTCCTTTAGCACTTCAAAGGAATATCCTTAGTAACAGTCACAGCAGCAATGATGTCTCCTCATTTCCTGTCACCTGCGGACAGCCCACCTTCAGATAGCAGTCTGAGATTGTTTTTAATGTAAACGTAGAAAGGATGAAGGGCACTGGGAAATACTATACGTCAAGAACCATGTCATACTGTTGTCCTTTCTTCCTCTTGCCACACTTCATAATGAGGACGGCGTACAAAGTCAAGAACACGACCCAGTAGCTGGCGTACACGATGGCGCCGATTATCAAAACGATTTTCTCGGACTCTAGAAAAGGCTTTCGGGTCTCTTGGATTATCGTATAAATAATGCCGACAAAAAGGATGGTGAACCAAACTGAGATCGGAATAAGTCCGATGAAGTTTACCACGATGGTCTTCCTTCCAGACGTTCCCCAGCCGGATTTGTTTATGGTGGCTATCGCGAACATCTTCGCCGGGAGCAGACTCGACATGTATAACACTGAGTAGAAGGACATAAAGACCATGACGATGTTTCCGCGGAGACAACTGGCAAACGAAGACTTGATGAGCGCCACCAGCTGGACGATCAGCAGGAACAGAAGGATATTCCAGATCCTGCCCTGGTAGAAGAGCTGGATCGCAGTGGCGATGAGAAAGAAGGGGAAGAATCCGGTGATGACAGCTTCGTAGGTCATCCACAAGTGATGCTTGTGAAACCACATGGAGTTGTAAAGCCACTCTCTGAAATACGACTTACTCCAGCGGGTCTGCTGGTTGAGCCAGCGTAGGTAGGTAATGGGCGTCTCGGTCAAGCACTTGGAGCGGGCGGTGTATTTCGTGGCATATCCCAGGCTCAGGACTCGGTTGGTCAGGTGGCGGTCGTCGCCAAAACTGCAGTGGCTTCCCATGAATGTCTGATTGTACCAGTCCTCCAGGAACTCATGAAGCAGGGAGTTCCTGTACATCCCCAAGGGCCCGCTGATACACTGAACGCACCCGAAATACGACTGACAGGCTCTTTCGATGTTGAACGCCATCCAGTATCTCACACTGCTGAGGAAGGAGACCCACGATTCATATTTGTTCAGAATCTAGAGGGACAGAATAACAAACGGAATTAGAAATCAAAGAGAAGCTATATAGGATATGTATGTCTAGGTCACCTGCTACATATGTATGAAAATAACATAGAATGTAGACTGAAACACTGAAGAACCGTGAGAAACCAGAAAAGATTTAAAGCCTCTTTGTACAGGATGAACAGTAATATAAATTTCAGCAGACATATGAACGCAAAGTTTAGTATGGGATTATTTAAGTACTTTGAACAACTTTATTGATTCACACTGGCTCCTCCGCCCTGCCCTGACTATGAGTCTGAAGACTGGAGTGGGGGAAAACCCATGTAGGATTATACTGAATGTAACCCACAAAAAATATGTTTACAGTAACTCTAAAAGAGAATAGAAGTGTTATAAAAGCAAATATATTTCTAGCATGACAACTCTCTTAGGATTTCAGCATGGTATTGGATAGGGCAACTAGAGCTGCACGATAAATCGAAATGAAATCGCAATCGCGGTTAGGCAGAAGCTGCAGCCAGAGGGCACTCTCGTGCAGAAACTCCACATGCGCCCAAATAAAAAACCCAGAAAATGCATATCGCTGCAGCTGAATAAACAGAAGAATTAACTGCTTTCATTGATTCAGCATAACTAATAAAAACGACTACGACAATGTATGGTTTATCTTATTATTATAATTTTCATTATAATAAAGTATATTAATAATGCAATGCCTTTATCACTGCTTAGAATACTATGAAATATGCTGTGTGCCTTATTCTGTGTAAGAAGCCACATCATCTCAGAAGGATTTTTTCTTCAAACACTTGACTGACGTTATAAAGTGAGTTTGGAGTAAAAACATGTTATTAAGTGTGGTATTTTCACATGCTTTCAGATGTATTACACAGAGCTGTAGTTGACTGAGAAGCTACGCAAACAGCTGTGAGCGATTTCTTTTGATTATATAATCACACAATAATATCGTCTGTTTTTTTTTTTTTTTTTTTTTTTTCGAAGAAAAAAATCAGCTTAAACCAGCCTAGGCTGGTGGCTGGCCTTAGCTGGTTTAAGCTGGAAATAGCTGGTTTTATCTGGTCTCCCAGCCTGGCCAGGCTGGTCAGGCTGCTTTTAGCTGGTTGTTCCAGCTGGTTTCCCAGCCTGGCCAGCTAAGGGAGTGGCCAAAACCCCTCTAAAACCAGCCTGCTGGCCAGCTAAGACCAGGCTGGGTGACCTGCTTAGGCTGGTTTTAGCCGTGTTTTCAGCAGGGAACCCGTCAGTGAAATACGGCTCTGTGTAGTAAACGCTGCTCCATCTGAAAGCAGCTGATGGAGATTTACTACCGATTTCAGAACTGCCTTTACTGACAAAATGCACATGGAAATCGCATTCAATTAATCATGCAGCCCTAATAGCAACGTTAATGTATTTGGTCTTGGCGGAATAGATCTGCTACACTGCTGAATTGCTGCTGCTGTTGTTGTAGATTATTAGGAACTTGCTACTGCAAATACATACGCCGATACAGGTGGAGATGGGGAGGTGGAGGGCTTCACATAGGAACTCTAAAGAGCATGCTGCAAAATGCTCTAGTGGATACTAACCAGCCATTTAAATGTAAAACAGCAAGCTCATTGGCTGCATATGCAACATGAACCAATCAGCTTGTACTAAGTAGTTTAACACTGTGAATACCATCAGTTTGCATTAAAAGCTCATCAGCCCATCTAGAGTTTCACGACAGAACTTGGCATTTAATATCAAAAGGAAACATATCCAGACATTTTCAGATATTCCTCATATGGATATTGTACAAAATTATTTGGACACGTGTCACAGGATTGGCTAAAATATCAAACTAACTGGTATTTTTTGGGGGAACTTTTGTTTAATGCAATACTTAGACTTCCACTAAAAAAAAAAAAAAAAATTATATATGCTGCTATATAAATTCTTGATGCTGTAGAGTGAAAGAGTGGTGTAAAACCTGCAAGAAAGCACATACCTGTACATCTCCACCTACTCCTCCAACCATGGGATCTTCCTCTAGAACCTTAACCATTTCCACTGAGGAGGCCGGGTCCAACATGGTGTCCGAATCACATACCTACATTCAGGTACATCAAAAAAAAAAAAAAACAACACACCATTAAAAAAAAAAGTTCTTTTTTTTTTTCTTCTTCAAAAATGAAAATGCATGCACTAGTGGATTCTATATGTGTTTGAACAGAATGTTCTCCGAAATATTAAGTTAATCCAGTGTTTGCACCACATGTACTGATACATCACATTGTTCAACACGATACAAGATCCCTAATATGATCATTGATATGACAAATGTTCATTCGAGGAGATTTATCTTTGCTGCAAATACTATTCTTTTGCACAATCACATTTTTAGAAACCAGATTGTCTTTGTGTGATTGGTCACAATGAATTAAAAGTGCTGCTAAATATGTTGGGAAAAGTATATCAATCTCTCCCGGAGGTCATTTTAATCATTAAGTTCTGGCTTACGAGTTCAGTTACAGATCCAAAAATTTAGGCTCATCAAACACGAGCACACACTGTTCAAATTTTAGTCGAGATTTGGTTTAAGCGTTCTAACATTGAAATATTAAGCAAACATCGCCCAGAGGTTATCTCGTTCATTCCAGAGAAAGTCATGTACGCCACTTTGCTTTTACAGCTAAGCCCCATAGTGAGGCTACCCACAAGCCAGGTAGCAAGATCAGTGATAAGTTAAACACAATTAGGGCTCTACACTCAGAGCAAAGGTCAGGGATCTCATTGGAACCAGGTGACATGTGGATAAAATAACATAATTTGCTCAGTATACAAGGGAGCCTTTATAAAATTACCAATAAATGACAGCTTTGAGTTTACCTTTCTCAGAGGCTGTATTTGGCGTCAAACAGCTAAATACGTAACGCATTTTTACACAGAAAAACAAGTAAAAGCAGCTGAGTGGAACGTGAGAACTTGTTTTGTGTGAACCGCCGTTCAGATGTTCTTCTAAGCTTTGAGTTTGGTCAGTCTGAATCTTTCTTAGATCAAAAAACGATTGCAAAATTGTTTGGATTACATAAGAGGACATTTGATTACTAGTTTTGCTGATAAATCTTCAGACAGACATTTTGTTGCAAATAGTTTAAACAAAAGTAAATATTCTCACGCAGCATTCTACCAAAGCAACGGAAAGTCTATTTTGTGATGTGAAAACACATGTATACAGCTGTTCTCAACTGTGAGCCATTATAAAATTCTCCAAAATAATTAGCCTCCTTTGGTTGGAGCTTGTAAAAATTCAGAAGCGGAATTACGCGTTTAGAATAAACCACCATAGAAAAGGTCCTCGGGGGTTTAATGTATTTATGCAAATTATTTATGAACATGCATTTATGTAACACATTCCCTTGAGATAAAGAACCACTCAATGTCAGGAGCTAATAGATGACATGGAAAATACCAGCAATCTGTTCTGGAAGTGCCAGAAATATCCTCGGGATATGCAAACGAATTCCCACAGAAGTCCCTCAATGAACAGCATCAGTGTTAACCAGGAATGTACTTTCCTCACTCTCAGTGCACTACATGCTTCAGCCTAGCATCCACTTATGAAGTCACAAAAGCTTCTTTGTACAATTTGCCTGTGTTGCCCTCGTGTACTTGGCTAGGCCTGAGAGAGATAGACTCACCTGTACGTAGTCGACACTTCTTCCCAGGGCTTTGAAGGCGGTGTACATGACCTCCCTCTTCCCGCCCCACTTCTGCATGATGCACACACACTTGTTGTTGAGAACCAGGCGAGAAACGTGCTGCAAGCTCTCTGCGTACGATTCTTCGGTTTCCTCCGGTCCTTTCTGGTGGTAGTTGCTTTTCCAGATGTAGGTGGCTGCCTTGTCCCGGCCCATGATGTCCCGAAAGATCTCCATCATGTAGCAGTCATCGTCATTGTTCCCGTCAATAACCATTATGACCTTTATCCCAGGGTAGGTGAGCCTCTTCACCGACATTAAACACTTTTTCAGGTAGCTGGGGTCTTCCTGATAGGCTGCGATGCAAAGGGCCAGTGACTTGTTGAGTTTGATCGGTGTTTCCAGAGAACGTTTCATGTTCCTGTGTTCCAGTAGAGCAAACAAGCTCTGGATGATGAGGTGAATGACTAGAATTGCCCCATAGAGACCAAAGGACAAGTAGTTGCCTGCAGTCGTTATAAGCTTATACCCCATGATATAAGCAGTAGAGATTCCAACAAGCAGCGAAATGCCGAACAGTGTCGTCCCAACGATCCTCAAGTAGGTGATCACTTTATCACATCTCATCTGAAAACAACAACAACAACAGGATATTGAGGGGTGAATATTATGATTTGAAACTAATGGACTAAATAAGTCAAGGGTCATCAAACTTGGTCCTGGAGGGCTGGTGTCCTGCAGAGTTTAGGTCCAACTTGCCTCAACACACCTGCCTGGAAGTTTCAAGTATACCTAGTAAGACCTTGATTAGCTACTTCAAGATTGTTTGATTATGGTTGGAGCTAAACTCTGCAGGACAGTCTGAAATAAGTTCTTCTGTGGAACACAAAAGATGAAGGTCCATACAATGAAAGTCAGAAGCTCCAATGTTGTTTTGGATCCAACTGACCATTGTACAGACAATGAGTGTTTTGCAGAAGAACTAAAGTCACAGGTTTGGAACGACATGAGGGTGGGTAAATGAAGACAGGATTTTCATTTTTGCCAGAACCACCCCTTTCAGAACAACTTCATGGACAGCACTCATAAATGAAATTAAAGCAGATGTGTGGACAGCTTTGTGGTGACGAAGACAGACTTCTGCTCGTATGGAAGCATAGAATACACGCATCTGTTCTCGCCACATTAGCAATGGTATATTTCAGACAGCATCATATTTCGTCCTCTTTCCTGCTCTTCTGAATATCTGAGCGGTCTCTATGACCATTTGTTCCAAGTTTCCTAACTAATGCAGTTCCCCATCTGCTTGGCAGACGTGACTATGCAGCACCACCCTCTGACATCATCTGTTTATATCTCCGTGGGAACGCATGAACAGTGAAATTTAGATTTCAGAGGGCTCTACTAAAGACCCTCTGTCTTATTACTGCTGAACACGGCCATTGTATTAATGATGGGGTCTTGTTTTATCGACTCTCTCGACTCAAATCTCGTTTTTTCTTTGATATCGTCCCTCTTGGTTTCTCGGTTCTGGCCTGGGAGGGAGGCTGATATGATGGACTACAGCACAGTGCGAGTATAACTGGCACGTGTCACGTCCTTTAACGTCATCCCGCATGTTTACGAGGCCCTCTGGACCCTCCAAACCCCACCTTATCCACATAGACACGTGCAAGCCTGTTGGATTAAGGGGAGCATGTGGTGTTAATGTCTCAAACGCCTGTACTGCTCTCAGGGTATCCCCAAACCTGCTTTCATGTCTTGTTTAAACTCTAGATGAACCCAAACAGCTCATTTGAAAGTGCTAAGACTGCTGACAAGACAAAATGTAGCCCACACCTAAGAGGACACTAAGACTAATCACAGGATATCAGAAGCATCGCTGTCTTTGTCAATGACCTAATTTCTGATATTTACACAAATGGCTACAGGCTTTGTGTCTCTAAGGATGAATGTGCAGGGTTTACATTTGCAGACTGACTCATCTTGTTGTGAATGGGGGTGTGCAGATAATCCCATAGATGAAAGGGTCCCGTGTGAAACATCTGCCATTGGTAGATTTTGTCTGACTGAATGAAATACGGCAATTGGCCCGTTCACACCAAGGAAGATAGCTATAAAGTCATTCTATGTGAATAGGGAAGCCCAAACCACAACACTAACGACACAAAGTGGCGATATTGTTGGAATCATTTTCAGAATTATTTTTTTTCCAGCTCATGAATGATAAAAACATCAACAGTCAAATAGAATTCACCTAACTTTAGATACCTTGGGCATTTGATATGACAAAACTCCAGCACGCACTAATAATAAACAATAGTGTGAATGCTAATATAGTTACCGCTATCTTTGTTGTTACCGTTCTAGAATAACAGTTAAATATCTAATGTTTTTGTTTGTATTACTAGCTGCCTATATGTCATGTATATTACCTCGTGTATATTATCTGGCTGTGATCCAACAGAGCAGGGAGGAGATACAAAGTGTCAAGGACCACTGAGAGTTGAATCATCCTCAGTGGGGAAAACTATAACTCCAGCTTTGAAGGTACATGAAATATTGCAGGGCAGGAAAAGTACATTCGCACTAGCCAAAAGGGACCCAGGCCTGTAACGCCGCCTGAACAGAAAATGAGTTTTTGCTTCTTTGCTTATACGTGTACAGAAATATTAATTTAGTGAGGATTTTTACACTATGCTCAAATGTAGTGGGTGGTAGATTGTGTAACTTAATGGAGACAGAGGATTTGTTCATCTTTATCCTCAGATTTGGAGGAGCTTTCTTTAGACAAAGCTTCATTTAAAACACAATGACTTGTGAAAGGCCATCAATGACAGTTGTAATGCGGCAGGAAATCCACAGCTCAGATCTTAACACTCCTTTTGGAGAAATTGGATAGAAAAGTAGGGGATCATTTTTTATTTAGAAATAGTGGATCCTGTGAGAGTTGTCTTCCAAAACTAGCAAAAAAAAAATACTTAGGTGATCTATTGATCCTGTATTCATAATTTCAAATGTTAACACAAAACACTTAGACTACTTTTAAAATGATAGCGTAAAAAGACTGGTGCAAACGTCCTAGCAAATATGGTAGAATAAACTAACGTTGTTTCACTGAAATTGTGTTGGTGGGAATTTTGGCACTGAGACAAAACTAGAGACACTGCCTTGTTGCATGTCCTGCCCATCTGAGATACTCCAGTGTATTCCCATGCACTGGAGGAAGCTTCTGCTTCTCCGAAGTGGGTGGTTCTGAGGTGGTGGGGAACTTGGGCAACTGCCACGGCCGCCTCCCAGAGGAACTATCCAACCACCAGCACTGAGACATATGCATCACCCTGCCACGGCTCTGTGGTGTGGCCTTGTCAGACACCATGGCCGTGGCCATGTCCGCTGCTGTTCAGGCTGCTGCTGCCTGGCTTAGTGTAAAATTCTGCCTTCAGGCTCGTTTCTACCTTTCAACCTTCCAGGACTCTTATACCTCACTAGACCTCACCTTCAGTCCTAAAACAAAACATTGTTTTTCTAATGGTTAAGACTGTCAGAAGAAATAATGCTGCATTTCCTCAAGTTTTTATAAGTGCCTTGAAGGCAAACTGCAATTAGGTTATTGTATGAACTTTGTCCACTAGAAGTCCTCTGGACTTGACGCAACTTCTGCTGCTGGTAGTAGACTGTGGAGAACAGCTGGGTCTTATCTCAGGCACATGGCCAAGGTTGTAGCATTTTGACCTCCAACTGCAGCCTAATTTTCAATGTGTGCCACACACCCTGCACAGTTACAACAGGCAATATTTGCAAAATGCTAAATGATAAGGACGTTTGGGATCCAATTATATCAAAATAGCATTTTGGAGGTAAAGATGTTATCGATGTTGGCTATACTGTACTGCTTTTTTTCATAATATAATAACTTCAAAGATACATAGCCTAATAAGAGAACTGTCAGAATGTAAATGTTTCGGGAAACATCTGAGAAACTATCATTTCATTCATGTATGTCTTAGCAGTGTGTAAATTACTGTTGGCATTGGGAGGTCTGACCCCTCTAATTAAGGCTTGAACCCCACAAAGTCAAAACAAAAGCATGTATTCTTGCCACATACAAGTATATGTACGTTTCAGTAGCCTTTTCAAACAACCACATAATTAGATTACAAGTTAACCAGATCACAATACAAAAGACGCTGGTGAACAAAAGTCGCGTTAGTTTGAAGAGGTCACCATGGTAATAGGAGACTGCTTAAAAGCTAAGAATTAGTTTTGGATGGAACGTCGAAAATCATATTTTTTTTTATACATATAATCACTTTACGCTATCACTAATGCATTTCAGAAATAGGGACGCCAAAAAAAAAAAAAACACAATACAATACAATTTTTTTCACGAAATTATGCTTGCATAAAAATGACAAGCGTAGAAAAAGTTTCTGTTTAGCTCATCTTGTTCATTTGTTTTCAGTATTACCGTGAAAACTCTTGAGGGAGCCTACTGAAAAGCGTCATTACGCATCATTATTAGATTGCGTCACCCTCAGTTTTACGGCTGCTGCTGGATTGCGCACAATGTCTGTTCTGCTCTGCCATTGGTTAGAGGGTTCAGATGGTGTTTAATTAGCCTATATGCCTGGTAGAATCTCAAATACACGATAAAAAGTTTTAAATGTGTGAATTTGACGTGATTTAGTAGCCTAGATGTAATGAAATTTGTAAAAATGTTAAAAAAAATATGTAACCTGTCAGAAAGAGCAGTTGATATGCTTAGGTTTACCAACAATGATTCAATAGAAGCAAATATGACTATGAATAATATGCCAGATAAAATATCTGCTGTTATTTATCTGTTGTACTGTTGAGTCATGTTACTCGGGAAATATGGTGAAATTCAATAGGCTACAACCTGTTGGGCTTTGAAAAAAATTGGCACGTGTAGGCATTGCAATCACTTATGGCTGAACTCCATTCATTCAAATTTCTCCCTCTTTATAGTTGTTTAAAATAACTCCGTCCAGCATGAAATCCATAGAAATAAACTATTAATCTAACATAACAATAAGTATCATTCGAAAGAGTCATACATTAAATGAATTACGATCATACAGTACCTTGGAGCAGCTGTGTGGAGATGTCCCGTTAGTTTAACAGGGATGCTGTCCGACGAGGTTCTGCACGCTCCAGACACTGGACAAAACTTCCCATACAAGTTTTGGGGTAAAATACAGAAGACACCGGCATGGAGCATCTAAAACCTCGAAGCTTGTGTAGTATCCACGTTTTCCAAGCAACGACTGAACATTCAAGTTTCTCGCCTCCTCCAATACATTATATAGTACAGTTTGCATCAGTCTGCTGTGATGAGGTCTGTTGGAGCATCTTGGCAGTTCATTCTGACGTTGTCAGCTGATAAAAGAAGCAAAAAAAAAGTTATCCAACAGTAGTCAATGTTGGTGACTAAAAATGTAATTCATTCAAGTTTTTCCAAGCGTACAGGTTGAAGTTGTGAACTGTCCTTTTCTGCGTCTAATTTCTTCCAGACGCTTTAACTTTATGCTTCCTGTAAGCCATACATTTGTAAGACTCCTTTAACCGGGCAGGGTTTTGGACTTGTTTTAATAAGGGGGTTGGTTCGGGGGCGAGGAGGAGTGAACCTCCTAGCGAAAGAAAAAAAAAAAAGTGCTGCCCATTCAAACTTCCGAAATGGGGGTGGGTATGAGTTAATCAAGTAATTAGCCAAACAGTCTTCGGCTAAAAACGGGCAAGTTGTAGAGATATAAATATATATTTTTTAAAGGTTAAAAATAACATTAAATTAATAAAACGATTAATTAAAAAACAATAATTATTAATAGGAGTAACTACGAAAAAAAAAAATTACTAAGCGCATATACAAACAAAAAGATGCATATCGGCAAATTCTGGTTATTATTAACCTAAATGCATTAAAAATCAGTCGCTATTTTGCCAATTTTAAGTAGAATACAGTTAATAAAACACGCCTGAGAACTGTTTGATGGTCATTGATTCTCAGTTGAGCTTGTGATTTGGAGGGCAGGAGGCGCAACACACATATTTACCACAAGAGTGCGCCACACAATTCTAAATCTGTTCACATTCACAGCAGTGAAAGTTGATGTGCAATACTGATCGGTGATGCAGCTTTCAATGTGGGCCAAAAGCAACGTAACAATGTTTTTAATGTACATACAGCTATTCTTAAAAAAATCTGTTTTTTTTTTTATTTGATTCATTCTTGCTTTCCGTCTTTTCCATGAAAACTCACAAATAGATCAATTTTGAGCAATCACTCAGCACAAGATCAGCAATTCCAAAAAGAAGAAGAGAGACAGAAAAAAAAAAAAAACAAGAAGTAACCTATACCACCAATATGCATTTGTTCATTATTTGTTTATGTCTGCTTTGCTTCTTTCGACCAATTCCCTACTAGGTTCAAAAGAGATTTTCTGCCCAGCAGGGACAGCACGCGGACTGGCTTTGGTAACGGTCCATTCATGTGAAAAGGCAGTTCCTTATGTGTTAATTTGGGCCACTGTTTATTTGAACAAGGATTCACAGTAATGGTCCAAATAAGCAACCGAACTGGGGAAGAGGATGGCAGCCTCTGCCATGTGTATCTGTAGAATAACCTTCCGCTAAAGCATGGCAAACACGAGGACGCTGGACTCCTCCAGCAGACTGCAGAGGTGCTGAAGGATGGAGGCTAATGAGTCCCAGCTTCACAGTTGGGGTTTCTTTGACCCTTAACTGACTTTGATGAAGAGCAACCACATGTTTTGCTGACTCATTCAAAAAGACGTAGACTTCTAGTGTCTAGTACAGTACGGCATTGTGTTCCATACGCATGGATCTTATCCTGTCAGGCACCCCAAACATCACCTGGGGGCTTGTGCGTCTTATATGGTGCTAGAAATCTGAGCTAACTTACTTTTTAGTTGTAGTTTAGGCAGACGTTCATGGTTTTTCTTGATTTCACTTGGAACAATGGCCTCATTGAGAGGCCATGTGCAACTCATTTTGCATTTTGTTTAGATCAAAGACACTGATATTGTTATTGTTCTCTGCGTGTTTAGATCTTGAATATGAGGAGATGGGTTTACATGGCTTCACTGGTAGTTTCAAATATTGGAACGTGGTAGGTGCCACATTTACTATAGTTGGCATCTTTCCAATATCAGCTTTTACATTTATTTGTTATCAGCTATCAGCTACACATCAGCAACACAAGCCTTTCCTCTCACAGTCAGATTTTTCTAGGGTGGTGGACAGGAAAGAAAGTTAAATGTGCATGAACAAAGCCCCAGTCATTAAGACTGATTGCTGCTTATCTGCTGCTCATGTATTATGTCTCCCCTCAGGACCCCTTTAGACGGCCTTAATTTGTATTTAAGATAGTCCTGCTCCCTTACCAAAACCACAAGTGTTAAACAAATACGCCATTTAACAGTGGGTAGATTTTAATGTTTTCCTTTGAAGGCTGATCCTCACCCCCTTTGAGATGATTGCTCAATTCCTCACTACTGAAAGCAATTCTCTGCTGAAATATATATATAATTGTGAACAAATAACTGTGAATAAATGCAAAAATAATAAAACATTTTATTTAATTGAATAGACGTCATTATGGCCTTTTCACAACATTCCAAATGAAAATAATTTGTTTTGTCAAGGGAAAATAATCCCCTTTTTATATACTTATGCTCTATCTGTCTGTCTGCCTGTCTGTCTATCTATCTATCTATCTATCTATCTATCTATCTGTCTGTTTGTCTGTCTAGCTGCCTATCTGTCTATCTATCTATGTTTCTCGTCTATCTATCTATCTATCTATCTATCTATCTATCTATCTATCTATCTATCTATCTATCTATCTGTTTCTCGTCTATCTATCTATCTATCTGTTTCTCGTCTATCTATCTATCTATCTATCTATCTATCTATCTATCTGTTTTTCGTCTATCTATCTATCTTTCTATCTATCTGTTTCTCATCTATCTATCTATCTATCTATCTATCTATCTATCTGTTTCTCATCTATCTATCTATCTATCTATCTATCTATCTATCTATCTATCTATCTATCTATGTTTCTCGTCTATCTATCTATCTATCTATCTATCTATCTATCTGTCTGTCTGTCTGTCTGTCTATCTATCTATCTATCTGTTTCTCATCTATCTATCTATCTATCTATCTATCTATCTATCTATCTATCTGTTTTTCGTCTATCTATCTATCTATCTATCTATCTATCTATCTATCTATCTATCTATCTATCTATCTATCTATCTATCTATCTGTTTCTCATCTATCTATCTATCTATCTATCTATCTATCTATCTATCTATCTATCTATCTATCTATCTGTTTCTCATCTATCTATCTATCTATCTATCTATCTATCTATCTATCTATCTATCTATCTATCTATGTTTCTCATCTAACTGTCTGTCTGTCTATCTCTCTATCTATCTATCTGTCTATCTATCTAGTGTCTGTCTGTATGTCATCTATCTATCTATCTATCTATCTATCTATCTATCTATCTATCTATCTATCTATCTATCTGTCTGTCTGTCTGTCTAGTGTCTGTCTATCTATCTATCTATCTATCTATCTATCTATCTATCTATCTATCTATCTATCTAGTGTCTGTCTGTCTGTCGTCTATCTATCTATCTATCTATCTATCTATCTATCTATCTATCTATCTATCTATCTATCTATCTATCTATCTATCTGTTTCTCGTCTATCTATCTATCCATCTATCTATCTATTATCTTTTTCTGTATCTATCTTTTAACATTCTTATGAACTTTCAAACAACTTTTTGTCAAGCCAATAAAGAAGTTTACTTTGGTTACAAATTACAGTTATTTAAATTAATTTGAATTTCAATCCATCACCCCAGTTCCCATTAATTTTCATTATAGATGAATGGACGTAATTAAGCCTTTGTGAAACTAACTTTGAAAGTTAAAATTGTTAAACATTACAGTTATTTAAATTTCCATTCATATTCATTATAGATGAATAGATGTCATTAAGGCCTTTTCACACCATTCACAGAAGATAATTTGTTTTGTGAAGGAAAAATGATCCTCATTTACCTAATTTACCTATCTATCTATCTATCTATCTATCTATCTATCTATCTGTCTATCTGTCTATCTATCTATCTATCTATCTATCTATCTATCTATCTATCAATCATCCTTAAACCTTTTTGCTCTGATCTTTCAAACAATGCTTTTACAATAACATTAAAATATTGTAATTTGGTATTTTAATTGAGTATCCTTACATCCTGAATGTTTCCTCAGTTCATATTCAGGAATTCATAAATTTAAAAAGCTTGTCTCAGTGCAGTTCTGATTGACAGACAAGCCTGGCTGAAACTGATTATCAGAGATTATAATGTGAATTCAAGTAACTTGGTCATGGCCAGTGATCTTCCAGTATTTAAATGAAGATAATGTCTTATGCTCCCTCGTGCAAGCGCTATGCAGTGACAGTGAATACCGTGTGAGTAATGAGGGGAAGTGCCTTTTGAACTTTAAAGCAGAGCACCTTACTCACATTTTCCAAAAGTGCATCCGGTGGCTCAGCTATCATCTGCGGTCAATAACTGGCCCTTTCACTAGGAGGTGATTATCATCAGACGATCAGATGTGGGAGAGCTGTGCTGAGAATGAGGGCATTGAGCTCAGAGTGTGCCTCTACAACATGTGTTTCCTCAGTGTGTCACTGTGTGTGGGGGTGCACATGTGCGAATGTGTGTGCGTGAGAGAAAGAGACTTAAAATCAGGTCTACTATACTCCACCCTGTCTGTTTTGCGGTCTCCATGGTGAGTGATGTTAGCATGGCACCGAAGAGAATTAAGACAAACTGTTTTCATTATAAAAAATGCAATTTGAATACATTTCAGTGTGCTTCAGAGACAGAATGTGATGTAGGGACACCCTTAAAGAGATATATTCCAGTTAAGATCAATCAACACCATTTGAATTAATTACCACAAAAAAATAACACAGACTCATCAATTTTGACTTCTTTACAGGGAAGGCACTTACGATTGAAGTGAACTGGACCAATTTTTAGTTAGCACATGACTTTTTTCATTCTAAAAAGCATGTTAACGTGCATATGCCTTGTGATTACTACTGAAACAGAGAGTATTTTAATGTTCACAGATTGGCCTCATTGTAATCAACATGATTTTGTATTAAACCCTGAATATTCTTTTAATCGAAATTAACCCACTGAAGCATGAAGAAATAGTAGCCTACTTGATATTATGTTTTACTGTTTACGCACTGAACCAAGTGTTTTTCTGTCATAGGAAATAAAAGTGATCTATGTGTTTATTATTTTTGGCTTTTACGATCCATGCTTTTTCTTCTGCTGTTGCGGTATGTTGTCAATACATGGAGATGGTCATTAGGCTAAATAATACTGACTATTTATTGACTGTGACATGACATATTTTGCTTTGATGGGCGAAATACCAAATTACACACCAAAACCACATGGACTGGATAGGACCACGGAGCTGTAGATATTTTGAAGTTTCACAGGGGCGACTGAAGGTGGATCGGTTTCTTTGTGTTCATTATAGAGTTAATAGAGCTTAGGGGGTCAGAAAGTTAACCACAGCTGCTTGGGCTGACAGGAAATGCGAGTGCTTCTGTTTATAGTCTCACTTCCACATTGAAGCACTTCTCTGGGCTTCAAAGCAGCTTTACTGCATGAGTATCCTGCCTGCCGGCTAAATACTCATGGCTCTGGCCTTTGCCAGCACAATTAGATGATTTCTCATAGAGCACTGCTCATTTTCACAAAGATTTTAGCAAACACCATTGATGCTATAGCCTGATGACTCCTGTAAACGGTTGTGATGAAGCATATCATCCAATTACCAAGCCAGTTCCGTGCGCTAATAGGCTAAGAAAGATGGATTGGATATGAGCAGGAATGCACATGTGTGGAGATAGATGGAAAAAAAATAAATTTTCTATATTTTCTGCATAAATATGACCCAAAACATCATCAGATTTTCACCTGAAAGTCCTAAGAGAATCCGATCAATCAAAGGAAACAAAAATATACTTTTTCCCATTTATTCATTGTGAAAAATGATCCAGTGTTAAATATCTGTGAGTGGCGAAAGTATGTGAATCTTTGCTTTCAGTATCTGGTGTGAGCCCCTTTTGCAGCAATAACTGCAGATAAAGTTTCTTGTAACTGCTGATCAGTCCTGCACAACTGACAGCTTGTAGGAATTTTAGCCCATTCCTCAGTACAGAACCACTTCAGCTTTGTGATGTTGGTGGGTTTCCTCCTATGAACTGCTTGCTTCACAAAATTTCAATTGGATTAAGGTCCAGACTTTGACTCAGCCATTTCAAAACCTTAACTTTGTTCTTCTTTAATCATTCTTCTGTAAAATGACTTGCGGTCATTGTCTTGCTGCTGGACCCACTTCAGATCTCGGACAGATGTCCTGATATTTTCTTTTAGAATTTTCTAGAATAATTAAGAATTCATTACTCCATGATGGCAAGCCGTCCTGGCCCAAATGCAGCAAAATAGGTCCAAACCATGATACTAGCACCACCATGTTTCATAGATATGATAAGGTTCCTATGCTTGAATGCAGGTCCGGTTCTACAAAATCAATAGCACCCTCAGTGAAAGCTGTAATAATGGCATTTCATTGCAGATTTGGCAAACTATCCAGTGCATTAAGGTTTGTGCTCTGGAGATCCGATTCTATTTCAATGTGTTTTTGCAGCGTTTAGCAATGTAGCCAATCAAAGACATACCTGTTGATTTCTTGAACCCAGCAGCCAATCAGAGGCTCAGATCGGAGTGTTTGCTCAGGTGTTGTTCAGCACAAATCTTCACATTATAACAGTGTTGACATGATGTAAATAATAGATTCATTGTGCAGCATAGAGAACTTAATTGATTGTAATGTAACTTTTTGAGATTGCGATGAACAAGTGACAGCTTTTTAGTCATTATGTGCTCCACTATAGCAAATGGCACTAAAACCTCTATATATATTTTAAGGTTAGAACACCTTCACTAATATACGAAGCACCCTCAGTGATTTGATTCTGGAGCCGGGACTGCTTGAATGCAGTGTTTTCTTTGCTCTAAACATAACGCTTCTCATTTAAACCAAAAAAATTCTATTTTGGAATCTTCCATCCATTAAACCTTCTTTCAATAGTCTTCTAGTTTGTCCACATGATCTTTAAAAACTGCAGACAGGCAGCAATTGTTCTTTTTGGAGATCAGTAGCTTTCACCAACAGAGTTTTGATGGTGGACTCATGAACATTAACATTAGCCAATGCGAGAAAGGCCTTTAGTTACGTAGAGGTTATCCTGGGTTCTTTTGCAACCTCGCGGACTATTACACATCTTGGTGGACCACTCGTGTGGAGGGTAACAATGGTCTTGAATTTCCTCCAGTTGTACGCAGTGTGCCTCACTGTGGATGCGTATTTGTAACTTTTTCCAGCCTGATGAGCAACAGCAACTCTTTTTCTGAGGTCCTCAGAGATCTCTTTTGTTCGTGCCATGATTTGCTTCCAAAAACATGGTCAGACTTTGATAGATCCCTGTTTTTAGTAAAACAGAGCATGCAGTGACACCTCTCACTGACTGAAAATACCTCTGAACAAATGGATTCTACTTTCACCTTCAAATTAACTGCTGAACCTAGAGAATCACATACTTTTACTACTCACAGATATGTAATATTGGGTGGGTTTCCTGAATAAATAAATGACAAGTGTATATTTTCTTCCATCTTATTTGTCACCTTGATATATATATATATATATATATATATATAAATAAATTTTTAGCTTCATCCAGCTGTCTTTGAATGCAAGAACATGGTGTGTGTCTGACTGAAATTATGTATAGCTTGTGGCGAAATGATTGCATTATTTTTAAGCATATAAAAAAAAAAATCACATATCATTACAGTGTTGCACAGAAGTTTTAGTGTTTTTTTTTATTATTATTATTATTATTTTGTGTTTACTGATTAGTATTTTGCTTTGTTTTATGTTTGGCTTTGCTTTGATTTTTTTTGTGTTGATTTTAGGGCAATTAATCGCATACAAAAAAAAAAAAATGTTTGAGTTTGCCTAATAAATGTGTGTGTATTGTGTGTAATTATTATCTATATATAAATACACAAATCAATGTATATATTTAAAAGAAATATGCCATTTATCTACAAAATATTTGAATTATATATCATATAAATTATACACAAATTATAATAAATACATATACTAGTAATTATTCCTTAAATATACAAATGAATGTGTTTGTACTTATATATATATAATAATTACACACAGTACACACACATATATTAGGCAAACTCAAACGCAAAATGTTGTATGCGATTAATCGTATCGCGATTAATTATTTGTATTTTGTGTGTTGTTTTGTTTTGTTTTGTGTTGTTTGGTTTTGTTCAGTTATTTTCAGTTTTGCATTTTTGTGTTGCTTTGTTTAGTTGTTTTGTTTTGCCTTGTTTTGTGTTGTTTGTTTTGTTCAGTTACATTTTGTTTTGTATTTTGTGTGTTTCTTTGTTTTGTTTAGTTATGTTTTGTGTTGTGTTGTTTAGTTTTGTTCAGTATTGTTTTGTTTTGTATTGCTTTGTTTTGTTTAGTTATGTTTTGTGTTGTTTAGTTTTGTTCAGATGTTTTGTTTTGTATTTTTTGTGTCACTTTGTTTTGTTTAGTTATGTTTTGTGTTTAGTTTTGTTTTGTATTTTTGTGTTGCTTTGTCTAGTTGTTTTGTTTTGCCTTATTTTGTGTTGTTTAGTTTTGTTCAGTATTGTTTTGTTTTGTATTTTGTGTGTCGCTTTTTGTTTAGTTGTTTTGTGTTGTTTAGTTTTGTTAAGTTATGTTTTGGTTTTGTATTTTGTGTTGCTTTGTTTTGTTTAGTTTTGTTCAGTTATGTTTTGTTTTGAATTTTTTGTGTTGCTTTGTTTTGTTTAGTTGTTTTGTGTTGTTTAGTTTTGTTCAGTTATGTTTAGTTTTGTATTTTTGTGTTGCTTTGTTTAGTTTTGTTTTGTTTAGTTTTGTTTTGCTTTGGTTTGTGTTGTTTAGTTTAGTTCAGTTTTGTTCTGTATTGTTTTGTGTTGCTTTGTTTTGTTTTGTTATGTTATGTTTTGTTTTGCTTTGCTTTGTGTTTTAGGTTGTTTTGTTTGTTTGTTTTCTGTTTTATTCATATTAGCTTGGCTTAGCTTAGTTTAGCTACTCTCAGGGTCAGGGAGGGCACTACTGAGGGCTGTACAAATGTTTTCAAATAGCGGGAGATGTGGCCCAATTTCCAAAGGCGCTAAAACCAACATCCCCATTTCCTAGTCTGATCAGTGTAAAGTGTATTATTACTGACCTCCTGGCCAGACCCAAAGAAGAACTCCACAGAGAGATCAGAGAGTTGCAAAACACACCTGGGTCACAAAGCGAAAGTCTGTAAGTCAAGCACATCTCTCACTTAATTGTCGAGTCTTTGGCATTGATGTGACATTGACTTCAGCTCTGAGAGCACTGTTTTCCTCCCAGTTCTGCTCATGACACATCCTTGATGTGACAAAACAGCTCCGCCTTAAACAGAGCATTAGAAGGACTCTGAGGATTTACACTTTAAGCAACACCCAAGCTTGCTCTTATCACCTCAGCGATGATCTGCGGCCCTCTTGGGGTCTCCTCTGTCTGTCGCACTGGCCCTATCACCCCTATGAGCTCATGTGGTGTGATAACAGTCATGTTGAGCTGGAAAAGAGAAGAGTGACCACTATGAAAGCGAAGCCTTTTTATGAGCTTTGGCTCTTCCGACTCCCCCAGCCTTGTGAACCCCAACTGCAGTGTCAGAACAATGGCGTAAATTCACCACCCACTTCCGTCCTCTCCAGAGGGGACGAAAAACAGCACGTTTGATTAATAGCATTATGGATGGTTACTCATTTTGTGAAACTCACTTTCTTATGAAACCACAACCTACAAGCAAGAACATCAAGGCTTGTTTTGAATCACTCTCTCATTTCAAGTGACTATTTAATTGAGTTTACAAGACCGAATCAATAGTTATACCACAAAAGCCCTGGATCTGTGGTTTAAATCTATGATGTCGCAATGTTACCAAGAACATACGAGTCTGCTTTTTAACTCACGCACGTTCTCACAGAGCCGGCCAGCTCTGGTTATGTTCAAAGACGTGCAAAGGAACGCTCCAGTTTCCAACATCTAGAAACTAAACAAACCAATTTGTGACAGAAAAATAAACCATTTTCTGGCTAGTATTTATTTCTGTTGGAAGAAAATGATTTCACAGTTTACGTTGGGAAGTACAACTTTTACCTGTGTAATGGTAACGGTACAACAGCTGAGCATTTGTGACTTTGGATAATTTTATCGCACCTGGTCTCGGATCACTTCCTGCTTCTGGAAATTTGTCAATTTATCAAATTAAATATCAAAAAAGACAAAATGCATTTTGAAGGAATTAATGCTGTTTTGAATGCTTTACATGATTTTTTTTATTTATTTTTTTTTTAATTCACTTTATGAACACATGAAACACTGCTGTGTGATATTATATTATATTATATTAGATTAGATTAGATTAGATTAGATTAGATTATCCAGTTTCCAAACAGCTTGTCCTCTGTAGAGTCTTTATTTAATTATTTAATTTACTTTATTTAATTTAATTTTAATTTTATTTTAATATTTGTATAATTATTATATTATATTATATTATATTATATTATATTATATTATATTTTATTATATTATATTATATTATATTATATTATATTATATTATATTATATTATATTATATTATATTATATTATATTATACATTTTCCAAACTGCTTGTCCTATTTATTTTTATGTTGTATTTTATTTTTTATTACCAAAAAAGGTAATTGCATCAAGAGTTAAACAGTAAGAATGGTGAAGCTGAGACTGAGCAGAAGTGCTGAGTTTTACAGATCCTGTGTAAAATAAATTTTTGAAGTTCCTTGTCTGGTTGGAGGTCTAAGTTTACAAGCATTTTTTACGAACTTGATATGAAAATTTGGTATACATAATTCTTTTTTTATCATTAGGATATTAAGCACGTCCAGTTGTCTTTGTGTGATTACTAAAGAAAATAGTACTACAATTTTAATAGAAGGTTGTTCATTCAGGGGGTCTGAATACAGCCATCACATCCAGAGCTGTGCCACTGCAGTGCAGCTGGAAGTGTTTACCTGCTGATATATGGCCTGCTCTTTAGAGCTGATTCAAACTGTGAAAGAAAGCCTTTTCCGTTTAGTGTTTCTAACAAACTCTTCCAGATTACGTTCAACACCCTTGTGTACTGACTTTCACGTCGCTTGTTTGGCCTAAATTGAGGCTTTTGAGGGAAGAGAGTAATCCTAAAACCATAAAAAACATTTTCAATGGTTTGAGGGTAGAGAACAACGCTCAGAAGTAAAAACGCTTTTCCAAGAAAGATTGCAAAATACCTCTACTTTGTATATATTTAGAAAAACAGTACACGTCCATAGAAAACCTTAGATGTCACTCCAAGAACAATGCCTTGTGTGTGGTAATTTTTGTGTGCGTGTGGACAAAGGGATGCGCAAGGTTTTGACGTTGATGGTCATCAATGGGGGTAAATGCTGAGAGATGTTCGTAGTCTGATGGGGGTCTGTGTGTGACATTTCCCAAGCCAGTGGAAATGAAGAACATATTTCTGAAACCAGAGTGGTCCTTATACAGACTGGGAACATCTGGTTGAATCACTTATCATGCTGCAGCACCAAGAATGGAGTCATTGTTCCTAGGCTATTATGAGCCATACTGCCAAACATATCCTGCAGCAGAGCTCTAATCTGTAGATAGGGCTGCGTTGGTAAAATTTTAAGCCTTGTGATGAAAGTCTTAATGGCTCTTGCTGAAAATGGTCATATCCCATGCGGTCTGTCCTTAGTTGCGTCACATGGATTTACCCAAGAATATATTATATATTGTATGGAAATGCTCTGATGCCCTTTCTTTTGAAAAATGTTTCACCACATCCATTCTCCAAACTGCTTGGGTTGCTGGGATGGTGGAGCCCATTTCAGCCATTTCGTCTGTTTCACAACAATTTAATAATAGGGGAGGAGAAGAGAGGCAAGTGCCTCCTCAGATTATTGCATGAGAAAAAAAAATGCAGTACAAAAATAAAACAACACCAATATTACAAAATATAACTTTAAAAAACGTATAAATCATCCGTTTTTCTAAAGAAACACTGTCCAACAGCGACACCAGCAGGTAAAGTTACAGACGAGTCCGATGCAATGCCTCCATCGCGATATGATTGGATATGATTGGATATGATCAGCTGTGATTGGTTAATGCGATAAATCCCGCCTCTTGTGTTCGTGCACGTTTGCGAATCAGTCTGAGTGAGCAATATAATGGCGTTAATGGGAAGGCTAATTTAAAAGTAAGTAAATAACTCACACACTTAGATATAACCACTTTGTTACATCAAAACAAGACAAAAAGGGCAAGAAAATGGCATGAAAACATGATGTGAGGGAGTTTTTAGTAAGTAATCAGCTTGTTGAAATTTAAAGTAGGCAGAGATGGGAAGTAACTAAGTACAAATACTTCGTTACTGTACTTTTTCTGACTACTTTTTACTTTTACCTCTTACATTTTTACATAAATATCTGTACTTTATACTTCCTACATTTTCAAACCAGGCTTGTTACTTTAGTTTTAATCTGCATTTGGTGGATCACCATTCGATGACGAATCTCTGAATCATGAATCGGTTAGTCTGTACTGGCAACGCGATTCGCGTCTCCGCTAAATGGCTTCTATCTGAGTAATCATTGCAAGTGACTCGAGAATGAAACGCATCTGAAAGGCAAAACTATTGACCAGGACTTCAAGTGCAGGTCAGTTTCATCTGTAAATAGGCTACTGTAGTTTTGTCTTTGTTTACTTAGTCAAGTGCTAGCAACTCTTAGCAGTAGCAGCCAGAGGATTAATAATACTGTAAACGAAACTAAACTAAATTACAATTACTCAGAATACTGTACGCAAAAGGACATCATTATTATCTACTGTAAAGTCATAGTAGTAATTTAGCAAACAAATGTTATGAGAGATCGTTTCATAATATGTGTTTAGAGGGAGCTAGAGCAGATAACACAACCATTACGAAAATTAAAACCAAAAACCATGGTTACTATAGTTAAACCATGGTAACCACAAATTAACTATGATTTTGCTACACTAACCATAGTCTAACCATGCAGTTTGTAGTAAAACTATGGTTGTGAATTAAAACATATTGTAATCAATCCACCAAAAAACATGGTTAATTTTAATAAGACAAAAATAAGACTCGTGATAAAGCAATAACACGTTCACAATAAGAATTTTTATGTAAAGATATTGTCATATTGTAATTATTATTGTACTATTTTTGACATTTAGGCAATTTATAAAATATTTATAAAAATAATATAAAAGATTAGTAAAATATAGTTTTACTAATCGTATAGTATTTAAGTAATTTTTTGACAAAGCAACACGTGGTCATAATGTGATACTTTAAATTGAACTAAAATAAAGTTATAGCAAATAGAATACAATGAGGTGGGTGTTTTGTAAAAAGGTGGAGACAGTTCTGTTCATTACAGTAGATGGCTGATGGGGGAAAAGGACATGTACAATAAAATTTGTGTAAACACACACTAAGTGAGATACAGAGAGATATCATGGAAAATACAGAGACTGAAAAGGAAAATGGAAATCAAGCTGCAGTTAAGGAGAGAATCTTTAATTATTTTGTTTAATTATTAGGTTTTAAACTTTTTATTTTTTTTTTTTAAATATGATGGCCATACAAAAAATAGGTGGTTTCAGAATTTGTAGTGGGTGAATGGGATAGCCTGGATGAGTCTGAGATTTCACTGGCCTGAAATTTTGTCCCAGTCCTGCCCTGTTCTACATGGTGGTTGTTTAACCTTGATACATTTATTAGCAAACAAAAATTTTAAATGTAAATTATTTTGTATTAATGTGCCAATATGATTTGAGGTCCAGTTAACGGCATGACACTAAAACAGGCAGTACTAATGGGTACTTTTTACTTAAGTACATCTCAGAACTCATACTTCTTTACTTTACTTTAACTTGAGAAAAAAAGTGTAGTCAGTACTTCTACTTTTACCAGAGTATTTTTAAACATGACTATCTGTACTTCTATTTGAGTGAAGGATGTGTGTACTTTTGCCATCTCTGAAAATAGGCTAAATCCGTGACCAATATTTACGGAGCTTTGATGTTCAAATATAGTTAAAAATTAGCTATTAAAAAGAATAGCTGAACATAGGTTCACAAATAAAAAATATATTTTAAACGTTACTGAGTTGTTATTTTAATAAATGTAAAATGATTAAAAACACTTGATGACTCATCAAACTAACTTGATGAGATTGCCTTTAATAAACAGAATATTGATTACATTGCTAATGTAAAACTATGAAATAGAATTGCTTTTTTTTCCTGATAGTGTAAATAATGTTTATGTAACCGAGAAAATCTGGGACATAAATTTATATTTGATTAAAAAAAAAAACCACACAGACACACACATCTATTTTTATTTATTTATTTATTTATAATTAAAAATGGCAAATGTTTTATTAGTGCATTTTAATATATTTATATTTTTTGGTACATTTTTATATTTTTTATAGCAGTTTTTAAACTCAACTCACATGTGTTTTTTGACTTTCTTAAGGCGTGATGAGTCTTTTGTTTTTCATAGCTAAAAAAAAGACATCAATCATACATGAAACCATTGCTCTATTAGTAATACAAATGCAACGAGAAACAAGGACGAGTTCTGAAAACTTAGTTCAAAGTAAATTATCAGTGTTTAAAACTTTCCGCCAACTGTCTCCAACCATAATCTCTAAAGAATTTTTGACTATATATTCCTTACATGCACGTAGCGTTCGCTGTGTGTTTGCTGAAGTCATTCCTGCCATTAGCCGTTGTAATGCGTCATTCGAACCCTCCTCCTCTTGTTAAAGTCAGACATCAAACAGACAGAGTTCTGTTGAGAGGTGCTCACAAATTACCACACGTCTGACACATGCTGGTGCTGATGTCATTTAGCCCTGGTGGTCGCGGGGTTCACAAGGGGCTGATCTCCAGAGGTTTCCCTTTCAGCTGCCGGTGATACCTGTCTGCTGACGCCACTGAACCCAAACATGACCTCACGCCACTTTCTAATTAGAGTCCTGGGAACTCCCTACAACAATTTCCCCTTCACTCCAGCAAACGATCACTAGCTCTTGAAGCAATAGATTCAACATAGGCCAATGCAAGTGTTAGTTTATGCAAAAATGGAAATTCTGTCATTAATTACTCACCATCATGTCGTTCCAAACTTGTAAGACCTTCATTCATCTTCAGAACACAAATTAAGATATTTTACATGAAATCCGCTAGCTTTCTGACCCTGCCTAGACAGAAACTGACATGTTCAAGACCCAGAAAGGTAGTAAAGACATCGTTAAAACCGTGATTTTATGAAGCTACAAGAATACTTTTTGTGTACAAAGAAAACAAAAATAATGACTTTATTCAACAATTACTTCTGTTTATCTCTCTTTCTTCGATGTACGTTCACAAGAGTACACCCGAGAAAGCTCTTGCATTTCATCAAAAAAGGTGCTGCATTTTTAATTTGCTTGGTACATCTGGTTTAGTAGAAAACTGCACAGTTAAATCAGCAGGTATAGTGACCAAACAGATCGTGGTTTAGAATTTTAGAAGATTTACACTACTTTTGAATAAGTTTGGGGTCAATTTTAAGATTTAGTTTTAAGACGTTTTAAGGTTTTGTTTTATTGATTGATTGATTTTTTTATTTTTTATTTTTTTTTATCTATAATTCTTTCCAAGGATGCATTAATTTGATTAAAAATACAGTAACACAGTAATATTGTAAAATATTATTACAATTTAAAACAGTTATTTTCAATTTTAATATATTTTGTGTCATTTATTCCTTTGTTGGCAAAGCTGTTTTTATTTATTTATTTTGCAGCCATTTCTCTAGTCTTCAGTGCCACATGGTTTTTCAGAAATCATTTTAAAGTACTGATTTGATTTCTTATTGTTATCAGTGTTGAAAACAGCTCTGCTGCTGTTTTATAGTTTTGTGGAAATATAATTTTTTCAGCATTTTTTAATGAATACAAAGTTTTAAATAACAGCATTTATTTAAAATGGAAATATTTTGTGTCATTTTAAACATCTTTACTGTCCTTTCAATCAAATCATTACCTCTTTGCTGAGTGAAAGTATTACATTTTATTTCCAAAAATAAAACAACACAAAACAAAACAAAATTAAATAATAGTTCAAAACAACATCATTTATTTGAAATAAAAATCTTTTGTGACATTTTTTAAACATTTTTACTGTCCTTTTGATCCATTTATTACCTCTTTGCTGAGTGAAAGTATTAATTTTTATTTCCAAAAATAAATAAATAAATAAAATAAAATAAAATAAAAAAACCCAAACTTTTGAATGTAACAGTGTATGTAAGACTATTCTGTATGGACTATTCTTGATGAAGCTCTGTTTTGGACTCAAGATGTGGCTCGTGGCCCTTGAACCATCATTTTATGACCTTTGCGATGTTCACTGAACCACTGTACAGTTTAAGAGGGGGAAAAATGCATTTATTTAAAACAAAAATCTTTTTTTTTAATCATTTTGAACATCTTTTCTATCCTTTTGATTAATATAATGGCTCTTGGCTGAGTAAAAGTATTTTTTTTCTTTTCCCCAAAAAAATCGTACTGACCCCATCATTTTGAACAGCAGTGTATGTAGGGCTATTCTGTGAATTAACTGACCCCTGTGTTGGATGTTAGTGTAGATCAGAGGTGCTCAACATGTGGTTCATGGCCCTTGAACAATCATTTTATGACCTTTCTGACATTCACTGAATCGCTGTACAGTTTGAGAGGGGAAATGAATGCACGGATGTAAGGGATGATGTAAAATATCCCAAAAGCTCAATTACTAGTGATTTATGTACCTCACCAAAACCCTAAAAGTAGGTAATGATAGATACTAATGATGCCACTGGAGCAAATTTAACACTAGTACTGCATATATATCTTGTTTTTGAAGGCATTTCTGTTGTGTGCGATGCTGAACCCTCATAGTGTATTGTGTACTTCTTTGTGGCGCCTGTGTTTTCAAAACCATAAGATCCTGGTCTAGATTGTGCTATTCCAGGTCTGTTATGGATTGTTCTTCATGCCCCAGTTCACCAGTATTTAGCCAGAGCAAACAGAGAGAGTATCCCCACAGATGACGGCGTTCAGGGTGGGAACTGTTTTAGCTTGGACGGCAGTGCTCGATTTTGCCCGCAAACGTGAGTCGTGCTGTCAATGTGTTCCATTATACCATAGTCATTACTATTTTATGGTCCCATGAGATCACCAACAGCTGTATTTCTCTAAGGAATTTCACAGAGATTGTCACAGCACACAATGTGTTGTCTGTCGAAACGTTTTTGAACTGTACCCTTATTTTATTCCCACTGGCAGTGTTCATTTAGATTACGTTTTCTAGAACATTCGCAGGCCAGATACTGGACAGCTAAACTGCTTTTGGGGATTTTTTTTTCTCTTTTTCTCAGTTTTAGCCATTGCTCGTTTTTCAGAGGAGCTTTAGAAACAATGAAAAGCAAAAGTACTTTGGCCTGGAACTACACTAAAAAAAACGCACACACAATATTTGTTGAGTCAACCTAAAATGTCACTTTGTACAACTTAACATTTCAAGTTGACTAAACTTTTTTAGGTTGACTGAACTTAAAATTTTAAAGGCAGCCAGGTAACAAATTGTTTTAAGTTGACACTTTTTGTTTCTAACAAATAAAACCTTTTCAAACTATACCAATAATCCAACCAATCAATTAAATACATTTTATAGATGCAAAGTCTCACAGCATTTGAAAGAAAAGAAGTACACTTTAGCATAATTTTAAAAAGAGATGTGCTGTGGAGTTACATCATTCATTCTTATTTATCTAAATATTTTTTCTTCATTACAAATCTTGTTTGGTGTTATTTTGTATCATTGCATGTTAAAAAATAATTCACTATGTTATGTAGAAGCAAAATGTGAAACTGTAATCTTATTCGCAGTCTAGCATTTTATAAATATTTATATGTGCACAATATATATTCAGCAACTTATGTTTTGTATCTTTATTATTTAATGCATTAGCTATTTATTAAAACAAGTTTATGAGAGTCATTAAAACAAGTTTCAACAACAACATCAACGAATTGGAGCGGCATGGACATCAGCCCGTTATTATATACCCACTAAACAGCTCTGTTATAGTTTTGAAAGTATTTTTATAGGAGTTTTTATAGTAGGATGAATTCCGCTCAGATCGGTCACGTCCATAACGGAGAGATGTCGCGTCCGTAACATTGATTTTTCCTGTGGAACACAAAAACGAAAATTTAAATAAAAATAGCATTTAATGCTTTGTAAATAGCCAACCTTTCTCCATTTGGCAGGTATTGTTGCTTCTAGTTTGTGCATTGCAATTTGCAGAAAGTCTACACAATATGTTGTCTCCCAGAAACTCGTGTCTTTTTTGTCAGGTCCATAATGCATGTGTTTTTCCCTCATGTAAAATATAAAACAGGTTTATAGACATACTTTTTTGATGTCTGGACTCTATTTTAAGGGGTTTAGAAAAATATAAAGAGATATTTCAATATATTGGTAATAAATACAATTTAGAAGAATTTATATTTCAGGTTTTGACTGCAAATGTCACGTCTGTAACGGTGGAATTGCTCATATTAAAATAGTTACAGAACACGGTAAAGTGATTAATTGATCAAATGGTCGATTTAATGATTACACTAATAATAGTTGGCTTACTCCACATATTGATGTTTTGAGGCACATTATCTTATTTTTCCCAAGGATCCACATCCTTATCTTATACCCCTGAAACTTATCTGTAAAATGTGATGTTCCCAGAACATGTCATTGCGTGAATTACTTAGAAATCTGACTCACCTCAAATCTAATTTCCCAATGAAATACCTATGACACACAGATTACGAATCAGGTAAACCATTCTTTCTTTTGTGTATTTTACAGAGCATGTCAAAAGGAAGTGCAGTAAAAAAAAACAAAACGCCTACATTGTGAAATGTGCGTTCACTTGAATTAAACTTCGATTCTCATACCACAAAGACTGAATGTTCACAATTCACTGAGCATTTCTAAAACAAACTTTTACTGCTGGCTGGATTATATAATCATTAAAGCTAATATAGGTCAGGGAATGCATTGCTTTTTATTGTGTGTTAGAGGTAAATGGGATGTGTCATGGCAGTTTCTTTGACATGTGGCGAAATGTTTATTATAGTAAAGAATGAGTGTTTACAGAAATTTCTTCAAATCCTTATGGGAAACCCATGTGTAGGTAGCAGACTCAGAGAATTGGTTGCTTTTCACGGGTTAACACTTCTTGCAAACCATGAAAGCATATTCACATGCAGGTAAGTAGTGAAAGACTTATGGAACCCTTTGACTTTTCCCCAAACCGTAAGAGGAATAATTAAATTGAAGAGTCTGGAGTGGATGTCTACTCCCTGCCAACAATTCTACAGCCCTATTTAGCCCTCAGAGACCCAAACATGCATTTTCCCTTTAAACTATTCATTTTTTTTTTTCCTTTAAAACTGAGTCACTGTTTTAATACATATATATTTTGGCAGATTTCAGAGTGTGTGCTGCTGTTATATGCAGTTTGAACATATTTAGTGGCAAATTCTACAGTCCTTCAACGTGTTGCAATTTTCAGTTAAAAAAAAAAAAAAATCTGAATTCTAAAAAAAAAAGATGAATAGAAACAACACTGTTGCTCAACAGTTTGTTGCTTTATAATTAACTCTTGATATTATAAATATGTTGGGGTCAGTAGGGGTTGGTTTGTGATCTTTGTCACTATTGGTATTTGAAGGACAGTTGTACAGATTTGAGTCATTTGATGAGCAAGAACTCAATAAAAACATGAACTCTGATATTTAATTACATTTTAGACTAGTCTAAGCCCTTGTCCTGCTGCTTTGGAGTCCTAGTTGGATGGAAGTTACCAAATATTCACTCAAATAAAGAATTCACAAATATTGGGTAAAACAAAGCGTTTAATTATATTATAATGTGTTTAATTGTCCAATTTCAATTCATAATAAAAAAACAAAAACTAACCATCAGTGGGCATATGAATGAGATTGTACAAATTCATATGAACTACCAACAATATACTATAACTTAAAGGGATAGTTCACCCAAAAATGAAAATGACCCCATGATTTGCTCACCCTCAGGCCATCCTAGGTGTATATGAATTTCTTCTTTCAGACAAATACAATCAGAGTTATATTAACCGTTAAAAATATACCTCCGGTCTTTAGCGACCCGGGATGTCATTCAGTACCCTCTCCCTCCTTCAAAAAAAAAAAAAAACAAAATAAAAGAATATCTGTTTTCTGATTTTCACTTTTGTAAAAAAGTGTATAGGGTCGCTATAGGTGTGTAATAGTCTAAGTATATTTTTCTTGCGCAAAAATATGTAAATATCTGATGACTCAATATGCGCAATTCACCTTTTTTCCTCAAGGTGGCACTGTTTGATGGACAATAATGACGTGATGTTACACACATAATTATCGCAGGCATAAAACAAAAGAATATCGTCAGCAAAAATTTAATTGGTTTGAATGGCTTTACTGCAGAGCAATTACTGTACACAATAAAATATAAATATCACTGTTATTTGATGATGGATGTGGTGAATAAGCTGCCAGCGATCAAAATATGTTGAATGACTTTTAAGTCACTGAAAATGATAGTTCTGAGAATATGTTTGAGATTGTGAATATGAGCCAGATGCTGAATGTATTGTGGAAGTGTGCTGTGATGATGACGGGCGATGGTAAAATCATCTGCTCATACTGAACCCTTCTAAGTTTCAAAAGGTAATGAAATATGCTTTATTTTATTCTTCTGTAACTGTTCTTAGAATATCAAGAGAGTTTTTTTGCTATCGCAGAAGTTAGAGATCCATCCGTGCTGGATATATAGGTCCGGGTCGCTAAAGACCTGAATATGTAATAATGATTGGCGAAACATTCATGTATTTAAGGGTTAAAAAATGTCCTGGCTCTTTCTAGCTTTATAATGGCAGTGAATGGCTGCTGAGATTTTGAAGTCAAACAAAGTGCATCCATCCATCATAAGAAGTAGTCCACATGGCTCGGAGTGTTAATAAAGGCCTCCTAAAATGACCCAACAGAGCTTACACTACATCCTACGTCATCTACTGGAACGCCACTCTCTCGTGACCACACATACGACAGTTGGCGGAAGCTAGTGATTTCAGTTTATACAGGTTTAAATATGGATATTTTTCTTACAAAAATGCATCGATTCGCTTCAGAAGAGCTGTGTGGAGTACTTTTTTACTGGACTTTAAAATCTCAACAGCCATTTGCTACCATTATAAAGCTTGGAAGAGCCAGGACATTTTTTTTTTTAATATAACTCCAATTGTATTTGTCTGAAAGAAGAAAGTCACACACACGTACAATGGTTTGAGGGTAAGTAAAACATGGGGTAATTTTCATTTTTGGGTGAACTATGCCTTTAAAATAGTAACAGATTGCCTTGAGTCTGTGTTGGAGTATGCTGACCTTTTTAGAGCTACAAAGCATTTAGGATGTTTGCATTTCCACCCATCCATCAGTGAGGTGTTCAGTGTGCTATCACTGCAAAGCCTAAGCATGCCCAAGACCTCCATGAGAGGGGCTAGACTGTATATTTGACCTGGTTACCTCATGGTGAGCCATGTGACCGTGTGAAACCCCAGTCCCAGATGTCCCCTTCCCAGCAGAGTCTCCAGAGGTTTGGTTTGTAGACCTTCAGGGGCAAGGTTTGTTATTAAAGTAAGACAATTACTTCCTCCTTGAGAGAAGGTGTTCTCCAGCCGCATCTAACTTGAGGAAAGGTCTCTGTCTTAAGGTAAACACAAACATCCATTAATAACCACATAAGAAAACTTAACCTAAAAATATCTTTCTGGGAACTGTAGGTGTTTCATAGAGAGCAAATTTGACCTTTTGATTAACTTTTCCACCCCGGATGACTTGACCATCTGGAAACAGCAGTCACACTGAGTGCAAAGTAAGCTTTATTAGATTGCGACAAGCAAAGTTATAATCAGGTTTAAGTAATGAAAATATTATCAGATTATGCAGTGGTATTTCAACCTCACTGGTGTTGGAATTTAAGAGAGAAGCTCATGTGTCCTCTCTAGTGCATGTGGTAATTCAAGAAAAAGATGTAGCAGTAGCCTCATTTCCCCTTAGAAATGTGTGATTAACCATTGGCTATTGCTAAACTAATGATCCCAGTATCCTCCCCTGTTTGAGTTGGATATTACAGTGTTTTATGTTTTCCTTGGACATTCCATTATGCAGAAAATCTCTTCCTCAGTGCGAAAGCTACATCATCAAATCCTGCCATGATTCACATTAGCCCTTTAGGTCTTCAAAAGGTCAGCGTTTTACACCATAGGTTAGCAGTGGCCATGTTTCAGTCTCTTCATTAGGATTCATCTATGACAGCACTATGATGTGACAGACATACATCTTGCGCCCACTGGGACTATTATAGCCCCATTTATCCCCATCCGTCATGATTCATGCTCTCATGTTCTTTACGGTGCCTGAAATTTTAATGTGCGGAGCACAGTAATGTGGTTTATGATTTACAGTGCATACAAGCTACTCTATTACATGTTTTGTGTATGTTGCCACGTGCTGAGGGAGATTTAGGGCTTTGTTATCATAGACTTTGACTCTTTGCCAAGGATACACTTCATTTCACATATCACCCATGTAATATAAAACAGACTATTGCTACATTTAAGGCTAATTACTCAATGTAAGCCTTTCCAAAAAGTCAAATGGTTATTTTACTATGTGTGTGTAGATTTATAAATGGCAAACGTCTTGAATGCAAATTGAATGAAGATTTGGATGAAACATGAACTAAATTCATAGCAATTTGTTCCAACTGGTTGTTCCAGCACACAAATTCCAGCTTCATTTTTAACCTAGACTCATTGGAAATGATACTAACTACATTATTGCAAAACTCCAATAACGTATGATTCACTGCAGATTCCAGCTCAAATGAGCACCAGTAGCAGCAGCACCAACAATTATTGTTCCTGCCCATGCAACATTTTTTTCCCACACGATTCTTGCACAATACTATTTTATGACCTCAAATCACTTTCCCATAGTGTATGATTTGTAAACTAATACATTTGACATTTGCAACAGAAGCATCTCCATTTCTGTTTTTCTGACATAGTAAACTTGCTCAGTAGCACACCTGGTACATCATTGGACTTGCAATGTGGAGCGCTTGAGTAAAAGATTTATATATACCAGTTCTTAATGTTCCATCACTTCCAAAATCTGAATGTAACTACTTTTTTTCTCATGATTTT
This sequence comes from Cirrhinus mrigala, assembly GCA_036247105.1. Lineage (NCBI taxonomy): Eukaryota > Metazoa > Chordata > Actinopteri > Cypriniformes > Cyprinidae > Cirrhinus > Cirrhinus mrigala. The sequence goes on from CM070022.1 coordinate 27,173,707, forward strand.
TAACAGGAAGCGTTCTCAATATACGCTCATGTTTAGTGGACCCTGAGGCTTCCCAAGATACTTGCCATCCATATTTCACCTCCCAGGGCCTGACATGGGACTAAAGCTGCACTCTCCAAAAGTAAACAGAACAGAAATATGGCTAGCAATATACTCCAAGACTGATTGCAGATCCTGGTGAGCACATATGTTGTTCAGACCTTTCCTTTCCTGTACAGTACAGTACAGTACAGTACAGAATAAAACGTTACGATGACAGCAAAATGCATATGTTAGGCTGTTTTTATTAAATGTAATGAGACACAGTTATAGTTTTGAAGTCAGGATGACACTTTCTGTAAACTGTTTGAGAAAAAATCCACATGAGTGCCCACTGTGAACTTAAGGGATATCAAGGATCACATTCAAGCACCTTTCTGACATCACAATTACACTTAAGTGTGTGGAGATCACTTTCACTATGGGTATAAGTTTCATGATGCCCTCTGTGAACATTTGAAACATTAAAGTTCAAATAGCTCATCAGCACATGGTTGACATAACACATTGAGTCTGTTGAGTGAGTAGATGTGAGCCACATTAACTGGTCTCTGTTTCGTATGCATGAACTGAGATGGAAACAATCCGTAACACATTTCTGAGCATTTTGTCCTTTTGATTTGATTCAGATTTCTGCAGTACACATCAGGCTCTTCGAAATAATTCCGTCTAGCTGATTTTAAGATCAAGCAGTTCACACTTGATAACATTTAGCCCCTACCTTAAATATACGGCCCACTTTAGTACTTGAGAATGGGTGACGTTTAATGTGAAAAGAAAGACCACACACTAGTTAACGATGCCGCTGTGTGTAAATAGGCACACTGATGACTGAACTGACCGGTCAGAGCTGTAAACATTTGTACATCGTCAGTGCAATCAAATGAGGGTTTTCCTCGTAATTGTCACTCTAGGGTGTAAAAACGCCTCCTTCTGTAAAGCTAATTTTCCCAGCTGTTGTGTGGTTTTGTGTTTTTAATGGCCTGGGTGCCAAACCTGCAACAGAGTCCATGCTATGACTCCTTAAATGATTAAAATAAATGCCCAGGACTTCATTCTAAATGAGATCATTTTGGTTTCTCCTGGAGAGAGGGAAATCAGATCTGTTTTCACTCCTACACACTAGCTGCATGGATCTTAAAATTTCAGATTTAGATGCCAACACTGAAAACCAGAGTGCAGAGAAACAGTCTCAAATATTTGCTCTGTTCCAAAGCCTGAGGTTTCCTACATTTTAAAGCATCATTTGTACCCTCAAGATGTTAAGGCTGTTCCAAAAGGTAGACAGCGTAACGCTGACTCAGAGTATTACAAGTTTGCTTTGTGCAGTAGACAATCCTATAATTCATTGTGACAGCCTCTGTGTAAAAAAGCAAAGCCAAGATGGCAGACAAAGCAAGAGAAATGTTCATAAATAAGCTCTGGCTTTATTCAGTAGCGAAACTTTCTGTCCTATATTTGATTGTTCTATTTTTAATGACTGTTCAACATAATCTCATTGGAAAAAATGGGACTTTTTTAAAATCCCAAAAAACACACACATACACAACATAACCAGCTCCATTTGTATGGCTTTTCTAACATAGTAAACTTGCTCAGTAGCTCACCCGGTACAGCATTACACTTGTGATGTGGAGGGCTCTGATGTGAAGTCTGTGAAATGAGAATCACAAAACTTGATTAGCAGCTCAAAGCAAGTTTAATTGGCATGGTTGCTTCGACAGATGTGTTTTAATCTCACTTTGCTTTTGTTAACACTCTTGGTTACATTTAGGGTAGGGTTTAGTGTATGTGGTATATTATTTTTAAACACAATAGAGCATTAACCTTTCAGCTCCACTCACTGGACACTCCATTTCCGTGCCGTGGTAAATGCACACTCTGAAAAATGCTGGGTTAAAGACAACCCAAATTGGGTTATTTGACAACCCAGTGCTGGATAAATATTGGACAGAATGCATGCTGGGTTATTTTGACCCAGTTGGTAGGGTTAAATGTTTTTTTACCAAACATGCTGGGTTGTTTTATGTAAGTCAACTATTGTTTAAAAATGATTATATTACTGGCTTATAATGGACTGGAACTTATAAAAAACACAGAATTACTAGAGGCAACAGCAATAATCAAAAGATGAAGATTTCTTATTAAGCAAGAACACAGACAAAATACAAGACAAATTGAATTTATTTGGATGAATACAGCATAGTTTACAATATTAAACACATTTAACAAGCACTGTAATGTAATTTAAAAGTAGCATTTTAATTTTACTGTATATAACCGTTCTCTGTAATCACTTTTTACAGAAATAACGCTAATTTTGCGCCTCGTGTTTCACTCATAGCTGAAAGAAACATGGACTGACTCCAAAACCTGCCCATAAACAAACAGTGCTGACATTAGATAACATATTTTAATATCAAATTAAATTAAGCTCAGTACTACAACAAATAAAATCTGTTTATTTTATGCAAGGCAAAAGGCGTTTCCATCATGCGAAAAAATTACCTCCTTGATCTCTTCCTTATGTTGTGTTGCGTAACATAATACAAGTTACAGCACAAGAAGAACCTTATAAATGAAATAACATGTATACAAACCTTTATTTCGCTGAATAAGTGCACCGAATTAACGGCGCTGATAACTGGTCTCTCCTGTAGAAGACTCAAAAAGCCCACGCTCTGACTGTAACTTAGCAGCTGGGTTTCGTCAGAGATAGGCTCAACCCTGCAGTTGGTTTAGAAAAAAAGAACCCAGTGTTAAAAATGACCCAGCACCTGGATAAAAAATATTAAAAACAACCCAATAAAATGACCTAATGGGCTGAATTCAGCATTTGGGTTAAAAAAAAAAAAAAAAAATAGCGCAGCATTTTTTAGAGTGTAATAAAACATTCCCAGATTCACATTCATCTGTTTGGAATCAAACTGACATCACGTTTAGCGTCACTAACTGGATATTTCACTTGTGAAATGTTTGATAAGCAGAAAATTCATGACAGACAATTCCAGTCCGGTTGTGATTAGCTTAGCAACATGCTAACATCAAATTTTTGTCATCTGCATGTGGCTAGAATTGACTGTGGGTAAACTAGGTGGCACCACTCACAGTTGAGCCATTGCTTTGAAGGCCTACATGAAGAAGATGGAAAATGGCAATAAAATGAACAGGATCAGGTGACCTTATGAGGTCAGATGGTTCCAGAGTTTTTACAACTCGAATCTGAAAGAGTATGAAGATGGAACTCTATGCTGTCCTCTGCAGGTCAGGTGGATAATCACAAAGCGGCTTTAGTGTTGTTGCGTTGAACGTGTCTATATGACTCCATAGTCAATGAAATGGACTCAGAAAGGTTAGAAAGTTCACCCGTCTGTGAGACATAACGAGAGATGGCGTAACAAAACATGTTCCTGGCTTTAAAAGGTGACTGTAGGCTGTATGCAGCAAGGCAGCTCACTAAGTTTGTAACAAAGCCAGTATGCTGTGGGAACCTAATAAAGTCATGAAAAGGAATAAAAATAAGAACCACACCTTTAATGCTAATTCTCAACATTATAAAGAAAACTGACCAAAACCGCCCAAGCTAGCAATACAGAGACTCCACAATGAAAATTAAAAAGCATGAAACAGTTAAACAGGATTTAATAATATATGACATGTTAAGACTTCTAACCTTGCTGCCAACTGGAATAAAACAAGCGTTTAGCCTGCCACATGCTTGCATCACAACTCTTTCACTCTTGGCCTCGGATTCACGGTATGTCACAACTACTTATCTGAACTGACAAAATGCGATGATATTAACCAAAGGATGATTTTAAAGGTTGAATTTACACCATTCACGCTCCATCTAACCTTTGTGGGAGCCGGTTTCAAGAACTTTGTGGGTGATCATGTTGTTTCAGCTTATAAACAAACTGTTGCCTTTCACCCCCATCTTTTTAAACAAGCAGGAAACCTTCATGCCTTTTGGCCTCAACTGCCTGGTGGGTGAAAAATCCTTACACACTCTCATGCCATTTGGCTGCAGAGGTCACATGACACGCTCACTCTCGCCTGCTCACCGGCTTTAAATGCCAGAGCTCAAACAGGCAGAGATTTTGCAAATAAATTACGTCACACTATGGTACACAGAGGCAAACTGGCTGCTTAAGTCCTTCTGGCAGGCCTCTGCACAGGAGAACTGCACATGTTGCTTCCATCTATGGCGCTTTCCATTTTATGGGCTGCCGTAAGACCTCCAGTGACAACTTAATGGTGCCATCCAAGTAAATCGCAGGTGTATCCACAAGCCAATTGGCTGGGATCCCAAAGAAACACCAGCGAGCAAATGGCAGAACCTTGTAATAAAAAAGCACACACCAGTAGATGCAATAAGATTCGTCTAGACGGTAGTCATTTACGCTATGATTCTCAGCGTCTGAAAGAAGAATGTATAAAATAACCAGTTTTTCTGATAATTTCTTCATTTAGTCCTTCTAAAATCCCAGTTCCAAACATGAGCCAAACATGTGGCACTAATATTGCAAACAGTTCTGCAGAGTATATCAGAGAGATTAAATGGATGAAGACATGGCAGGAGTTGCAGCTAATGCTCGTTTTGACTCCTCCCAGTTTTTTTTTTTTTTTTTAGACTGGACAGCTTCTCTGTGTATCAAGTTGACACATTTAGGTCAAAGAATCAAAAGGCAAATGGTTCTGATCATGTAAGTCTGACCTACAAAATTATCCTTTGCTCCTTGGCTGTTTTTGTTTGGGATTTTCTACTAATCTACATCAAAATGAGCCAGAGCCATAAAAACAATAGGGAATGCAGTGAAACACTGTATCATTTCACAGACAAATTCAAATTTCCATGCAATAATTTCCATGCAGTAACTGAAGGTCCCTAGAAAAATTAGAAAAATCTTCATATATACAGATGAAACTTCATATTACAAGTACACTACATTTGATTTAAAGGGAGCCCCAGGTAATAATATAACATAAATGTTGTCTTTTACTGAAATGTAATAGTAAACCCATAAAAGATTTATATTATTTAAAAAATTCACATAATTTTACACATATTTTGGACTATGGGGGCGCCAATTTTTTCAATGATGTGAAATGGTTGCACTTGGTGAGCTACTAATGCTACCTGTCACTATTTTTACTGCAACACAACTTGAAATACACAACTTAGAAAAGAAAATAGAGCTTTCAGGTGGTGATAGATATACATGTAGGCTTAAACCACATGCTGTACTATTGATTTTTCCCCCAAGGAGTCTAAACGTTCCGAGAAATCAAGTGAAATCTGTGCTAAAAAACTCCTTCGGTGGCCATGGATGGCATGACAAGCGTCGGCATGTTCACATCTTGCTAGGATGGCATCTGTGGTCCACTAAAATCCTCAAAGGCATCAGGGGTAAAGTGGAGAGAACAAAGACGCGGGTCTTTAGGACATTTTGTTCGTCCACAGGCATCTCCCGTTCTTTTCTTCTCTTATTATTGCTAGGAAAAGGAGTAAAGACTTACATCGCTTGTCTTGTTGCCCTTCAACTGAAAATAACAACCAAAAGCTGCACAATGTGGAATCATATCAGTATTTTATTTTTATTTTTAGTTGTTTATTCCGAGTTGTGTTGTGGTAAAAATAGCAACAGGTAGTGACATTAGCTCACCGAATGCAGCCATTTCACGTCATTGAAATAACTGAGCCCCCCATAGTCCAAAATATGTATGAAATTATGTGGATTTTCAAAAAAAAATGTAAATCTATCTTAAAGGGTGTAAAACCCATGAAAAATTTCTGGCATTAAAAAAAAAAAATAAAAAAAATGTATAAGCCAAAGATTTATGCTTTGACCATATAGACAGACATCCAATATTTTATATATATATATATTTAACCCTTAAATGCATGAATGTTTTGCCAATCTCAATTTTATGCCTGTGATAATTATGAGTGAAACATCACGTCACTATTGTCCATCAAACAGTGCCACCTTGAGGAATAAAGGTGAATTGCACATATTGATTCATCAAATATTTACATATTTTTGCACACAAAAATATACTTGCACTATTACACACCTCGGGCCTCTAGTGACCCTATACACTTTTTACAAAAAAAAAAAAAAAATTCAGAAAACAGATATTCTTTTATATATATATATATATATATATATATATATATATATATATATATATATATTTTTTTTTTTTTTTTTTTTTTTTTTTTGTTATATTGTTTATAATGAATAGATTGAGGAATACTAAGAAAGCTGATGTCAAACTTAAAAAAAAACAAAGGAGAGAGAGGGTAGTGAATGACATCCTGGGTTGCTAAAGACCCGAGGTATGCATTTAAGGGATATATATAAATATATAGAATATTGGATGTCTGTCTATATGGTCAAAACATAAATCTTTATACAGGCACATGTGAAATTACTATATTAAAAAGGCTTAATTGGCAGGGATAGATCTCAATTTTTTAAGTAGAAATTGCAAATAGGCCTAAGCAGGCCATCATGATGGTTTCAAAAAGGAAGAAACAAAAAGTGGCTTAAAGGATTAGTTCACCTCCAGAATAATGTGCATGCACGCATTGTGTAATCACGTTAGAAAGGTCACATGGTTAGCTCTTCGTCTGTTTACTTTGATTTAAAAGGGCAGGGTAGGGTGAAAAACTTCATCTCATTTTCTCCACCAACTTCAAAATCATCTGATATCGTTTTACCTTTTTTTGTAAAGGGCATATGACTTTCTTTGCATGTTTCTTTGTAAATACTGTCGGTACTTCTGACTACGTCATATGTGCGTGATTATGTAATGCATGGGATCAAACTAGTGCAAGATGAGCATTTGTGGTTAAAAAGTATTTAAATTTTATTTATTTTTTTAGAAAATGACCAATCATTTCACTAGACTGGGATTGTGTGGATCTGCAGTGAAACTGCAAATTTGGACCTTAAGCCTGTTGGCCCCCAATGAAAACTAATCCTTAAACAGCTACATATGCTCTACCACAGGTTCTGGCCACTAGTGGCCTTAAGTGATATAACACAAACAAAGAGAAACCATCTACAACACTTAAGAACTTGAAATACGGACATTGCTATATAAAGAGAGCTGTCTTGTCTGCAGTACTGATTACTGATAACACACTCCTCCTCTCATGTTCTATTAAGCGGCTGGTGATTCCTTGCGTTCCTGTGATGCCCTGATGACCCCACATCCAGAAGACAGAAGGCATTACCTGTCAGCAAAGGCTTCACAAAGTTATAGGAGATCCATAACTCACAGCCTCATGACACCTACTGACATGAATGATAGTGAAAGCTAAAGCTACAGCAATAAATGTTCATTGCTGAAGTCAGAGTTGGGTGGCGCCCATTTTTTGAAAGTTTCCAGAACTCTGTAGTTTTTTAAAGCATCAGGTTGTAATTGCCTTTTGCTAATGCTTTTTTGTTCTAAGTTGTATTTGGATTTACAGTTGTTATGTTTTGATGTCTGTTGTAGAATTTTGTATATTATTCTCCAAGTGTTGTTTCCAAATTGCTGATATTTAGTAGAATAGCCTTGGGATGTTTTCTACTTCTTCAGTCAATGCTAATTATTTTTGAATAATTATTCCGTGGAAAACATTTATTATTTTGGTGATTTCATGCAACACTGTCTTTCCAGTTTTCTGGGTTGTGTTTGTTGGAGCAGATCTGGTGTCCTGCTGGAATATTCTGTCCATAAGAAATTGAACTTCCCATCGCCCAGTTTGCTTCTCCATTAGCAGTCAGCTGGACTGCGGAACTCAGAGGTGACCATTATGAACTTAATCAGCTTGGCATAGCAGCTGGTGTGCGAGTAAAAAAATAAGCCAGTCAGTGGAAATGAAGCAGCTTGTGTTTTTGCTTCACTTTTTGTTAGATCATTTGCACCAATCTTTCGATTCGCTGGAGTAGGTGTACTTGTAGCGTTTTATTGTTTTATTAGATATGCTTTCTACATCCTGTAAAATATTCAGCCTATGCACTCCATTTCCATAATGCTCCATGGAAATATATGGAGTATATCTGTATATTGGCATAAGTGCAATGACTCATTTGGTCTTTTAAGCAATAAATAAACAATGCATGACAGCGTATGCATTCATGACCACACTCAAACCATAACTATTTATCATTAACATCCCGTGGTGTATTCTAGCAGGGGTATATTTTATGTTTTTCAACTGTGTAAAACAATGCATTGTGAGTCTCGGCCAAATATCACCCTGGCAGCCTTGGGCTCCTGCTTAACTTTGTTTTTTGTCTCCCTCTTACAACTGTCTCCTTCTGTCCTCTGGTTTGTATAACTCCATAATGTATGGTGGTAGTCATATGGCAACATTCATTTCAGAAAAAGGTTGCAACATAATGTATTATTTAAAGAAAAAATAAGCAAATGACCCGGGAACCTTGGAATTGTTCTATTAAACATTTCAGTTTGCTTCTTCTACATTATGATTTGCTGCAGCTGTTTAAATTAATTAGATGTTGTTGTTGTTAATTTATTAACTTTATCTAAAACAGGTTTTCAAAAAATTTAGAAAGTATAAACGATGCTATATAACAGCACTGTACCACAATGGCATAAAATGCTGTGGATTTGTAGAATCAATTATATTATTCAATTTACACATTTATTTGGAAGGTTTTACCATGATATAATTAATTTTATGCATGAATAGCACAATAATGATTTGTACATCTTATCTTTAGACAAAAATGAACATACAGTGGAAAAAGCACTGTAAAAATGAATGAATGAATAAATGAATGCATAAATAAATAAATAAATAAATAAATAAATACTTATACTTGTTTGCTTACTATTTCCCCCAGCTGTAAATAAAACAAAGAAAAAAATAAATAAGTTAATTAATAAATTCAAATAAATAAATAACACTTACTTGCTTACTATTTGTCCCACAGCTGTAAATAAAACAAAGAAAGATACAATAAATAAATAAATAAATACTTATACTTATTTGCTTACTATTTCCCCCAGCTGTAAATAAAACAAAGCAAAAATAAATAAATAAATAAATTTAAATAAATAAATAGATAAATAACACTTACTTACTTACGTATTATTTGTCCCACAGCTGTAAATAAAACAAAGAAAGATACAATAAATAAATAAATAAATACTTACTTACCTATACTTACTTGCTTACTTACCATTTTTCCCCACCTGTAAATAAAACAAAGAAAAATGAATGAATGAATGAATAAATAAATAAATAAATAAATAAATAAATGCTATTCTAGTCTTTCTACTTCATACTTCAGGGTTTCATGTTTAATTCAAATTGTACTTGCCATTTTTTAATTGTGATTTTTTTTTTAACTGTAAAACTTAATTTGTAAATATGAAGCTGTAAAATCAACAAAGATTATTGAAGTATGTTTTACATGAAAATACAATTTTAGTCTTTCTATTTAATAAAATCACATTTAATTCAATGTGTTACCTGTTTCTTTGTAATTATTTGTGATATTTCTAAGTGAAATATAATCTAAGTAAGTTTCAGAAACAGTATAAAAGAACCAGTGATAATGATTCACTCAGTTCTAGTTTGTAAGTGTTCCTTGTTTATACATACAGCAATTAATTAAAATATACATATTTAACACATTTATTTTTACACATTTAATAGTAGCAACATAATTATAAATGAGTGGGTTTTTTTTTTAAATCACTTATTTATTTTTTTTAAATTAAATAAATCAGTATTTATTTGCTTTTACAGTGTGGTTTTTCCATTTTATCTATCCCAAAATTTCTTTCTATTTTTGTTATTAGTTATGTTTTGTTGTTAGAACATAGTGTGCACCATAAATTGATAAATAATGAGTTCATTAGTGCAGAGTGTATATAAGCAGAAGAGCAAATTATGGAGTATGTTGTATCTTCCATGATTCCCCTAATGATGGCAATGCTCTTGTGCATTGAGGTGTGAGGGTTAAGTATCAGCCTGTCCAAGGATGATGTCAAAGAAAATGAAGGAACCTCCTATTTATTTACACTGACAGATCCCAGGGATCCTCATGCAGTCATGCCCTTCAGCCACAGCTGGACTCTCCTTCTAACAGCTGTTCCAATCTGCGTATCCTGCTCTCTTATCTCCGAGTCAAATGTTCAGCTCACCGCGAACAAGCTGCTATCAGCATCCCCCTGGGGGAAATGATGTCATCATTAGGCTTTCCTTATTGGCCAGAGTTATGGATCCTCTGCATATGAATTCCTTCATGTGCATGGACGTTCTGTGGCAGGGTGACATTCAACTGTGTTTTTCTTTAATTTGGGGATCATTTTTTCTGTCATATCCAATATGAGGAAGTGATGAAGCAATGATCGCTGGGGTTTTATTCCACCCTTCAGGTCTTGGGCCAACTCTCTTCATCTGACCCGAATGGGCTGGGCCCAGCTCTAGGGGCTTTCTATTAAGAGGATTTGAAATTTTGAAGCTCTGTTTACATGGCTGTGGCAAAACGCCATCAGCTGTCCAAGAAACAGAAAGTAAAAGCAAGTTCCTCCCAGACAACAACACATGCCATATGTGACACTCTGTAAACAGTGTAAGTGCTAAAATGCTTCCTTCATGCATATTGTAACGAGGAGTGATTGACGAGAGACGAGCGGATCCATATGCGAGCTTTTATTTGGATGAGACAAAGACATGGTCGTACAGGCAAGGTCGAGACGGGAGCAAACAGGAATAACACAGGCAGTCGGAGAGAATAATTCAGAAAACAAGAGCGATAATCCAAGGCAGGCGGCTAGACAGACGTAAACGATAGAGCAGGCGAGAGTCAAAAACACGGGAACCAGAAACCAGGAAACGCTAACAAAACAACAATTCAATCTAACAATCCGTGACCAGCATGGAAAGTCCGGGGCTTTTATAGCGCCGCTGATTGGTCGTGAGTAAAGTGCAATGGCTGATGGGGAATGTAGTCCAGGGGTGTAGAACAACAGTCTGTGTGTAATGATGGGGTGAAAGTGACATCTGGTGGTGAGCGGTCCACAGAGCACCAACCAGATTCGTGACATAGCCCCCCCCCCAAGGAGCGGCTTCCAGACGCTCGAAGGAAACGACAGTCCAGGGGAGCGGTGGGGAGGGAGCGAGACAGGGGGAGGGTTGGGGGGCCAGGCCCCTGCGGAGGACCCGGTGATTGAGGCAGGACCGGCAGAGCAGGAACCCTCCAGGGCGGAGCTGGAGGCGGAGCAGGCGACGCGAAAGCCCTCCAGGGCGGAGCCGGAGGCGGGGCAGGCGACGCAGGAGCCCACCAGGGCGGAGCAGAAGGCGCAGGAGCCCTCCAGGGCGGAGCAGGAGATGCAGGCACCCTCCAGGGCGGAGCCGGAGACAGAGCGTGAGGCACGGGCGCCCTCCAGGGTGGAGCAGGAGGCGCAGAAGCCCTCCGAGGCGGAGCAGCCCTCCAGGGCGGAATAGTAATCCGCATCACGGTCTGGGACCTGGTGAAAGCAGGGACAGAGGAGGCAGACAGAGTAGGGGGAGAAGGCGCAGCAACCCTCCAGGGCGGAACAGGAGGCGGAGCAGGAGGCGGAGCAGGAGGCGGAGCAGCCCTCCAGGGGGGAGCAGGAGGCGGAGCAGGAGGCGCAGCGGCCCTCCAGGGGGGAGCAGGAGGCGGAGCAGGAGGCGCAGCGGCCCTCCAGGGGGGAGCAGGAGGCGGAGCAGGAGGCGCAGCAGCCCTCCAGGGGGGAGCAGGAGGCGGAGCAGGAGGCGCAGCAGCCCTCCGGGGCGGAACAGGAACCCGCGTTACGGTCTGGGACCTGGGGAAAGCAGAGATAGAGGAGACAGACAGAGTAGGGAGAGAAGCAGAGAGCTTGTAGGGGGGCGCCACCTCCAAGGGAGGATCCACAGTCACGGCTGGCACCTCTGGAGGCATTGGCGCAGCTTCTCTGACCAAGGGGAACTCTGGAACAGGCTTGTGACCAGGCGAGAGTTCTGGAACAGGCTTGTGACCAGACGGGAGCTGGGGCGGAGCAGGAAACCGCGTTATGGCCTGGGACCTGGAAACAGCAGAGACAGAGGAGGTAGAAAGAGTATGGGGAGAAGCAGAGAGTCTGTAGAGGGACGCCGCCTCCATGGGAGGATCCACAGCCGAAGCTGACACCTCAGGAGGCATTGGCGCGGCTTCTCCGACTGGTGAGGCCTCTGGGTCTGTCTCCTGGTCAGACAGGAGCTCAGGATCAGGCTTGAGATCAGACGGGACCTCTGGCGCAGACTTGAGACCGGACGAGACCTCTGGAGCAGACTTGAGGTCAGACGTGATCTCAGGGGCGGACTTATGAACAGACATGACCTCAGGGGCACAGTGTGCAGCCCACACACACCAGATGGCAACCGCCATTAAAGGAAGAGCAGCAGCGGGAGGTTGTGGTGGGTCCAGTGCACCAGCTATCATGATAGGCCGTGATTGTGGGATATCAGACGAGGCATGGCACGGCTCTGGAAGGTCAGACGAGACGTGACTTGGCTCTGGACGAATAGACGAGACATGACGAGGCACTGGGAGGTCTGATGAAACATGGAGAGGCTCTGAACCGCCAGGCGGGACGTGACTTGACTCAGAGCGGTCAGACGAGACATGGCGAGGCTCTAGACAGATAGACGAGACGTGACGGGGCTCTGGAGGGTCAGACGAAGCGTGACTTGACTCTGAGCGGTCAGACGAGGCGTGACTTGACTCTGAGCGGTCAGACGAGGCGTGACTTGACTCTGGGCCGTCAGACGAGGCGTGACTTGACTCTGGAACAGCATTAATAACTTCCTTTGGCTCATGAAGATCAGCTGTGGCTTGACTGGACTTGGAAGCTTGACTGGACTTGGAAGCTATAGCAGCAGCTTGACTTGGCTCATGAGGAACTGCATTAACCTGGCTTGGCTCATGGAGATCCGCTGTACCGGGACTTGACTCATGAATAACATGGCTTGACTCAGGAACTGCAGCAGTGGCTAGACTCGACTCAGGAACTGCAGCAGTGGCTAGACTCGACACAGAAACTGCAGCCATGGCTTGACTCGACACAGCCGCTTGACTCGACACAGCCGCTTGACTCGACACAGCCGCTTGACTTGACTCAGGAAGTGGAGCTGTGTTGTGACTTGGCTCGGCCGCTTGACTTGACTCGGGAAGTGGAGCTGTGTCTAGACTTGACTCGGCCGCTTGACTTGACTCGGCCGCTTGACTTGACTCGTGGGGAACAACTGTGACTTGGCTTGACTCGTGGGGAACAGCTGTGTCTTGACTTGACTCAGGGGTAGCCGCCGAGACATGAAGGAGCGCCACTTTAGCTGCCCATACTGTCTTTAGGGGTGTGTCCAGCACATGGGCCATCATGGCCACAGGTGGTGTCCGGGTACTGACCACCGGTTCTGGAAGGGCAGCCATCTTGTGGAGTGGCTTTGGCGTGGCAGCCATCTTGTGCAGTGGCTCTGGCGTGGCAGCCATCTTGTGCAGTGGCTCTGGCGTGGCAGCCATCTTGTGCCGTGGCTCAGGAAAGATGGCTGTAACTTGACTTAACACAGAAACAGCAGTTCTGGCTTGATTTGACACAGTTGCACTCTGACTTGACTTGGAAACTTGACTTGATTCGGGAAATGCAGCTGTAAATTGACTTAACTCGGAAACTTGACTTGACTCAGGAAGTGTAACTGCAACTTTAAATGGCTCTTGTATGGCGGCTGTGACGTGAAGGAGCCCCGCTTTAGTCGCCATCTTGCAAACGGGCTCCACCGTCGCCGCCATCTTGTGTGCGCGCGCCGGCGCCGCCGCCATTTTGTGACCGGGCACTGCTATCGCCGCTGCCGCGTTAACGCGCTCCGGCGCGGCGGCCATCTCAGCTGACGCCGCCATAGCACGGGCTCGCTCCGACACGGCCGCCATTTCGCGAGCGATCCAGGCGGAAAACTTATTTTTGGCGTCGTGATCCGGCGTAACCACCAATCTGCGAGCGGGGTGCGGGGCTGCCATGTCCGCGTTGTCGCGTTCCCCCTTCGCGACCCCCACAGTACACGGCGAGCCCACACACAATAACGCAAAGTTCATGAAAGCTGCCAGCGAAGAGCGCGGACCCTCGCGTCTCAGTCTCGCTTTTAGCGGCTCAGATACGCCATCGCAAAACACCTCAATCTTAGTACAGTCCGGGAGAGTGGAATAATTAGAAATTGCAATAAACTCACGGATATACTGTTCGAGTGTGTGTGTTTTCTGTTTGATCCGGGAGAGAATTCTGTCTGTGTCCGTATCGGCTGATTGTCCGGAGGTGAAGCTGCTGGATCCTGTGTTGACGGATTGTTCTGTAACGAGGAGTGATTGACGAGAGACGAGCGGATCCATATGCGAGCTTTTATTTGGATGAGACAAAGACATGGTCGTACAGGCAAGGTCGAGACGGGAGCAAACAGGAATAACACAGGCAGTCGGAGAGAATAATTCAGAAAACAAGAGCGATAATCCAAGGCAGGCGGCTAGACAGACGTAAACGATAGAGCAGGCGAGAGTCAAAAACACGGGAACCAGAAACCAGGAAACGCTAACAAAACAACAATTCAATCTAACAATCCGTGACCAGCATGGAAAGTCCGGGGCTTTTATAGCGCCGCTGATTGGTCGTGAGTAAAGTGCAATGGCTGATGGGGAATGTAGTCCAGGGGTGTAGAACAACAGTCTGTGTGTAATGATGGGGTGAAAGTGACATCTGGTGGTGAGCGGTCCACAGAGCACCAACCAGATTCGTGACACATATATGGTAGTATCACAGGACTAAATCATAGTTTTTTGATTCTTTAATGAATAGAAAGTTATAACGTGACATTACAAATCTCTTTACTGTCACAGTTGATCACTTTAATGTACACTGTAAAAAAAAAACTGTAAAATTTACGGTAAAAAAAAAAAAAAACAGCAGCTGTGGTTGCTGGAATTTTACTGTAAAAAATATGGTAGTAACGTTTTACGGTTTTCACTTAAATTTACAGGTAAATACCGTAATTTCATTTTGTACCTTTGTAATACACTGATAACCACCAAAAGCAGGTGGTAATGAGAATGTCACATGATGAACCAAAGCCCATCACAAGCAGCTTTTGAATATTAACGTATATAAAAGGTGCACAGTGTCATTCACACAAACACTAAACACCATCATGGTAACACACATGAAACTGAAATAATGCAATAAACATTAATTTAACAACATTAGATGTAACAACCCTAATGTACAAAACTGCTAAGAAAAAAATTAAGAAAAAATGGTTATTTAAAAAAAAAAAAAAAAAAAAAAAAAAAATGTAACACAGGGAATTTTGGGAATGTCAATTTATGGTTATTCACTTACTGTAAAACATTTTTACCAGTTTCAACGTAAAAATTTAAGTTCACAATAAAGTTCTACAATAAAGTGAGTTAAAATTACTTGTACTTTTAAGTTGATTTAACTTAAAAATTCAAGGCAGCTGCTTAACTTAAGTTTTTACGTTGAAACTGGTAAAAGCCTTTTACAGTGCTGTAAATTTTACAGTCTTTTACCGTTAACCATTTAACAGGATTTTACTGTAACATTTTTACAGTTTTTTACCATTAAATTCAGTCATTTTTTACAGTGCATCCTTGCTGAATAAAAATATTACTTTCTTCAAAAAACAAATGAACAACAACAAAAATAAAGACCTTACTGGCCCCAAACGTTTGTTAAAAGGAAAAACCCTGAAATAGTTCTTTTCTAATAATTGAGTTTTGTTAAGCTTCATTTAACAGATTTCAGATTTTTAAAAACAAATTATCCATAATTTCTCCCCTAACCTCCAACAGCTCTTTTCTCATTAACTTAATAAGAATGAATAGTTTGTGCATAAAAATCCAGCCATCAAAATATAACTTACAACAATGTTCACTAACCTGGCTAAGCTTTTTAATCTAATACTATTTCAGCAAGTGAAAAACAAATTTGTACTCATGTGCATTATGTATTACATACATTATAGTCTCTGACAGACAGCATGTTGAAGTCACTCAGGTTGTCATTTTCTGCTTTTCCTGGGAAAGCGATTATGAAGTCAAAACATCCAGTAGTGTGGGTTTTCAAGTATACTACCTTGTATGTTACTTTTTGACAGACATCAAAGTTGTGATATTCAAATGATGTGGATTTGAAAACAGATGGATCATAAGGTAGTCATTATTTATTTCATAGCTGGCAATTATTCAGTAAAGTGATTGATGCCTATTAGTGTGTTGTGTCAATGTTTTTAGTTTTTAGTTTTAATATTTCAACCAACTGCCTTTTTTTTTTTTCTTTTGCTTGTCAAAAAAGTTACAGACAGCTATTGCAAAAACCTGCAATAGTTATTTTCTAACAACTGAGTTTTGTTAGGGTTCATTTAACAGATTTCAGATTAAAAAAACAAAACAAAAACCAATTATCCATCATTTCTCCTCTAACCTCCAACAGCTCTTTGCTCATTAACATAAGAGCAGGTCAGTGTTGGGCTAGTGATGCAGTACACACCTCAATAGGACGCCATTATTTCACAATCTAATGGCAAACAGGCCCTGAGTCAAATAATTGACACCTGTTTTGTATTTGTTTCACCACATGTAGTGCATGAGAGCGACACTGCCCAAACCCACTGGCCATATGTTTGACACCTTTCAACACCTTTGAAGTGAAACATTATTGTGCTGTTAGAGCTCAATTTAAATGCAAAAAGTTAAAAAAGAAAACGACAATGACAACTTAAATCATTATGACAATCTTATTCAAAGCACTTGTATCATAAAAATAATTCTGAAGAACAAAGTTTCTGTATTGAAAATACAAAGTGCTAGTAACATCAAATCATACAAACATCATATTTTCACATTAGCGTGCATCGTGCGCATTACGAGTGCTAATTGTTGTGTGTGGTCATTCAGTGACCTTCATCCACTACAGACGACTGGAATTACAATGCATAGGACTCTTGAGAGCATTTGTATGGATATGTTGACTTGTTGTTAAGGCGTGGTAATGTTTTGATATCTAAGAAATGAGAGAATAAGTAGTTGAATAAAGAACAGCTGCACAACAGAAGTGTGTGTGATGTGTTTTCGAGGAAAGAGAAAAAATAGAGAAGATAATGACATACAGATTATAGAAATCAAAGTCATGATGTCGTCGTGCATCCTCAAAGGATAATTCTAATCCGTTTTTATGTCCTGCGGTTTTGTGATTGAAGGTTTCTCTGTGTGTGTATGGGCTGTAAATGGGCAAAAAGGTCGAACGCCAAACCACCCACACAAAAATTAGTCATATAAATTCCCTTACATGGAATAATAATCAAAACTCAAGGATATTCATATCCCACAGCACATAGCTACAGCTTCATTCAAAGCACCAGGTCCAGGATGGCTGGAAGGTCATTGTAAGCGTGTATTTATTTGTTAAGTCCTTGGTTTGGTTTTGTATTTGTTTGCTAGGACCGGGTGAATTAATGTTATTGATAGTTTCAAACTCTCTTACAGGAAAAGCAAAACAAGGATCTAAAGGAGGGAAGAAATCATTTTGATACTTATGTTGTAGTGAGAGAAATGACCTTCATTAAAATAACCATGCTAAGTGTGTTTAAATATTAGTATTTTTTCATTTGCTTATTTATTATGTTTTATTTAACTTTGTTTTGTATATCATAAGCCAGGAAGTAAAAAAAAAAAAATACTTTGTTAGAAATAGTGAAGAGCATAATTTGTATTAGTAATTTCATACCATTCAATAACAACAAATAACAAGCTAAATGTATCATATTTTGTAACCTTACCAAAGGTTTTGTAATTTGTTAAATGACCACATATTATTATTAATGTTAATCCAAAAGAAAAAAGAAAGTGGATAATTCAGTACATTATAGGCCTGTTTAGTGCGAATACACAAATACTTTTTTATTGCTGCAGCATTTTGTTATCATGCGTGTGTGCATGTTTGTATATATCCTGGCTTAAACCTGAATACACACAGACTTATGGGGACACCAGGGTGAGGACCTAAATTGAGGTCCCCATGGGTTCAAAAGTGTATAAATCATACAGAATTATTATTATTATTATTATTATTATTATTTATTTATTTATTTATTTTAAATGCAGAAAGTTTCCTGTGATGGGTAGGTTTAGGTGTACGGTTGGTGTAGGGTGAAAGAAATATGGGTTGTACAGTATAAAAACCATTACGCCTATGGAGAGTCCCTACAAGGATGTAGACGTGTGTGTATGTGTATTGTAAAATCTGCAAAGGGGCAATTAAATGTAATAAATGAAAATTGACAAACTGTTCAACAACTGAGTAGATACTAATGAAAGTACACTTTAATCACACTACATTTTATAAAAAAAATCATCTGTCAAGTTCCTGAATGTATTTCACCTAGGTCACTCATTGTCATCCAAGATGTTCATGTCTTTCTTTCTTCAGTCGTGAAGAAATTGTGTTTTTTGAGGAAAGCATTTCAGGTTTTTTCTCCATATAATGGACTGGTATGGTGCCCCGAGTTTGAACTTCCAAAATGCAGTTTAAACTCTGATCGTATTTTCTCCCTCAACTTCAAAAATCATTTCAAAATCATCCTACATTGCTGCAAAAGTGCCAGCCCAGTCTTTTCAAAGTGAACATGCACAGAAGATTAAACACCCTTAACAAAAAAGGTAAAACAGCGATTTTGAAGTTGAGGGAGAACATGAGATGGGAGTTTTTCAAAATACCCTAACTGTCATAAACCGGAAAAAAACAGAGGTCGGGAAGAGCAAGACAAGACGAGCGTTTGGCATTAAAAAGTGTATAAATTGTATTATTTTTATGAAAATAACCGATCGTTACGCTAGATAAGACCCTTCTTCCTCAGCTGGGATCTTTTACAACCGCATTTGGGATCGTTTGAAACCGCATTTAAACTGCATTTTGGAAGTTCGAAATCGGGGCACAAATGAAGACCGTTACATGGAGAAAAATCCTGAGTACATTGTAAATTGTTGTTCTGGAAGTGGACTTCTCCTTTAACAGTAAATCTATTGCCAAAAATATGAAAAAAAAAAAAAAAAAGTCTGTCAAAATATAACATACAATGATATTCACTGACCCGGCTACGTTTTTTTACAATTTAATTGGTGTTTATCACCTTTAGCACGCAATGTGAACAGCATTGGGTAAGTTACTCTAAAAAAAAAAAAAAAATTACTAGTTACTAATTTCATCTTTAAAAGTGTAATTAGATTACTGGACAAATTACTCTCTCCAAAAAGTATTTAATTACTTATTACTAATTGCTTTCTAAATCCTATATCTAAGTTAATGAATGATACAAGGATAGACATGAAACGGTTCTTTTAATTCTTTCCAATAAATAATAGATAACTACATAAATTATTCTGGTCACACGTTCGATTGGGGTTGAATTCTCACTATTAACTATTACCAAACGAGCAATACTTTTGCCTCAGTATACCCCTGATTACTGCTAATACATAGTAAAGTAGTTGCTGACAATTAAGTTTAAAAATTGGGTAGGATTAAGGATTTAGAATAAGGTCTTTCAGAATAAGAAATTAATGTGTGTTTTTAAGTAATGAAAAACAGCCAATATCCCAGTAATATTCATGCTAATAATAACCAGGTAGTTAATAGTGAGAACTGGACACTAAAGTGTTACCAAATACTCACCAAAGTATTTAAAGTGAGAAGGGTACATAAAAAGCAGGTATTTTAAGGTTAGACTTTAAATTTTGATGTTAAATCCATTATTATATTGTATTGTTTATAAATGTTCTACAGTCTATACACAGCATTAAGGTCAATTACATAAGAAGTAATTGTAATTAAATTACAGAAAAAATAAGAGTAATCCCTTTTTCAAGGGAAAATTCAGTTACAGTAACTAATTACTTAGTAACTAGCTACACCCAACACTGAATGTGAAGTATATTATTCAGTTTCCTGATCTTTCTAATTCAATTTAGCAAGTGAAAAGCAAATTTACTAATGTGCGTCATGTATTGCATACATTTTGAAGCCACTCGGGCTTCAAAATAATTTTCTCAACTCAACAGTCAAAACATCCAGTATGGGATTGCCAGGTAATGCATGTACTCCCTGGAGCACTATGTATTGTGCATGTTATTTTTTGACAGACATAGATGTTGTGATATTCATATAATGAAGATTTGAAAAAAGATGGCTCGTAAGGTAATAATAATTAATTTCTTAGCCACCAAATATTCAGTGAAGTGTCTGATTCCCATGAGGGCATTGCATCAATGTTTTTAGTTCTAACATTTCAACCGACAGCCAGTCTGAGTTTTGTTTGGCTGTTGTAAAGTCATTGGCTTTTGAAAATTAAGTTAACTTTTGTTCTAGAAAAGGACTGGTTTTAATGCACAAAGTGGTTTTTACTGCCGTTGTATTTAAACCCATGAAAATTCATGTTCTGTTGTAATTAATACTGAAAAACTATAATCAAGCGACCATCCCAGGAACATTGGAATCATTTTACTCTAATGTCAACAAACCTCAATAATAGATCTGGCAGTACTGACTTCAAACTTTCCTTATAGCATAACAATACTTTGTAGTTCTCATGGGTAAAGATTCCAAGAGAGTAAAACATCAATCCTGCTAAGAAGAGAGAAGCAGCATTGACTTGACACAAAGAGAAGTGCAGATGCTGCACGTGTTGGCTCTGAGATCTGTAGTCATTGCTATTGTTTATTCGTACATCTCAGATTAAGACAACAAACCACGTTGTTTATTGGAAATACTTAGTGCTGATGTATTGTCACGTATTCCTATACTCATTTGATTAAGATCTCTTTAATTACCTTTATGGCAAGTTAAACATCCTGTAATGAAAAACATGTTTGTGCATTTCAGTTGCATTGTTTCTTGCAAATGCACAGTTACAAAGATCATTAGAGTCTCTGAGAAAGACTGCAGGTTTCTGAGAATCTCGCCATCGCTGTGGCTTCTCAACAGCAGTACCTCTGGGTCCGCTTTTCCATGAACCCCGGCGGATCTCTCATGTCTCTGAGCCAACGGCCAACAGACTGGATGAGAGTGTGTATATAAGTGTTTACAATCTGCACAAATGGCAGTTTTTCAAATCCCTGCAACTACGAAACATGACTAATGCCTGTGGTGATTCAATTGTTTTCTTTTCTGCCTCCTGTCCAAGTTACTTTAGTCTGCAGCATGCCTACAGATAGAAACGGTTCATTAAGATTTAGCTGGTGAGTAAGATGAAAACTGAAATCTCATCTTTAAACTAGTTCAGTATATGCTTCCTGGAAATCCAAGATCTGTTCTTATGAAAGAAAGTATTGCAGTACCACCAGAAGAAATAAAGACAAGAAAGTGAGAAAGTTACTGATTTTAATAAACAGAGTAAATATGCAGTCTGAATTATAGCTACTGTATATTTAGTGGATGACTTAGAGAAAAACAATCATCAGTTAGATTAATCTGAAAGCATATTACAAATCTACTTGATAAACACTAAAAAACCCACAAAATCTTAACAGACTGTTGATGTAGTTTCTCTCATTTTATCAAACTCAGAATGTGGGAATTTAAGAGAGATTGAGGGAGACACAGTAGCTGATAGTGTAATATTTTTTGGATTGCTTTAACCTCTGATCCAGGATCCAACATTAACATCAACCAAGTGCCAAATGCAAGTAAAGATTAGCTTTGACGAGCAAATGAAACTGAATTACTGTCCCACTGGCGTGTAACTTTTCTGGGAATTGTGAAATAACACATGGCTGAAATTGCCAAGTACTAAACAGTGCTTTGTTTTTTTTTTTGGTTTTTTTTTTTGGTTTTGGTTTTTTTTTTTTTCAAGGAATCAATTTAAAGAGTTTACTGAACTTTCACCTCATTGGACGATCCATAAGTTTACATACTGTAGAGGAATATTCTTGGTGTTACATCACATTATGACAGATGATGATTATAAAAATAAAACAAACAATAGATGCAAGTAGTTTTTTTAAACCTTAAAATATGTACAAATCTGAGTTGGATTGTAAATTAGTTCCAAGCTCTTGTTAGTGTTTTAAACAGATTGCCAAGACCACTTAAGCTCACACAGTCAGAGGTGACAGAGCTCTAAAGATGAACCATTTTATCACCTCATTTTAGAGATACTAAAATGGCCCCCCTCCAGCCTAGGGGGGACTGAGGGTGAAAGGGTTATGTAACTGGAGTAATGACGAGTTTAGACAGGAAAAACCTTCAGTCAGCCGGCTACTTTGTTTAGTGATACTTTGTTGAAACCATGATTTCACTGCACTCTTGAATTGTGTACTGTATGAAAGGAGTCAAATCTGTCATCGATTACTAGCCCTTGTGGTGCTTAAAGCAGTATAAATTTCATTGTTTGGATATTCCTCAAAACATTTTTTTTTTTTGTGTTATACAGAAGAAAGAAAGTCATACAGGTTTGGATTGACATTAGGGTGAATAAATGAAGACTGATTCTGAAATTCTTTAGGAGATCCAGAACTAGGGGCTGTTTACACAACAACATTTTCAGCCAAAAACTGGAAACTTTTTCTGCGTTTTGCCTGTTCGTTTACACGACAATGGCGCTTTGGAGCCTGAAAACGCACAATTTTCAAAGTGCAAGTATACCTTTATCGTATATGTAGACATGCGCAGTATGTATCGATTTTAATGGCAAGCATGAACAAACAGTGCACCAACTACTTGCCTGGCATGCATAATATAGCATTTTTGGCAGTTTTTGCGGATATGTGTAAACGCGAATCATTTTAAAAACGTTGTCATACGTTAAACTTTTTAAAAATGCAAGAGGAAAACTTTTCTGTTTCTGACTACATCGTTGTCGTATAAACGTAGCTTTAGAATGGCAACAGTGATGCTTTTAGGCTGAGGACAGACTTAGGCACACTGTACCACTCAAATAATGTAATTCGCCAGTCATCAGACTAATGCAGACATTTCCATGAAATAAAGTTGGAAGTCTACTCGATATTTGAAAACAATGCGGTCTTAAAGCAACATCCAATGAGATAGTGAAGAAATATTGTGTAATTTCCATTTAGTTTAATTTGCTTGTCATAATACTTATCATTAGTAGCCATTAGTTTTGTTTGTATTTCGGGAAAACCGATCCGTCTGCATTGTAAATGAGTATTTCATTAACATCTGTCTACGCAGAATTGTGCTTATTTGTTTTCCCCGCAAGGAATAAAGCTGTCTGAGACTGAATTCAGAAGTAGCAAGATAACGGCACAGCAGGAAACTGAGAAACACGATAAAGAATTTGTTTTGGTTGGCTCCCAGGACCGCGCTGAAAATAGAGACTGGAAAGAGAGTATACGGGGGTGACATGCCTCTGTTTCAGAGACTTGTGTTGCATACTTCTCTGCTTGAATGAGAATGAGTCTGTTCTCCGCAGTGGAACTTCTCATCAAGATGACTTTTCACTGACTGGTAACAGATCTCTTGAGACTAATTTCGGAGGTAGTGGCACAGACCCTTTAAATTGCAGATTTGTGAACACAATTTCGCAAATTTTCCTTTCCCGCTATCACAAGGAAAGCTCAATTTTTTCTCGCAAACCATTATTCACAGGCCACGCAGTCCAGGAGCAATCATTTTAACTGCCAAATGACTTTAGACGCACTTCAACATCTGTTGCAAAACATCTAAATTAGCCTAATTTAATTAAATACACAATTTAGAAATGTATATAGGTCAACCAGAAAATGAAACTTACACAGTGTCTACACCGGATGCAGAAGTTGTCGTGTCGCACAGCACCACGTAGCAACAGCTGAACCGGATGCGACAAAGCAACCGTTGCAAATAATTTGTACGACCCAGGCTCATTGGAAATATGTGCCTCTACACACATTTCTGCAACATTGTAATTACGTACCTTACTATGTGTTTCGCGGCAGTTTCAAAATGTAATGTCCAGAGAGTGGCACTAAAACACACGTTCAATACATGACCATGGCACGTTTTTATTACGTTGGTACAGGTACATATTGTTGCATTTTTATTACATGGTTTGAGATACGTATTGCAGCTGTTCAGAATTTAAATATCTGTGGGCATGTCGCTAAATGTTAATCGTATTGGAAATATCCCCTACATCAAACCCAACCCAAAACCTAACCGATATTGTTAACAAATGCAAAAGTGATTAAAAAATGCATTTCCTGATGCAGCCGTGCTATTTTCGCTTCCTCACAGAGATTTTAACTGTTTTGTAGAACCATAGTTTCACAGGGTTTGTACCAGAGATCTTCATCACCAAAGTGCAATGCCATATCGCGTGAGCTACCGAGCAAACCGACTGCGTTAGAAAACTCATGCATATGAAGCTGTATATGTGACGACAACATTCAAAAGTATCAATTTTTAAATCGCGCAGGATGTTAAAATTATTTTGAAGCCATAATATTAAATTCTGCAGTAGTAATTGTGTGAAAATTAAGCTTTATTAATCAAAACTCTTTGTAAATCATACTATGTGTGAAAAAGAAAAGTTTTACTGCCTCTAGTGTTCATTTCAACTGGAAACTGCAGTGATTCGCGCATATAGGTACGTTTTCTCAGGTTTGTAGAAATGTATGTAGAGGCACGCATTTCCAATGAGCCTAATTTGTACTGTGTCAGCACATCATAAATAGAACGAGGCATCAGTTTACTGTTGGAGATTTGCCATGTCGTGGTGCCAGTGTTGGGCAAGCTACTTGGAAAATGTAGTGAGCTAAGCTAACAGTTACTCTTCATTAAATTAAGCTTCACTACACTAAAGCTACAGGCCTGAGAAAAGTAGCAAGCTAAGCTATAGCAACATGGAAAAGTAGTTTACGACATCTTAGCTATTTTTAAAAAATATCATTTTTATATTGAACCAACATCTGTCACAAGCATCGTGTGCGGGAATGAGGAGTAGGGACGAGGAGATCAGGAACATACACTTTATTTATAATCCACACACTAGGAACAGGAACGAACAGGAACAGCAGGAATCCACACGCAGGCACAACGTAGAAGACTTTAGACATGGCATGACTTACAGGAATGACTTTAGTTGACTTTAAGAACCGACAAACACACGGGGAACAGAACTAAACTTAAATAACCAGGGAGACTTAAATAACTAATCAGAGGGAGACAGGTGTGAATGATTAAACAATGACGTCATAATTAGAAACGGAACAGGAAAGACCAAATAAGGGCATACAAAGGGAAAAACCACAAAAACAGTCCACAGGGGTGTGATAACATCATACCATCACAGATAATTTACTCACCCCTTTGTCACCCAAGATGTTCATGTCTTTCTGTCTTCAGTCGTGAAGAAATTATGGTTTTTGAGGAAAGCATTTCAGGATTTTTCTCCATATAATGGACTTCTTTGGTGCCCCGATTTTGAACTTTCAAAATTTTGTTTAAATGCATTTTCAAAGGGCTCTAAATGATCCCAGCCGAGTAAGAAGGGTCTTATCTAGCGAAACGATTTGTCATTTTTTTCGATTTGTATCCATTTTAAGCACAAAAGCTAGTGTAGCACAGGCTCTGAGATGTGCGTCCGCGACACTACGTACTATTGAATCACGTCGAAAGGTCACACGGAACGTAGGCGGAACTACAGACCCAGTGTTTACAAAGCAAACGCGCAAAGACTAAGAAAGTGCAAGTAAGTCAAACGCTTTACAAACAAAAAGGTACAACGATGTCGGACGATTCTGAAGTTGTAGGAGAAAATAAGATGGAGTTTTTCGTCATACTCAACCTTTCTGAGCCGGATTACCCAGACGATGAACTTAGATGTGATTCGTAGTAGTGATGGAAAATTTGGATCATTTTACCGACTCGGACCTTTGAGTCTCGTTCAGCAAAATGAACTAATCATTTTTGAGTCATTTCATTCACTTTAGCAAAATATAATTAAAATGTTATGTGTTACTTCCCTAACACATCTACTGCTTACACAAACATTGATCACACTACAAACAAGTCAAAACTATAATGCTATAAGAAATAGAAAAGATTAATTCATTATTTACCTGGGTCTTTAGTCTATGATTAGCTCATCTCACCTCTTATCTGACAAGTTTTCGGGTTTGACTCATTCGTTCATCATGTGACAGCCCCATAAGCTTAACCAATACAGTGTGAGTCAGAAAAATAATTGATTAGTTCATCTCTTGAGTCTTCAGGTTCGTTCATCATGTAACAGCCCCATAAGATGAACGAACGCCTCGAAAAACCCAAAGACTCAAAACTAATTCCAGTACAGAACCTAATAGGATGTTGCGCATGCGCGACTGAACGAATCACTCCCTGAGACGACTCGTTCTTCCCAAGTCACATTAAAGATTCGTTCAAACGACCCGTCACTGATTCGTGGACACACATCCCAGAGCCTGTGCTACACGAGATTTTGTGCTTAAAAAGTATAAAAATTTTTATTTTTCGAAAAAAAAAATGATTAATCGTTTCGCTAGATAAGACACTTTTTCTTCGGCTGGGATCATTTAGAGCCCTTTGAGGCTGCATTTAAACTACATTTTGTAAGTTCAAAATCGGGGCACCGATGAAGTCCAATATATGGAGAAAAATCCTGAAATGCTTTCCTCAAAAACCATAATTTCTTTACGACTGAAGACAGAAAGACATGAACATCTTGGATGACAAGGGGGTGAGTAAATTATTTGTAAATTCTTGTTCTGGAAGTGGAGTTCTCCTTTAACATTAGTTAACATGAACTAAGAATGAACAATACTTCTGCAGCATTTATTAATGTTTCATTAATTTCAACACTTACTAATGCATTATTAAAATCAAAAGTTGTGTTTGTTAACATTAGTTAATGCACTGTGAACTAACATGAACTACCAATGAACAACTGTATTTTCACTACCTAACATCCACAAAGATAAATAATAAATACTATAATAAATGTATTGTTATTTGTATGCTCATGTTAGTTAATACATTAGCTAACATTAATTAAATCGTATTGTATAGTATTACCATATAGATGTATAGGCCTACAGATAACTCAGGCTACGTTTATTTGCATCTTTGCATGTGCCATTGTATTATTAACATTTCACCAAAATCAAGTTCAAATATGAAGCAAATGTTTTTTTCCCATCATTTTCACATCAAAGGCAGCTGCTACTAGTACAGGCATGGCATTTACATTTTCATGAACTTGCAGGTTATACAGTTTTCTGTCGTTATGTGGGCGCTCAGTTTTTTTTCTGTTATTTGGCCAAAGTATCAGATTATAAAAGATTCAGCGCTTAGCAAAAGCTATTTTACTGTGACTTGACAACAAATGTTAGACTAATAAGACACTCTTCTCCACTCCTCAAATACAAAAAAAAATAAATAAATTTTGCCTACATAAATATAGTGTTTCTTGAGTAAAGAAAATGCTGTACTTATTCAATCAACAGTTCTTTATTTACCTTCAGACTGCAAACAAGCTGGGATGCTCCAAAATGCATGTTATGAGGTTTGCCTGACAGTTTGAGGAGCCAATGTAGTTACGAGGTTTAGTGGTGGTGGCGTCACTTTTTCTGATCCAGGATCAGTGATCCTTAGCAGTTATAGTGTATTTAAGCTTGAGCTTTAGAATGGTATAATGCTATAATAGCTTTTGTTGATGCTACCGCACTACTCGATCCAAAAAAAGAGCTTCGCTACTGAAAAGCTATTTGATTAAGAAAACAGCGCTGTGGCATTCAGTGTAGAAAGCATCGCTGATCGCTAAAATGGGTTCTATATTATTTCCTCACACTGTATGCGTCCAGTGTAGACAGCTTCACTGATTATAATGGGTTCTATAGTGTTTTTTTTTTTCACGCTGCAGCATGCTGCTCGCATCCGCTGTAAATGTATTTATGACGTACTGACACAAAGCTTAAGTTTGCAGCGGTCGCTTTATCACGTTCAGTGTAGACACCTCATGTTGTTCCAAACTTGTTTGACTTTAAAGCACAAAAGATATTTTTAAGAATATTTAGTTGTTGTTCATATACACAGACATTTCAAAAGGTTTGTACAGTAACTTACTGACAGGAGTGTGTAATTAAGATTTACAATACCCAACTGTATTTCACTTTTACAGTAACTACATGGTACTGTACTCATGTAATATAGTGCAATTACTGTAAAAAACAGTTAATCAATATACTACTGTAATTCATTTATTTGAAGGCAATAGAAAAATAATGGGGAAAAATAAAAGCAGCCAAAGAATACTTATAAGGCATCTGCAAATCACAGGTGCTGCTCCAAAACATAGGCCACCTTTGCTCACCATCCACTTTGTTTCAGGGACAAGTGTGTTCCCTGAAAAAACAAAAAAGAAATTACACATTTGTAAAAGGCAAACCTCACATGGAATACACAAACCTCTCAAAATCATAGTGAAGTTCTTCTCTTACCATGAATTATCACACTCTAAAAAATGCCGGGTTAAAAACAACTCAACTTGGGTTATTTTGGCATGCTGGGTTATTTTGACCCAGCTGGTTGGGTAAAATGTTTTTACTAAACATGCTGGGTTATTTTATTTAAGTCAACTATTGTTTAAAATGTATTATACTGCTGGCTTAAAATGGACTGGAACTTATAAAAACACACACAGAATCACTAGAGGCAACAGCAATAATCAAAAGAATGAACATTTATTATTAAGCAAGAACATATGGACAAAATATAAGGCAAATTGAATTTATTTGGGCGAATACTGCATAGTATACAATATTACATACATTTAAACTCATTTAACAAGCAATTTAGACAAAAAAAATGTAACATCTAAAAGTAGCATTTTAATTATAGTGTATTCAACCGTTCTCTGTAATCACTTTTTACAGAAATAGTGCTAATTCTCGTGCCTGTGTCGCCGAAACATCACCGGGGTAACTTCGAACTTCAGACCGCCACTTCGCGTTTCACTCATAGCTAAAAGTGCCATGACTGACTCCAAAACCTGCCCATAAACAAACAGTACTGACATTAGAGAACATATTTTAACATCCAATTAAATTAACCTCAGTACTATAACAAATAAAATCCACTTATTGTATGCAAGCCAAAGGCGTTTCCATCATGCAAAGTGACGCAGCTGACTGACATCTTGTCCTTATGTTGCGTTGCATAAAATAATATAATTTACAGCACAGTAAAGACTTTATAAATGAAATAAAATGTATGCAAACCTTTATTTCGCTGAAGAAGTGCACTAAATCAGCGGCACTGAGAACAAGTCTCTCCTGTTAGAGGACTTAAAAAGCCAGTGGTCTGACTGTAACTCAGCAGCTTGGTTGTTTCATTGGAAACAGGCTCGACTCAGCGGTTGGGTAGAAAAAAATAACCCAGCGTTAAAAATAACCCAGCAGAAAAACTACCCAGCACCTGGGTAAAAAATATAAAAAAATAACCCAATAAAATGACCCAAGAAGTTGAACCAAGCATTTGGGTTAAAAAAAAAAAAAATAACCCAGCATTTTTAGAGTGCAGTCTCAGCGTGGCTAGTCTGCTTGTGTCTTTCTTGATGCTTCATTGCAGTTGCCTTTAAACAAAAACACATACAAAATGCAGTAAATTAAAAGTTAGTTATAGTATAGTTAAAAACTAGAACAAACTAATGCTAAAACTAGAAAACAAGTCATAAAGTTTTTGCTTAACCTAGCTACAATTTTGCATTCTAAACTAGCCTGTCAATCCAAAAAAAACCGCAATGGAGTGGTGCCAAAGAGGCTGTTATGGAAAATACAGTAGTATACAGCAATTAAAAAAAAAAAAAAAAAAAACAGTAAGTGTCTGTATTTGGTGTTTGGCAAATACAGTAGTAAACAAAAATTAAAATAATAATAATAATAGTGCAGTAAGTCTCTGTATGAGGTGTTTGACGTCACAGAAAATTCCCCTGATGCAAAGGGAATTACAGTTATTTACTGTAAAGATAATTTGCAGTATTATACTGGGTGATATACAGTAAATAACTGTAGAATTACAGAAATGTCTAACAGTGTAGGTCATTGGGGTTCAGAGCAACACTGGACTAAAATATCTTCTTTTGTGTTACACAGAAGAAAAAGTTTGCCAAAAAAAGAAAATTGATGTGGGTATTATCCCTTTAAAGATAATACTCTCATTGTTTATAAGGAGATTGTGTTATCACAGCACTGACAAGTTATCAAGTTAACACCAGTTTAGTCTTGTCTGATACAAATGTCCCAGATGTAAAATGTGGAAGCTCTTTCTAGGAATCCCATCTGCAGAAGAAGAATGAGATATTCTTCTCTGACACGCTGGCAGGGATCCCACATTTCTAATGACCATATTCCCTGACAGGGCCACTGATTGATTACTGCATTCACAGTGTTATTGGTTGTGAAGACCATGGTCTTTGCAACATTTCATCATAAATCACTTCCTCAAATCTCTCAGTATTACTTCTTGATGACTGCTAAACAAACATCTGTCACCCACTAAGTGAACAACATCATGGTAATATGACCAAAAACAGTGAACTAGGCCAAATAGAGTCGCAATGACCCATAATTTCTGCTAATTTGTTGTCTGCCAGAGAACATCACGAAATCTCCTGCACATCACTGAACCTCCTGCAAATCATCTCACCCTTCTCCACATCTGTCTGGCAAACAGATGTTTTTACTTGTCAAACGTGGTCTGTTGAGATTTACTTCCTCCTTCATGAAGTGAAGCCTGACGCTTCCCTTTTTGTGGACGTTTAATATTTTAGTACGAGGACAGCAATTCTTTCCATCATTTACTGAAAAAAGGAATGGTGATTCATTAAAGAAATAGTTCACCTAAAAATACAAACATTTACAGATAATGTACTCACCCCCTTGTCATCCAAGATGTTCACGTCTTTCTTTCTTCAGTCGTAAAGAAATTATGTTTTTTGAGGAAAACATTTCATATTTTTCTCCATATAGTGAACTTCTATGGTGCCCCGAGTTTGAACTTCCGAAATGTAGTTTAAATGCAGCTTCAAACAATTCCAAATGCGGTTGTAAACGATCCCAGCCGAGGAAGAAGGGTCAGATCTAGCGAAACGATCAGTTATTTTCATAAAAATAATACAATTTATATACTTTTTAATCTCAAACACGTGTCTTGTCTTGCTCTGCCTGATCTCTGTGTATTATGGCTCAAGACAGTTAGGGTATGTCGAAAAACTCCAATCGTATTTTCTCCCTCAACTTCAAAAATCATTTCAAAATCATCCTACATCCTACATCCAAGTACCGCCGCATTTAAACTACATTTTGGACGTTCAAACTCCATAGAACACCATAGAAGTCCACTATATGGAGAAAAATGTCCTCAAAAAACATTTTCTTTACGACTGAAGAAAGACAGACCAGAACATCTTGGATGACAAGGGGGTGAGTACATTATCTGTTAATTTTTGTTCTGGAAGTGGACTTCTCCTTTAAGGCCATTGTTAAAACAGTCCATTTAACATCAGTGGGTTAACCTTAATTGTATAAAGCTAAGAGAATACTTTTTTGTGTGAAAAGAAAATAAAAATAATGACTTTATTTAACAATTTCTTATCTTCCGCTTTAGTCTCCGACACCCATTCAACCCTATTTAACCACTGATGTCACATAGACTGTTTTATTGATTTCCTTACTACCTTTCTGGGCCTTGAATGTGGTAGTTGTATTGCTGACTATGCAGGGTCAGAAAGCTCTGGGATTTCATCAAAAATATCTTAATTTTCTTCTTAAGATGACCAAATTCCCATACGAAAATCTGATATATGGCAAAATATGTAAAACACATATATATGTCCATGTATGGATTACACAGCTATACAAAAAATATGTCAGATACTTGGACATATATGCAATATATATTTCAAAATATTACAAAAATGGCCGCTTCCAAATATGTAACAAATATTTTCCCAAATACTCACATAAATGGCACATATGTGTCTATATAATACATGTTCATATATGGGCAACAATGTTTAGCTTTGTATTTCTAACATATATATATATATATATATATATATATATATATATATATATATATATATATATGAAGAGTTCAGATGCAAAACCAGCTAAATCCATCTGACGTCTTTCTTTAAAAAATGCATTTTTATCAGGCTCAGATGTATAGGTTTTTATGTAAGTACCGGTACATCTGATTGGGCTGAGGCTGGTATTTTAGCGAGTTTAAAGAAAAAGTA
Organism: Cirrhinus mrigala; assembly: GCA_036247105.1. Lineage (NCBI taxonomy): Eukaryota > Metazoa > Chordata > Actinopteri > Cypriniformes > Cyprinidae > Cirrhinus > Cirrhinus mrigala. Next base: position 27,206,069 of record CM070022.1, read on the forward strand.
TTTGACGGATGTATAATATGTGTTGAGAGCATTCACTCAGTATCATTATCTCATTTTTGACCGAGATGGCTTTTAGCTGGTTTTGCATCTCAACTCTTCATATGTAAATTACATATGTTAAATATAAGTTACAAATATGTGAACTAAAAACGGCAAAATATAAATGGCAAAAACACAATAAGGGTAATGTTTCAAAAACTTTTAATTAACTGATCATTGCTGCTACAAAACACAACAATATTAACACATTTATTTTTTAAAGTTATTTAAAATGTATTTAAAGGGATAGTTCCCCCAAAAATGAAAATTCTGTAATTATATACTAACTATCATGTTGGTCCAAACCTGTATGAGCTTCTTTCTTCTGCTGACAAAGGATGATATTCTGAAGAATGTTTGTAACCCAACAGTTTTGGGGCTTCACTTACTTCCTTAGTATTTTCCTACCATGGAAGTAAGTGGACAGCAATCATGGTTACATACATTCTTCAATGCCTTTTTTTGTGTTCAGCAGAAGAACAAATCTCATTCAGGTCATCATAACAGGAAATCAAAACAAAAACTAATTTCCTGTACAGTGTATATGATGGGTTTGTATGATCATGTAATTTCATCAGATTTGCACATTTTTGTACATTATACCTATGAGTACGTACACTGTAAAAAAACAATTTGTTGAGTCAACTTAAAATGATTTGTAACCTGGCTGCCTTAAAATTTTAAGTTCAGTCAACTCAAAAAAAGTTTATTCAACTTGAAATGTTAAATTATACTAAGTGACAACTTAGATATTTGAGTTGAATCAACTTAAAATTTACTTACCCATCTGTTAAGTTTAGCAAACACAAATATCTAAGTTGTTACTTAGTACACCTTAACATTTCAAGTTGACTAAACTTATTTTAGTTGACTGAACTTAAAATTTTAAGGCAGCAGGGTAACAAATTATTTTAAGCTGACTCAACAAATTGTGTTTTTTTATTTTTACAGTGTATATTCTCTTTTTAAATTCAGTATCACAAGAATGTTATTCAAGACGTGGTCAGTGCCTTCAAGAAGAATTAAAAAAAAATAAATAAATAAATAAAATAACAGTGAGCTGTGTATTGTATGACAATAAAAACTGAGGCTTTTTTCTTAACTGCTTTCATGACTACCTATATGATCAAATAGTTTCATAACTTTGTAAAAAGTAAAAAAGAAAAAAAAGAAAAAAAAAAGCTGCAGATCTGTGTTAAAAAAAAAAAGGTCATCCACATGTTTGTACATGTTCTTTATCATATATAGCTCATTCAAACAGTGTTATTACAAATATGTACATTACATATATGTTCACATATATTAACTATCGTTTTATATATATGTTCATATATGGACATATATCACATTTCTATATGGGAAGGTCTTAGGGATTTGGAATGGAATGAGGGTGAGGAATCAGTGACAAAATGATAACATTTTTGGGTGAACTAACCATTTAATAGAATTTGACTTATCTTTTTCCTAACATTTTTGCTTCTTGCAAATTAGAATAAGACGGTCCTGCTGTTTGTTTTTATACACATAAGGCAGCTGAATGTGCTGTATTTTCCCAGGGTCACTGTGTTACACTTTGTGTTGTTGTGTCTACTTTCTACCAGTATTTTACATCACAGGGACAGATGGGAAAATTTAACATCAGCTTTGAGCTGTTTGATCAAGTTCCAAAGAATTAATCTCAATTTGCAGAGATCCTGATCTTGGCTCTCTACTCAATATGGAGGTATGTATGAGTTAAATCTAATTTCCTACAAATTGTGCGGCTGATAATCTTCATGTTCCCATTTGAACTTTTTTTTTATGAGAAGTATCACAAAGCATTATCAAATGATTCATTTAGAAATGCATTTTACATTCTGATGTCACAAATTAGATTACCGTATTCTGAATTACAAGCAGCTTTTCCTGTCTTCACATGAATGTTACCACTTCGTCCTTACTTAACTTTCCCCAAAACATAGTCATCCTATTTCCCAGAATTGGACCTGATCATTTGAAAGAGTTATCTTCGGATTTTTTCTCCTTAATTTTTGAAATATCCTGCCCAGTCATCTTGCTTTTTGCCAGGTCTGTGCTGGCCTACAGTGATGCTCCACTGCTTCATCCCTTGGATTTGTGAGAAACAAGACCTTATTATATTAATCCCACCACTTTGTCCTAAAAATTGCTATTGGCGACATTTCAAACATGATGCTTTCAGACACAATTGCCTCCACCCTCTCCTCTACATCTTCCCACCATGTTAGCCCTTTACTTAAATTATTACAATACTGTAAAATATAGTTTTTAGAAGTAAATCTTGCTACTGCCTTCTTCTATACATGAAGAGTTCAGATGCAAAACCAGCTAAATCCATCTGACGTCTTTCTTTAAAAAAAATGCATTTTTATCAGGCTCCGATGTATAGGTTTCTATGTAAGTACCGGTACTTCTGATTGGGCTGAGGCTGGTATTTTAGCGAGTTTGAAGAAAAAGTATTTGATGGACGTATAATATGTGTCGAGAACATTCACTCAGTATCATTATCTCATTTTTGACCGAGCTGGTTTTGCATCTGAACTCTTCACATATTCCCACTATGCTTAGTTTTGATGATCACTTCAATTAAGAGTGATAGCATCTATCGATTATTCCATCCATTTGATGGCATCCAAAAGTCAGAGACTTGAATCTGGAATTCAAAGTAAAATATGTATCTAGACAGAAAGATTTAGGAAACAAAAAACAAAACAAAACAAAACAAAACAAAAAACAATGCAGGCTTAAAGGAGAAGTCCACTTCCAGAACAAAAATTTACAGATAATGCACTCACCCCCTTGTCATCCAAGATGTTCATGTCTTCCTTTCTTTAGTCGTAAAGAAATTATGTTTTTTGAGGAAAACATTTCTCCATATAATGGACTGATATGGTGCCCCAACTTCCAAAAATGCAATTCAAATGCAGCTTCAAACAATCCCAGATGCGGTTGTAAATGATCCCAGCCAAGGAAGAAGGGTCTTATCTAGCGAAACGATCGGTTATTTTCATAAAAATAATACAATTTAAATACTTTTTAATCTCAAACGCTCGTCTTGTCTTGCTCTCCCTGAACTCTGTGTATTCTGGCTCAGGACAGTTAGGGTATGTCAAAAAACTCCAATCGTATTTTCTCCCTCAACTTCAAAAATCATTTCGAAATCATCTTACATCGCTGCAGAAATACCAACCCAGTCTTTGCAAAGTGAACGTCAGATCAAGAAGAAGTGACAGAAGATCAAACACACTTAACAAAAAAGGTAAAACAGCGATATAGGGCGATTTTGAAGTTGCAGGAGAACATGAGATGGGAGTTTTTCAACATACCCTAACTGTCATGAACCGGAACAAAACAGTCCAGGAAGAGTGAGACAAGACGAGCGTTTGACATTAAAAAGTATATAAATTGCATTATTTTTATGAAAATAATCGATTGTTTCGCTGGATAAGACCATTCTTCCTCATCTGGGATCGTTTACAACCACATTTTGGATCATTTGAAGCTGCATTTAAACTGCATTTTGGGAGTTCAAACTCAGGGCACCATAGTATATGGAGACAAATCCTGAAATGTTTCCCTCAGAAAACACGATTTCTTTACGACTGAAGAAAGAAAGACATGAACATAGAACTTTTATTCCTTTTCTCGCAAAGTATGATTACAGGACAGATTAATAAATATTAATTTTTGCATTGTTCCTTTCACAATACTATGTTATGACCTCAAATCATAGCAAATGATTTACTGGAGCATATTTTGTAGACTAATAGATTTTAAAAGGTTACCCACGTTCATTGGATACTCTCCAAAATGGTGCTAGGGTGACATGAAGGAGACGAACTGTTGAATAAAGTTGTTATTTTTGTTTTCTTTGCATACAAAAAGTTTCCTCATAGCTTCGTAAAATTACAGTTGAACCCCTGATGTCACATGGATTATTTTAACAATCTCCTTGTTACATTTCTGGACGTTGATCGTGTTAATTACTTTGCTGTCTATGGGAGGGTCAGAGAGCTGTCAGAATTCATCAAAAATATCTTAATTTGTTTTCTGAAGACGAATGAAGCTTTTACGGGTTTGGAACGACATAGGGGTAAGTGATTAATGACAGAATTTTCATTTTGGGTTGGAATAACCCTTTAATGTTTATATTATATAACTGGCTTCTTAAGTATGGCTTTCTTAAAATATAGTAAAATAGCTCGGTAGCTCACCTGGTTCAGCATTGCATTTGCTTTGCTTGGATAAACTAGCATGAAGCGTAAATCATGACACTCTATAAAACCAAACTAAAATGGCATGGTTGCTTCAGCAAATGCTTGTTTTTTGTTGTTGTTGTTGTTGTTGTTGTTGTTGTTGTTGTTGTTGTTTTTCTCACATTTGCTTTTGTTAAAATTATTGGTTAGGTTTAGGATAGTGTTTAGTATGGAAGCTCATTTCTGCCACTGAATAAAAAAAAAAAAGTTATTGTGTTTATCTCACAATTCTTTTTGTTCTTTTCTCACAATTCTAACTTTTTTTCCCCACAAATGCGAGGTTGTGTCATGCAAATCTGACTTTTTTTGCAACTGTGAGTTTATATCTTGCAATTCTGACTTTTTTCATGCAATTCTGACTTTTTTCCTCAGAATTGTGAGATATAAACTCGCAATTGCGAGATATAAAGTCCAGTTTTGAGGGGGAAAAGACTAATAAGTTCTTAGAATTGTGAGTTTTACAATTCTGACTTAACTTGCAATTGTGCATTATAAAGTCAGGATTGCAAGATATAAACTTGCAATTCTGAGAAAAAAGTCAGAATTGTGAGTTTATATCTTGTAATTCTGACTTTATTTTTCAGAATTGCGAGTTTGTCTCATGATACCGACTATAACTTGCAATTGTGAGTTTATATCACGCAATTCTGCAAAAAATGTCAGATTTGTGAGTTTATATCTCATATTTCTGACTTTATAAATTGCAATTGTGAGTTTATATCTCACAGTTCTAAAAACAAAAGGTAAAAAGTCCCAATTACCTTCTTTTATTTTTATTCAGTGGTGGAAACGGGCTTCCATAGTTTCAGACACAGTGTGCAAGGACTTTTACTCTTGAATACAGATACAAATATGTAATGATTTTTTCTTCTTTATTGTATAAATGAGGAAAAATTCAAAATAAAAGCTTTTTTAAATGTGGTCTCAAACTGTTTGACTTGCATGTGTTTATTTACAATATATGAATATGTTATTTTGCATCTATCTACCCTTCCATTCATCCATCCATCCATCCATCCATCATCTCGCTCCAAGGGGTACTTTCTCTTTGCGGTAATATTTTGTGGCAGACATAAAGGGGCACTCCATATGAGTACCCTCACACAGAACAACCTCAAAAGCCCTCAACTAACAGGGACCCACAGAGAGCCGCTGGCACATCTGGAACTGCTTATCTATCCAGGCGGTAAACAATACAGGCAGCATGAATGTAGGTCAACTTAAGGAGAGGTGAAAGGCACAGTGTTTCTGGCTAATAGTAACACGAGCGTGGCTCTGCACCCAATGTGCAGCTCATCTATCTGCAGCAGACTGACTGTCTCTGCCTGAATGCAGCTCGTGCAGCCGTAGAGCAGACTGACCTAATGGTGGAGACACCATGACCAAAGGTACAAAGTGACCACAGAAGGGTGATGGAAATTTAAAACCCAGCTAGGTCTTTTATGGAGATGGGGTGAAAAAGCTGCTCTTTGACAAGCTGGCAGTTTGTTAATCAGCAGAGAATACATGGACTACAGTGTAAAAATGTTTGTAGTAATTTTGATTGATCAAGTTATACTGAATACCAAAAATAAACTATTAACTGTAAGTTACCAGAACATATACAGTATGGTAAAAAAAAATAAATAAAAAAAATGGTATATTTAACAGCACATCTCTGTTGTTATTGTTAATTAAAACTAAAGCTGTTAAAGCTATTAAAAATTAAAAAGCTATTTTTTTTTTTTTTTTTTTTTTTTTTTTTTTTAAAGCTGAAATAAGGCAAGGCAGAAGGCAGTTTAATGGTAATTCAAAGTGCTTTACATATAACAGGAATTAAAATAATCATTAAACATCATTAATAAAAATAAGAAAAAAGATTTTAAAAAAATAAATAAAATAAAAATGTTGTCTTGGCAAGTAACTTTACTTGTAACTTAAGTAAAGTAACCTGAAACTAAAAACTACAACGTAAAAAATAAATGAATGAAAGCTAAATAGAAATACCTAAAAACTAATGAAAATGATGAAAACACATAACAAAATTACTAAAACTTAAACTAAAATTCAAACAAAATATATATAAAAGCTAACTCAAAATATTAATAAATGCTATAATAGTAAATGAACAACCCTAAAATAACACTACAGAACACTGCATAAAATTGCACTGTAAAATACTTAATAATTTCCATATACATATATGTATGATATTTATATTTTTCATTTGTCATAAATGATAAATTACTTTCTATAAGTATTTACCAGTGCAATTTTATGCCGTGTGTTAAATCTACCATAGTTTTTCACCAGATATGTTAAGATAACTTAAAATTAATTAAAATTAAATTGCAGATAACATTATAATGTACAGTGGACAAACAGTAAAAGTAAATTCCCACAACATCCTGCATGATACATCATATTATATGTTATGTTTTATATTTGATTATATGTTATGTCTCAGTTGTTTTATTTAACATTTTATGTTGTTTATTTTTTTATTGCAATATCACAGAGTTTCTCTTAAAAAAAAAAAATAATAATAAAAATAATAAAAAAAATCTGTGTGTCTGAAAATGTGAACAATGCACTTTACCACATTACTCCTAACAAAATCCTATAAGTACAATAACCCCATAATTTGGTGGCCATCACTTTTTCAAAGATTGCCTGTTCAGTTTGCATTCGTGGTAATCTCATAAATGTATCGTTTATGGTTTCATGCACTTATTCAAAGAAGACAGTCTGATTCGTACCATATTTAGTGTGATGACAAAGTATTGCCTTACACTGCAGTACCAGGAAGTTGGATTCTCAGAGTTTTAAACACTCCCACTTAAAGGCTGTCTGCGTCAGACCTCTCCAAAGAATACGCAGATCACACACACCCTGACTCACGAACAATGCATGTCTCTTCATGATTTAGCTCATTTTCATTCAGCCAATATGATTTATGATTTGGTAAATGCAGATCATAACCTTGCCAGAGCTTTGCTTTGGGAATTCAATGCACCCGACCATTCTGAACCAATTAATTGCAGGGTGGGGGTAACTACAACTGTGTTGTACAATACAGCACATCTGTTGGCAATATAGCCACAAACGTATAAAATAAATCAAAGCTGTCCCATTTTAGGGGATACTGATGTCCGTTAGGAAGACTTGTGTAGTGCTACTCTTGTGAAAAAGACATGCACATAATTGCATTGAATATGCACATGTATGTACTTCAAATCATAAAAATATATATTTAAAAAAAAAAACTCTACGTGCAGCTAGTGTAATATTAATATAATAAAAGTCCACTTAAATATACTTAGAGAGTACAGTTTTATGACTGTTTCTTAACACATTTAAGTGCACTTTTAAAAAGTGTAAAAATATGTAAAAAGTACATTTTAAATAATATTTTTTAATAATTTTTGTTACACTTTAAACAAGTACACTTGTGTAACATACTAAAGCACATGTAAAGTACTTAATTATAATTTTATCTGCTGTGTATTATTTGATATTACATTTAAAGTTAATATATTCTAAATGTAATAAATTTATCATTTGTAAGTACAAATACAAATATATGACGGAAGTTTCAACAGAAATGATAATAAAGTACACTTTAACCATATTACAAACACAAAATTAATTATAAAATGAATTATAAAGTTGTACTTAAGTCCTACATAAACACTTTAAGTTCGACAAATAGCTTTTAATATAAATTTTACCTATAATGCAATTATTGTCCATAACCACTGCATTCGGTTTGCAGTTAAATGTATTATTAAAATATATATAAGCAATATCAGACCAGTAGCAGTGCAATATGACTGTATATCCACATCGCTGTGATTCGGCCATAGGTAATCACAGCATCCCAATATAACAGTGTGATATTGCGTTTACAATAGTTTGACAGCTCAAGTGTGTAAATACATAAGAAACAACAACGGAGTGTCTTTAAAAACCCTTTTTTGTGCAGAACTACTTCCTTCCACCACAGATTCAAATCTCAGTTTGACAGCTGAGCCCAAGCCTTCGTAACTAATTTGAAAATGTCACTTTAGAACTAGTAACAAAGGAACATTGAGTTACTTCATTAAAAGCTTATTGTATTACTATTAAATGTTGCATATTATGTGGAGTATTATGAAAAAGAGATGGACTGAGCAAGTGTGATTAACCTGCATCTGATACAGCATACATTCTTCAGCTCAATCTCATATTCACAATAAAACACTACTTTGAATGTTCGCTGAGGAAAGCGGTATCTTTGTCGTACTATCTTTTCATCTGTCAAGGGTGATTTCCGATGACAGCGCTGCTCAGTGCATTTGTTTGCTGTGTCTTACAAAGTGTTGTTGAAAGAAAAAATAACTTCCTTGTTTACAACAGTGTTTCAGTCTCTTTCAATATAAAAGTCTTTACTGTTGACTCACTCATAAAAAAGGTCTCGTCACCATCTAATGGCGGAACAAAGAAACTAATCACCATCATGAACACACACTCCTTTTTCCAATACTAAATACTATTAATAAATACTACTATTGTTCATCTAAAATATTTATTGAATAATAAGTTGCTAGACAATTCAGTCAAAAGTGCATATATAGTATTACATTTACATAAAATACAACGTGATGAGATTTTGCCCTCAGCCAAAACTTTTTGCTTTGGAACAAATAATAGACTGAGACCAAAAACTGCCCATTAGATTTATCAAAAATGAATATCTCATGTTTAATCACTACAGAGACATCAGAGCCAGTGGCAAATTCCAGAATAACTGGCCGAGGTAAGGCTGCTTTCGGCGGGTTCATGAGTGCTGAATGGCTGCTGAAGCCCTGGAGCCCACATGTCCGAAAATGTTGATGCAACTGACGTTATCTTCATTAACAAATCACACATTTGAAGTCTAAACAAATACATGCTCACCTAAAAACTACATTCCGTGACAGTACTATTTATAAAATTATAGTTGATTCGGGTGTCCACCATGATACTTGATATGAGAAATACCGCAAGCGGAGTGATATAAGTGGTGAAATGGCTGGAGTTTCTATATCACTAGAACATTGCACTCCTCTCAGCCAATTATATTCAAGGACCAGAAAGAACTGTTGTATAATATTATTTATTATTATTGTTTTTAACAAATATGCTAAAGCGTAGTTCTCTTTCCCAAGGACATGCCAAATATATGGATCTATTTTAAATGTATAGTTAGTTTAGACAGGTTCGTTATAGCTTGACAAGTGTTTTCAGGCTCAGCTCACTGTTTCAATTAAAAGTTTAAATTACAATAATGTGTTGAAGAGTTTTTGTGTCAATCAAAGACAGTTTGAGCTGCTAGTCCCGTCACCAGTTCTGTATAACATGTGTAACATCAAAATTTTGACATACACCCCCAGTGTTTTGTTTATGTTATGAATTGAGCGTTCATTATAAATGTTTTATTTAACCTTTGAACAGATGAGTTGGCAGTCGCTTTTCTAAACAAAGCAATAATTTGACTCCGTCATGTTAATTTGACCTTCAAAGTGTATGATAAATACATGCATCAACATGAATAATAAACCACACAAAACAGTTTATGTAATTGCACAACTAACATATCTTGGTCATAGGGGAGCAGCTCTCTATTTGCAATTAGGGCTTTTTCTTTCACCTTATGTAATGAATGGATCTCTAAGGCCTGCATTGCCCTGATCCGTAGCAATTTAGCTGAATTCCGTGGTTTTGAATTTCGACTGCAAGAGCAGTTCCAGGTCACTCATGTCACGGGGAGTCTCCGAGAACGAGAGTACATGCACGTATGTCATGGCGCCACATCCTCTGTGTGCACCCTGCTGAGACAGAGCCCAGAAATGTCAGGGACCCGAGTGCTGAGGTGCTATTGTCAGGGGCCACCTTAAGCTCCCGCCTTAAGACTTTTAACTACTGCAGTCCAGCATTTGTACTGGGAGAGCCCTGAATGTTGGCTTTTAGCTGACTCATACACTGAACAGATGATACTTGAAGTGCAAACTTTGATTGCAGTTTTGCCAAACTCATTTGATGTCCTGCCTTACGCAGAACACAACATTTCGTCACCTTAGAATTACAAGGTTCTGTCTGCATTCGGAGCACCTTTGAGATACTGAGCTTTAAAGTTTTTGTGTTCCATTGACTTCTGTAGATAGAACCATTTTTGTTTTCTAAAAAAAAGGGCCAAAATGTACACAGCTTACAAAAGAAATGTCACATAATGTAAATAAGTTGTCACCGAATAAGAATATGTAAATAACTCAATTTTGACAAAAAATAGAACCTAATAATTCTAAGGCTATGATTTGTTTCTTTAACAAAATGTTATTGTCAAACCTGACATTGTGCTTCAACTGGTCTGATGTACAACAGATTTATATTTTGTATGTATATTTTTATTATTAATTTCACTATGAATAATAATAATTTTAATTATTAAGACAATTACTTATATTACATATATTTAACAGTTTATTATAATAATAGCATTATTATTATTATTATTATTATTATTATTATTGTTGTTATTATTATTATTATTATTATTATTACTATTATTATTATTATTGTCATATCAAACAGAATGACACAACAGTATATTATATAATAAAATAATATTTTTTCATTAAATTATTGGCATATTAAATAGAATGACATAACAGTGTATTATATAATAATAAGAGTAATAACAATAATAATGATGATGATGATGCTGAAATTCATTATAATAAATATAATGACATAAAAATGTATTATTCAATTAAACTATTATTAATATTGTTATATTTTTAAAACTAATACTTTAATAAATTTGCATTAAAATGGTAATAATAATAATAATAATAATAATAATTGTATTAATTACAATTAAATTCTAATATATCTAATCGCAAACTGTATATTATGTAATAAATCATGATTATATTTTATTAATATGTTTAGAATTTGTATTATTAATATACGTATATTTGTATGTATGTATGTATATTTGTATAATTCATTTAATTTTGAATAATAATACTGATAATAATAATCATTTATTATTATTATTATTATACATTAAAAACAAAAATACAGTTAAATCATTCATAGATTTGCCAAATCATTGTAATAATAGCATTATCATTATTGTTATTCATAAATAAATTCTAATAAATAAAATCACAAACTGTATATTATGTAATAAAACTGTCATAAATGAAATTAAGTATTATATATCCTTTGATATAAATATATTATATAATAAAATTGTTGTTGTTGTTATTTTATGCATAGGTATGCACAACTAAAATGGGCAATAAAAGTAAAAATATGAAAGAAATGCATTTTTAAGCAGTATTGGCTGGATAAACTGACTATGTTATAAATGTTAATGATTCAGTAAATGGTTCATAATGAATCTTCATTGGGAATATAATCAGACTAAATGCACAATTACTTTGGAAGATAAATCACATGTTTAGGTGAATTAAAACATTGTGTTGATGTAAAAACATCAGAGAGAAGATATTCCTTATAGGATGTAAGTTCAAATGCCCTGTGGGAGAGTGGAAGGGTGATTTATCTGTCCTTCAACAGTTCTGTAATTACATAAGAAATCCTCATAAGCTCACATGTGGAGTGAACCTACACTGAAATTAAAGGCAATCACGGTAATTGCTTTGCTGGGCTATTACTGTAAGTAACTATGGTAAAAACCGAGCACAGATGGAGGGGCCCTCAAGCCCTGGAGATGCCCAGGTGTAGCCCCAGACCCTTTCAAGGAAAAGCCCCTCATCTTTACAGTCATCATGTGAACCTCTGAACCCAAGAGAGGTTTCCCTCTGAGACGCCAAATATCTCCGGGATAAATTGAAGACCTGCAGGTAACTGAGTTGATGTTTCGTCTTCTGCAATATCGGTTAAAGTGAACGTGGATTGTCAGGGGATTCAGGAATAACGTCAGCAAACACACTTGTGTGTTTTATACTTCAAATATTTGTAAATCTGTGTTCCACAGCATTCACCAGTGTCATTCACGGCTTTGATTCTGTCAGTGCCAAATCATGGGTGTTTGTTTTACTTTCTCCTGCTGAAGCAATAGATGTGGTTTGATGTTTGTGATGTGCGCACTATTCATTCGGCTTTTGAAGATCCTGAGGCAACTAAGAGTCAATGTCCTGACTGAAACCAGAGAGAAACATCTGTGGACTGTGACTAACATTGGCATCATTTTGAAAGGAAGTCCATTACTTCTCCTTTACACTCTGGCTGACTGTGTGATAACGAATTCATTGCGAGCCTTACTCTTGACTGACTTATGCAAGTCTGAATGTGTAATCACACAACGCAGGATACAGTATTCTAGTTCTTGTGGTTGGACCACCAGAGCACACAGTTTAGTTTTCAGAGATGTCTGAGTTATACAAACGTTCAATATGCAAGAAATGTTGCCAAGCTTTTTACTTTCTATTTCATTCGCTCTAACGCAGGACTTTCTGTATACAAGAACAAATTATGAACCAAACCAGTAGGGCCAATTCACTGGTCCTCAAAAATCCAGAGGCCTCAAGTGTTGTTACTACAAGTTATCCTTCCTACTGCTAATTTATTTGTAATCAATACTGGTTTTTATTTTTAAATATAAATGTAAAATAAATAAATAAAACTTTTTCATATTTTAAGATGATTTATTAGTAGAATTTATTTATAACATTTATTATATATTATTATTTTATTATTATAGAGTTTATATTGTTTAAATAATTACTATAATTCATATAATTTATGTCATAATAATTACTATTAATATAATTTATCATAAATATAGGCACTTTATTTTAAAATAATGCAGTTACCAGTGTTAGAAAGGTTACAGTGTAATAGGTTACAGATTACAAGTTACCCTATTTAAAATAAGTAGTGTATTTCAATTACTTTTTTTAATGTAACAGATTACATTTTATTACTTTTATTATTTTTTTATTTTTTTTTATTTAAATTAAAATTTATATTTTCTAAACTGTTAAAACATTTTCAAACATTTAAAGCAGGCAATCTGATTACTGTCTGACTTTCAAAATCCTTCATCAATTAAAATATGATTGTAATAATTTAAATTTATTGTAATAATTTAATATTCAGACGTAACCCCTTTGTAATCTTTATTTGTAACTGTAATTTAATTCCATTTTTTTTCACAGTAACTGTAACAGATTACAGTTTCATTTATTCTGTAATTAAATTACGTAATTCCGTTACACGCAACTAGTTACGCAACTAGTTACTTCCCAACACTGATAGCAATATGGCTGCCAACTGCTCCGGGTGTGTGTTCACGGTGTGTGTGTGCGTGTTTGATCACTTCTCACTACTGTGTGTGCACTTGGATGGGTTAAATGCAGAGCACAAATTCCGAGTATGGGTCACCATACTTGGCCACACGTCACGTCCCTTCCGTCCTTTCCTTTCCTTCCTAAACCAAACCCTAACCTCAACCCTATACAATAAGTAGATGTAGTTAGTCAATATTACTCAGTAGTTCTTTGTGTAATGAACTACTTCAAAATAAAGTGTGTGTGTATATATATATATCGTGTAAAGTAAAACATTTCTAAAGTTTGATGATTAGAGCTGATATATGTTGATGATGTATGTACATGTTACCAGAAGCCTATACAACGCCATTTCCTTCATACTCTCAAAGAACACCATTGAAAAAATATTTTAAAAATGTTTTATGGGCAGCACTTGTGTATCTGAGTCAGTGGGAGATGCACGTTATACTCATACGCTATGTTTAGTCTTACATGTATAGTCTAAAAATGTCTTGCCGTGACCCTGAGCACTCACAGCTCTCATGGGAAAAGCAGATTACACACTGAATGCACCACATCCTACCTGAAAACATCCACCAGACCTGGAATTATATGACAATTGTTCATCATTTGTCATCACTTAAATTTAACTTTTCTAAACTTTTAATCATTTAAAGCAGGCGATCTGTTTACTGTCAGACTTTCAAAATCCTTTATCACTTAAAATATGATTGTAATAATTTAACTTTATTGTAATAATTTAACATTCAGACATAACCCCTTTGTAATCTTTTTGAGTAATTGTAATTTAATTACACTTTTTTTCTCTCAGTAACTGCAACAGATTACAGTTTCATTTATTCTGTAATTAAATTACATAATTCCGTTACATGCAACTAGTTACTCCGCAACTCTGATAGTTACAGATGTATTTTTACATATTATGTAATTACATATATCCATCACATGTAACCAGTTACTCCCCAACACTGGTAGTTACACATGTATTTTTTATGTATTACGTAATTCCATTACATGTAACTAGTTACTCTACAACACTAGTAGTTATGCATGTACTTTTTTACCTATTGCATAATTCCATTACATGTAACTAGTTACTCCCCAACACTGGTAGTCACAGATGTATTTTTTATGTAATTACGTTGCATGCAACTGGTTATCCCCCAACACTAATAGTTACACATGAATTGTTTTTATTTATTACGGAATTACCTAATTTCATCACATGTGACTAGTTACTCCCTAATACTGGTAGTTACACAAGTATTTTTATAGTAATAACATTAAATAATGTATAATTTCAAGTAACTAACCCTAAACAAAACCTCAGCCCTATACAGTAAGTAGATGTAGTTAATCAATATTACTCAGTAGTTCTTTGTGTTGTTAGACTGTAACAACATCACTTCAAAATGAAGTGTATGCATATATATCATTTTTTCCCCCCTTTTTTCTATTTTTGAGGTTGGTTTTCTGTTGTATTGCATGCTAAATAATTTCCCAGATGCCTATATTACGCCATTTCCTACATACTTATAGAGAACACCATTGAAAAAATATTTAAAAAATGTTGGCAGCACTTGTGTACTGTGGGAGATGCACGTTCCACTCATATCCTGTGTTTAGTCTTACATGTATAGACTAAACCTGTCTTGCCCTGACCCTGAGCACTCACAGCTCTCATGAGAAAAGCAGATTACACGCTGAATGCATCACATCTTACCTGAATACATCCACCAGACCTGTAATTATATGACAATAGTTCCTCATTTGTCATCAGTTCAGTGGCAGTTTTATGCCAGGCTCTGACCTGTAGGGCTACCATGGTTAAATTATAATGAATAGCTGAGCTCTTTTTCGAAATCCAGAGTTTATAAAGAAAAGACAAAGCCAAACCTCAGATGGCACAAGGGAAAAGCTGTGTTGCTTTTAATGTTGGACTATGTTTGAGGTTTGGATGAAGCATTTCATTTCAGGAAATGTTGAAACAAATGGAGAAATTTGCCCTGATGCAACTTTATTTTGATTCGAATCAGAGGCTTTATCAGAGATAATTATGTTTGAGAGACATCTCAGAGAGATATTCACTGTTTCCTAAACAATTTTCTCACCAAGTGGTACCACATTTCTGAAACACTCTTTAAGAAACAAATATATCATCGTTGCTTTGTGGCATCCATGGGTTTATGTTTAAAGGGATAGTTCACCCAAAAATCAAAATTCTGTCATTAACCCTTTGAGCGGTACGGTCCCACATATGGGATTCTATTTTCTGTGCCCCTGGGAGTACGGTCCCACATATATGATTTAGAACGTTCGGTGACGTCATGCAACTGCCAAATTCAAACTGTGTTTTCGCACGTTGGCTGGCGCTGAGCCAGAGAGAGACGCTTGCTGCGCTTATCATATATTCACAATTGTGCAGTGTTTTCAACAACTTAACTTTTATTTTAGGTTTCAGGCATTTAAATACACATAAGCACCAGTAAAACAATACATTTAGAGTTTGTAAAATACACACGGATGTCTATGGAAGCAGCAATAACAATCCATTCAAGTATAATTTGCTGACGTGTTTCATTCACGCAGTGTAAGTAACGATATAATTCACTCCATTCCTTTCCCAGTTCACCAGCTACTTACTTGCACGTATTTCGGGAGAAACTGGTGAATTTACGTGCAGTAAATCTGGCTGACAGGACTCTCTGAATGGCAGCGCGAACAAACATGGCGGCGCCCATCTCACGTTATAGATCACGATCCAGATCATTTATAAAGGTTTTAAAATGGCAAAATACACTCACTTACACGTATGCGTGAATCAGAATATCAGATGGTTGAAGAGATGGTAAGCAAGTGTGTGAATATTTTGAATAAAAAAAGGAAAAACTAAATAAAAGCGATACGTCTGTCATACAGCGCTATAGTGGCTGCGGTGTCAATCATGACGCGTCGCCATGGAAACAATAAAGGGAATGTTCTAAAATAACGGTCGCCTAAAAAAAAACTCACTCTGGGGGGTCAGATAGAATATTTTAAACTCACCAGTGAAAGGGTTAATTACTCACCCTTATGTTGTTCCAAACCTGTAAGACCTTAGCTCATCTTCGGAACACAAATTAAGATTTTTTGAAAAAAAAAAAAGATTTTTTGATTAAAACTGAGAGCTTTCTAAGGCTATGTTCACACTTTGCGTCTTTTTTCAAACTGCCAGCGTCTGTTTTACATTCTAATCCTATGGAGTAAACCGTCTTTTCAAAAAAGTCATGAGCGCTTTTTTAAACACCTCCGCCGGCGTCTTTTTCTGCAGCTCAGAGCGTCTTTTCAAGTTGAAAAAAGTTCAACTTTTCTGAAAGAAACGCCCTACGTCAAGCGCCTTTTTGACAGCTGACCAATGACAAGCGAGTAGCCCGAACTGACGTTTCCATAACAACAAGAACAACAAGGAAAAATGGAGACGGTGCCGATTGATAGACTTTTATTTTATTGTTGTTAATCGACATTCTCCTCCCCGTTAACTTCAAAAACCGACGCGCTGCCCACAAGGCTATCGGAGCCGCGCGTCGGTTTTTGAAGTTAACATGAATGCCGCTGCGCTTCGGGCATCCCGCAGACTCGCAGATCCTTCCCGATCCCGTCCCCCCCGTCCCCCCCGTCCCCTCGCTTCCTGTCTAAATACAAAAATGCTAAAAAATAAAAAATAAAACACCAGCGCAAGAGCGAGCTTCCTCTTCTCTTGAGATTCATATGATTGCAGCTGTTGTTATAGCAACAAAAGACGCCCTCGGCTGCAACACTGCTAGATTCTTTTTTTACTAAAAAAGCGCCGTTGTCAACTTTTTCTTGTCAAAAAAGACGCCAAGTGTGAACATAGCCTAACGCTGCATAGACAGTAACGCAACTACCACATTCAAGGCCCAGAAAGGCAGTAAGGACATTGTAAAAACAGTCCATGTGACATCAGTGGCTCAACCTTAATTTTATGAAGCTACAAGAATACTTTTTGTGCGCAATGACTTTGTTCAACAATTTCTTCTCTTCCGTGTCAGTCTTCGCCCATATTCTCAAGAGTGCCACGCATGCATGATGCATGATGCAGGAGCTGGTGTTCTGTATTCTCGTAGCTTCATAAACTTACGGTTCAACTCCTGATGTCACATGGACTATTTTAGCAATGTCCTTACTACTTTTCTGGGCCTTGAACATGGTAGTTGCATTACTGTCTATGCAGGGTCAAAAATCTCTCGGATTTAATAAAAAAAATCCAGATTTGCGTTATGAAGATAAACGAAGGTCTTACGGGGTTGGAACAACAGAAGGGTGAGTGATTAATGGCAGAATTTTGAATTTTGGATGAACTATCCCTTTAATTAAACAATGGACAAATGTTGAAGAGGAGCATTATACCTGGGCATAATCTTTTTGAAGAGCACTTTTTGCCGTTTCAAAAGTAGATATAAAGAACCTTGTGTGCAATGGAAATGTTCAATGGATGTTGAAAGTTCTTCATGGAACCATAGATGCCAATTAAGAACCTTTTTTTTTTAAAAGGGAACCCTGGGTATTAAGACTTTTTGGTTCCACAAAAAACCATTTAGTCAAAGGTTCTTTAAAGAACCATCTCGTTCTTACCTTTTTATAATCTGAAGAACCTGCTTTCACCACAAAGAACCTTTTGTGAAACAGAAAGGTTCTTCAGATGTTTAAGGTTCTTTATGGAACCATTTAGACACAAAAGGTTCTTCTATGGCATTATGAAGCACCTTTATTTTTAAGAGTGTAGTAGAAAACACATGAAAAAATGTACGTTATTTTAAAAATCCACATCGTTTTATGCATATTTTGGACTATGGGTGCCATTATGACGTGAAATGGTTGCACTTGGTGAGCTACTGGTGCTACCTGCTGCTATTTTAACCGCAACACAACTCCGCTTGTATCTCCTTCAGTAGCTGTGGTCTACTAAAAGCCTCAAAGGCATCAGGGCTAAAGTGAAGAGAACAAAGACATGGGTCTTTTGTAAAGTGTATTCGTCAGAAGCATCTTCCCATTCTTTTATCCTCTTCTTGTTGCTAGGAAGAGCAGTGAAGACTTACAGGGGTTGGACAATGAAACTGAAACACTCGCCAATATAGTATTGGAGGTTTCATGGCTATATTTGCGCTGTCTGGTGCCCAATCTTCACTTATTGTACATTACACCAGTTAGAGGAGAGTGTAAAGTTTCATTATGTGCACCCAATGGTTCAAACATTGTACCTTGAAGGTAGTGCTCTGTATCAGGATAATAATGCACCAATACACACAGCAAGACTGGTGACAGACTGGTTTAATGAACATGAAAATTAAGTTGAACATCTCCCTTGGCCTGCATAGTCACCAGATCTGAATATTATTGAGCCACTTTGGGGTGTTTTGGAGGAGCGAGTCAGGAAACGTTTTCCCACATCAGCATCACATAGTGACCTGGCCACTGTTCTGCAAGAGGAAAATGGCTCAAAATCCCTCTGGCTACTTTGCAGGACTTGTATTTGTAACTCCCACGATGAAAGGATGTTGTATTAGCTGCAAAAGGAGGCCCAGTATCATACTAATTGTGATCTAAAACCAGGTGTTTCAGTTTCATTGTCCAACCCCTGTACATTGGTTCTCTTGTTGCCCTTCAACTGAAAACCATTTCATGTCATCGAAATAATGGCACTCCCCAGAGTCCGAAATATGTATAAAACACAGTGTGGATCTTTTAAATAACATACGTTTTTAATGGGTTTTCCACTAGATATTTCAGAAAGAGACATCATTTACATCATATTAAGCCATAGAAGACTTAATACTCTGGGTTTCTTTAAGAGTAAAACAAGACCAAGGCTTAAGTCCCAACCTCCAGCTACGTGTCCTAATGCACGGATCTTCTCCAGCACAAGGAAAAGGTTATTCTTCAGCAGCTGGCGCAATAATCAAGTACACATTCGGCCCTGCTTATATGGAGCCAGTTAAACATGCTTCTGGCACTGATGGCCTGATACAGTGACGATCTAGCAGCTGATAAGCCAATAACAACACTAAAGCATGATCCGTATTTGCATACTTTATATTATGACTTCCTCTGCCACTTCCCCCTCTTTTTCTTGTTGTAAATAAAAACCGCATGAGTGAAAATCTCAGAAAGAATGTTTGTTTTTAAGTCGGTCTTTTTGTTTATTTTCCTAGAGTGTGTGTAAGTGAGAGTGAGAGCGGCTGTGATACTGTGGGCTGCTATAACTCAGCTGGGCTACAGGAAGAGGTAAAACTACTGGGACGCAGCATGTGGCATGAGTAGCTCAATCACTCTTTATTTTACAGCAGCTATAGAGCAGGAAATTCATTCTTACAGCCTGAGTGGGTAAAATGGCATCATACAGTGTGCGGAGAGATCTGGAAGTGGGATGGTGAAAAATTCAGGCTTACTAATGAAATTTCTACCTCACTTGTGCAACATAATTTTTCTTATAATGTAACATCTGCTTCTACAGAATCATAAGCAAGCCCCAGGGTTGATTACATCACATTTGGCGACTTTGACTGTAATGAACTGAAATAAAAGACCAATGTTTAAGGTAGTGAACAGAGTCAGCAACATTTGGATTTTTTTTTTTTTTTTTTTAAGTGAAGTGTGTTCGGTAGTTGGCCAGCGGGGAGGCGGGAGTATGCGACTCAGCCTTTGAAGTCCTCCTGCCTTCACTTTGACAAATCAGACCAACAACCTCAGTGCATCCCTGTTCCTTTCCAGTTCCTCCGCAGCTGTGCAGGAATTATGGGCAGTCCCCAGCCATCTACCCACAAGGGGATATACCAAAAAGTGCATAGACACTTTACCAGAGATGCGTTTCATTGTTCTGATGATTAGTATCTGTTTCGGTAACAGTTACCTATTGTCTGCTTTGATGTGGGATGAAATTATGTGGGATGGAAAAATACTATTTACAGAATATTTCCAGATTTAGAAAACAGAAATAAATTAACCCATTACAGCAGGTTGCAGGTTCCCATCATGTGACAATTTATTCCTTATAATGTGACAACACACTGACCTTTATCACAAAAGGTCAACATGCTGTTAGCACAAAAACGCTACCGCTTTCACAACTTCCACTTGTCTCATAAATTTTAATGTGCTTTATTTATTATTTCACTTTAAAAGTTTAATTACAAGTTATGAAATAACAGGAAAAATATTATTAGCAAACATGATTTGTTCAACAGTACTCATCTCTGTCACCTAATGTGTCAATGAAGTAACTAAGTAACTGCAATCATAAGAGCAAAAGCAATCTCAGCAGGATCACTGCTCAGATTGCTAACAGAGCAAAAATTCCAAAACAAATAAAAACACTCACTTGATATTGGCAACTGCCTGTAACTCTAAGCCTACTGAGCTGACTCACTAAATAACCAAACAACTCACATGTGTCACAGTTCTGATATATGCATGCAGCTAAGCTAACACTTCAATACTTTATTAAAACAGTTTAGACGGTTAAGCACGGGATGGTTACCCACTGATTAGTGGCTTTTATGCTGTACTTCTGTATGTGTGTTTGTTTGAAATATGCTAATTTTGCTTTCTCTTATAAAAAAGTTATATAGAACACTTTAGGCACACTTCCCATCCAATAAAAAAAAAAAGTTTAGCGCATTAAATTGTTTACTGACATAGCTGATAGAAATGTTAAATTCACTTTTACATTGTTTATGTAAAATACACTTTTTACATGTTTGCACATAAATGTGTCTTAGCATTTCTTTTTTTTAATCTCCAAAAAACCTAAACAGTCTCAATTATCAAGCCGTTTAATTTTCGGAGCAGTATGACATCATATTGTTCAAGCCCCGCCCACAACTGCTGACAGACTGTGCCGCATTAGCATATTTCCACCCTCAGCCAGTTGTACGCTGGCCGACATTTTCTCCACGCTTGAGCAACTGTAGCGACAACGTCTCGTAATGCAGGTGTTTTGTAGTTGGATGTAAAAGTGAACATAAGGGTCTTTATTTTCTCCCGACATCAGAGCCACTGAGGATGCAGTGGTAATGTGCCACCGAATATGCCTAAATCCATATATGTCTATATATGTTGAGTTTGAGTTTGTTTGAGTTTGTGTATTTTTTAAGCACATTTATACAACCAGGTTGCCCAAAGTGCTGTACAAGCATAAAGCATTAGAAAGACAAGAATAGGCTCAATACAAAACAATACAATACACAATACAACCACCAAAGCACAATATTAATTACAGAACTAATTTATGTTCAAAGTCTGGCTAATTAAAAGCAAGCAACAGTAAATGACCCTTTAAAAAGGTTTTAAAAATTTAAAATTGTCTGAACAGATCTTATATGCAAAGGTAGGGCGTTCCAAAGTTTGGAGGCGGCAACTGAAAAATCACGATCACCTTTGAGTTTACATCTGGTTCTAGGAACCACTAAAAGAAACTGAGAGGAAGACCTCAAAGGCCTGAGAGAAGAGTATCGGCTTACCGTTGTTTCCTGATATTTTGGGGCCAATCCATTTAAAGATTTAAAAACAAACAATAAAAGTTTATATTTAATTCTAAAATTTACCGGAAACCATTTAAGAGATAGCAAAATCGGGGTAATATGGGCATGCTTTCGAGTGCCAGTCAGCAACCTCGCTGCCACATTTTGGACTGACTGCAACCGAGCCAAGGATTTATGGCTAACTCCCACGTAAAGAGAATTACAGTAGTCTATGCGTGAAAAAATAAAAGCATGAATGACTGTCTCTAAATCACTAAAAGACAGCAAGGGCTTAATTTTTGCTATAAGTAAAAGTATAAAAACAGGACTTAACCACAGAATTTATTTGCTTGTCAAATTTAATATCAGGGTCAAATAATAGTCCTAAATTTTTCACCACTGCTTTGTTATGAACATTTAAAGATCCAAAAACATCAGAAATAGAAGAGCAATTTTCAGCTGTACCAAATAGCATGATCTCAGTTTTGTTTTCATTTAGTTTTAAAAAATTTGCAGCCAACCATCCTTTAAGATCAAGAAAGCAGTTTAGAAGCGGACTCAAAGCAGACCCATTTTCTTTATAAAAAGGCAAATAGATCTGTATGTCATCAGCAAAGCAATGAAATGCAACAGCATGTTTCCTAAATATACTTCATACAGTGAGCATATACAGTGAGAACAATAAAGGAGCAAGAATAGAAACTTGAGGAACTCCGCATTTTAGTGGAGCTGACATTGACAAGTGTTCACCAAGTTTCACTGCAAAACTTCTACCTGTAAGATAAGACATAATCAGTGTAGGGCCACCCCACAGATCCCAACATGATTTTCCAACCGAGAGGCTAAGATATCGTGATCTACAGTATCAAAAGCCACACTCAGGTCCAACAACACCAAAATCGACGACGCTCCAGAGTCAGCACTTAAAAGAATATAATTTTAACCCTTAAAAGTGCTGATTCAGTACTATGTTTTGTCTTGAAAATCAAGGCAGGATTTGCTACAAAGTTAAAACACAAGCATAGATCTGTTCGTGATCCAGCTGCACTTCCAGAAGCAGTAAGTCCCACATTTAATATTTTTATGATTATTTGCAAATTACATTTCCTACTCCACAGAAGACAGGGACGGGGGGAGCAGAACTCATTATCATTTAAAGAGACATGTACGGAAATGGGTCAACAGAGCTGTTTCTGACAAGGTAAAAACAGTGTTGTTTTACATGACCATTAAGGAATATATGAAGTGTTTAGATGCAAAAGCCTCTAAATCCATCTGACGTCTTTCTTTAAAAAAATGCATTTTTATCAGGCTCCGATGTATAGGTTTCTATGTAAGTACCGGTACTTCAAATTTGGGCTGAGGCTGGGATTTTAGCGAGTTTGAAGTAAAAGTATTTGATGGACGTATAATATGTGTCGAGAGCATTCACTCAGTATCATTATCTCATTTTTGACCAAGATGGCTTTTAGGGGGTTTTGCATCTGAACTCTTCATATATTCTCAAAAGGAATTGAGGCATCATCATAATCAGATTTTCAACTAACAACAGTAAATAACTGTTCAAAATATCATAATATGAATATCTGAAAATAAAAGAAGCCTCTTCCAGGAAAACTGCATTATCTTTCTTTGCCCAACAATTTCCTTGAAATAAAAAATAATTCCAGTACGTTGTCCTGCTAACCAGATTCTGGGGAAAAATGCATGTCATTCTTTGAAATCTTTGTAAATGTGCAAATGTGATGTCATAAACTTTAATTCTGGAACAAGAGACTATTAACGAGAAGATGAAATTTTCCATGTTTTCCATGCATCCTTCCGGCTCTGAATAATGCAAGTGACTGTGTGTGTGTGTGGAGGCAGAACTTACATTTTCTCTCAGAGAAACCTCAGTTTGATCCATCTCTAATCCCAATCCAGACCCCTGCACAGTCCCACCCATGTTACTCCCCTATGGTCATGATCAGGTTTCTGTCCTGGGTGGCCATCTATTCATCCATCAGTCCACATCTGTTGGAGAATTATGACACACCAGGTGAAGAAGAGGCTGCCCTACCGCCTATCACTGAAGATAACACAATGCATTCTTATGTATCGCTTGTGAAAACAGGCTTTGTGAACTTCCTTTCCATTTTTTGACATTTAAGACAGTGGTCTTTCAGTACCATCTATTTTCCATATCTGGAAAAAGATTGTTTTTAATTCTTTTATTTTGCTGTTGGTTGTCGTGCTATTTCTTAAAGAGACAGATCACATAAAATAATTCTGTCATTATTTACTCATTATTTACTGAATGGCTTGATTTCTTCCACGGAACACAATAGGAAGTGATCAAAAGGAGGCGAATACAAGCTTCGTGCAGTGTTATTTTAGTTTCATTGAGATGCTAGTTTTTGTTTGTGTGTTTGTTTTGAAATTAATATTTTGAATTATTACATTTTTGAATTTTCATTTTTTGTATTTTAATCTTAAAGTTTACTTTAGTTAAAGATTAGGGTAACACTTTATAATAAGGTGTCATTTGTTAACATTAGTTAATGTATTAACTAACATGAATGAACAATGAACAATACATTCATTACACTATTTGTTAATCTGTGTTAATGTTAGTTAATTAAAATACAGTCATTTATTGTTTTAGTCATGTTAGTTCACAGTGCATTAACTAATGTTAACAAACACAACCTGTGGTTTTAATAATGCATTAATAAATGCTAAAATGAACATTAACCAAGATTATTAAATGCTGTAGAAGAATTGTTCATTCTTAGTGCATGTTAGTAAAGTATTACCAAGATTAGTTAAAGTTCATTGTTTAAATACGTCAGTACAGTTTATGTTCATTAATTTATTTCAGTTTTAGTAATTTAGTAATTCATATTTTTTTTTTATTTTAATACATAAATCAAGTTAAACAAATGAAATTGCAAAACGTTGATTTGGCAAGAAATATGTTATTTTATTTCAGTTAACGATTACTTTGCTTCATGTAATGGAAATGTTTTTATGGTTTATAGTTTTAGTTAGCTATAATAACCCTGGTGTGGAATGACACTGAGTTGAACTATCAAGATCCCCTTAAATGTTCTAATGAAAACTGTGGTTGCCATTGTTGTGTTGCCAACAACACAGTGTGTTGTCATCCAAAATTAAGGATCTTGGTCAAAATCTAACAGAACAGCCCTAACACAACATCCTTTCATGGCTTTTGTTTATAGGTCAGACCGTGAGAGGAATGGACGAGATGTTCTCTGCCTTTGAAGTTCCTCCTTTCCATTTGAAAGATTTAGCAGATCAGGCCCTTCCTGCACTACATGTCCTTCTAATCATTTTAAGACTGGATTTCTCAATGTAGAACACCAGGACTGGGCCGGCTGTTACCTCATACTGCATGTGAACGTCTTGTAGAAGATTAAGAAATAGTTATAAAAGCCCTAAAGAAACATGATGTCATGGAAGTACTCTTGAGCTCCCACTAATTTAGTTGGTCTTCAAACCTGACCACCCTCACATACACAGCTACAGTTTGTCAGCACATTTCTTGGGTGATGATTAGTCATTTGGAGTTGGCGGAGGCTCATCTTACGATCTCATCTGTTTGCTCCTCAAAACACAAAGTCATTTCCTTCAGGGGTTTCTAGGGGTGAGCAAATTCATGTTGGTTTTTGCATCTGAATGACTGTTTATCATCTTGAAAGCATGACAGCACTTCCCTGTCAGTCTGGGACTGTGTCTTACTCATGCCGCAATCCCAATTGCATTTTGGGATTTTTTCCCCTCTGTTTTTTTTTTTTTTTTTTGTTTGTTTAGTTTTTTTGTGCATTGGGATTTTGCAATTAGACAGAGATGACCTATTAACCCAGTTCCCTTACAGTTCAGAATCAATCTCTGGGAATACGAGGCCTGATTTGCAAACAAACCAGTAGTTTTCAGTGAGTCAAATTTCTTTTATTAAAACCGAGCAGGTCCTACGACCTTCTGAAAATAAAATCATTAAAGTATCTTTAAAGTGACTTATTTGATTAATGTACACACTTAAAAATAAAGGTTCCAAAGGGTGTTTTTGCAGGGATGCCACAGAAGAACCGTTTTTGCTTCCCCAAAGAACCTTTCAGTGAACAGTTCCTAAAAGAACCATTTTGAAGAACATTTTAAAAATCTAAGGAACCTTTTTCAACTATAAAGAACCTTTTCTGCATTTGAAAGGTTCCTGTTCAAGGTCCTTCATAGAACCATTGATGCCAATAAAGAACCTTTATTTGTAAGAGTGAGTTGAGTATGAGGCTACAAACTTGTGACTTGTTACATTCTGTTGTTCAGACATATTTTTAGACAAAAAGTAATGAAAGGAGATGTGTTGTATATTTCATGAAGAAGGCTGGTTTGTGTATGTTAAGAAATGGTTTAAAAGATCATATTTAATGCAGATGATATAACAATTTATTGACAAAACGCCTCAGGAAAAAAAAACAACAAAAAACAAACAAACATCTTTTTGACAGCTTGTAATGAAACTGTTCAACTAACAAACTAGCATAACATGTTACTAGTTTGGACATCGTTAAAATAGTGCAAGAAAAGAAATTGTTGAATAAAGTTTTTATTTTTGTTTTCTTTGTGCACAAAAAGGATTCTTGTAGGTTCATAAAATTAAGATTGAACCATTGATGTTACATGGACTATTTTAACAATGTCTTTACTACCTTTCAGGGCCTTGAACGTGGTAGTTCTGTTGCTGTCTATGCAGGGTCAGAATGCTCTTTGATTTCATCAAAAATATCTTTATTTGTGTTCCAAAGATGAACAAAGGTCTTGTGGGTTTGGGACGACATGATGGTGAATAATTAATGACAGAATTTTCATTTTTTAGGTGAACTATCCCTTTAAAATGAGACAAGGCTGATCAAAATGTAAATATGCAAAAGACCAAACCAAGCAATCTATATAATGTCATGTTCAGCCTGACTGACAGATGGCGACTGCCTCACTGGAAAATGCTACTGTTGTCATTTCGATAACAATGTGCACAGGGTCAGTGGGTTTTTTCGTCAGTCTTGTAACATGATCTGTGAACAGTCCAGTTTTATGGCAAAAGTTATTGCATGACTTCATGAAAAGAAGTCTACATTAAATGTGCATGGCAAACAGAACAATATTTAGGGCTTGCTGATTCAAGTAGATATTTAACACACATGACACTGAAGTTTTAAAGTGTCCACAATGTCTCAAATCTCAATATAAAACTGCTCCAGTCACCTTTTACCCAGTTCTCACTGTTTTATTGGCCATCTGTGCTTCATTGCACAAAGAGTAGAAAAGCTCTCCCGCAGAATAAAGCAGTGCATGGGTTGCTTGTCTTTGTGCATGTTCAGAAACACAGAGTTTGTTTTTTGTCACTGTTTGCGGTTCATCAAACAGCAGTGCCAGGGGACGTGCTCTGGCCTTGGTAAAAAAAAAAAAAAAAAAAAGAGAGAGAGAGAGCAAGAGAAAGGGAAAGAGCGTTTATCCTCTGCAGGAGGCATTTAGGGTTGGCACATATACTTTGAATTTATGCTACAAGCATTACTCCATATGTATTCCAGGACGCCGGCAGTGGAAAGAGAAAATAAGATTACTGGAACAAAGGGTTAGAGGCTCCCAGTTGGTTTACCAAAAAAAGGGGGCATAAACTGAATTAATCAAAACACAAGATCTGACACGTGTCCTGATTTTCAGGGTGATCTCATTATTATTTAGAGGTAATAAAGTGTAAGACAGACACTGAAATTTACAGTATGTTTTTATAACAATTCCATTTATTTGTTATATTATGTGAACTCTATGAACTTTGTACTCTAAAGCTGTATTGTATGTTTCAGTGTATGCTATCTATTAGTACATTCTCACTGTATATTTATCAGCATATTATGTTTTTTTTTTTACAGTATACTGTTGAGAAGTGGATAGGTTTAGTGTAGGGATTCATTTGCCAGCTCAAAAAAAAATTTACAGTGGAGATCAAATTTAGAGAGCAGTCTATAAATACTTGATTTTTTCAGAAATATTGTTAATCTTCATCACTCAAAATATTGAGGAATATTAACTGTAGGTATACCACTGATCTACTAACATGTTTGACAAAATTTCCAAGGCATCTGAACAAAAACCTTTATTTTGTGAAAAACACAGTTATCAGAATTAGAGAACAGTAACCGCTATAGCACGAAAGGAGATTACAACTGAAATTTTAGAGGGTTACCACTGTCAGAAATTAGCAGGAGGTGTACAGGCCCTTGCCTTGAATGACTTCAGCACATCTGCGGCTACAGGACATTACTAGTTTCTCACACTATGCTGGTGTGGTCTTGGTCCATTCTTCTATCACTTTCTTCCACAGTTCGGTGACTGTACACTCTTAAAAATAAAGGTTTCAAAAAAGTGTCTTTGCAGTGATGCCACAGAAGAACCATTTTTGGTTCCCCAAAGAACCTTTCAGTGAACAGTACCTTAAAGAATTTTGAAGAACATTTTAAAAATCTACAGAACCTTTTTCAACTATAAAGAATCTTTTCTGCATTTGAAAGGTTCCAAAGATGTTCAAGGTTCTTCACAGAACCACTGATGCCAATAAAGAACCTTTATTTTTAAGAGTGTAGTGGGTTTCTTAGCCATAACTTTGTCACCAAGGATTTTCCAGAGATTTTTAATTGGGTTTATATGAGGACTCTGGCCCGGCCATCTCATTTGTTCAATGTTCTTAGCTTCAAGGAACTGCTTTACCGGTTTTGCAGTGTGACAGCGGCATTGTCTTGCATAAAAATGCAGGCTGACTGGGAGATACTTGCAAGGAAAGAACTGCATGTTGCTGAAAAAGGTTCTAATAAACATTTGCATTCACCGTGCCATTTATCTGTATAAGAGGCCCAACTCCTGTTGCAGAAAACATCCCCCAAACCATGACACTTCCTCATCCACCTTTCACTTCTTAATGCACTTGGGCTTCAGTCTTTCACCAGTTTGATGCCAAACATAATGTTTTGGTAACACTTTACAATATGGGTGCACAAATATGCATTAATTCATGCTTAACTAATGCACAGATTATCATGAGTTAACATGTAACTCATGAAGAACATTTATTAATTATTACTGAATCAGCAACAAATGAACATTCTATATAATCAATAGATTAAGTAATCAATAAATTGTTATTAGTTAAATATGTCATAATATATTAATTCCCTAATAACATGTTATATTAACTGATAGTGTAAATTCATTAATTACCAGAATGGGTTGAAGCCATGCACTTCAACTTCCAGTCGTCTGCTTTAATTAATCATTAGCGAATGATTTGCAAAGATATCATTATGTTATGACTTTACTTATTGAGGCACATGATTAACTAATTCTAAATCCATAACCACAATGACATATTACGTAACAATTAGTAAATAGCTCTGTGCCTCAACAAGTAAAGTCATAACATAATGATACATTTGCAAATCATTAGCTAATAATTAATTAAAGCAGACGACTGGAAGTTGAAGTGCATAGTTTTGACCACTGTGGTAATTAACACATGAATTTACATCAATAGTTAATATAATATGTTATTAGGAATCTAATACATTATGACACATTTAAGTAATAACAATTTTTTTATTACTTAATCTATGAATCTCATAGAATGTTCATTAGTTGCTGATGTAGTAATCATTAATAAATTGTTCAGTTCTTCATGAATTATACATTAATTCATGAATATCTGTGCATTAGTTAAGCATGAAATAATGCATATTTGTGCACCCCTATTGTAAAGTGTTTCCAGTGTTTCTCATCAGACTTAAATAAATTAAACTTGCTCTCATCACTAAAATGAACTTTGGACCAGTTCTCCTCCCTCCACACAACATGCTTCCCTGCAAAGGTGAGCTTGGCTTTTTGATTCTTTCTGCTGATGAGAGGCTTCTCATCACTGGAGAGTGCCCTTTTAGTCCGACTTCTCTTAAACATGTTGAACTGACAAGCAATTCCAGCTCCAGTGTTGAACCGATTTCCCATTGAGGGTCTCTGCATTATCCTGTCTTCTTGTGCATTTGTCTTACGTGGACGACCAGTATTTTTGGGGGGACTTGAATGAATTAGTGTCATTGTAATCCCTTTGGCCTTCATCTGGACAACCTCCTGTTGCAGGGTTTCAGCCACTTCAGACCATCCTTTTTTAAACATAAACTCACTTTTAAACATAAACTCACTTAATCAGAAAAGACAATTTGCTTTTCAAGTATCTTGATTTAAGAATGTTTAGATAGTTGTAATGGAAAACGACAACAAAATTAAGAAGAAAAGAAAATCTCTCTTTTTTCATTGTAAAATGTTTGTTTTATCTTGTCTGCTGCTCAAATAAAAGATAAGGCCTTTTAAGGGAAGTTTAGCATCAGAAACAAAGAGCTTGAATCCGAAACACTTAAAAGCTTTGCCAGTGCTAGACTTTTCCAAACGATTTAGTGTTAGTCAAAAGCCGTACAGTATAGACGCCAGGGGATTTCATTAACTCTTTAATGATTAAAACCTAATCTATAGAAGTCATGCACTACAGCTTATCTTTACATTTATTGCTGTGTTCCTATGCGAAATCATTATAGGCTTTGAACTCCTCCAAAGGGAAATAAATAAATGCCTTCAATTAAAAGACAGAGCCAACAGGTTACGTCATGATACTCAGTCTACAAACCAAAGCATTGTCTTGGGCAGATTTTAATCTGATTGGAAGGCATGAAGGTCCGGACTTCCGTTTGGTGAGCAGGGTCCCATCACAGGTACAGCAAGTGAGAACAGATCCAGATGTGACAGTACCCTCAGCAGCTGAGGCTCCTCTACTGCATCTTGCCTCATTCCCTGAGGGATGAACACTCACACTGGGGTGAAATGAGGGCAATCACAAGTTATTGGCAGTATGCTGAAATTGCTTCCATGTTTGAAGAGAGGAAACAGTAAAAAAGAAAAGAAAAAAGAAACATAATAACCTTTAAAAGATTAGACCTTAGCAAGATTGCAAAATTCTTTTTTTTTATGCTTTTTGTGCTCTAATCTGGTTATAATTTTATTGAATGAATTATATGACTATCAATCACTATTTTATTAAATATATCAATAATTGCTAAGAAAAGTCCTAAAATGAAGGTAATTACACAGGGGGGAAACACTTTTGTGATTACAATATTTAAAGTCACTGAAACAAAAAAAATTCATGAAGCAACACTACAGATTTTTTAAAACTTGTTTGAAGTATAAACAAATTAAAAACAATTGAAAAACTGTGTCATTGCTGTAAGACAAAATACACTTTTCAAGATACACTTTATAAAAACAAGCCTCAATATCTTATGCTGTGTTGATTCTCAATTAAATTTAGCATTTTTTGGTTTAAATATTTTATAAGTCATAAAAGATAAGAATGTACTTAAATGGCCATAAAATCAAATCAATCTTTTCAGTAGCTGTCAGTAATAAATACCCTTGTCAACTTTGGCAAATTTGGCAGATCAGATTGAAAGTGATTTGTGTGTCTCTATGTGGCTGTATTTCTGAACTGCAGCGATATTGATGTAATAAACCCAGAGTCTAAAAGATACTACATAAATCCTGTCCTAAAGTGGTCCCCTCCTCATTCTTCTTGGGTGTTGCTTCTGAGTTGTGGTTGAAGTAAACAGGATGAGCGGTTGATTGAGAAGCTCTGGCTTAGTTATCAGTATGCGTCTGTGTGGGTAGATCTGGGGCGCCAGGCGACAGGCTTTGTATCCCCGACGAGCCCCAATGTGCTGACAGGTGACGTCAAGCTTTACTGCAGCTCTGTGACAGGAACCTGCTGCAATTGTCATTAACAAAAGGTAGCTGATGTCTCTGAGCTCTGTGGTTGTTATTATCCAAAAACATTGGATGATTCTGGCATACTTGAAGAGTTTGACTCTCTTGCAACTGTGGTTTGGAGTTCCAAGGTGGTGACAGTGTGAACTATGCAATTGGATCAATACTTAATTGTTGTTCTAGTAAATTGAGAAATTGTGCTTCCTGATTTGTGTCAGTTCTGTCTTGGCACATGGTTTTGTGGTTCATTTTTAAAATTACAGTTTAGGCTGCTTATCTAATTTTATTTATTTAACATATTGTAGTTAAGTTAAATTCTGCAAGGATGCATTAATCAAAATTGACAGTATAGACATTTTTTAATTAATAAAAAATTTATCTTTATTAGGGTAGAACAGATCAGAATTGACAGAAGGCAAAGAGAATTAAAATTTCCTGATAAGGGAATACATTCCATGATTTTTCTCCATATAGTGGCCTTCAATGGGGATCAGTGGGTTGAAGGTCCAAACTGCAGTTTCAGTGCAGCTTCAAAAGCCTCTACACAATCCCAGCAGATTAATAAGATTCTTACCTAGGAAAACGATCAGTCATTTTCTAGAAAAAAAAAAACAAACAAAAAAATACAAATTTATATACGTTTTAACCACAAATGCTCTTTACACACTAGCTCGAATTCACACATTACATAGTCATGCTGGAAAGGTCACACGTGACATAGGCGGAAGTGCCGACCCAGTGTCTACAAAGCGAATGTGCAAAGTCAAACGCTCTTTGGAGGAAGTTGGAGAACAAAATGAGATTTTATAGTTTTTCGCCCTACCTTTGTGAACCTTTTTGACCTTTCCAACATGATTATGTAATGCGTGAAGTCATAGATGTGCATTGCAGAGTTAGTGCAAGATGAGAATTTGTGGTTAAAATTTTTTTTTTAGAAAAAAAACTGATCGATGACTGATCATTTCACTAGACAAGACTCTTACTCCTCGGCTGGGATAGGCTGAATGAGTAATTTATCAGGAAATTTTAATTCGGGAGTGAACAAATCCTTTAAGAGACTTCATTCTAAAACATTACAAATTTTACTGATCCTAAACTTTTGAACA
The DNA here is from genome assembly GCA_036247105.1 of Cirrhinus mrigala. Classification (NCBI taxonomy): domain Eukaryota; kingdom Metazoa; phylum Chordata; class Actinopteri; order Cypriniformes; family Cyprinidae; genus Cirrhinus; species Cirrhinus mrigala. Next base: position 27,239,182 of record CM070022.1, read on the forward strand.
CTCTCTGAAAAAATGTGGCAGTACCCTCGAAGGGAAACCTTTGTGCCTTCTTTACCCCTAAAGGGTTCATAATAGTACCATAAGCTACCTGATCTCACAACGAGAAACATACCTGTGGGAACGTTTTTGCAAGATACGAAATACATACCAATAAGTACATATCACTGCAGTTTCCAACAGAAATAACACTAGAGGTGGTAAAAGGCAAGCACTTGTAATCGTTTTTGTGCAGAGTAATGAAAACAGCTCCATATGTTTTGCTTTTGGTGTTGACCCCCACCAGATTACTACCCCCCTAGTATTGGTAGGTGTGGGGTTTATGTAGTTATTTCAATGAGAGGGGGTAATAATTTGGCAGGGGATCGAAAATGGACACAACACCAAATGTAACAAGCTTTCCCGGTAGCATGAAAAACATGACTCACGATGAAAGAGCTGAAAGATGAGATATCAAAAAACAAGCTAAAATGGCATGTTTGCGATTGCGTTTTTACATCACATTCGTTTTTGTTCATACCATCTGGTAGGTTTAGGTTTAGTGCAGATGGTACATTCTTTTAAAACGTCACAGAGCATTAGAGTTGTAGCGCCACTCAAAACCAACGTCACATAGAACGTACCATATAAGTTCATCTGTTCTGGGGAGGAGAAAACGAAAATTCTATCAGTGGACATTTCTGTTGGAAAAGGCAGCGATATGTACTTATTAATATTTATTTCACGTCTTGCAAAAAAGTTTCAACAGGTACGTTTTCGTCATGAGATAAGGTTGACCATAAGAATACATATTACTTTGCTAATGTACTAATATGGACCCTTTAGGGGTAAAGAAGGCACAAAGATGCCCCTTTTGAGGGTACTGCTGTTGTATTCCTAAAAGTACAATTTTGGCCCTTCTTTTTTCTGATAGTGAACTAGTGTACATGTAATCTGGACACTGTAAGCTATTTATTACAACAAATCACTCTCATGTACTGAACCGAAGCTCAAAGCTGCTGTTATCAGTGGCTGAAGAGCACGAAGCCACATTGCAGGAGACGTACGGTCAGGTTCCCATGACAGTTATCTGCTGGAGTGGGCGACAGGAATGGCTGCTCACACAGATAGCAGAGCAAAGCCAGATAGAGTCTCAGCTATTAACGCATTCACTTTCACACCGCCTTAATGAACTACACCCAATTATCTGTCTTTGTTTTGGCGAGATGGAACAGAACAGGGTGGAAAGTGTGCTATTTTTGGATGTGGATTCGATCGAGGTATTTTAAGATATTTTTGCATCACCACTGAAGCAAGAGATGTTATTTTAATTTTGCTTTATTTAAACAATTGCTTCATTATTGAATTTTTTATGTTTGATTCCTTTTATACAGTTTGTTGTATTTTATTATCTTTGTCATTTCTTGTCAAGAACCTTAATGAGACAATATGGGCTTTGAAGAAAAACCTTGCAACTGTCCAAACTACTGTAATTTTATTTCTTCTCCACAGCCAGCAATAATGGCTAACCAAGACCACAGTGTTTGTTTTAAAACTTAAGAATTACAATTCCTTCGCCCACTACCTTGGAAAGTCACTGTGTTCTTATTTTGTTACATCCTATTGAGAACAAGTATGGCTTCCTGGACATTGAAGGAAATATTTATTTATTTCAAGCTTTCAAAAAACTAGAGAAAAACAAAACTCTTTCCACTTTCTCTTATTGCCCAATAAATGACGCATGGTTAAGGGATTGTATAATATATACCTGTCTCATAAGAACTTGTGGTTCTGGTTCAAAGACCTCCAGATCTTTAAAGAAAGTCAGATTGGACACACTGTTATCTGGAATATATTCTAACAATGTCCACACTGACATCACATCTCATAAGCTTTTAAAAAGATGTGAACCTCAACATACAGCATTGTTCAAGCAAACTGACACACGTCAAACGAGATAATTATTGAGTTACCGAAAACACCGAAATGTACTAGTTTAAAGTTCATAGAAGCCCTGTTTGTAATTATGTGGTGGGTGGTGTCCTGTTTATGGGTTAGATTTACAACCCCTGTTGCAGTATCTTTTTTCTGGAGGGAAGCCTATGACCTTTTATAACCTTTTATAATCTAGGACTTTTTTGTAACCTGTCTTTCCATAAGCTTCGACACTCTGTAAAACTCTGTCTGCAGCCATTGCAAAGTATCCGCTAAATGAAAAGCCGAACTGCAAAGACATTGTATAATCTCAGAGGGACTACAGACTTTTTCATAGTTAGAGGAAGCATTTCATCCAGCGCTGCTCTGTCTGTTTTTACATGTTACAGACTAGGACTATTTCACTCTCACTCTGCGCACACCAAATTTCATGGCTTTGGAGTGCGATGGAACAACATCAATACTATTGATGTAATAATAGTTTATTCATAGGGGAGCCTTCGCTTCCTCTCAAAAAACATGTGCAATTCAAAACAACCCATTTTATTAATTTATTCTCATGTGAGTTTGACTAAATACAGAGGTCACTTTCAGAGGCAATAAAGAGTCTAATACGTCAGCGGTGCTGATTAAGACCCATTTGACTATTTCTAATCCCTATGGTTGCGAGAAGCTTGAATGCATGCATAATTTCAGCAGTTAGCATTTCTTGTCTATTGTGCATCCATTCACTGCAGTAATGCTACAGTGGCCTGCAGAGGTCAAGTTTAGGTAGTGTGACGAGTCGGCTGCCTCCCCCCTAACTATCAGCTTCACCCCGTCGGTAATCGCCGCCCTTCACCAGGCTCCCGACGGGAGTGGGCGTGTGGGAGGAGGAGGAGGAGGGGCGCTGAAACATCCAGGTCTGGCGGCGTGTGATGAGGCACACCTGATGTGAATGAAGCCTCATCACCGCCGCTGTTAAAATGCCGAGCGCGCCTCTCCTCAGGAGACCGGTCTCTTCCCCGTGCATGCACGCTGGTGTCCTCGTGGGTCCAGGAAGGGGTGAAGAGGGTACCAGCGCCGCAGGACGAGTTGCCGGACCCCGTGGGTCCGGATGAGGACCGCACCCGTGACGGCTGACGGGCCAGGTTGCCGGGCCGTTTCATCCCCCAGAAGTGCCGCAGAGGTGGAGGAGGACGATGCCGCTAGAGAAGCCGCCGCCCCTCGCACCCCGGACCTGAGCGGGGAGCACGTGCGGCCGCCGGACTCCGCCCCTTACCTGGACCCTTCCCTTTTGGAACACTACCCCTCCTTCACGGAACCCCGTCACTTCGAGGACACCAGATCCCCCCTTTTGTTTTGGACACTTTTTCCCCCTTTTTGGACACTTTGTTTTATTGTTTAATAAAAGCCTCTCCGAGGCCTGACGTCACGCCCCCTGTGTCTGTCGCTTTGCTCCGCCCCCGTGACAGTAGTCTAGTTTTAAAATAGCAATGCTCATGACATCACACGTTCACCTCATGGAGCCGAATTTAACCTTCTAATTCTATAGAGACGTATACAGTGTAATCACTGGCTTAATCACAAGGTTAACCATGAATTTGTTGTTTTCTTCTCTGTTGTTTTACTTTCCTTTCAAATTGGAAAAGTAGTGAAATGCTCTGTTTTCTCCCAAAGGCGCAGTGATACAATAGGTCAACAAAGGTTTGTTGGAAAAACGTGTTTCTAGCTACATTTTCACAAACCTCCAAAAACGTACCTATACATAAAGCCACCGTAGTTTCCTATGTGATCTCATGACGAAAATGTGCCTGTGAAATACTTACCAATAAGTACATATCACTGCAGTTACCAACTGAAATAAACACTAGAGGCAGTAAAACAGTGAGCACTTGTAATTGTTTTCATACACAGTTATGATTATAGCTCCACATGTTTTGGTTTCCAGTGTTGTGCAAAATTCTGACCCCCACTAGATTACTACCCCTCTAGTATTGGTAGGTTTAGGGTTAGGTGTGGGGGTGGGGTTAGGATTAGGCAATTATGTAGCAATTGCAATGAGGGGGGTAATAATTTGGCAGAGGGTCGAAAATGGGCACAACACTGAAAGATGAAAGATCAAAAAACAAGCTAAAAATGGCATGCTTGCTATTGCGTTTTACATCACATTCTCTTTTGTTCATACTATCAGGTAGGTTTAGGTGTAGTGCAGATGGTACATTATTTTAAAACGTCACAGAGCATATAGTTATAGCGCCACTCAATGGAGATTTCAAGTCAGAACTGCGGTGACACGTACAAAACCAATGTCACATAAAACGTACCGTATGTACATTCATCTGTTCCCGGAAAAAAAAAAAAAAAAAAAAAACTCTTTAGTGCCACTCAGTGGACATTTCACATCGAATATGTCACGAAACATACATGGTGCTACGTATTTCATGTCTTGCGAAAAAATTCCCACAGGTAAGTTTTTGTCATGAGATCAAGTTGGTAGTTTCAAGCTAAAATGAACACTATAATGGCACTATAGTTTCACACAAATTATTACAGGGCAGAATATCGACTAATAAGACTTTTTGTGCAGTTCCTTCCACAATACTATGTTTTGACCTCAAAACACTTTTACCATAGTGCATAACTTGAAAACTTGTTTCACATTTTGACTTTTAATCATGCAACTAGCTTCATATGTATAGCTTTTTTAAAGTAGTAAATTTGCTTGGTAGCTCACCTGGTACAGTATTGCATTTGTAACATGGAGTGCTAAGGTATGAGGCCCAAGAAACAGTCAGTCATAAAAGCAAGCTAAAATGGCATGGTTGCTTCTGCAAATACATTTTTATGTCATGTTTGCTTTTATTAACACTATCAGTTAGGTGTAAGGTAGGGTTTAGCGTTTGTGGTATGTTATTTTCAAATGAAATACAGCATTAATCTTTTCACCACTCATTTTATTTCTGAACTGCAGCAACCCATATGACAACCAACAGAATAAAATGTTCCCATATACACTCATCTTTCAGATAAAACTAAACACGTTTTTTTATCTGGACATTTCAGTTCAAAAGTGTCACAAAACATGCAAGAAGCAATTTAATATAATTTTGCAGAAATTTACTAAGATTGTATGAACTTTACAACATCCCATATGTCTGCGGTTCCTCTGCTAGAGCTGTAAAAGTATGTACTTATCCAAAGTGTGTACTTATTCAAACTTATTTAAAGTGACAGAGACAACTTCAAGTAAACCGTTTGTAGGTTGAATTCCTTAAAAAAATAATCTGTGGTGCTATTAAAACATTTTTCTGTTTGTTTGAATAACCTGACAAGCAAGACTGGCTTAACCAACATAGTGATTTTGGGGGGAGGGGGGCTGGGCCTATGTGTTGCGCAAACAGTGAAAGACAGGGGTCACTTGTATAGAAAACCTGTTTGGAAATGATCAATGAAAATCATTAGTGTAATTATTAATCATACTATAGCGTTAAATAACTCAGGTATTAACTGTCTTATGAAGCACTAAACACTAAAATGCAGTACAAAAGCATTTGAATCAACATGAGAACATAAGAACGGAAACATGTAAGAGTCATGAAATGGTTAATTCTGTCCTTCACTCAATACAACGATGAAATGTTTCCATGCTTTTATGTGTCTCCTGATCATTCTGCTTTCTCATGCTCTGTTCCAGGGAAGCACCATATCTCTACGCCAGTTTTCCTCTTCCAAGACATCTTCAAAAGCATCACTGTCAGTAAATAACGGATTCACGACCTCTTGGTTGACGCCAACTCTCTATTTTCAGCCAGGGTTCTAAGGCTTAAAACACTGTGCACACTTCTCAGGCTAAAGCAATGACACTGATCTAAATCTGACCTTAGGTGTCCATGGCCTGAGGGATCTGTGTGAGCTCACTAAAACCAACATCCCACTACATGTTAGCTCATTCATGTATATACCAAACCACATTTTCACCATAATTTCATTTAAAAAATCATTTGTTAATCACTGAACTCCACAAACATGACACGTCACATTTGAAAGCCTACAATGACAATAAGAGGGCATGTTTTCACACTACATTTATGTAATGGAACCTCCAATAAACAGCCTATTATAGAATTTAAATAGTAAAACAAATGTGAAACACGCCTAAAAAATTTAACCACAGGTCAAAAAGCTTTGTTACTGAAATGTTGATGAATTAGTGTGTCCACTTTCATGTTGTTACATAACATTCAGGACAGCTATCATACTTGTAGCAAATGGTAATAAACTGTTCCAAAGCAATGAGATGTACTAAAGGAAAATAGACTTGGACCCTCTCATTAAAAGGCTTACTCTGCACCAGTGAACACTCATTATTGTAAAGGTTTGATTGTGGCATTCAGAAGTGAGTAATTAGTTCTGATTGGTGGTATGATTGTGCAGACTCTCCCTGTTATTTGGCATCTTTTGACATCAAATTAATGGTGCCTGGTTTCAAGCAGATTATACGGCACATGGACTGGTCATGTGACATCAAGAATTAGTCCTGCGCTACTGCTTTATATAATGCAGAACCAAAACATTTAATATTGCCAAAACAAGAAAATTACACAACTGTGGCAAGTAAATATGAATGCATGTATTTTAGTTTAAATATGTTTAACATTGCTATTTCATATGACTCTGTAACTTACATTCTGTTCTGTGAGTTTTCTTAGAGTTTTCTCCATAAATAATGGAGAAAATAATTGATTTGTAAATAAAATCATTTAACATAAAGTCATATGTAATTTTATTCATACTTTAATATCATCTAAATAAATGCAGTATGAATGTAATGATTTATTACTATCATTAATTTGCTTGACAGCCACAATAAAAAAAAAATATAGATGTACAGTTCCTTCAAAAAGGTGCTGAAAAAAAGCTATGATAGATGATGCATTCAATTAACTTGAGACAAGAAGACGAACCAGTATTTAGCATAATAACTTGACATTTACTTTGACCTTTCAAAACTAAAACAGGATTAGGAGGTCAGGAAGAAACACGCTAAAAAAGAACGGCAAATCTTTGAACCGTAATACAATGGAAAACACATGCTACTGTACAACCCTGACAGGCCTCCATCTAAGCTGAACCACCAGATGAAGGGTCTCATACATTGGTGCAATAGGCACTGTACTTGCAAAGCAGCTGGGATTTTTATTTTCCATTAGAAATATGACTACATGTGAGTGCCTCTGTGTCTAAGGTGGACAGAAGTTTGGGGTATATACATTACGGCCCATAATTAATCTATTCTGACTTTACCAGACATCCTAACCCACAAATTTATTTCTTGTTTAAAGAAATCTTTGAACCTTATCTCCTTCTTTATCCACACTTGGGTATGTTAGGATTATGTAGCGAGCGACGTACAGTTACCCCTGGGGATCTCTGTGTGAGACGGAGTTAAGGTTGGCTAATTTCCTGTAGAAAGGAGTAACCTTTGCCAGGCAATACACTGTGGGGGAGAGCAGCTCCATTATATTTATGCAAACGTGGGCTAAGATATATGACGGATCTTTTACTCTATTCTATTCTCAGTCTATTCTCAGTGGCTGCATTAAACTCAATGATATTTGCAGTTTTAATGCAGATAAAGTAACACTGTGTTAAAAATATTAGAAAAGGTAGTATTCTCACCACTATGTTCCTTCTTAAGGAAAAATGGTATCTGTGAGGATTTCCAGTCAGGATTTAGACCGTATCATAGTATTGAGATTGCTCTCATCAGAGTTTTAAATGACTTCCTTTTATCATCCAATCGTGTTTGTATCTCTCTATTAGTCTTACTGGATCTTAGCACTGGCATGGTTCAAATTATACTTATCTGATCATCATCAGTTCATAGCAGTCAATGAAGAAGTATCATATCGATCACAAATGCAGTATGGAGTACCACAAGGCTCAGTACTAGGACCATTACTTTTCATGCTTTACATGTTATCCTTGGGAGATAACATCAGGAAACATGTTGTTTGCTTTCACTGCTATGCTTTCATATGCTATGTTATGACTTGCTTTCATATGCTATGTTATGATTCTCAGCTCTATATTTCTTCGTGGCTCAATGAAATATACCAATTAGCAAAACTAATGGAATGCATAGTTGATATAAAAAATTGGATAACTATTAATTTCCTAAATTCATGCTAAATTCTGAAAAAAAAAAGTGTTAATTGTCAGACCAAAAACGTCCACATGTAATAATGTAGAACACTTGTCAAACACTTGATGGCTGCTCTGTCTGCTCTTCGTCATCTGTTAGGAACCTATAGGTTTTGGTATTTGATAGCAATCTTTCCTTTGAAAGCCACATTTCTAACATTTGTAAAACCGCATTTTTCCTTCTCAAAATTATATCTAAATTATGACCTACGCTCTCAATGTCAAATGTTTAATTACTTCTAAAGCCCTGAAGAGTTTAGCTCCTGAGTACTTGAGCAAGCTCATATCGCATTATAGTCCTTCATGTCGACTGCAGTCTCAAAATCTCCAGCCATTTGATAATATCTAGAATATCAAAATCAACTGCGAGCGGCAGATCCTTATCCTATTTAACGTTCAAACTCTGAAGGTTCTAGAAGGTTCCTTGTATCAGTGTTCCCTATTCAGCGCCCAAACTCTGAAGGTTCTAAAAGGTTCCTTGTATCAGTGTTCCCTATATTCAGCGCCCAAAATCTGAAGGTTCTAGAAAGTTCCTTGTATCAGTGTTTCCTAATCAGCGCCCCAAACTCTGAATGTTCTAGAAGGTTCCTTGTATCCGTGTTTCCTATGCAGCGCCCAAAATCTAAAGGTCCTAGAAGGTTCCTTGTAACAGTGTTTCCTATTATGCACTCCCAACTCCGAAGGTTCTAGAACAGGGGTGCCCAAACTCGGTCATGGAGGGCCAGTGTCCTACAGAGTTTAGATCCAACATGCCTCAACACACCTGCTGGGAAGTTTCTAGTATGCCTAAGAGCTTGATTAGCTGGTTCACGTGTGTCTAATTGGGGTTGGAGCTAAACTCTGCAGGACACCAACCCTCCAGGACCGAAGTTGCCCATCCCTGTTCTAGAAGGTTCCTTGTATCAGTGTTTCCTATATTCAGCACCCAAAATCTGAAGGTTCTAGAAGGTTCCTTGTACCAGTGTTTCCTATATTCAGCACCCAAAATCTGAAGGTTCTAGAAGGTTCCTTGTATAAGTGTTCCCTATATTCAGCGCCCAAAATCTGAAGGTTCTAAAAGGTTCCTTGTATCAGTGTTTCCTATTTAGCACCCAAACTCTGAAAGTTCTAGAAGGTTCCTTGTATCAGTGTTTCCCACTCAGTGCTCAAAATCTGAAGGTTCTAGAAGGTTCCCTGTATCAGTGTTTCCTATTCAGCACCCAAAATCTGAAGGTTCTAGAAGGTTCCTTGTATCAGTGTTTCCTATTCAGCACCCAAACACTGATGGATCTTAAAGGTTTCTTGTATCAGTGTTTCCTGAACTACTTTCCAAAGGTTCCCACTGATGAATCAGTATAGTCTGATTCACAAAGGAATAACTTTAACTTTTATGAGACATTATGAGCCAAAATGAAGCAGAATCGAATCAAAACAGAAATGTCAAATGAAAAATAAATATCCAATATATATGGGGGAAAAAAGTCCAAAATGAAAAATTAGTGAAAAACACTCATTTTAGGTTCTTTACTCTCCCAATGTTCTTTTTTGAAGAATTTTATATTGCAAGTAATTCTTTTTTTTTTTTTTTTAACATCCCAAATAGACTGCAACAATTACTATGACAGATACCGAAAATAAGCTTACCAACACTGGTGCATTTTCATATGAGCCTTGACTGCTTGTCAGAAGATCTGAAGCTGTGGAAGGTAAGTGGCTCACAAAAGCCAACAAAACTAAAAAACAACACATGTGCATATTAATCTTCACTTAGTCTGACTCTATCCTCTGGCAGTTATTGGTTAAGCTTCGGACAGGACGTTGGAGAGATGGTGCCCATATGAAAGGTAGTCCTCTGTGCTGATTTATCGTTAACGAGACAAAAACATAAAGGGAACTTTTGGGAACACCTGTGACTCCTTGTAAAGTCTACCAGCATGTGTCCCCAACATTGCTGGCACCCTTGTTGCCCTAAGTGAAGCAATGTGGTTTCTATTTGCAACAGTACAGCAAAGACAGGGGGTCATATTGTGATAGTAACAGATGGAGATGGAAAAGGCCAAAGAAGGGACAACCATTCGTCAGTTTTTCCACCTTTCACAGGACTCATTCATGTGGGTCTTACCGGAAGACACTTAGCTTAGATGGTGGACCCTGTTTGCTGCAACCCAGGGCTGGGAGTCATTAACTGTGCAAATCATCTAATAAAATGTGCCTTTCCCTAACCAGAAACACAAAAATGTTTGTGACCCAATCAAGTTGCTTCATATTAATAGTATCCTATTTTCAGTGCAGATGTGACTGAAAGATAATCTGAGTATGAATTAGATTACTGTGTAGACTGATTCAGTTTTTCCATCAGGCTGATTGTTTTATTCTATGTAATTTTATTGTAATGTAACTTTATTTGTAGCTTTCCCTACTAGAATAACTGAATTTCTGAAGGATGTACAGAAAAGATTGATCCTAAGGAATTGCAAAAGTGCATAAAGTTGCAGAGTAAGTGCTGTATGTGATTAATTTGTTTTCAGTTTAGAAATTCAGACATATCCATTCACATTTTCTGATTTGTTTCAGTTCTGATTTACAGGCACTTGTTTTGTTTTGATTCCCGTTTTGATTACTTGTATGCATTTCAATTGCAAATGTCCATTGCTTATATGAACAAAATTCACTCTGAGCTGTTGCTGTAAAGACTTAAATGTTACATCATATTATTTTTTTCAAACAACCAACAACAAGGGCCAAACTATGTAGTTTAACTACTTTAAATTCATATATACACCATTCTGTAATATTTATTTAAATATTCAATCACTGGAAACTTATAACGTGATGTTAATTCAGTAACAACTCTGATGTTCGTTTAGTTAAAAATTGAACACACTGATTCAAACGTGTTTTTAAGTTTTTATGAATGAGTCATTTGTTGATGAATCGTAAATGAAGATTTACTGTCAGATCAAAGAGCATACTCTAAATACCAGAATGAAAATTTAACTACCATACATGATAGCACATGAAGATCGCAGCCTTTTGTCAGGAATTAGATGTCGGAAATATATAATGCAAGTGTTGCCAGAGGTAATTTTGCTAAGGGAGGAAATCTCCACGCCTACGAGGAAGCCAAGCCAACAGATGTCTCTCTTACAGCTCACTCATAAGATACTATGACAGGGCTGTAGTGACGTACAATTAGTAGTGGCCTACATATAATAAAATTGATGCACCACCCATTCAGCCCAACGGCAATGACAGAACATATTGTTCTTGCCAATAACAACAAATACTATGAACACAGTTGCACTGTTGTGAAGAAAACTTGGTAGCGGGCGCTCCCTAACTGTCCTGATTCATCTATACAAACAGCTTGTTTCTAACAGAATACAACTAGCACCAAAATAAGGGTTTTACAAGCCTTTCGTATTCTATATTAAGATTTCTTACAGTAAAGAGATTTATGGCTCAAATATTCTCTGTTTCACAGTGCAGGACACAACTTAACATTTTGTGGAATACATGTCTTCCAAAAACAAAGCATTTTAGGTGTGAGGTTAGTCAAGTCGAAAGGCCTGACCAAATGACATTTGCAAATTAGTTGAAGACCTCAAAAGACAAAGTTTGAGCATAATATCGACAGCCACAATAGATCACCTGGGACTTGAAAAGCCAAAATAGGATCACATACAGTCGAATGAATGAATGAAGAATGAACAGTTTTCACTGTGGAAAAGGGGCTTTAATAAAATTATTTGCAAATTACATGCTAAATGTACTCTCACATACATTTAATAAATGAACGTTAACAATATTAAAAAAGAACGTAATTCAGCAAATTTGCCCTTGTGTATATGGGAATGATATACTTTAAAAGAATATTCTTACGTGCGAACTGAAAAAATGTTTTCATAGGAGCAATATATGTCATATGTAGTTTCTTAATTACTTCTATTGCCTTGGAAATATGGTTAAAATGTACTGTCAAATGAACTGACAAGCATTTATGGTAAACTAAAATGTACTTTAATGCCATTTTTTATTGACGCTTGTAAAATTGAAACTTGTTAAACTCTGCAACACTCTAAGATCTTAAGTTTCTTATGCTCATCAAGGCTGTGCTTATTTGATCAAAAATATAGAAAAAAAAACGTATATTGTGAAATATTATTACGATGTTAAAATAATGTTTTTCTATTTTAATATACAATAGAATCTGATTTATTTCTGTGATCAAAGCTGAATTTTCAGCATCATTACTCCAGTCTCCAGTATCACATGATTCTTCATAAATCATTCTAATATGCTGATTTATTATCAATGTTGAAAACAATCGTGCTGCGTAACATTTTGTTGGAACCTGTGATACTTTTTTTCAGGATTCTTTGATTAATAAAAGGTTAAAAAGAACAGCATTTATTTAAAATAGAAATCTAAATAAATTAATACTTATATTCAGCAGGGATGTGTTAAATTAATAATAATAATAAAAGAAATGATAGCAAACACTTATATTGTTAGAAAAGAATTATATGGAATAAACGCTGTTCTTTTTAACATTTTATTCATCAAAGAATCCTGAAAAATAATTATCACAGGTTCCAAAAAAATATTGTCAGCACTGTTGCCAATATTAATTATTCTAATAATAACTCAGCATTTTAGAATGATTTTTGAAGGATCATGTGACACTTAAGACTAGAATAATAGCTGATGAAAATTAAGATTTGCATCAAAGGAATAAATGTACAATAGAAGCATAGAAACCATTATTTAATATTGTAATAACATTTCACAATATTACTGTTTTTTTCTGTATATTTTATCTAATAAATGCAGCCTTGATGAGCATAAGAGGCTTCCTTAAAAAACATTACAAGTTTTACTGATCCCAAACTTCTGAATTATATGTCATGTATTTGAATAGATTTGTAATTACACATTTATAATGAGGAAGTTGCATTTTTTGTACTTCTTTAAAACATCTTAAAAGATTAAGCAAGCATAATGTGTTCAAATTAATTTTTAAGTAAATTTTTATTTTGACATTATTGCATTGTACACATTCAAGTGCACTAAATGCACTTCTGTTTCAGACAGACGAAGCATCATTAATCCATTTATAAAGTCTTTGCTCAAACAAATAGACAACAACCTCATGACCTCAATGAGGAATCATGTGTGGTCTAGAAAACTCTTCACTCTCTCTCTCTCGTTCTCCACTCTTGAAGAATCCTATCGGAGAACCTTGGGGAATATAATGAATGAAAGTCTGTCAGCTGGTAGTTTTGGCTCTTTGAGATATCCTGCGCAAGCACAAATTTTCCTCCTTACTGAAACCCCCAACTGCTTTTCAAACAATACTCCATTGTGAAAGGCAGCCAGGTTAACTTGTGTAAAATACATCCAGAATATCAAAGACAATTTGTCTCTGCATGGTGCAAGTGAATCAGGTATTTAAAAGCTAAATTCAGCTGTTTGACAAGAGGCTTGAAGTTGATGTCTTTCTGTATATTACAGGTCAAGAGCAAGATTTTCTCAAACCCAGACTCAACTCCATAAGGACTCTAGAAAAAGAAGGCAGCACCGCTTCTATAAGCCCACTTTCATAAATACACAGATCTCCCAGTTGACGTAAAGCGAAACAGTGTTGACTTTGGACCTCGTACATCATTTCGCATTGGACATAATCCCAATTCCTAATATTCTGGAAGAGTCCTACCATAGGACCTGGCTCAGGGTCGTTTTGGACTGATCGTGTCCCTCTTGTGCATGTGAGTTATTACTCAGATCCTAAACTCTTTATCACAGGCCAAAGTAATGATATACCCAACTAATGTAAACCCGACCACTTCACATACTGACTCAGTTCTGAGTATGCACTTTCTGGGAAGTCTAGTTTGTGCAACAAGCATATATAAATGAGCTCATGCTCAAATAAGTAGCAGTTTGGAGGGTTTACAGGATCTGATGCCCATTTACAAAGCTCTGCTTAAAGCCCTGTGTTTCATCCAGTCTGACAACACCAACAGGATATAATATAAACCGTTTATTGTGTAAAGTGAATTGAAACCCTAAGGGCTTTTTAGTTCCAGCATGCTGACATTTGGGTAGTTTGGAAGAGTTTGTGGATGAACAGCACCTGTGCTTTACAGGGTTATTTTTTACCCTCCATTTTCCACTTAGCTCAACAAGACGAAGGTGTGATGGGACGTCAGAGATATCACCATCAGTCCAATACACAAGTTCGTTACGTGACTTCTGAGGTGGTCACGCTATCGACACATCCTACAGCAGTCTCACCGGCTTCCTGACAGCCCCATGTATGGATGTGTTTAATTTCGACTTCAGAAGATCTTGTAGAGGGCCAGCAGTCGCTATCTTGTTACTCTTTATCCTGTCACAGAAGCAACCGATGTCTCAGATCTGGCAGAGCGAAGGCAAATGCAATCCATCTTCACAGCCTACATATTTACATTGCTCAACATCTGGATCAGCTCTCTCACTCTTTTGGGGAAATCAGTTCCGCTCTCCTCTGAGAATGATATGCATATACTCATGCGAAAATGTTTCGTTTTTTAATGACTGCTGTGGTCAAAATGAAGCAGGCCTTATCTGCAATGAGGCATTTTAGAAGCCATTAAACAAAAGGGGATTTCCAACTACCCTATACTTTCCTTGATTTCCACTACCCTACTTTCACTCCTCTCCATTTCCTTGAGAGGACGGCTGTTGTACGACATCACATACAAAAGCATTATGTGTTAACCTTTTAACTGTCACTCCCATTTTTGAACACAGACATAAAAATGCATTATCCAGACTTAATTTTTTATAATTCATGAATGAAAACATTTTGTAATATGATTTTGATGTACATTTTCCGTGGTAATACAATGTCTGATTTTAAAATGCCTTTGAATTTTGAGATTTTAAGTTTTGAACTGATATATAATTTCTTATGATTTCTAAAGTGTGATAGGGAAAAAAGCAACAAAGAAAGTCTTTTGTGACAAAGGTCAGAACTCATGTTATGATGTAGATTTTTTAAGTTGCACTCTTTACATATATTAATCTATTACTTTTCCTACATAATTTGTAACACAAAAATATGGTAAAATATCTATTTAGGAGTCTTGGACCTTTCCAATGATGTATAGTTTGTCATGATTAGACAAAATGTACTAATATTTATCATTAAGGTGCTAATTTGTACTAAGTAGGGATATGCCCAAACAGTGAATCCGTATTCGGAAAGGCACAGAAAACAAAAGACATGTTACACGGAGCCACTAAAAGGACATGGTTAGCCGCTTGCTAGCGGTAGCCTGTTATATTATAGTACATAGAATTTCACTTACCACATAAACAGTAAGAAGAGATGACTGATAGGACAATCGTGAATGATTTGCAGATCCTGAGCACCACTGATAAACATCTAATGTTGTAAAAAGTGTGGTAAGTACTGGCACTCCATAGTATACACAAAGTAGGTGTGATCACGAACCTCAAAAATTAAATTAAAAAGCGAGAGCATTCAAAAGTAATTTACAATATACAGTATAATTACCCAACGATATAATTGCGAGAGAAAGCACTGAAATATGTGACCCTGGACCACAAAACCAGTCATAAGGACTAATTTTATTAAATTGAGTTTTGTTATGATAGGATAATATTTGACTGAGATACAGCTATTTGAAAATCTGAAATCTGAGGGTGCAAAAAGATCTAAATATTGAGAAAATCGCCTTTAAAGTTGTCCAAATAAAGTTTCTAGCAACACATATTACTAATCAAAAATGAAGGTTTAATACATTTATGGTAGGAAATTTACAAAATATCTTCATGGATCATGATCTAGGGTTAGGTTTGGTGTAGGGCATATTTCCAACGCGATAGAGCATTAACCTTTAGCAACACTCCCTCGATATTTGAATTCTGAACAGCCGCAATACTTACCTCAAACAGTGTAATAAATACGCAGCATCACGTGCCTGTACCAATACCAATTCCATAATAAAAATGTGCCACAGTCACATATTAAATGTTTTTTAGCGCCACTCTCTGGACATTTCACTTTGAAACTGCTGTGAAACAAGCAGTAAAGTATGCAATTACAGTGTTCCTGAAATGTATATACAGTTACATATTTTTATAAGCCTGGGATGGAATGAACATGTAAAACCACTCTCCTACAGAAGGTGGCGCTTATGGAAAAGAAGAAATATAATGGTTCACAAGGGAAACAGAGAGCAAAGAATAAAAGTCCAAACAGTATTTACATGTTTTTGAACAGCTGGTCAGAAATTTGTATTGTTTTTGTGGTTGTTACGTGTATCTGTGTGACATTTTATTTTGAGTCCATAGGTGGCGTTGAGGGGGGATTCCCATTCCTCGAGAGTCGTGTGACGTCATCGGGGTTTCCAGATAAATAGGCTGCGAGGCGACAATGGCGGTCTCTCTGTTTCTTGCGCCGCTTCCCATTGTTCTTGCGGGCGCCTCTTTCATCGCCCCGTTGGGGCTATTTTGTTTTTCAACGCTTGGGTTTAGTTTGGGCCTTTGTGTTTTTTTTTTTTGTTTTTTTTTTTGATTATGTGATATTCTTTGTTATTTAATCAGTAGCGGGTAGTTTACCTGTTCATTTATTAGTTCACGTTTTGTTTAGTTAGATAGAGCTGAGCGATGAAAGCAGCTGTCCGGAAGACTCACCTGTTTTATTTTCATATCGGGAGTCAGGTAAGAATTCTACCCCGAGAACAGACGTAGTCAGGCAGTCTGCTTCCTTAGCTTTTCTACCCGTGGACTGATATTATTTCTTTGTTTTTATTTCTTAGTTTTGTTTGTTCCTTTGTGAAATATTATCCTTTGTTTCTTTGGATGTTAAGGTTGAATTCTTTTATTAAAATAAATGGAGGCGTCTATAAAAATTCACATCAGATTTAACAAGCCTTAAAAGGGATACGGGCCGTAACAGTGGTTATCAAACAGAACCAAATACAAAAGTATAGATACGAGAGCTACATTTCTGGGCCTTATTTACCACTAAAAAGTGTATTTCTTTGAAATAGAGGTGTGCCTGAATCCGAACACTATGTTCAGAAAGGAAATGACATAGACTTCAGAACCCCTAAAGGGAATAAATATAAGACCCTGGATCACAAAACCAGTCATAAGTAGCACATGTATATTTGTAGGAATAGCCAGCGATAAATTTTATGGATCAAAATTATTGAAAATCATTAAGATATTAAAGGGTTACTCCACCCCAAAAAGAATATTTTGTCATTAATTACTTACCCCCATGTCGTTCCAAACCCGAAAAGCTTTGTTTGTCTTTGGAACACAATTTAAGATATTTTGGATGAAAAGCGGGAGGCTTGTGACTGTCCCATTGACTGCCAAGTAAATACCACTGTCAAGACCCAGAAAAGTATGAAAGGCATCATCAAAATAGTCCATCTGCCATCTGAAATTTATGAAGCAACGAGAATACTTTTTGTACAGAAACAAAAGAAAAAATAACTTTATTCAACAATTTGTCTCATCTGCATCACCGTAGTGCCATTTTGGAGAGTATCCGCTGGACACAAACTGCATACGCTGTTCTGTCAGCCGTACCACACGGATACGCTGTTTTCGTTCAAATAAAAGTGTAAAGAACATAGAAGATGTATCCATGTGGTGCAGCTGACACAGAACAGCATATGCAGTTTGCATCCAGTGGGTATTCAAAAAAAAAATGGCGCTACAGTGACGCAGATGAGACAAATTGTTGAATAAAGTCGTTATTTGTATTTTAGGTACTTTTTTCAGTTTTGCAGAAATGTATACAGAGGCACATATTTCCAAAGAGCCTAGATAGGCTTAATTAGTCAGCCACTTTTCATAGTTTCATAGTTGTTTTTTTGCATTAGTCTGAACAAAAATTTTAACAAATGTTAAAAGGATAGTTCACCCAAAAATGAAAATTCTGTCAAAATTTTCTGAAAAATCTGCCCTCCTTAGTTACTGTTGCTATGACCGACAAGCCATGCCGCTCTCACACTACATATCATGTTCTCATCCAGTAAAATATACATTGCAAAGCAAAGAAGAAACTGACAACATGCAGACAAACAAGACAGAGCAGGTTACTTCTGGTAAGAAACATGGTCTCAGCTTTCAAGTTGTTAACTTTTAAAGAAATTCAAGCAATAAATACCGTTTTGTGGCTGTTTAATGTGTCTTGACAGACGTGACACTGTATTGCCTCAGTTCAAGCTGCACGGTAACCACTCGTTTCTTCATATTTACTTTAAGAATATTTATTTAACATGAATGAACACTAGAATGTATTTTATTTCAACCACAAAAAGACATCAATACGCACAATTTGTCATGTTTAAGTCCACAGAAGTTAATCTGCTCTCCTGTCTGATTTATTTGTTGGACAAGATGTGGGTTCTGCATTATGATTGGTCCAGATCACGTGTCAATCAAGCTCTTTGCAAATGGTCAATTACTCACCCTCATGTTGTTCCAAACCTGTCAGACCTTCGTTCATATTAAAAACACAAATTAAGATATTTTTGATGAAACCCGAGACTTGGTGACCCTGCATGGACAGCAAGACACGTTCAAGACCCAGAAAGTTAGTAAGGACATCGATAAAATTTTTTATGTGACATCAGTGGTTCAACCGTAATTTTATGAAGCTGCGGTAGGTTTATTTAATTAACACGAGAAAGGTTTAGTTAATGAATTTTTTAAATAAGTTTGAAACACTTTCATCAAAAATATCTTCATTTGTGTTCCAAAGATGAAGGTCTTACGGGTTTGGAACAACATGAGGGTGAGTAATTAATGATAAAATTTTCATTTTTGGGTGAACTATCCCTTTAAAGCATGTTTAAAGCAGTTTACAGTATGTGATCTTTTGAAGCCATTTGATCGCAGACCAAAAGTCATTATCCACTCCTTCTCTTCTCAGTCTTCTTCTCCTTTACTGCTATCAAATTAAAATAGCACCTCATGTTGGACATTTAAGGAACTGTTTGGAAAAGAGCTGTGTCGGAATCCTGTGTGTGACAGTCTCCTTTTGGACAATATGAGGGCGAGTTAATAATGACAAATTTTTAATTTTTCTATAAAGAATTCTGAAGATTTGGAGAAAAGGGATGTGTGAGAGAATAGTTTGAGAATGGGACAATAGAAAAAAGTAAGAGAAAGGGAGAGAAACAAAGTCACCGAGGGTTGGGCTAATGAGAGCAGCAGCGCAGACTGGCTCTGAGTCAGAAAGACCCGTCAGAGCTGCCAAGAGATGTGAGCTCATACGAGCACAGAACCACTGGAGGAGGACGTACAGAAATCTGCACACCATGCTGGACTGCTTCAGACACTCTAACAATGCAATGTCAGTGCTGTTTAGTGGCACAAAAACTTTCTTTAGAGTGCATTTTTAAATGTTTTAAAAAAGCAAAATCAAAGTTTGACTTGTGCATTGTATTTCAGTCTCCTGAAGTTGTATGATATCTTTTAATTAAGAACACATTCAAATTTAAGTCATTATTCACTGATATTTCTCTTTAGTAAGACAGTGAACTGAAATGAGAACCAGATCAGTCTCATTTGCAAATAAATCATTCAGACTGAGTTCCAAATTGGATCAACTGATTCACTGAAACAAATTGGAACGATTTTCGTATCAGACAAGTTACATCTCTTATGCTGTAAAAAACACAATTTGTTGAGTCAATTTAAAATAATTTGTTACCCTGCTGTCTTAAAATTTTAAGTTCAGTCAGCTCAAATAAGTTTAGTCAGCTTGAAATGTTAAGTTGTACTAAATGACAACTTAGATATTTGAGTTGACTAAACTAAAAAACTGGTTTATTAAACTTAAAAGCTGTGTTTGTTACCCAGCTGCCTTAAAATTGTAAATTGAATTAATTTAAATATCTAAGTTGTTACTTAGTAAAACTTAACATTTCAAGTTGACTAAACTTTTTTTTTGAGTTAACTTAAATTTTTAAGTTAACTTTAAAGTTGACTCAAAATATTAACCCACCGACCTTTTTGAAGTTAGAAAGCTTGAATGCTCAACTGCGTTTATTGTACTGAAAAGAAGAACACAATTTTGTTTAATTTTGCAAAATTTCTCCTTTTTTTCTTACATAAGTCATACAAGTTTATAACGACATTAGGGTGAGTAAACAATGACAGAATTTTCATTTTTGACTAATCTAATCCTTTAACTCTGTACACTATTGAATTTAAGTTAAATGGATAGCAGAACACTGAAATGAACTAAAAACAAAATATACTGTGTAAACAATGGGGACCAAATTGGTTAGCCACATACTTCAAAGTATCTTCTTATGTGTTCAGCAGAAGAAAGAAATTAATTCAGATTTGAAACAACTTGAAGGAATTTTTTTTATTATTATTATTGGGTGTACTATCCCTTTAATGCAACACATTTGATATTCCCTGAGAATGTGCAGTAATTTTAAAAACTTGTCCATGAAACTGTCATGTGGTTTGGTTCTTCATAGCTTGGTAAAACTATTAACATCCTGTTTCGTACACATGGGAGAACTCACCAGATTTTGGTGCATTCCATAACAGCCGATCTTTCCCAAAAAGCCACCCACCCCAGACTGTCTTTGGAGCAGAATGAAATGGCCATTGTAAACACATCTGCCTTGCCACTCAGTGTTCTCCCTAAAGACTTGAAATTAACTGAGTGTTTGAAGGAACGGAGTCACGGAAGAGCTCGACGCCTGAGAAATTCAGCTGGGAAGGAGGAGTCTGCTGACCCAGGTGGCAGAATTGCGTCTAAGCTGTGATAAACGTGTGTGTGGGAATGTGACTACAGGGTTGTGTCTCAAAGCAACACTGTCACACGGTCTTGTCATGTGGCTGAATTGAAATTCTAATTATATATTTAAACATAGCTTGTACTTCATTATGTTGTTTGATTTATAAAAACACCAAAACATTGCAAAACCTCCAATAAATTATGATCGTATTTTGTGTTATGATTAAAAGTGCTTTCAGCAAGTCAGGGTAAATAACCATAATGTGTATATTAGAACGTCAGAAAGAGACTCGCACCCCCACTCAACAGCTGCTTGTGTTCATTGTTTCGGTCTGTTCCAGTTAAAGTGACAGAACATAAAATCATGATTAAAGCATATATAAAAGAATGACCATAGGAATTAGCATTAGCACATGCATAATCAAACTCAGGACTAGTGTTATTTTTATATATTCATAGTATAAATATTAGATTTTTATAATATTGTATTACTTATTAATATTTTAAATGAGCTTTTATTATTACAGTGCCTGGAAAATTATCATACCCTGTGAAAACTTTTACCTTTTGTCACATTGCACCCTGGAAAATAAAATAACTCTAACTCTAATTAATAAATGAGCTGCATGTACACATTATAACCCTCATCACTGAAGTAAAAATATAACATCATCATATAAGTAAAAAAATTCTGGAGGATTATTAAAAATTAATCAGTGAAATGCCTGGTTTGGTAAAGTGATCAGCCCCTTAAAGAAAACCATTATAAACTTGCTCCGGTGCAAGCAATCAACTTTCAGATTAAACAACAGCCTTATTGCCCCACCTGACATTAATAGTAGTGGTGTTGATTACTTCAGAATAAAACAAGCTTTTTCCTGAAGATTCAGCTGTTAGTAGTGCATGGTACGGCAAAGAATTCACCATGGTTGGGAATGTGCTTTCAGAAGATCTCTAGGATAAAGTTGTAGAAAGGCACAAGTTAGGAGGAGGCTACAAAATTTTTCAAAGGCTTTAGCTATCCCTCGGAGCACTGTTCAGAGCATCATTAAGAAGTGGAAAGCGTATGGCACCACCAGCACATTGCCTAGATCAGGCCTTCCATCCAAAGTGGATAACAGAGCACAGGAGGACATTAATAAGAGAAGCTACCAGGAGGCCAAAGGCAACTTTGAGGGACTTACATGGCTTTATGGCTTTATGGCTTTATGTGCATGTGACAACCATCTCCCAAGATTTACACAAAGCTGGTCTTTATGGCAGGGTGGCATGAAAGAAGCCTTTCTCATTTGCGCTTGGCAAAAACACATTTGAAAAGTCTGATACCTTCTGGCAATATGGTCTGATCAGACCAAAATTGACCTTTTTGGGCTGAACTCCAAGCCCTATGTTTGGCAAAAAGCAAACACAGCACACCACCCAAAACGCACCATACCTACTGTGAAGCATGGTGGTGGCAGCATTATGTTGTGGGGGTGTTTCTCTTTAGCTGGGACTGGGCGATTGGTCAGGATTGAAGGGAAAATGGATGCTACCAAGTAAATCTAAATTCTTGAGAAAACCTGCATCCCTCTGCTAGACAACTGAAGATGGGCAGGTCATTCACCTTCCAACACAACATTGACCCTAAACATACTGCCAAAACAACAACGAAATTGCTTAAGGATAAGAAGGTGAATGGCCTTGAGTGGCCAAGTCAGAGCTCTTAAATCCAATCAAAAATCTGTGGATGGATTTGAAGAGAGTAGTACATTGCTGCTCACCACAGAATTTGACTGAACTTCATCAATTCTGCAAGGAAGAATGGGTAAATATTCCCTAATCAAGGTGTGCAAAGCTGGCACAGCCATATCCAAAAAGACTGATGGCTGTAATTAGAGCAAAAGGTGGCTCTACAAAGTATTAAATCAAGAGACTGTTGACTTTCCAACCCAGTTATTGTAGTTTGTTTGTTCTTATTAATTTGCAGAACTGTTGTGGTTTTTTTTTCTTTCATTGGCTTGATGTTGTAAGACCAAAATTGTAAATAAAGCTGGGAAAGTTATTGGGAATGGGTTTTGATTTTTCAGGATATGTGACA
This sequence comes from Cirrhinus mrigala, assembly GCA_036247105.1. Taxonomy (NCBI): domain Eukaryota; kingdom Metazoa; phylum Chordata; class Actinopteri; order Cypriniformes; family Cyprinidae; genus Cirrhinus; species Cirrhinus mrigala. The sequence continues at coordinate 27,262,134 of CM070022.1, forward strand.
AATGAAGTAACTATTTCCAAGGGGTATGATGATTTAATTTATAGGCACTGTAGATTTTCAGCTGTCATGTTAATTTTAGTTCTAGTGATTTTATGTGCTTTTGTCATTTTTTTAAATTTTTTATTTATTTATTTATTTTTTTGTTAGTTTTTGACCCACCCACCCAAAAAAAAAAAACACAAGCATTGATTAGAGTGGCCGCAATCAGCTCTGGTGGCTCTGTCAGATCTGTAATGTGCCGCAGACGTGTGTGTTGCAAATAAGGGGTCATCCAAGTATTATGAGAGCAGCCACATATGAGGTGTTTCTTGGAGGTTATAGTACACTAAAGAATGATAATGTGACTTCTATGTACGCCAGGTGACCTGTAAATGTTCCTTTTTCAAATTGCCTGAAAAACCACCTTATCCGAGCGTAAAAACTTTTTCGCAATTTATGTGTTTCCATTGGCCGTTTTTTTTTTCAATTCGCAATTTCAATTTGTGCAATTTGTAGAATAATGGAAACACAGCTACTGAGTTAGTATGGAAAGTATGACATAAGCCGGTGTAACGAGTGGGGCGGGGCCAAGAGCCGTGGGAACGGAACGAGGCCGGCGGAGTATAATGATAATAAGCGACACCTGCGCCACTCACCGGTCTCGAGTCCCATGGAGGAGCTCCGGAAGGATAAAAGGAGGAGAGCGACAACAGTGGAAGACGAGAGAGGACCAGGCCTGGATTTTATTTTGTGTGCAGCAGTTGTCCGTGAGGGGCTGTTGCTTTACTTTTGGTGTTTGTTTATTTTATAATTAAAGTGTTTAAATGTTCGCCAGTTCCCGTCTCCTTCTTCCCGTGTTTCAGCATCAATGTAACCCCTGGTGAAAAAACCAGCATATGCTGGTAGGTATGTTTTGATGCTGGGAAGGTATGTTTTGATGCTGGTTTAAGCTAGTCCTTTTCTGGTTTATGCTGGTCCTTGACTAGCAACATGACCAGCATAAACCAGCAAAGGACCAGCTTAAACCAGCATCAAAACATACCTAACCAGCATATGCTGGTTTTTTCACCAGGGACATAGTTCGTAGAACTGGAAGAAGGAGGCGGGGACCCCTCACTGCACACAATACACAAAATAAAGTCCAGGCCTGGTCCTCTCTCGTTTTCCACTGTCGTCACTCCTCGTTTCATCCTTCTGGAGCTCCTCCATGGGACTCGAGACCGGTGAGTGGCGCAGGTGTCGCTCATTATCATTATACTCCACCGGCCTCGTTCCGTTCCCACGGCTCTCGGCCCCGCCCCACTCGTTGCAGCCAGGTTTCCATCCAAAGTTGCAAATTTAACCTATGCTCAAAATTGGAATATCGCATAAAACATCTGCAAATAAGCACCCTTTCCATCCAATGTGTTAAAGAGAACAAAATCGTCTCTTCCTGATAAACTGGCACTAGATAGCACTAGGAAAAGTGGGAGAAGCCACTGAATATAATAATTTTCATAGAATTAATAACTTGTGCCTCAGGGCGAGCAGATGAAACACAATAAATGCGGTCAATGCTTTTGTGGATGCCTGCTGTTTGGGAATGCAGTCGTTCCTGGCAGCGATTATGCAGAAATACTTTGACAACAGACTTTGCTCGGGCATTTAAAGGAGTAGTTCACTTCCAGAACAAAAATTTACAGATAATGTACTCACCCTGTTGTCATCCAATATGTTCATGTCTTTCTTTCTCCAGTCATAAAGAAATTATCTTTTTTGAGGAAAACATTTCAAGAGTTATCTCCATATAGTGGACTTCAATGGTGCCCACGAGTTTGAGCATCCAAAATGCAGATTAAATGCAGCATAAAAGGATTCCAAACGATTCCAGCCGAGGAATAAGGGTCTTATCTAGTGAAATAATTGGTCATTTTCAATCGGTCAAGTATATACTGTTTAACCTCAAATGCTCGTCTTGTCTGTCATGCAAATGTGTACTCCAGGTATGTAATCCGGGTCAGTACAGTTAGGGTATGTCAAAAAACTCCTATCTCATTTTCTCCTCCAACCTTAAAATTGTCCTACATCGCTGCAGAAGGTGAACATGGTGAACACAATATATATACACACACACACACACACACACACACACACACACACACACACACACACACACACATTTTTTTTTTAGAATTTTTTCGTTTGGAGCCCTTTGAAGCTCCATTGAAACTGCATTTTGCATGTTCAAACTTGCGGGCACAATTGAAGCCCACTATCTGGAGATAATTCCTGAAATGTTTTCCTCAAAAAAAAAATAATTTCTTTATGACTAAAAAAAGAAAGGCATGAACATCTTAGATGACAATGGGGTGAGTATGTTATCTGTACATTTTTGTTCTGAAAGTGAACTACTCCTTTAAGAATGACCATAACATCGGTGCCAATAGCCTTGAGGTTAGTGTATCGACATACAGAGCAACTGCGCTCACATCGACCCGAGTTCGGTTCCCGTCTAGAGGTCCTTTGCCGATCCCACTCCCCTCTCTACACAAAGTGCTTTACTGTCCACTGTCCTGTCCTAATAAAAAGGCATAATAGCCCATTTAAAAAAAAATAAAAAGAAATGACCATAACAACGTTTCATATGCTTTGCAACAAGATCAGTCCACTGGTTAGTCTGGTCATGCCGTCCTATAACACAAAGTCACATGACTTTTTGATGCGCTTGGAAGAATTTATTCAGTAAACCCATTTCCATCTCCCATTATTTGCATTAACCCTTTTTCGCACAAGTCAAAATCCACCTCAACCGAGCATAAAAATCGAAATTTGCCATTTCCATCACTCGTTTCTGAGGCTATACTTCAAAATGCGCATTAAAACAGGGTGATAGATAGCAATTGTATGGACGAAAAACTCCTATCTCATTTTCTCCTCCAACTTTAAAATCATCTTACATCGCTGCAGAAGTACCGACCCAGTGTTTTCAAAGTGAATATGCAAAGGAGGTCAAACGCCCTTTACAAAAAAAAAAAAAAATAAAAAAAAAAAAAAAGGTACTATGGACAAAGTACTATGGAAATGGTAAATACAAAATACTATGGAAATCTAAGGCTATCGTTAACTGTTTAGTTACCAACATACCTTAAAATATCTTCTTTGAAAGGTTTGGAATAAGTGGAGGATGAGTAAATGATAACATAGTTTTCTTTTTGGGGTGAACTATCCCTTTAAAAAGCATTTAAATGCTGTTCCATAAATTAACCATTCATATGTCTGAATTTAGTCCCGTCAAGTACACAGATCAAAATTCCTTCATTAGTTACCCACACTCGTGTAACGCAACACTCCTATTCCTTTTTTCCCTGTGGAACACTAAAGAATTTATCTTAAAAATATCCAAGTTGCCAAAGTTCATCTGCAATTTGATTTAGTTTATTCAAAGAAAATGTTATGTTAGGATTAGAATTTTTTTTAATCTTATCAAGTACAATATCTCATCTAGTGCACAAAGGCCCTTTTTCCACCGTCATGGTACTAAACTCAAAACAAAGCTTGATTGTTCCAATTACAATCAACGAAACACTGTAAACTCACGATGAAGTAACACACATTAATTTGATGAACATCCTGTTAATATGTACTTCCACAGTGGCTTTTTTTCCCCTTTACGTTTGAAATACAAAAATAACAAAAATCATATGTTAATTTATTGCTAATAATTATCATTTAAACTTCTGATAAGCAGCTTATGATATGATACAAAGGTACAAAAATAGATTAATTTAGTAGATTTTGTGAAAACACTCAAAGACTACAGTGTGCTTATTTTAGTGGGCAGGTTTTGGAGTAGCATAGCTTGAGGACTGCCAAGACTGGCAAATCGGTGCACTCTCAAAATACAAATAGGTCCATGTCCCTCTGAATGACTGTGCTGGGTTCCTTTGTCACTTTCTTTAGATTCAATACTAGAGACAGTGGCTTTCCTTATCAATTTCACATGGTGCCACATGATGTCACAATGGCCTTCACAAACCAGCAAACTAGCACTGAACCTTAAACAACCAGCTGTTTCTAAAACGGACCAACTCTGATGTCGCAACATTTAATCGGATAATGAAATACAGATTCTTCTATTGCCATTATGAACTGTGTGCAGAGCTCAAGTTCACAGAGTGAATCCCCCCATCATTGCGTTGGCCACACAAAATAGCCGTGCATGAAAATTACAAGGTTTAAGGTTGCTAGACAATTACTTTACGCTGACCATTTAAGTAACCATCATTTCCTCCGTGATTCAGCCCCGGCCTTTGAGCCTGAATATTAATGCACTATATTTGTGCAACAGGGATCTCTCATTCTCACAGAAACCCCTCAAGGTCTGGATTGGACCCAGCTCGCATTAAATGCCAATAAAGCTTGCTCTGACACAGTGTGTGTTTACAGTACGCGGTTGCTCCTTGGTGGGTGATTGTGCATGTTATTACACACGTAGATCACCACGTTTAGCAATAGTAAAACAGGCCCACAGTGTTCTGGAGATCACATGAAACCCTTTTCTCATTCTTTGAGTGATTCTGGGGGGTTCATATTATTAGATCAACACTATGTGGAAAGTGTGTCCCACTGATGCGGAGCAAAATTATGATTGATACTCTTTACGTTGTGTGATGACAGCACAAAAATGAAACCAAAGGATTACAACATTCAGAGTTTAACATGCCTGCATTCTATTTTCTATTATGTATGAGTTTACTGTGTGTACTTTAGAATTTATCATCATCTGTCATGCTTTAAATTTGTATAAATTATATATGTCGTAATGATACGACAGAAAATGATACTGCAGGCTGCATCTATGTGGCTTTGTAGATTTAACGTCACATGGGCTTCAGTCCAAGTCTATGTGCCAAAACCCAGACCAAGCTTTTTAACACATGCTTCCAATGAAAAAGGTTGTCATGTTCACGCCTCTCAGGCAGTAGCAGCTTGTCATCTTATACCACCAAAGATTGACAAAAACACGCTGAAACTCAATTCTAGTATATACATGAAATGAACCTCCCAGGCTTTGATTCATACTTCAGAGGGGATATGATGGAAAAGCAACATTTAAGCATAAAAGCAACAACAATACTTCACAGGGGTTGGATGTCTGCATAACTCTACTGGTATCAATTAAAATGAGTCATCTCACTACTAGGATCAGTACATGAATCTAAATGTGACAGCTTTGAAGAATCTAAAACAGGTTCTCAACCAGAGGCCTCAGAAAATTTCTAAGGGGGCCCAACTTTTTTTTTTACATTTTTTTAAATGTCCATTCATTTGCACAACAATGGCATTTTGGAGGCCTGAAAATGCAAACTGACAACAGGTTTAAAAGTGCACCTTTTTTGAAAACAGTTATCATCTCAAATTAGTCACAAATTAGTGAAAATGGTGATGTTATGCGCATACATAATGTGTTTCTTTATAAAGTGTCATTACCAACTACTGACCTGCCATGCATAACATAGCATTTCTTAGCCATTTTCACTGATCATGTAAATGGAGAGCACTTTGACAACGTTGTTGTCTGTATGCAAAACTACGGAGCTCTGCACATGACATGCAGGAAAAAAGTCAAATGTTTTAAGTAAACTGTGCACTCGATATAATAATTAGTTCCCTCGTTTTAAGTAAACTGTGCACACAGAATACTTTGTTCCTGTCTGCATTCTCATAAACCTGTTGCTGCTGTTGTTACTATTATTTCATGTGCACGATTCACTTAAAACGAGAGAAAAAATGTAAATGATGTGCAATTTGGTAAACCGAGGGAACGAATTGCATGCACAATTTACTTTTTTTCCTGCATGTCATGTGCAGGGCTCTATGGAAGCCCGTTTCCGCCACTGAATAAAAATTTTTAAAAACCTGCAAGTATGGCTTTTTATCTCACAATTCTGACTTTTTTTCTCAGAATTGCATTTTAAGTCAGAATTGTGAGATATAAACTCGCAATTCTGAGAAGACATCAGTTTTTTCCACTCAAAATTGGACGTTATAACTCAGCGTTTATATATATCTGCAAGTTTATATCTCACAAATCCTGAAAAAAAGGTCGGAATTGTGTTTTTATCTTGCAATTCTGATTTGCAATTGTTTATATCACACAGTTCTGACTTTATAACTCATAATTTCGAGTTTATTTTTTACAGTTGTGAGTTTATGTCACACAATTCTGACTTTATAACTCGCAATTGGCAGTTTAAATTTCACAATTCAGTTTACATCGCAATTCGGAGAAAAAAAGTCAGAATTGTGAGTTTATATCTCGCAGTACTGACTTTATAACCCACAATTGCAAGTTTAAATCTCAGGATTCTGACTTTATTTCTTGTAATTGCAAGTTTAAATCGTACAATTCTGACTTTATTTCTCGCAGTTGTGACTTTATGTCACAATTTGGAGAAAAAAGTCTGAATTGTGAGTTTATATCTCGCAGTACTGACTTTATAACCCGCAATTGCAATTTGAAGTTTAAATCTTACAATTCTGACTTTATTTCTCACAATTGTGAGTTTATATCACACACTTCTGACTTTATATTGAATTGCGTGAAAAAAGTCAGAATTGTGCAATACAAACTTTGAAGTTTTGAATTTGAATTTTTTATTTAGCAATTCTGACAATTTTTTTTGACAACTGTGAGCTTTATTCGGTAGCAGAAACTGGCTTCCATAGGGCTCCATACAAAACCTTTCAAAAATGCAAAGGAAAAACCTTTCTATTTTTAGTACGTCATTGTCCTGTAAATGTACTCTAAATATATCAATACTCACAGTTTCTGTTCAAAGAGATAATAATTTAAACCTTCACAATTACAACAGAAATACCTAGGAAATATCTTCATCAAAATGGAGGCCTTTAAATATTTTTTTGGAAAATAGGGAGTCAAAATTGATCTAAAATATATGCATATACTGGTATATATGGTTTATGTTGTTTATTCACTATAGTTTAGAAAATGATAATAAAATATGACAAGAACTCAAACTGTGTCAGAACATATTCATCTTGATAATGTCAGATAACGTTTTGATAGAAAGGTATGTAATAGATTATAATCAACCAAAAATTCTGTTAGTATGACTATATTTACACAACTATCAATACTTTGTTAACCAATTACCAAGCAATGCTTAATTTTGTTCAGTCTGTGGTGTAAAAAGGTTGCATTAGCATTAACACTTAAGCAAAACATGGTCAGGTTAAAGTGTTTAATTTTTTGGTCCCAAATTTTTATAATTTTTCTGGTAGTCCACTGTATGAAGAATTTTTGGGGTATAATATGTCACAGTTTACTTTATTTTGCTATCCTCACTTACAGAAATACAGAACTACAGTGTCCTGTACCCATTACTAAAAAAAAATATCAAAAATTATATTCTGTGTCTGAATAATTTTAGTTTGACTGTAGATTTGTGTACATATTTTGATCACTACATAATTCCCATACTTCCACTTATTTCATATTCTGATGACTATTATTATTTTAAGTGTGACAATTATTCTAAAAATGCGTATGGAGAATTCTTCGTGGGAAAATGCTAAAAATCATCATTAGCCAATCCACACAAACCAGATAAACGAAATTTCCCAATCAGTACCGTAGTTGTTCGTCATATTCAGCATGTTAGCACCAGTTGACTGACTGGAAATGAACTCAAACAGCCAAAACAGCACAGCAGCTTTGCCTTGAAGTGAAAAAAAAAGAAGGAAAATCATGTGTGACTCTTTATTACAGTTTCTTTACACTTGGCGGAGTTTGACAGGCTCAGAGGCAACAGTCAGAGAACTGGAGATGAATCAGACGCCCCTCCTCAAACCGGTCTGAGGGATCTGACAAATCTCACAGGCTGGGGTTAAATGCTGGCATGTACTCATCGCCCTGTTGCCCACCTTAAAGCCAATTAAACCCCAGATGATGTTTGGAGCACTCTGACTGTTTACTGGAAGGAACATCCCCTGCTGTCACTCCCTTTCACACAGAGCTGGGATTGATTTTGGGTCATGTTATCCTGTTAACATCACGATCTCTGAACAGCAGTCACACAGCCTGCACCGGGGGAGATGGCCATCTTTGAAAGCAGACCTTTGTTGTTGAGCATTTGATTAGAGGCAGGTTTTTTTAGGTCAATTTGTCCATAAGTCTGATGAAAAATATTTTTTTTCCACCGATGTTTGTTGCTTTGGAACTTTCAGTCAGATTAGAAGCACCACCCTCAGGCTGATTGAGCTTGATCATGGGTCTTTTTCATGTTTACGTCTTTAAATCCTCTGTGAGCGTGACCAGGAGTATAACTGCTCTTTGTGACGTCGAGGGGTCGGGTGTGGACCTCTGGAACACATGGAGGACGTAAAGCCAGATGAGTTAGTTGTAATACAACCGTAATTGCCATGTTGACTTTATTGCTAAGTAACGCTCTTGGCCCGGGATTTAAAGTTCTCGCTCAGGGCTGGACTTCCTTGTCACTTAATGAGATCTGCCACAGACCTTGCTGGTGCTTTTACTGTCACGAAATCAATCAAGCTAGTTAATCGTTCAGTTTTGCGCTGCTTGCTTCCTTCTTCTCCCTAAAGGGAGGGATTAAGTGATCTACAGTACATGGAGAAGGGAGAGTGATTTTATCATCATTATCACTGAGTGTTGGATTTGTGGTACAGCGATTGTTATTTTGAACTAAAGCCACCACACACTGCTGACTGAAGAGATCATTAATCTTGCTAACACAAGGCCTACGATATAAAGGGATAGTATAAGTCATTATTATACACAAATATATACACAAATTAGGAATTAATGCACAATGCACTAATTAGGATGTGCACTTACTGGCAATTAAAGGGTTAGTTCACCCCAAAATTTTAATTACTCACCATCATGGTGTTCCAAACCTGTAAGACCTTCATTCATCTTCAGAACAACAATTTAAGATATTTTTGATGAAATCCGAGAGCTTTCTGACCCTGCATAGACAGCAACGCAACTAACACATTCAAGGCTCAGAAAGGTAGTAAGGACATCATTAAAATAGTCCATGTGACATCAGTGGTTCAAGTTTAAAAGAGTAGTTCACTTCAGTGGTGCCCACCACAAGTTTGAACATCCAAAATGATAAATAAGGGTCTTATCTAGCAAAACAATCAGTCATTTCCAAAATAGACATCCATATACTTTTTAACCTCATCTTGTGTAGCTCTGCCTTGCGTATGCGTGCTCTGTGTAATCCAGGTCAATTAGGGTATGTTGAAAAACTCATCTCATATTCTCCTCCAACTTTAAAATTGTCCTACATCGCTGCAAAAGTACCGACCCAGTGTTTACAAAGTAAACATGCAAAGAAGGTCAAACGCCCTTTACAAAAAAAAAAGTAAAACAGCAATGTAGGCCGATTTTGAATTTGGAGGAGAAAATGAGATGGGAGTTTTCTGACCTACCCTAACTGTACACAGAGTATGCATGCACATCGCAGAGCTAGACAAGATGAGCATTTGAGGTTAAAAGTAGAAAATTTAGTTTGTTTGTTTTTTGTTTTTTTTTATCTCGTTTCACTAGATAAGACCCTTCTTCCTCAGCTGGAGTCATTTAGAGCCCTTTGAAGCTGCACTGAAACATTTTGGACGTTCAAACTCGTGGCCACCATTAAAGTCCACTATATGGAGATAATTCCTAAAATGTTTTTCTCAAAATTTATTTACGACTGAGGAAAGTAAGTCATGAACATCTTGAATGACAACAGGGTGATTACATTATCTGTAAATTTTTGTTCTGGAAGTGAACTACTCCTTTAATGTTATAAAGCTACGAGCATAATATTTTATCAAAAATATCTTAATTTGTGAACGAAGGTCTTATGGGTTCAGAACGACATGAGGGTGAGTAAATAATGACAGAATAATTTCATTTTTGGGTGAACTGTCAGTTTATAGTTACTTGAAATGATCATGTTCAGTAACAGCTTAAAGGGATAGTTCACCCAAAAATGAAAATTTGATGTTTATCTGCTAACCCCCAGGGCATCCAAGATGTAAGTGGCTTTGTTTCTTCAGTAGAACACAAACAAAGCTTTTTAACTTAAACCGTTGCAGTCTGTCAGTCACATAATGGCAGTCAATAGTATCCACGGCTTTGAGAGTCAAAAAGCATACATAGACGAAACCAAAATAAACCCTGCAGCTTGTGACGATACATTGAGATGTGAAGACACGAAACAATCGGTCTGTGCAGGAAACTGAACAGTATTTATATAATTTTTTACTTCTGATCCACCGCAATATCCAACTGTCCTGAGCGCGTTTCCAACAGCCGGCGCGTGGTGCGTCAACGTCCTCTGGCATGGTAGACGCATGCGCGAAAGGGATCTGTCGCACGTATGCATCACTCATTGTTTATACAGTGAGATTGTGGCTACTCAAAATGGTAACTACTTGTGCTTATCCTGATTGTTGCAACCAGTTAAAAACGAAAAGATTACGTTTGCTTGCGCAAACTCATCTGGGAGTCTTGACTTTTCAACGACTCCCAACTTTTGGGCCTGATTGCCTATGCCAGAGCACGTTGACGCGTCACGCGTTGGCTGTTGTGAACGCGCTCAGGACAGCTGGATATTGCGGTGAATCAGAGGTAAAAAATGATATGAATACTGTTCAGTTTCCTGCACAGACCGACTGTTTCGTGTCTTCACGCCTCAATGTATCGTCACGTTCTTTTGACTCTCAAAGATGTGGATGCAACTGGCTGCCATTATATGACTGACAGACTGCAGTGGTTTGAGTTAAAAATCTTTGTTTGTGTTCTACTGAAGAAACAAAATCACCTACATCTTAGATGCCATGGGGGTAAGCAGATAAACATCAAATTTTTATTTTTGGGTGAGCTATGCCTTTAATGTTGGTTTCTGATTCATCTATTTTTGTTTTGTTTTGTTTTGTTGTTGTTGTTGTTGTTTTTGTTTTATTTTATTTTATTGTTTAATTTTTTGACATTTTTTATCTTGATTTATTGTTTTTGTTTTTTGTTGTTTCTTTGTTTTTGTAATCTTGTTTTGTTTATAGTTTTGCTTGTTCATCTTGTTTTCTGTACTTTTATCTTGATTTCCATTTTGTCATCTTGTTTTTTTTTTTTCTCATCTTATTTAGTTTACTTTTATCTTGTTTCTTGTTTTGTTTTGCTCAAAGTAGGCTTTAGTTTAACACAAAGAGCTGACACTACAGCTGCTCTTTCATTACTATTACAGTTACTATTATAACTTTTTGTTGTTGTTGTGGTCTTGTTTTCTTTTATTTTGTTTTAGGTTAGCCCAAGCGCTGGTACTGCAGCTGTCTTTTTATTGCCCTATTATCACTACAATCCCAGAGGGCAACACTCAATAACTGTTTTCTGTGCATCTGTAGCTTTGTCAAGCTCAAGATTATGTTTACCTTGTGTTGTATGACCTTTACTCATTTCATTTGAACCTGATTTTGTGTGGTTACAGCTGTGTAAATCTTACTAAAGTAGTTTACAGATGACCGTATCCTATGATAAAAATGGAGATAAATTTAGTCATTTTGGGGAAATGAGATAATATGGGACAATCTTCTGTAGTCATTCATTTTAAACAATAACTTTTATCTTACATGACAATTATTAAAATAACGATGACCAAATAATTGATATCTTTCCAAATGTGAGCTGGAAAGAATACTTTATTTACAATATAAACCCAACCCTCTTGAGAATGCTTATATTAGAAGGATGTTTTAAGATATCCTGAATCGCCATATGAATCTAGGATTCTCAGAAATGCTATGTGGTATCTTTCACATAAAAATTCTCTCGGGCTCTACCAAACCATTGGAAAAAAAACATCATCCCCTCATAAATGCAAATGAAGTGAAGGATTTTTGTTATTTAACTTGGTGTTCCCTTGTCCCTGTTTTGCAATATTTATCAGAAAAGCACCAGAGGAAAGTGCCAATACTAATGGTCAATGTTTTTATTGGCTTTACAAGGGGTCCAAAATAACTGTAGTGTTATGTTTTGGATTTTTCATGGTTCCTGATGACTTTCACTTAGTCATCATTGCTTTACATAGCCTGTATTTGCACAACCAATTCAGTCTAAGTGGGTAGTTGACATTAAATACTTCTGGGCTCCTGCGACACGCTAAACTCCAGCTAAAACTATGTTAAACAGCATTTAGCTAATTATGACTACAAGAAAATATTATTCAATTATTTTATTCAATTATTAAAGCAAACTAGTAAAGCCAAAATGGAAAAAAAAAAAAATGAAAAAGACGTTTTACCATTCAGTGTAAAAGGGGTTTATTGAAAATGAAAGACAAATTTACATGACCAACATCTTCCATTAGGCTGAGATTCTATCAGATATTACTGTACCAAATATTCACATTCATTTGGCAAACACCTCATCCACTTTTTAATTTCTTAAAAGAATTTCCTCAGCAGTTTTGTATCAGCTTGGTCTCTAATGTTTATGTTTGTCTTGATATGATGGGAACCTTCGCCTTCACTGTTGCCTTGTCATGTAACATTTCAGCTGGATCCTGATCCCTTTATTAGTCCAGACTGTTATCACTGTGCAAAGTTAAAACTGAACACTTTCCAGGGCCGCCATGTCATTTTACAGGACCAAGTTCATGTATCTCGCTAACCCAAGTTCTGTTTATTGAGTTGGATTTCTCTGTAGTGGAAGGTGGGGTTGCCGTACTGGGACTACAACTGGGGCTCTCATATGTAGCTGGGATGCTGAGAAAACTGCAAGACTGACGCGTCAATTTTATGCTCACTGAAGGAAAAAGAACTATGTTGGATTTACAGTCGAATGTTTTTAAAAGAGATCAAATCATAAAAGACCTTGATGTACTATGAAAACATACTCCCTTTCCAGTTAAAAAACGACTTGTTCTAAACTTCCGTAATTTATAGCGGCGTAAAAAAAAAACAGTTAGTTACATTTACATATATATTCTGCTTTGAGTTTGTTTCTTTGAAAATTAATTTTCCTCTTGCTCTAATTTGAACATCCTATTAGATCAAAACATTCTTTATAACGCAGTGAAGTGAGAGGATCAGTGTAACAGTGGAAAGCAGCGGCAGTGCTGTGTTCCATTAAATTGCTCCCTGCCGTGTTTCCTTGCAGCGGGACACAGCTCTACTGACGATAGTGCTGCTGAAATAATTCAAGTGACAAATTAAGCTGTATTGGCTGCATAATTGGATTGGAACGCAACATGATCCAAGTGGATGAACAGATTGTTGAGGAGAGCATAGACCAGCACACATATGTACACGTGCATATGCTATGATTCAAAATCTGACATTTCAGTTAAATGCATAAATAAAGACACAGGCCTCCCTAGTCAGCTGTCACATAGAGTATTAGCTTTTAAAATATGGACCAGCAAGAGGATAATTTACTACTAGGTATACTACTAGCTAGTATGTTGTAACATTTGGGTAGAATTTGCTATAATACTCAGTACATCTTTGCTGAAAAAATTAGTACAAACCATTACAGAAATTTTAATGGTTTCCATTACAAATATCATCACCAACACATTTTCATTTCCAACTCGTCACATATTGATGCTTGGTCAGGACCCTTCGGCGTCACTTTTTGACGTACAGGATACCCCTTTAGCGCCATTTTCCGACATGCAGGATCCTACACTGCTTTAAATAAGAAACCCTTGGCATCATTATGCTGATGAAAAAGGCACTGGGAATTTTATTGTCATGATGAAACTATATTATATAGTGGGTAATAATATTGCCATTATTGGATATATATTGAGGTGTGATTTTTCAATGTAAACAGTCACAACAGTTTTATTTACATTACATTACATTATTTACACATTTAGAGCACTTAACCCAACCCCTGCCCCTAAACCTACCATTTGTCAATAAAATACAAGATATAACAGGCAAATACAGCTACAGTCATAATTTATTTTAAAAAGTATTAATATTCCAAGTCTTCTGAGGCAAAACGATTGATTCGTGAGAGGAATAGATGCAATTGCCGTCTGTTTGTGCTAAAATTCAAAAAACGCTGCCAGAAGAAGTGTTACGTCAACCATGGTTGTGAAATACCATTGGCTCTTGTGTGTCTTGTGACCAGTGTATACGCCAGTTACTTTTTTCCCCATTTACTGACTGACAAGTCTCCTGTCTGCAAATTAGGAGTAAACATGACATTACTGTATTCTAGACTAAATGTGAACATGCATTAATTCATCTCACTCACAAAAAACAGACTCAGTGTTCCTCAAAATGAATAAAAACCGTGAAATGCAAACTCAGAATATGACACAACCCTGCAATAATTAAATGTTAAATAACACAAATATCCTTTATGTAATGTTTAACCCCATTTTATTAACCAGTGTCTTTGCTGCTGACCTTCGATGATGCAATTCAGCCATACTAATAAGCAAAAATTACTGAAGATAAACTAACATTTGTGCTTCATTTTTTAATAGCTGAAGAGTGATCTCCTGCATAAATTTACTTTTCTTTCAGCCTGAGGTGAATTTATTTCACTTTTGGAGTAAAAGGGCTTTTACATTAGAATGGTTTAATATTAAAAACAAGAAGCAAGCCCTGCAAAGATTTAAAATGTAACGCAAAAGTAACGCAACACATTACTTTCCAAGTAACGCAATTAGTTAATTTTTCAGGGAGTAACGCAAAATTGTAATGCATTACTTTTAAAAGTAACTTTCCCCAACACTGCTCGTGACCGACTGCATCAAGCTAATGTTCAGGAGTTTTTGTTTTTGTTTGTTTTTGTTTTTGAATGAGATGTGAGCGCATTAATGGAGCGGGATCATTTTCAGTGCTTAAAACCTTATGTTTTACTCTTATCTTCTCATAAAGATATCGTATGACTTCAGAATACTCAGAATGCAACACAACTTGTATGATATGCTTTTTTACTGGCTGTTTATGCTCAGTTTCTGCAATAAATACCTGTGACTGTACTTATATTTGTCTGTTATGTGTTTTATATTGTTCAGAAGTGGGTAAGTTTAGGGTGGGGTGGGGTGGGGTAAGGTGCTCCAATGAAATTACAAATTTATGTAAAATTATTTATATTTTTTACAAATGCATACAAACCATAATTAACACAAAAAACTGAAATCAATGGAGGTAAAGCGGTACCTTGAGTGTCAAAAAGCGACACCAAAGGGTCCTGACCAAATATGTGATGAGTTGGGAGTTATTACAAACATTACAAACCATCAACTTTTAACCATTAAAACCATTAAAAAAAATGTTTTTTCTGTGGTTCTGTAGGTTTTCTGTAGACATATTCCATTAGGATTTAGTGTTTTTAACATGCCACCAGCAGAAGGTGACCGATTAGTAGTAGAAACCCACAAGGTCCATTACAATTTCCATTAAAACCAAGCTGGGATCATAACTTATACACATTAACCATAAGCATAACTTAACAAAAAATCTAATTTGTTTGTTGTCATACTAGACTTTACAGAAGAAGTTCACCCAAAAATTTAAAAAATCCACATTGTTTTATACATATTTTGTGCTACGGAGGGCACACTTTTTTCGATGACTTGAAATGGTTGCACTCGGTGAGCTACTGGCGCTACCTGTTGCTATTTTAACCACAACACAACTTGGAAAACAAAAACTGATACAATGCCACATTGCACAGCTTTTGGTTGTAGTTTTCAATCGAAGGACAACAAGAGAAACAATATAAGTCTTCACTACTTTCTTAGTGATAAGAAGAGGAGAAAAGAATGGGAAGATGCCTGTGGACGAATAAAACGTCCTAAAGACCTATGTCTTTGTTCTCTCCACTTTAGCTCTGATGCCTTTGAGGCTTTTGTTTGACCACAGCTACTGAAAGAGTAGCAGACAAACGGCAGAGACAAGAAACGCTAGATGCCATCCTGGCAGGATGTAAAGATGCTGACGCTTGTCATGATGCTGCAGCCACTGAAGGAGTTTTTCAGCGTGGATTTTACTGAATATACGGGCGCATTTAGACTCTAATCGAGGGGGAAAATCAATGGTATGACATTTGGTTTAAGCCTATGCTTATATGCATCGCCACCTGTAAGCTCTTTCAGTAACATTCAAAGCATACAAAATTATTCTTTGGTGTAGAGAGGAAGTCAAAACATTTTGAGCCTATGTTTATCCCACATCTGCATGTATATGAATGAAAGTGAACGAAGAGCGTATTTTTGAGTGACCGTGGCATAAGTATGGCTGTACGCCTGATTCTGTGCACCTGTTAGTAATGGGTGCAGCTGAAATATCCAAACTTGTTAATTAGAAGAAGGCTGTTTCTGGCTGTAAAATTCAATGGTTTAAGAAATAAGTCTAAGTACCACACTGGCCGGAAATTTTCTTTTCAAATCCTGTCAAACTTCATCAAATATGTCATTTCTGTTCTCTCCTCATTTGGAGTTCATGGTGTACATTAACTTTCCACAGCTGCGTTTTTTGTTTTGGACCTCTCGGTCTTCATGGGGAAAAACTAGAGAGATGTTATAATTAAATGTTTACAGCACCTCTCATTACATCATAGTCACTTTATCTAAATGGTAAATGTTCGCATATTTGTAGGTTTGTTGAAGCTGGAAATAATCCAGAAGTATTTTGCTCTATATCATGCGTTAGGTTTCTTCTGTTGTATTGTATACAGATGTTCCTCCATATGGAAAAACCACAAAGTGGCTTCTGGGAATTAATTGGAATCAAACGCCATATGTATATTTTCATACTAAAGTAAGACGTATCGGATTACCTTTTCATTTTGAGAATCACAACATGTAAAAGTATTAAGGGATTGGGTCACACATGTAGCAGTTTAAGCATGTTAAAGGTCAAATGGCTAATGTTACATTTCATTAGTGCCACTAGTTGAAATATGCTTGAGACTAATAGTCACTTCCCCACTTAATTTTATGAGGCCTGCCAATTTACTCAGCAGTCAGAAGAAAGTGAATAAAAGGAGAATTGGGGAAAGTCTCATGAGTGAAAGTCTGAGGCGTGCAGCCATGCTTGGCTCGTTGAGCAAGAGCAGCCACCGGTGGTTGAGAGGTGTAAGTGCATGTGTGACAGCTTCTCAGCCAGGTCATGAACACTGAGATTTTACCATTATGTCGATGTGGCATCTGACTCACTGTGTAACGGTGTTCTTCACGCTCTCCCTCTTTAAACCCGATGGGCTTCAGTTTTCCATTCTCACATTACGCTCGTGTGCTGCTTTTATGAAGCGCGAAACAGATTTTTATTGACTACCTGTGCCAGGCGTGGAGGTCTGAAGTGGGGTTCACGTTTCAGCTGCTCTGGCTGATGTAGTGGCTTTGGTACTGGCCTGCGTCACACTGCTTCAGTTGCTTAATCTGAGGGAGTTTTTCTGGTTTTGACTAGCGATAAAAGCTGTTTAATATTAATAAAACAAATTCAGTTTCATATATACATATTTTTCTCTGATAGATAATCTATCTATCTATCTATTCATCGATCTATTCAATGCAAAATTGCTTTATTGGCATGACTGAAAAAAAAACAATATTGCCAAAGTTTTGAATATATAATAACAATGAGGAACATAATAATAACAATGAGAAGATCTAAATAATAGAAGAAAAAATTATTTTAACAATTTTAACTCAATGGCTGAGGATGCTATCTATCATGCAATCACGTGCTATATATCTGTCTATATATCTATTTATCTATCTATCACTCTGTTTTTCGTCTGTCTGTCTGTCTGCCAGCCCGCCTACCTACCTATCTGTCTGAATATTTCTTTCTAATATGTCTATTTATTTTTCATCTTTCTCTCTGCCTGCCTGCCCATCTATTTGTCTTTCATCTGTCTGCCTTTCTGTTTCTCTGTTTGCCAATCTGTCTGTTTCTTGTCTATCTACCTGTCTGTCAGTCTGTTTCTTGTCCATCTGTCTACCTGGCTATCTCTCTGTTTCTTGTCTGTCTGTCTGTCTGTCTTTCTCTTTCTCATCTGCTTGTCTGTCTGTTTTTCCATTTCTAATGTCTGTCTGTCTTTCTATCTGTTTCTCACCCGTCTGTCTGTCTTTCTGTCTGTTTCTCATCTGTCTGTGTGTCTGTCTGTCTGTCTGTCTATCTGTCTTTCTATCTGTTTCTCATCTGTCTGTCTCTCTATCTGTCTTTCTGTTTCTTGTCTGTCTTTCTTTCTATCTGTTTCTCATCTGTCTGTCTCTATCTGTCTTTCTGTTTCTTGTCTGTCTTTCTTTCTATCTGTTTCTCATCTGTCTGTCTCTCTATCTGTCTTTCTATTTGTTTCTTTTCTGTCTTTCTTTCTTACTATCTGTTTCTCATCTGTCTGTCTGTCTATCTGTTTCTCATCTGTCAGACAAATAGAATGACAAACAGATGAGAAATGTCTGAGTATGTCTGTCTGTCTGTCTTTCTTTCTATCTGTTTCTCATCTGTCTGTCTGTTTCTCATCCGAGTATGTCTGTCTGTCTGTCTTTCTTTCTATCTGTTTTTCATCTGTCTGTCTGTCTTTCTATCTGTTTATAGTTTCCGTTTGTCTTTCTGTTTCTCATCTATCTCTCCGTCTGTCTTTCTCTCTTGTTTCTCATCTGTCAGACAGATAGAATGACAGACAGATGAGAAATGTATAGAAAGAAAGACAGAGTTTCTCATGTCTGTCATTCTGTTTCTCCTGTCTGTCTTCCTATCGTTTTCTCATCTGTCTGTCTCTCTGTATTTCTGTTTCTCATCTGTCTGTTTGTCTTTCTGTTTTTCGTCTGTATGTCTGTCTGTTTTTCTATCTGTTTCTCACCTGTCTGTCTGTCTGTCTTTCTTTCTTTCTATCTGTTTCTCATCTGTCTGTCACTCTATCTGTCTTTCTTTCTATCTGTTCCTCACCTGTCTGTCTCTCTATCTGTATTTCTATTTGTTTCTTTTCTGTCTTTCTATCTCTTTCTCGTCTGTCTGTCTATCTGTTTCTCATCTGTCAGACAAATAGAATAACAGATGAGAAATGTCTGAGTATGTCTGTCTGTCTTTCTTTCTATCTGTTTCTCTTCTGCATGTCTGTCTGTCTGTCTTTCTTTCTATCTGTTTCTCATCTGTCTGTCTGTCTTTCTTTCTATCTGTTTATAGTCTCTATCTGTCTTTCTGTTTCTCATCTATCTCTCTGTCTGTCTTTCTCTCTTGTTTCTCATCTGTCAGACAGATAGAATGACAGACAGATGAGAAATGTATAGAAAGAAAGACAGACAGTTTCTCATGTCTGTCATTCTGTTTCTCCTGTCTGTCTCTCTGTCTTTCTGTTTCTCATCTGTCTGTTTGTCTTTCTGTTTTTCGTCTGTATGTCTGTCTGTCTGTCTTTCTTTCTATCTGTTTCTCACCTGTCTGTCTGTCTGTCTTTCTATCTGTTTATAGTCTGTTTAACAGTCTGTCTCTCTGTTTGTCTTTCTGTTTCTTATCTATCTGTCTGTCCGTCTTTCTATCTGTTTCTAGTCTGTCTGTCTTCCTGTCTGTCTGACTTTCTTTCTGTTTCTCTGTGTTTCTCGTCTCTATGTGTATGTCTGTCTGTCCGTTAATCATCTATTTTTCTGTCTGTCTGTCTGTCTGTTTGTCTGTTTCTCATCTACCAACACCCTAACAACAGAATTCAGAACACTTCAACACGTAAGCTGTCACCTAGCAACCTTAGCAACCACATAGCAGGGCATGTATAAGCATAACCTACGCAAAGCTTATATGACCTGCACACATTACATGTCTCTTCAAACTACTGAAGTACTCAAACTGTACTCCACCTTTCCTTGTCTCATTTCTAGTTCATTAGAGGTTTTGAATTCATACTGTCAGATGGTTAAAACAGAATGATAATAGATGGCCACTGACTCTACAAATGTTCTGCTTTCTCGTCGTTTAGTCTGAGACCACCCAAACCTTGTCTCGGAAATAAAGCACGTCTGAGGTTGCACAGTTATTCGGAAATTAAGTCAACCTCCAGTTCAGCCCTCTTACCAGTGTTTCCACAATACTCATTGGCCTGTCCAAACTTGAATTAGTTACGATTTACGGGCGTGAGAGACGTGTGGTTGTCTCCTTCTGTTTAGCAATCAGATGCATCACGAAGCATGAATCAGGTAGCTACGGTTGGTTAGGTGAATATTACGCGTTATTATAAAGATAAATGTGGTTGAGGGGGCGCAAGATGATGATAATGCACAAAACTCACTAATGCTTGGTCATAAAATATAATATTCCCACTGCCTGTTTCCTTTCAAATTTCCTGCATTTCATCATTCCTGTGTCTGATCATCTCTCCCTGATGGAAAAGTAACAAAGAGGGAGTGCTCATCCATCCCGCATCCCGCGAAGGAGAAGATGACAGCCAAGCACCACAGGGGAGGTCACTTCTCAACCGCTCAAGGAAGAAATAAAAAGAAAACAGATGCCATAAGAAAGTTACAGATGGGCAATCAAGCACTTTAAAACTCTACATGAGAGCCGAATTTCGAAGGAACGTTTTGTCAAGGCCCCATTGTTCTGTCAGACATAATTCAATTTCAGTTTACCATCGCTCTCTGGACATTAGATAAGTGAAAAGTCATAATGCTTTAGAAATTCATTTTAGAGCTTCTAGTCGATTCAAAATATAAATAAATAAATTACAGGATATAGCAATTACATATGCATGTATTTATTCAGAAAAGCTGCCAAATTAAAATAATTCAAATACATTATTTTGAATACTGGGTCACAGTTTGGTTAGTTATCAGTATACTTTATTCATTTGTTTGTTTATGTAATTTCTGGATGAATTATTTATCATTCAAATCATTTATTGTGGCCATCTAACTCAATGTGATCTCATACGTACATTGTGGTTCTAGCACACAAATGTTTACTCACGTTTGGATAGACCAGTGTTGGGGTTTACGCATTGCAAGTAACGTGAGTTATGTAATCAGATTACATATTTCTAAGCAACTAGTATCGGTTTACTTTTTAATTCACAAGAAAATATTCTGAGTTACTTTTTCAAATAAGTAACACCAGATAATTTTGTTTTTCTTTTTATAGACTGACAGCTCTCCGCTCATGTTGAGAGAAATCGGGAGTAGGTTCAAAGACATTGGGCCTCATTTATGACACGTACGACAGAGAATTGGGCGTACGGTCCTTTCGCAAAACTTGGAATTTATCAATATGAACGTGAGCGGTGGTTACGATCAAATCTCACGTCAGCTCTGAGCTCGTGTATGCAAGTTCTTTGAGTTAGCCTGAATTTGCGTGCAGCATAGAGAATTTCGGAGAATGTATAATGACAGCATTTTGTTCATTTAGTTTATTTTCCTGGCCGACAAACGAAGCTTTTTTGTTCTTTTAGGGCGTTAGATGTATGCGCAAATAGCAGCATAAACAACAGACCATGAGGATTCACACATCGTCGCATCACAAAGGCCACAGTATTGAAATTGCATACATATGGATATTGTGTACTCTCACAATTTAACGGCTTCTATTCTAGAACATTTGTGGTTATCTAATCAAAATATAAAAATAATCAAAATATAGAGCCGCGTCTAGAAGAACCGATCCGGTATCACACACACTGGACGCGTCGCGTTCAATTCAAGCGGCAGTCTACAAGACTTTATTTGATCACCAAATGGGCAAAATTATACTGCTGTCCTTTCTCCACTAATGCAGCATCTAGTCAACAAATTCATCGCTTAGTAATGACATAAAAACATGCACTACAGCAGTGGTTCCTAAACTTTTTCTGCCGGGCCCCCCTTTTGCAGAATAAAAAAAATTCAAGCCCCACCCCCGCATTTACACATAAACATAAACACAACTTCAGAAGGATTTATTTGAAACGTAATAATTAAAATTCAGTGTGTGACAACTTACTGAAAAAACTAAACAAGGAACTAGAAACATTAGAAGTAAAGCATGCAGTACTATTTTTTGTACTATGTAACAGCATTCATTGTTTTTTAAACATTTTTTTTTTTTCAGATTTTCTTCTCTTTGTTGTAGTTGTGATCTTTGAAGTAGGTTCATCATCTACTTTATGTTTACCTGGCACTTGTTGTCTTTTCAAAAACTTGTCCATGCTTAGAGCAGAACTACTATGCGTCATTCATTCATAATTTTCCTCGGCTATCGGCAATTCTCATTTCTGATATCAATTGCACCATCTAGTGGTCTGTTATTTTACGACAAAAACCGCTACAACAGATAACAGACAGCTGCAGCGGGTACTGCGAGTCGTCTTGAGATAATAAAATATGATGAAATTCATATTTTGTGTTAAATTATTTACATAGTAGCCGTCTTGTATCACCCTGAAAATGCTTCTTTTTACATAAAAATCTAGGGATGTACCGAAATGAAAATTCTTGGCTGAAACTGAAACTGCCTTGTAATAATTATTTATTATTTTATTAATTTATATAGTCATTTTGTAAGACTTTTTAATTTAACTCAATAATATTAATGACACTGAATAAAAATAAACACAAGCCAATAAAAAAATGTTTATTGAAAGTAGCAATAAAATTGGACAGAAAATACATGAATATTAAATCTCAATATATTATTTTTATTCAGTTCAATGAAACAGAATCAGATATAACTTTTTTGACTAATTATCAAAATAATGTATAGTCCTACAAAGCTATTATTATCAGAGCACATGAGCAGAGCATACCGTCACAAGATGGTAGCATCATTTTACCAGCATTGTCCAGTCCAGCAGTACTACAGCGTGTTACAGCACAGTATACGACGCTATTGCAAACAGGAACAAGACAATTTTCTGTCGGCGCGTTATTTGAGCGGTCTTTGTATTTCTGTTGAGCATAAGCGGTACACGAGTGGAGCATTCATATGGGCCGCGAGCAGCTCAACGGAACGCACATTCATAGAGCGGAATATTGAGCGGAGCGTCACACATTGAGTGGTGTGCGCTGAATACTGCCGGGCGGCGCGGCAGATATTTTCGGCCGTTTATCTCTTTCGAATTTCTATAAAAATCGGCTGTACACTAGCCTTGCCGCGCCCCCCAGTTTGGGAACCACTGCACTACAGTATACTGTACACACCGTTTCGTTGTAGATGTTTAAATCCGCCTTTGAAGTGTCCCGCTCTGTGCAGCGTCACGTGTCTAAATAGACGGCACGTGCTGTCAGTGATTTCCGCCACTAGAAGCCGCTTTCGTGCTCGCTGCAGAGCCAAATGGGAGGAGCTGGAGCTCTAGCTCCCCCTCGCTGGAGGTAATGGACTACTTGCACAACTACTTCCGCGTTCTACTTGTTAGGGCTGGGGAGGTTCCGGTTAGCGTTCAGCGCACCTACATACAAGACAGTTTCTCATGAGGACGCAGATTATTACTACATTTTAGGGCTGGCATTTCTTTAAAAAAACAATTAATCATATTCAACCTGCTGAAAGGTTACTATAAATATATTTACCTTCGGTATGTGCATTCTGAATAATAAATAAATACATTTCCCCACTAATCTGCCGCATTCTCATGGACAGCATTTTTCTTTTACTGATCATAATTCATACCTGATGAATTTGTTGTTTATATGGTTTAACTTCAATTGCATTTTTTGCTTTTATTTGTAGTAGAACCATGGCTAATTTGTTTGTGTGCCTTGGCGCTCTTATTCCGAGCCCATACTGCTTATTCCATTGTTTAAATAGCTAAATGAATGTGCGGTAACTGCCTTATTTAACGATGTTAAACCTTAAAATAATTTTTAACAGTAACACGCTGACAGTGCGACGATTGAATACTCATATTTTGGCATTAGACTACATACAGTGAAATGATGACAGAATATGACACAGAATAGTGACTAACATATTTAATACAGATAAATAAAGGTTCATTATGATCTTATTCATCAGATTTCACAAACTGCAGCGTCGCGATTAGGTCACTATAGAGCACTGACACCCTGTGGTGAACAATCACGTATGATTACCAGTCACTGCTTTCTCAGATCGGTTTATGTTGCATTAAAACTTCACGTTCCATTGAGTTTGGAAAATTCTATACGCAATAATTATCAGAATATGTTTTCTCCCGTCTCCGAAAATTTGAGAACTGGAAATCATCCCGCGAAATCTCATTTTAATAGACGTTTAAGTCAACTACATGATTACAGCGCATTGAAAACGTACATAACCGGAAATAACTGAGCCCTACGATTTCAAAACGGAAGTACGTCACGAGGCTCAGTGCAAGTAGTCCATGGGTGGAGATGGACACCTAACCACACCCTAACCCTACCCCTTACCCTATCCTAAACATAACTCCACCCATTAGTTCACACAGAGGTGCAGCTGGACATCCAGAGAGGGGGAGCTGGAGCTCATTTGGCTCTGCAGTGAGTACTACTTGGTATAATGACGACCTTCTCAGCCGCTCCATCGCATATCAATTTGATTATTAGCCTATCGCACTATTACTGCATGGCGTGGAGGCGCCCGCGCCATCCCTTGCAATTTTTCTTCCCTGTGGAAGGAACTTTTTCTGATTTATGTACTCTCACGATAATACCAAAAGGTTGTGGTTTTGTAAAACAGAGAGGTCTCCGTCTCCGTGAATTGGAACGCGTCACAGCAATGAATCACCTACTTGCCTCACAAAGAAATCCATGGAATGCTTAAAATGTTAAACGAACAATAAATAAATAAATACATACTTACATAAATAAACCTCTGATTATGCAGTCGGAATGAAAAGGTACATTACTCATTACGTTCATGTGGAGATAGCGAGTGCAGCGTCGGCAGACAGCTTCATCTTTTCAGCCGACACTGACTGAGGAGAAAGCACTAGTTTATTAACAAATAATTAAAATGTTTTCTTTCTTTACAGGGAACGTTCCGGGAATGTTCTCAGAACGTTCCCGATAGGTTCCCAGAACGTCCCCCTAACCTACAGGGAACGTTCTATTTACGTTAAGAAAACTTTCCTGGCTAACCAACAGGGAACATTCTATTTATGTTCCTAGAAGGTTCCCAGAACGTTGTTCTCCTAAACAATTTTTGGTTCCCAGAACGTTCTGGGAACGTTAGGTTTTGGTTCCCAGAACGTTCTGGGAACCAAAAATTGTTAGCTGGGGCCTACAAATCACATCACGTTATCCACCTTATTTTTCAATGCGGAAGTAAGCTGTTTTCTGGTAATGTGTTAGAGGTCCGGTTCATAATCCGCCATAGGGAAATAACGAGAAGAATATCGAAGTTCAGTAAACGGTAAAACAGTTTGCACTACAAACCAGTGCGTTCACAATTAAGATAATACATTAAAATAATATGGTACGACACACCAGTTTGCAATATCAAGCAGCAAAACAAGCTTTTTGTGCAGCTAAAAATAGCTGGAAGTGGATGAGACCGGAAGCCAGACACAAAAAAATGACAAATGGCTGCACCCACTCTTATGGGAAAAATAAGGTGGATATTGCAATGCAGTTATGCTGGCGTAATGAGTCAAATGTTTTTGTTTTATTTCATTTTTACATGTGTGGGTGCTTTCTTGGGGGTGCTGAAGCAGCTGCTAGCCCCTCTTTAGCTCAGCCCGTGTTTATACGATTATGAAAAAAATATTTCTGCATCTATTTTTAGGTGTGCCAGCTGCCACTGTAGGTGGCACCGGCACACCCTGGCACACCCGTGGCTACGCCCCTGGTGCTGATTAATCGGCAAAACCGATAAATCGGTTGACCTCTACTCTTAATGCATTTTATTTGTTATATCTTTCCTTTATTAAATGCACTATGCTCGCTGGCAGCAGTAACGTCAAATGGCGTGTCCTGCCGAGGTCGGGGTAGATCGATCTGCTCTAAGTTCACAGGTTGGATATCTGACTTCAAGCGGTATTCCAGACCTTATTTCTAAGTAGGAGGTGGGAAAAACCCTAAGTTCGAGTTGTCTGGAACACAGCATAACAGCTTGATTAGCTGGCTCGGGTGTGTCTAATTGGGGTTAGAGCCTAACTCTGCAGGACAGTGGCCCTCCAGGACCAAGTCTGGACACCCCTGTTTTATAAGCTATATGATTGTCCCGTGTAAGTAATTTAACTCTTCATTGTCTGTATTCACCATCACAATCAATCAGTGGGTTTATTTCAACATTTAGAAACTGTCACCTCAATTCCGACGTCAGTGACAATTCCCACTGGCTTTTAAAAAAAAATACCTATATAAAACTGAAATGGAACTACACAAATATATTTCTGATATAAATATAAAGGAACGGCTGAGAAATTAAATATTAGATGTTTAGATTATACTGTTTAGATTACATTGATTACAATGTATAGTTATGGTTCATAACAAATTGCAAAAATGACAGTGAATGTTTTGTTGAAGACATGAGAGAGCTGCATCTGACCTGTTTGATTTGTTCTTACCAGCTGGCTCTCCAGCTGCTTTGATCACCAGGACAAAAGAAAATAATAAGGATGCTTCCTGTCTGTCCTTTGTTGAACCACACAAATTTACAACCACACAGATTTACACTCCATTGTCATGAAAAAGAAAAAAGGCAATGACAGTGGTTTCTGACACCATGGGGCTTTTGTTCACATTAGGGAGTAAATTTCTACGCCAAAGAACCTACATCAGCGATTCCCAGCTGGTGGTACTTCAGTACTTTAGCCCTGTTAAAACCTAACCTTAAACAGAAATTATGACCAATAAAACCTTTAGATTATATGAAATTAATGTTTGAAATACAAAACTGATTTTTTTTTTTTCTGTTCTCTTCTAAGCATCTTCTTTCTCAACTACATTGTTAGTAGTGTGTTCCAGACATTCACTGACGTGTCAGTATTTCCACTTTAGCCACAGGAGCCTGAACATGTAAAACCGTAGTAAATACGCACACAAAGACTTCAAGAAATTAAAGTTACTCTTTGTGGTGTACAACAAAGACCAGAGAACTGTAGCCTATTTTAGTCTCAACATGAGTTGAAAAAATACGTTCTCACAGGCCATTACTGAGGAATCTGCTATTGGAAATTTCAACTTTGTCCCATCAGACATATAAATATGAAATATGATCTATTCTCAAATCAACATCTGTGAACAAGTTTTTTTGACAATCTTCTTGTTAGACATCCTCTGTGTGAAAATGAAAAGAAATTTCCAAAAGATTGCAAAAAAAAAAAAGTGCATGAGCACACTTTGGAATAACGCATTAGTCTGATTGTTTCCCCCAACAGTTTCACAGACTTTAACCACAGCTAAAAATAATTTTCATGTTTTCATGATTCATTTCAGTACAGTGATTATAGTTTGCTTTTATGATAAATTGCTTCAGATTTTCTTACTTAAAAGTTGTTTTGGATAAAAGCATCAGTTAAATAATAAGATGAGATTTTAACACTGTAACTAGATGAGTAAAGTTTGAGAACAAACTTTAAGTTGGCTTGAGAAAGCCTAGCCTGAAAGTTTGAAGCAGTTGTAAAAGTATGAAAGCAGCTAGCATGATTTAACACATTGCTTACATGATTTAACATGTTGATAACATGTTTTAGCATGATTAGCTTGTTGCTTGTGTTTTTTATAGGCTGATTACAATGTTGTTAGCATGATTAGCATGTTATTAACATGATTAGAAAGTTACTAGTATGTTTCTAGCCTAATTAGCATCTTGATAGCATGTTTTACGCATGATTAGCATGTTACTAGCATGTTTCTAACATGGCTAACATGTTACTAGCTTGTTGTTACCATGTTTCTAGCATGATTAGCATATTGCTAGCATGTTGTTAACATGATTGGCATGTTGCTAGCATGATTAGCATTTTGTTATCATGTTTCTAACATGATTAACATGTTACTAGCATGTTGCTAGCACGATTAACATGTTACTAGCATGTTGTTAGCATGTTTCTAACATGATTAGCATGCTGCTAACACGATTAGCAAGTTACTAGCATGTTGTTAGCATGTTTCTAGTATGATTAGCATGTAACTAGCACATTGCTAGCATGGTTACCAAGTTACTAACATGTTGTTAGCATGATTAGCATGTTATTAGCACGTTGCTAGCATTTTTCTATCATGATTAGAATGTTACTAACATGTTTCTAGCATGATTAGCATGTTGTTAGCATGATTAGCATGTTACTAGCATGTTGTTACCATGTTACTAGCATGTTGTTACCATGTTTCTAGTATGATTAGCATGTAATTAGTACGTTGCTAGCATGCTTCTATCATGATTAACAAGTTATCAGCATGTTGTTAACATGATTGTTACTATAATTTTGTTAGCATGTTTCTAACATGATTAGCATGTTACTAGCATGTTGTTAGCATGAATAACATGTTACTAGCACGTTGCTAGCATGTTTCTATCATAATTAGCAAGTTACTATCATGTTGTTAGTATGATTAACATGTTACTAGCACATTGCTAGCATGTTTCTATCATAATTAACAAGTTACTAGCATGTTGTTAGCATGATTAGCATGTTACTAGCACGTTTCTATCATAATTAGCAAGTTACTAACATGCTGTTAGCATGATTAGCATGTTACTAGCACGTTTCCATCATAATTAGCAAGTTACTAACATGTTGTTAGCATGATTAGCATGTTACTAGCATGTTCTATCATAATTAGCAAGTTACTAGCATGCTGTTAGGATGATTAGCATGTTGCTAGCATGTTGTTAACATGATTAGCATGTTGCTAGCATGTTGTTAACATGATTAGCATGCTGCTAGCATGATTTAGATAGATTAGAAATATTAGAAATATTAGAGTGGAAGCCTCAATGAGTCTAAATTGATTAGAAATAGTACATAGAAGGGAAGCTTTATTGAGCCTCACAGGATTCTGGGAAGTGTTGATGAGTGTTGGCTCATTTGAACATTCCGTCAGTGTAAGTCTATGGGATTTTTGGTGGTTTTGATAGTCTGGTTTACGAAAACTGTAAGCCAGATCAGTCTAAAAAGTTAAAGCACACCGAGTCAGACCACTCTGAAGGTCTGGGCCGAGTTTGGTGGTTCTAGCTTGAAATCTCTAGGAGATAGATACCGAAATTTGGCTCAGAAGAAGAAGAAGAAGAAGAAGAATCTTAAATATTATAATAAAACTCTTTTATAGCAGTCTTATAACAACACTTTTGTTAAAACTCCATATAAAACTCTGAGCTGAAGCATGCTATGTCCACTTTTAGTCACAAAGAACAAGGCTTTTGCTTTCTAATGGTTTAAGTCCATCTGTCATTTGGCATTTATAGAAACTGAGTTGTCTTGTGTGTTAAAACTAAGACTGGGGGGGAGGGGTGTTATTTTTTCTCATCATCATTCTCAGCCTGACCTATGCAAAATGCTTCCCGTGTCCCATGATCCGCCCCTCTCATAATCCATGTGGAGTGTCTCTGAAAGCTGACAGCTGACCCAATGTTGAAGATGGGACAGAAGAGCCAAATGAATTCATTTACTATTTCTCTAGAGGAACCCACTGAACCGCTTAACGGAAACTGGAAGCTGCTGTTGGCCTCAATGAGACGATGACCAAGACGTCAGGTGCTGCAGCTGTGAGAAAGTCCCAGAATTAGACCAATGACTGATGAGTCCCACGAAAAACGCTTTTGTTTCCTTGAAAACTCCCCTCTTTTTTCACATTGATTGTGTGAATACACATTTCACTTGTGTATCTGGGTCATTCTACAGAATTGGTGCAAACTGCTGTCCCACAACCAAAAACACATTTAACCACTAACTGCGTTTTATTTTATTGCTGTTTTTAAAAATATCATTTAGATTAAAATATATTTTATATTTTCTATGAAACATTATGAAAAAGAAATGTGACCTGCATTTTCATGTCACTACCAAAACAGTGTATGTTTTAGTCCATTGACTGAGACTGATTTTAACTACACCCCTACATTTATGATTAGGAAATATTCATGTGTGTCACGCTCTCTCATAAATACAAGGTGTGAATAGATATAGCTCCCATCATTTTGACGTAAACATGTTCAAAAGTATGAAACATCTGTGTGTAACTTTAAAGAATGTCACTACCAAACACCATTTTTCTATAACTAAACACTTTTTTAAAGTTATTCCATAACATTTAGTTCTTATATGTGTACCACTGTTCAGAATTGTGCTAGCTAACATGTGCTGATTAGCATCTTTGAGGTAGTTTCAAAAGTACTGAAAATTGCCACTGCCAAAACATTTGGTGAAGTTTCGGTCATGACGTCTTTGTTTTGTTTTTTTGGTGTTATACCATAAAATTGTAACTATCGTAACGGTCACGACCGAAACATGTCATCATTGTTTTGGTAGTGATAAAAGGGAACACATAATCCTTTATTTGGGGGAAATACGCAAAATTTTAGTACTGTCATGCAAATTTTTTGTATTTTAATATGTTTTAGTAGTGTTTAATATGTGGGTTAAAATTCTGTAATGTGATGTGGTCGCTACCAAACTATTACTGTCACTACTGAAAATGTGGTGTACCAAAAACAACTGAAACATGGGATGTTTTGTCAAAAAATAAAGTACACTGAATTATCAACTAAGATTTTCTAATAGTGTTTGATTTAATGTATATTCAAACTAATGAAAAAAAGAAAAAAAACAAAGAAACAAAGAAAAAACGGATTCAAAATACAACAAATATCATACGTCACATTTGAAATCTTGTTAACGTTGTAATTGTAACTGATTTACCTCTGAAAACTTTAAAAAAAAAAAAATTATATATATATATATATATATATATATATATATATATTCACAATGAAGATATAAGCTAAATCTTAATAGGTCAATATAACTCTTCTTATTAAATTATATATTACTGTGTTTCGGTAGTGATAAATTTGGGGAGAGGACAAATATTCCAAAACTTTCTGAAAATACAATATGAGAATTAACTGCACAAGTACCCTGGATATTAAACTATTTTTATACAGTACATGCGTTTCCAACTGTGACTTTGAACCAATTCTGTAGAATGGCCCATCTAATCTAAAATGCTTATATACTGGTCAGCCACAACAATAAAACCACCTGCCTAATATTGTGTAGGTCACATTGTGCTGCCAAAACAGCTCTGGTGCATTGAGGCATGGACTCCACAAGACCTCTAAAGTTGTTTTTTGGTATCTGACATCAAGACATTAGCAGCAGATCCTTAAAGGGATAGTTCACCCAAAAATGAAAATTCAGTCATTAATTATTCACCCTTATGTTGTTCCAAACCAGTAAGATCTTCTGTGGAACACAAATTAATTATTTATTTATTTTTTTATAAAATCTGAGCGCTTTCTGACCCTGCATAGACAGCAAAGCAACTACCATGTTCAAGGCCCAGAAAGGTAGTAAGGACATCGATAAAATAGTCCATGTGACATCAGTGGTTCAACCATAATGTTATGAAGCTACGAGAATACAGGATACAAAAAAAACCCATTTGGTTACAGTGTGATTATACAAAAGTACAGTGTAATTGACAACATATACCACTTACTATAGGGTTGGGGTTAAGATTAGTGTTTGGTTTGGGGTTAGTTGCTTGTAATTGTGCATAATTTACTGTTATTACTATGTAAGTAGAAGCAACATGTGTAGCAACACTCTCAGAAAAAAATGTTCAAAAGCTGTCACTGGGGCAGTACCCAGTTACCCAACAATTTTCAAATATCTTTCAAAAGAAAGAAATTCATACAGATTTGGAATGATATGAGGGTGAGTAAATGGTAACCGAATTTTAATTTTTGGCTGAACTGCTCCATGAAAACCTAGAGCCAGACTGGTGCATCACTCTGATAAATGTGTGCTACAGTTTGAATGGGAAAGCAGAAACCTTAAGTAGTTCCAACAAATTTTAAACATCTGTCAATTTAGTTCCCCTCCATCAAATTATCAAGCTTTCAGTGATGAACCCCCATGATCAGATCAACAGCGCTTCCACCATGAAACCGAATTCGCATTGAGTCACAGAAGCATGGGGCCTCAACTTAATACATGGAGATCTCCTTCATATTACTCCAAACATGTGTGTTGATTTTTCGGTCCTCTCTGCATGTGGTCGCTGTGAGATTGGGCTGGTTTTGCCCATGTAACAGTCCTGCTCTGTGGTAACCGCTCTAAGAAAGCATGGAGCAGGACTAACACCGCATCCCTATCAAAACCACATGTGCTTGCCATTTCCCCATATGGCCGGTGTTAGAGAGCAGAAGGTATGACCCAGGTAGTTTACATACAGGATTTAGTTTTTCCCTGCAGAGAATGATCTCCTGGTACCTTCACAGGAGTCCAGCACACATAAATCAGTTATTACACATTGCCCTTTGAAAAACATTATAGTCTTTCAGCTATAGATGCTATAGACATCAGTCATTTCTGATGTCTTTACAGCTCTCAGTCAGTATTAGACGTTTCTTCAAAAGATCAAAGCTTTCTGAACAATTAAGACATAAAATTACTCATATGGCACATATATTAATTATACACATATACCGTCATTCAGATATTGATGTGTTCTCTATTGATTCTGTCAGTGGTTTTCAAACTTTTTAATGCCAAGGACTGCCAAATATGATAAATCTTATTTTACTTCCTAAAATAAAATGTTTTAAATGAGTACTTATTTAGCAAGGATGCATTAAATAGATTTTCTTAAAACATCAGTGAAATTATTTATGTGTTACAAAAGTTATTTGAAATAAATCATCTTATGGTGTAAACAACAATTTTAGCTGTACTCAGTAGTAGTGGTAATAATAATAATAATAATTTAACAACATTAGTTGAACATTAGAGAAACTGATAAGAAAAAACTAAGAAGAAACATAGTTGTTTCAACAACAACAAAAAACATTAAATTTAAAATGTAATGCACTTTTTAATGTCAAACGCTCGTCTTGTCTTACTCTGCCTGAACTGTTTTTTTCCGGTTCATGACAGTTAGGGTATGTCGAAAAATTCCCATCTCATGTTCTCCCTCAACTTCAAAATCGTCTTATATCGCTGTTTTACCTTTTTTGTTGAGGGTGTTTGATCTTCTTTTGCATGTTGACTTTGCAAAGACTGGGTCGGTACTTCTGCAGCGATGTAGGATGATTTTGAAATGATTTTTGAAGTTGAGGGAGAAAATACGATCTGAGTTTTTTGACATATCCTAACTGTCTTGAGGCAAAATACACAGTTCAGGGAGAGCAAGACAAGACGAGCATATGAGATTAAAAAGTATTTAAATTGTATTTTTTAAATGAAAATAACCGATCGTGTTGCTAGATAAGACCCTTCTTCCTTGGCTGGGATCGTTTACAACCTCATTTGGGATCGTTTGAAGCCACATTTAAACTGCATTTTGGAAGTTCAAAATCGGGACACCAAATCAGCCCATCATATGGAGAAAAATCCTGAAATGTTTTCCTTAAAAAACATAATTTCTTTATAGCTGAAGAAAAAAAAAAAAGACATGAACATCTTGGATGACAAGAGGGTGAGTACATTATCTGTAAATTGTTGGAAGTGGAAGCCACTCTGGAAGTGGCTCTTCTCCTTTAAGGATCTAAAATATGATCATACCAAGTAAGGCATGAATTTGTGCTTTATAAATACTAATAAACAGCCAATATGCTGGTAATACGCAAGCTAGTTAATAGTGAGAATTGTTCCTTAAAATAATGTGTTATTTCTTATGAACATTCTTATGAATGTGTAATGACATAACATATTCAGATACAAATCCACTAACTATACTGTTAAAAAGCATGTTTATCACAATTTTATGCAACCTGATCTCATGACGAAAATGCACTTTTGTGAGCGTTTGTCGCAAGATGCGAAATATGTACCGCCATGTACATTTTGTAACATATTCAATGTGAAATGTGGCACTAAAAGTGGCGCTTAAAGAGTTTTCGGGGGGGTTTTCCCCCAGAAAAGATGAATGTACATACGGTACGTTCTATGTGACGTTGGTTTTGTGCGTGTCACTGCAGTTTCTGACTTGAAATGTCCATTAAGTGGTGCTATAACTCTAATGCTCCGTGACGTTTTAAAATAACGTACCATCTGCCCTACACCTAAACCTACCTAATAGTATGAACAAAAGAGAATGTGACGTAAAAATGCAATCACAAGCATGCCGTTTCAGCTTTTTTCCCAATCTCTTATCTTTCAGTTCTTTCACTGTGAGTCATGCTTTTCAAAGGATCCACGCCCAAGGATTCCACATCGTAGGGCCAATTCCATGCCAGCTGAACTACCGAGCAAGCTTGTTACGTCTGGAAAGTGAAACATATGGAGCTGTAATTGTAACTGCGTACAAAAATGATAAGTGATTGCTGTTTTACCACCTCTAGTGTTCATTTCTGTTGGAAACTGCAGCGATATGTACTTCTTGGTACATATTTCGCATCTTGCAAAAAAAGTTCTCACAGGTACGTTTTTCTCATAAGACCAGGTAGACTTTACAATAAGGAATATAATTGAGCTGGGTTCTATTTTCTGCAGTGGATGAATCTGGCTCGTCTTTTGTGTGTACTTAGCTGCATGTTTCTCCATATAACAAAGCCTGGCAGGTATTAGATATTGAGTTTCTTTACCCAGGCACATTCATTGTGTGGTAATCGTGTTGTCACTGTGACCAGTAATCCAACACTAACCATGATCCAAGACAACATCTCCAGGGGCTTGGCATTACCTCTGGGCCTCTCAGTTGGTGTCTAAAACACTTTTGCTTTCTCTTCCCACCAACTGTGCCACTTATTTTTGGTACCCTGTGAAATTTAAGAGTCAAGTAACCAAAATGGCATACAAAGAAGTGTCCATAAATCATTGATTCGGCTCCAGACAACAACTGGGTGTAATAATGGCAGCAGTCTGACTGCTTCTACTTCATACAACTTTGTGATTGCGATAGAAAAGGAGCAAGAATTATGTGCCTCATTATGTGTCTCATTAACAAATCTGCGTTTTCTAATCCATTACATTAATCATTTTATTTATGATAACAACATAAATAATGATAACAACATAAATGTTCTCAAGACTGGGATTAATTAGACAAACATTTAGTCACTTGCCCTAATGGTGTCGGTAACGAAGAGAACAAGAACAAGTTCCTGGATAACAATGGACTTCTGAAAAGAAATGTGCAATGCAATTTTTCACAATATTTCATCTATTGAGAATATATTTTTCTTTTTGTCATTTGTTTCTACAACTCAAAAAGAACAAATATAGAGACTGTATACCTGGGATGTAAACCACCTGTTCCCAGGCAGTTGTTGAGGCTGATTTCACTGACATTCTGAACCCTGTCTCTGCGGATATTTCTATCCTCTGTGGAGATTGAATTTTACCAGAGGCTGGTAGGGGTATGTAGACATGGCTCCATTTGAAAAATATATGGAAACTATTGCCTAAAGGAAAAACACAACAAAAACCCATTATACTTTTTTTCAGTTCCTAATCCATAACGTCTGAAAAGTATACTTCACAAAAAAATGAAAAACTCACTCTCTTGTTGTTCCAAAGTTTCTTCTGCGGAGCACATTGAGATATTCTGAAGACCTTTTCCATATAAATACACTGAATTAGGAATAAAGCAACAGAACAGTGCTCAATATGGCTTTTGCACTGTATTTCAAGTCTTCAGAAGCAATTCATTGGTTTTGTAAGAAGAACGGACTGAAATTTAAATGATTTGCTCCAGTAAGCTGCTACAACTAAATAATCAAGTCAGTGAGTTGAATTAATGAACAAGATCAATCTGATCCAAAGACTCAGGGCTGCGTTTTCCAAAAGTATTGTAAGCCTACGTTGACTGTAGAACCATTGTCACCAACGGAGCTACGATCAAACTAAGCTTATGACGCTTTTTGTGAAACGCAGCCCAGATCAGTTTAAAGAAGAAAATCACACTAAATCAAATTAACATTAAAAAGATCTGATTCTACTATCCGTTCACAAATCTAACATTGTTCCTTGAATGTGCCAAGATGGCAAAGATTTTAGTGAATAATGACTTTGATTAGGTCTGTTCCTCACATTTGTGTATCAGATCAACGCCATCTCACGGCAATTTGTACATATTTTATGAGGTGGCTAACACGTATGAATTTGTACGACCTGACTTGTACGATTTTGTACAATTTGCCTAGACCCCAGTGACGGGTAGGTTTAGGGGCAACTAAAGCTATTGGGGAACTTGTAAAACATGTACGATTTAGCCAAAAACATATGAATTCATATAATTTTGGAACTTGTAAAATATGTACGATGTAGCCAAAAACGTATGAATTCATATGAATTGGGAACTCATAAAATATGTATGATTTAGCCAAAAACATATGAATTCATATGCCAAAAATGTATGAATTTGCACAAGTGAGGTCGTATGAATTCATACAAATTGGGAACTCATAAAATATGTATGATTTAGCCAAAAACATATGAATTCATACAAATTGGGAACTCATAAAATATGTATGATTTAGCCAAAAACATATGAATTCATATGCCAAAAATGTATGAATTTGCACAAGTGAGGTCGTATGAATTCATACAAATTGGGAACTCATAAAATATGTATGATTTAGCCAAAAACATATGAATTCATACGAATTGGGAACTCATAAAATATGTACGATTTAGCCAAAAATGTATGAATTCGTACAAGTGAGGTCGTTTAGATTCATACAAATTGGGAACTCATAAAATATGTATGATTTAGCCAAAAACATATGAATTCATACGAATTGGGAACTCAGAAAATATGTACGATTTAGCCAAAAACGTATGAATTCATATGAATTGGGAACTCATAAAATATGTACGATTTAGCCAAAAATGTATGAATTCGTACAAGTGAGGTCGTTTAAATTCATACAAATTGGGAACTGATAAAATATGTAGGATTTAGCCAAAAACGTGTGAATTCATATGAATTGGGAACTCATAAAATATGTACGATTTAGCCAAAAACGTATGAATTCGTACAAGTGAGGTCGTTTAAATTCATACAAATTGGGAACTCATAAAATATGTATGATTTAGCCAAAAACATATGAATTCATACGAATTGGGAACTCAGAAAATATGTACGATTTAGCCAAAAACGTATGAATTCGTACAAGTGAGGTCGTTTAAATTCATACAAATTGGGAACTCATAAAATATGTATGATTTAGCCAAAAACATATGAATTCATATGAATTAGGAACTCATAAAATATGTACGATTTAGCCAAAAATGTATGAATTCGTACAAGTGAGGTCATTTAAATTCATACGAATTGGGAACTCATAAAATATGTATGATTTAGCAAAAAACATATGAATTTATGTGAATTGGTAACTCAGAAAATATGTACGATTTAGCCAAAAACGTATGAATTCGTAAAAGTGAGATCGTATGAATTTGCACGAATTAGCCACCTCATAAAATATGAAAATACATAAAGTACGAATTGCTGAGATCAGGCTGATCAGACTGTAATGTGTAGTAACTGATTACATGTAATCTAGATTATGTAATCAGATTCCAAAAGATTACGATTTATTAGATTAGATTAGATTTTTAGATTAGATTGTCTAGATTGTATTACATTTTTAAAATACTCATATTCAGAGTACAGTTACTTTTTTACTGGATTACATGATTACACATTCACACAATAACAATAAATTGTTCATGATTTATTAATCCTCTCTAATTCTTCTTTTTCATCTTTTAAATTTTCCTTTGTAAAATAACCTACTGCTTATATACATTCAGAAAGTCTTTCAGTTTTGTGGACACTGACACAAACACCAGCCACAAATTAGGTGGCTTCAAAGGGATAGTTCACCCAAAAAATGTAATTCTGTCATTAATGACTCACCCTCATGTTGTTCCAAACCCGTAAGACATTCGTTCATCTTCAAAACACAGATTAAGATATTTTTGATGAAATCTGAGAGCTTTCTGACCCTGCATAGACAGCACAACTACCATGTTCAAGACCCAGAAAAGTAGTAAAGACATCATTAAAATGTTTGGTCTATGTGACCTCAGTGGTTCAAATGTAATTTTACAGGATACAAGAATACTTTTTGTGCTCAAAGAAAATAATCTCTAAAATCTCTTCTGTGTCAGTCTTCAACGCACGCTCTCGTAGCTTCATAAAATTACGGTTGAACTGATGTCACATGGACATGGACTTTTTTAATGATGTCCTTACTATCTTTCTGAGCCATGAATTTGGTAGTTACGTTGCTGTCTATGCAGGGTCAAAAAGCTCTCTGATTTTATTAAAAATATCTAAATTTGTGTATCGACGACGAACGAAGGTATTACGTGTTTGGAACGACATGAGAGTGAGTAATTAATGACAGAATTTTCATTTTTGTGTGAACTAACTCTTTAATTACACAGAAAATTGAGAGCCCACACATTATTTGACCACTGGATTTACAAAACTCATTTCAATTTTAGGATGTGTTTTCGTTTAACATTTCAACACTACTGACAAAAACATTTTTTTTAAATTTGAATTTACTCTTATTTAATCTATGTGTTATTTAATCAATGTTTTTGTAAGGCTTTTGTCATTCAAACACATTAAACTGCACAAAATCACATTATTCCTTATGTCTATGTAATGCAGGGTACCCAAACGTTTTTTGCTAGACAAATCTCTTTAACCTAATAAAATTACTTGAAGTAACCCCTACGATTTTAAAGTAAGAAGTTAAGTAACACATTTAAATATTCAGTTTGAAAGCAATCTAAAAGTAATCAAAAAGTAGTCTGATTATATTGCCTGAAATGTGTAATGGATTACATTAAGTACTAAGTACAATTTTTGTCATGTAATTTGGAGTCAGTAATGTACTACAATTTTAAGTAATCCACCCAGCACTGCTATCAGATGACTTCAGAAGGCCTAGTAACACAGACCATTTTTGAATCCTTTTCAAACCTTAAAACCTCAGACTCCATGAAAGAAATCTTAAAATGAAAGAGAAGCCTTAAAAAAAATTCAGTCATTAATCACTCACCCTCATGTGTTTCCAAACCCGTAAGGCGTTCGTTCATCTTCAGAACACAAATTAAGATATTTTTGATTAAATCTGAGAGCTTTCTGTCCCTGCATAGACAGCAACACAACTGACACGTTCAAGAAAGAAAGGCAGAAAGGAGATTGTTAAAATAGTTCATGTGACATTAGTGGTTCAACCCTAACTATATAAGAATACTTTTTTTGTGCAAAGAAAACAAAAATAACAACTTTGTTCTTTGTCTTCGGTGTCAGTTTTCGACACGCATTCACAAGAGTACCACGACGCATGCACATGTCAGTAGCACTGCGATCTATGCGGGGTCAGAAAACTCTCGGATTTCATCAAAAATATCTTAATTTGCGTTACAAAAATGAACACATATAAAGGAATGCTAAATTTGTCAACAACTTGCAGATTATCTGTAAAAATCATCTATCCCGATACACAATATGGGATATTTACTTAATAGCATGTGTAATCATAAACCAGATTGCTTTATTTTCTCAGACAAGTATTCATTCTTATTCATCCTTGATTCATTTATCTGGCTGCTTTTTTTTGTTGTGTAATTACCAAATGATGCCTCACAGCCAGTTTAGGGTTTGGATAATCCTTACAATAACATCCTCCAGCGAGGTGCCTTGTCAGGCCTATCTGTTTAAACTTCATGAGGAGGACTCGGGGTCAACCACCCAGACATATCTCTCACATTACACTGACCATTCAGACGGTCTGGAAACCTTCATTGTCGATTACTAATGGGTCACTTAGTCACTATGCTTCCCAGTTCACTGCAGCTCTTTGAAGTTTAAAGAGTTTTTTGAATCATAAAGTTTTAAAACGAAACAATACTAGAAAGTAAACAAACAAATGATTCCAAAAGCTAACCATTTAATGAGAAACTAGACGGATGAGTGTTGCATGAATGACAACGGTTCAGCCCAGTTTTGGAATCAAAGAGATTTTCATGGGAGAATTATTGTTTCTAGAACTTCGTAAGCGAGCGAAATCCTTCCTTTGGAATCAATTCCAGCTGAGCCAGTTAAACATCCAAATGCTCCAGAGAGAACAGAACAAAAACTACTGTCAAGCAATCTTGTACTCATACGCAGATATAAATAGGCCCATGCAAACATCAGGGATGCATCTCCATAAATACAGAAACACAATAGCAGCTATTTCATGTGGCTTTCAAAGCTACATGATTTACCTTGAATTCGTTTTGACTGTGGGAATCTAATGCAGGATGTTCTGCTGACATGTTTTAATGGCCTCTTGAGGAACCTTTGAGTTCCTCCTCCTCCTCCCTTAAATGATGTTTTGAATTGCTTCCATGAGTCTGGGACGGAGAGTGCCAACAATGCTTGCCAGTAACACAGACACCCTCGTGCCAGAGCGATTTAAAGAAAAGAAGCGAAACCTTCCCTCATTCTCCGGGAACTTACTACTCTCTACTGGACCTCTGGTGCATGACATCCATTATAGTGCTTGAAAGTACTTTCATCTGCTGCTGCAATGGTATCAATGCTGTTTTTGTCACTTTTTTTAAAATCTAATTTTATGAATATTTTGTGATATGTGCAAAAGTGAATTTTATAATAAAGCATCTACTAAGCATGAATTGCAAAAATGGAAATACATCAGGAGTTCGCTTGGAAGATCTTCAAGACCAACTCTTAGAAATTAGAGATTAGATCATAAGCAAATTTTATTATTTATCTATAAAATTTTAATATTTAATATTAAATATTACATTTCATAAAACCTAGTATGTAAATGGAGCAAGGTTATTAAAGGAGAACTCCACTTCCAGAACAACATTTTACAAATAATTTACTCACCCCCTTGTCATCCAAGATGTTCATGTCTTTCTGTCTTCAGTCATAAAGAAATTATGGTTTTTGAGGAAAGCGTTTCAGGATTTTTTTTTTTTTTTTCCCCATATAATGGACTTCAGTGGTGCTCCTGATTTTGTACTTGCAAAATACAGTTTAAATGCAGCTTCAAAGGGCTCTAAACGAACCCATCCACGGAAGAATGGTCTTATCTAGTGAAACGATCAGTCATTTTTTTTTTTTTTCTAAAAATAAAATTTGTATACTTTTTAAGCACAAAAGCTTGTGTAGCATTAGCTCTGGGGTGCGTAATAATTCCCCCAGAACTAGGCGACTTTAACACTGTTGCCGCGGGTTGTTTTCGATGTCCACGGGTTGAAACAACCCCAATATCATGATATTTAGCCTCATAAATGCAAATTTAGCAGGGAACCCTGACAAAAAAACGTTTATTTTTTCCCCTGGAACGCGATTAAACAAAGTTCAACAGAAAGTTTAACGTGTATTTTAACAATATTATTTTTGCAAATGTTCACATTCTTCTCCACTTTAATGAATATATGTGATTTTTGATGTTGGAGGTTTTGGACACCATAAGCCTTATTCGAACGGTAATTGTTTTTTATGTGGGCGACCGTAAAAAAACAACTGAAAAACAACAACATTCTGGATTCGGACAGCAATAAAATCACCAAATAACTCCTGTAAATGTTGAAAATAGCTTACGACCTCATGAAAAATAATTATTATCCAAATAGGGCTTAAGTGACACTTATATCACTGTCATAAATTATTGCACCACATATATTTTTTAGACCTCTTCTGAGCACTATTTCACTTTTCTGAGCAATTGTATTAGTGTTGTCAAGTCTTTTAAGTGTTGTCAATTTTTAAATGTTGTAGTGGATGTACACTACCAGCCAAAAGTTTTTGAACATTAAGATATATATATATATATATTATTTTTTAAAGTCTCTTCTGCTCACCAAGCCCGCATTTATTTGATCCAAAATACAGCAAAAGCAGTAATATTGTGAAATATTTTTACTATTTAAAATAACTGCTTTTTATTTAAATATATATTTTTAAAATGCAATTTATTCCTGTGATCAAAGCTAAATTTTCAGCATCATTACTCCAGTCTTCAGTGTCACATGATCCTTCAGAAATCATTCTAATATGTTGATTTTCTGTTCAAGAAACAGTTATAATTGTTACTATTATTATTTTAAACAGCGGAGTACATTTTTTGATGAAACGAAAGATCCAAAGATCAGCTTGGATTTAGTATAATTTTTTTTTTTTCTTTGGGGAAAGAAATCATAGAAATTAATAATTCTATTTAGCAAGGATGCTTTAAATTGATTAAAAGAATTATATTTCAGCTAAATGCTGTTCTGAACTTTCTATTCATCAAGGAAAACTGAAAAAAAAAATCTACTCTGTTTTCAACATAATAATAATAATAATAATAATAATAACAATAAATGCTTTTTGAGCAGCAAATCAGAATATTAGAATGATTTCTGCTTTAAAATCATAGGAATAAACATTTTATAATATATTCAAGTAGAAAACAGTTGTTTTAAATAGTAAAATATTTCAAAATTGTACTTTTTTCTGTACTTCGAATCAGATAAATTAAAGCCTGGTGAGCAGAAGAGAGAGGGAAAAAAAACAAAACATTAAAAATCTTACTGTTGAAAAACGTTTACTGGTAGTATGAATTCATTTCTCCACAGATTTCCTAGCAGTAGTTCAACACGTCACATATAGTGTTTCATTTTTTTTAATAAACAATGTTTGGTTTATTATTGTTATCTAAAATATTTGAAATAACAAGTCCTTAAATGGATGTTTAAATGTAGTTTACAAATCCAAATGCCAGTAAGTAGCAGGAAGTAAATTCCTGTGAGATTCAAATTACAGCATGACACAGCCTGCACCATTAAACTGGCCCAAATTCAAATAGCAGTTTGCAAATATAGTAATTTCCTCCCATCTGACATTTTATTCAGTAAAGTCACTGTGCTTGTGACCTCCTGGTATTCCCCCAACTTTTGGCCCCTAGTCCTCTAACCCAAGTCAATAAATAGAAACACAATTTATGCATGCTTTTTTTCCTGGCTACAATCATTCTGCATGTGCCTAATACAAAGGTAACACATAAACTGACAAGAACCCCTAATATTATATAAATAACATAATATTACATTTCTTTATATAAAAGTTGCAGTCAAAGAAAGCAAGAATTAAACATTTTTGTCTAAAAATGCCATTCCTTTTGTACCCACTAGAGGGGCTAATGCTCAAGACAAGATAACACTACAATAAATCTTATTTGTAGCCTCACCTTGCCTTTAATTTTTTTTTTTATTAAACACTATTCTATATATACTGGGCTTTTACTGTATGTTATGTTCAAAGAATACTACCACTTTTACAACTGAACTTGTCTTAGCAACTTTATTGAGATTCACACTCAAATCGGTCCAATTCATCGGCCAAACATCACACATTTGTATTTTCCATATAAACCGGGAATGTATCAAGTAAAGATTATGAAAGTGCAAATACCATTTCAAGGATTAGGTGCTTAACAATATAAAATCTGTAATGGATTACAAAATGTGCTTTCCCCCCCCACCCCAAACAAACAATAGCCACCCAATTCCCCAAACAATAGCCTCGACACTCGAACGGTCTTTTGTCAAGAAAACATGATCTATTTTTATTATAATTACTTAATGCACAGCATACTGTCACATACAGGACAACTTTTGTAATTCACTTTTTTTTTTTTTGTCATGTCTGGACAGATCTATCATATGCTTAATTTGAACAGACATTAGCTCCACCTCCACCTTTGGCGACGTACATTATTAGTCCGAAGAAATACTGCGATTTAGTGAGTTTAACCCATTCCGATCACACATACAAACTGTACATACAGAAAAAAATTCATGTGTGCACTCCCCCAAATTTTAACGAATGGAATGATTCCAAAAAACCACTTAACGGACAGGTTTGCCTTCATTTTCACTTTGAAAAGTTTACGCAGTGCAATACTGCATTAGGACATAAAGCCTGATCTACATGACAAACCAAACAACCAGTCAAATCCAATACAACGGCAAACCTACGAGCTAAGATGGGTTATTCCATAGCTGAAATGTGAGCTAATTTTGTGCAAATTTTGCTTAAAACTTAGTGCTGCTGTGATTTAGCTATTTTATCAGAAAAGTTGGGCAGGTGTTCGTAATGAAAATTGAAGCAAAACATTCTGTTAATTTGTTTTAAATGGCTTTGAACAATTATTTCAGCAGACACGTTTTAAGTAATAAGCAAATATTGAAAAGTGGCACTGTGTTATTACAGTTTGATATATATACATAAAAAATATATATATATATATATTGGCGTTCATTAATTTTTTTTTTTTTTCCTACTGTCTCCACTACCTTCATCTTCATTCATTTTTAAGGACATTCAATTTTAAATAAATA
The DNA here is from genome assembly GCA_036247105.1 of Cirrhinus mrigala. Classification (NCBI taxonomy): domain Eukaryota; kingdom Metazoa; phylum Chordata; class Actinopteri; order Cypriniformes; family Cyprinidae; genus Cirrhinus; species Cirrhinus mrigala. The sequence continues at coordinate 27,306,553 of CM070022.1, forward strand.
GAAAATTCATTTCCATAATTTATTGTAGAGAAATACCACAGTTAAATTAATTGTAAAAAAACTTTAATTGTGGGTGACTTCCACCATATGTAGAAATGTAAATCTGAAGCTAAAACAGCTTCTGGCCATCACACTGAAAATGTCTTTGCCTCGACCGAAAGATTTATAGATGAGACCTCAGAGACTCTGAGGAGAAAAGTGGTTTCGAAAACACAAATTCATTCATTTCTATTTTTATCTGACATTTAAATTTGAGTTTGATATTTTTTTAAAATGTGGCCATGTGGAAATCACAAAGGATTAGTTCACTTTCAGAATAAAAATATCCTGATTATTTATTGACCCCCATGTCATCTAAGATGTTCATGTCTTTCTTTCTTCAGCTGAAAAGAAATTAAGGTTTTTGAGGAAAGCATTCAAGGTTTTTCTCCATACAGAGGACTTCAATGGGAACCAACTGGTTGAAGGTCGAAATTGCAGTTTCAACGCAGCTTCAAAAGACTCCACACGATCCCAGCCGAGGAATAAGGCTCTTATGTAGTGAAACAATTGGTCACTTTCTAAAAAATATTAAAATTTATATACTTTTAAACCACAAATGCTTGTCTTGCACTAGCTTGACTTGATGCATTACGTAATGACGCTAGAAAGGTCACGCGTGACACAGGCGGAAATACTGACCCATTGTTTACAAAGCTAACGTACAAAGAAAGTCAAACGCCTTTTACAAAAAGGTTGGATGATTTTGAATTTGGAGAAGAAAATGAGACTAAGTTTTTCACCCTAGCCTACTTTTTTGAATGAGCATTTGTGTTTTTTTTTAGAAAACAATTGATCATTTTGCTAGACTTTTGCAAGACTGATGAAACTGCATTGAAACTGCAATTTGGACCTTCAACCTGTTGAAGTCCACTACATGAAGAAAAATCCTGGAATGTTTTCCTCATAAACCTTAATTTCTTTTTGACTGAAGAAAGAAAGACATGAACATCTTGGATGACATGGACATGAGTAAATAATCAGGAAATTTTTATTCTGGAAGTGAATTAATCCCTTAAAACAGAATGAACAGTATCTGATTAAATATAGAAGTATTTAATCCATAAACGTGTTTGAGTTCATTATTTCATTCTTTTTTTTTTTTTTTTTTTTTTTAATAATTGCTTTAAAAACAATCTGGGAGAAGGGGCCAGAGGCATGCTAAAGGACAACCGAACATGTATAAAAATGTCTTTTTTAAAAAACATTGAGCTCAGTTTGCTTAATCGCCACTTGAAAGTACAAGTACGATGTGTATTGGATCTTCCCACACTCTGGGCTCTGAGCGCAAGAGAGCGGCTATAAATAAAGAGAAGTTTCACAGAAAAGGCACTGTGATAAGTTGCAAAGACAAAACGTTTTCCAGATCCGGCGCGGTGCTCCTGAACCGAGTTTCACCCCGCCGGTACTTTCCATTCTAATTAACCGGAATGACGGATTACAGTGATTACGTTTGACCAGAAAAAGAAAAGTCGACTGCTAGGCCCTCAGCAGCAGGCACGATCAGCACGCCGTCCGCTCGGCGTGTGCTAGCCAGTGTTTTTTTGGCACCTACAGTATCTTTTACATCCTTTTTAAATCAGGCAAACTCACACCGAATACCTGTTCTATACAGTAGACTTTTCTGACTACCTCACTTCCTGTTCCTGCTTTCTGGACTCTTTTTAAAAGTGTTTAACACTCCAGGATCTGAACAAGTTTTTTTTAGTGAGCAAACAACACATGCCTCATAAGCACAAAGGCCTGAAACACACGAGTACTGAGCGAGTACTCAAAAACGGTTTCGATTTCTACATATCTGACAATACAAAGCTTCTCGTCATGATTAATCTTGTTCTTCGAGATCCGGCAGCTACTTCAAAAAAAAGTGGCTTAGCTAGTCAGTTTTTCATACAAGGTGTACTTGACCCTCCCATTCAGAGGAGCTACTGCTAGGCTGGTCGGGGTCTGAGTCACATTTCGGGGTGTCGGAGTGACACGGGTTCAAGCCGCTCGGACTTTCGCCCAATTCAACGGACGAAGCAGGAGGTACCGGACACATATCGAGACCTACCAGGTCTAACTGTGTCGGTCTGACGGGCTCACGCTCTCCCGTGACGATACCGGAGTCAAACTCATGCTCGGCCTCTCTATCGCCCCCCGTTGTCCACTGTGGAACGGCGCCGTCAGTCTGCTCCGATGTCATCCTCACCGACTGAGCGGTGAATTCACCAGCCGAAGGAACCAAACTGATATTCTGCGGATTCATGTCATGAAACCAAGCCATGATGTTGCCTAGAAGGTTGGCGTTGTCTGAATTGAAATCGGAGGCTTCCATACGCCCCGGAGGAGCTTGGAAGGGGCCCTCAGCGGATTCACAGGAAGGATTGTTGAGATTGTCATAACGCAAAGGGACATTCTGGCCGCTGATATTACCGAGCTTCTTTAGGCTGTCACCCACCTCTAACAGCTCGGAGCTGCTCAGGGCAGCACGGGGCACGTCTATCCCGCACAGCACCGGGTCCAGCCGTGTGGGCAGGGATGTTCCGATGGCCCCCAGAGATGCTTCGTTTGTGAGGATCTCTTGAGCATCAACGCCAGCACCGCCTGCAGTCAGCCCAGACTCCTGCAGAGAAAGCTGGATGGCCAACAGGATATTCGGATCATCCTCGTCTAGAGAACTGTGAGGCTGAAAGGTAAAAGATCAGATGTCCCTCTCAGCTCTTAGAGGATTTGTGATGTTCCACCAGAGAACATATGATAAAAGGGTCTCAACTCACCATGGGGAGACCCGGTCTCTGACCACCACCGATTTCTTGTGTGTCTGTAAAAGAAGAGAAATAGAAAATGTTTTGTTTAGTCTGACTGCTAGTGCAGTTTTACTGTCATTGAGTACTCGCTCTCATGTCCTTCCAAACCCATAAGACGGTCGTTCATCTTCAAAACACTTATGATATTTTTAATGAAAACCAAGAGCTTTCTGACCCTGCATAGACAGCATTGCAACTATCACGCTCAAGGCCCATGAAGGTAGTAAGGACATAGTTAAGAAACTCCATGTGACATCAGTGGTTCAACTGTAATTTTATGAAGCTACAAGAATACTTTTTGAAAAAAATGACTTTATTCAACAATTTCTTCTCTTCCGTGGCAGTCTCCACCACCATTCACAAGACTATCAGGACGCATGCATGTGGTGCTGCTGACGCAGGAGCCGGCATTCTGACGTAGAACCCAGATGTGCTGTGCCTTGTTTACAAGCAGAGGATGACTCTGACGCTGTACATAAAACAGTCCTCATAAACATGTCTGAAGTTTTCGACAGAGGATGACTTGCAATTTTTTGCCCAGCCTTACTTATTTGAACCAGAATATACAGATAAGGAACTACAGGTCTCTAGACTGCGACCGAAATGGTTGCATCTGCTCCATACAGCGCCAGCAGCATGCATTGCAGAGCCATGGCACATTGTAGCAGGAGTCAGATTTTACTGATCATGTGAAGAGAAGCTCTTTCAGTGCGAGTGCGAAGGTGTGTGAGGCAAAAATTACGAGAACATTGAGGAAACGATGGCAGATGGAGGATTTGGTGTTCAAGCTGAAGTAAAGTAAGGGTGCGTTCACACTTGTAGTTCGGTTCGTTTTTGGTTCACTTAGTCTGGACCAAAAAGGAAAATGATACATTTGGTCTTGGTCTGCTTAGCGTTCACACTGGCATTTTTGACAGCGAACCTAAAGATACCGAACCTAATGGCATAGTGATACGTTCACAACCTGATTGGTTGGGTTGAATGACATATTTTGTGACGGAACTCACCGAACACTCTAAGCAAATGGAAAAGGTGCATTCAACTTAAACGGCACTGCGTGTGTATTAAATCAAAGTACTAATTCACTGATCGCTCTGCTCAGTACCACTTAAAGCCGAATACAATATACGCTGTCTGCTGGACTAAGCGCGCTCGCTGTTGCATGTATGATTTTATTTTCACCACCTGCGAACTCACAAAGAGCTCATATAAGGCACTTTACCTCCTTGTTGCTCCATGTTTGCCCTCTGCTCATTTTGTTCTGGATACACCGCTTGTTCCCTTCATGAAATCATGTTGCATAGTGTCGCATCTTGTCGTTACTTCCTAAAGTGTTTGGTCCATGTTCGTTAGGAAGTGGACCGAGACCCACCTTTTTAGCTTGTTTGGTACCCACCAGGGTTCGGATGGCAGCGTTCACACTTACTCAAATGAACCACACTAACAGAGCAATCGCACCAGAGTTTGTTTTAATCGAACCAAAAATGACTAGTGTGAACACACCCTAAAACACTTCGAAAAGCTTGTTATCTTTGCTGTTTACCTCACATTACGCTATGGAGGCTTTCTTTTATTTATTTATTTTTTATTAAGCGTTTGCTAAACGTTCTGTAATTTATTAGTCGGTATATAATACAGCATGTGGTGTGTGCCATGTCTCATCTTATTCGTTTTTTGTTAATAAACATTGTGCAAGCTAGTTTTTCATTGTAGCCTACTGTTTTATTGTTGTAGCGCTTTTTAATTAAGCATAACAATGAATCCATCTTTTATTTTAGTCTTAAAAGTGAAAGGTGTATAGATATAAGCAAAACAGACAATTATCTCTTTTTTTTGTAAAATGTGATTTTTTGTAGAAAATGTTCTACGTCAGAATCTACTGATTCGTGTGTCAGCAGCGCCACATGCATGTGCCATGGTACTCTTGTGAACGCACGTCAAAGACTGAAACAGAAGAGGTGAAATTGTTGAGTGAAGTTGTTCATTTTGTTTTCTTGGTGCACAAAAAGTATTCTCGTATCTTTATAACATTACAGTTGAAACACTAATGTCACATGGACTATTTTAAGGATGTCCTTACTAGCCTTCTGGGCCTTGAACGTGTCAATTTCATTTGCGTTCTGAAGATTAACAAAGGTCTTACGGTTCAGAACGACATGAGGGTGAGTAATTAATGATAGCATTTTATTTTTTGGTGAACTATCGCTTTAAGAAACCTTAACAAATGTTAATAAATGCTGTAGAAATGATCTGCTCACTGCTTGTCCATGTTAGTTAATACATTAACTAACGCTAACAAATTACACCTTACTGTAAAGAGCTCCAGTCTGCATCTGTCTATCCAGATATACACAGCAAATATTTGATGTAATCAAATATTTGAAGTATTAAATGCTCACTATTCGTCACAGCTGTATTTTGGAGCAAGTGCACATGACTGAGGCCAACTGAGGCCAACTATAGTGAATATAGTGTATAGATGAAGGATGAACCTGAACTACAATCGCCTTATCTAGGTACATTAGTCAGACTTCACAGAAATCAGACATAAGGTTTCAGCCAAACTGAAGCGTTTACATGTCGTTTTAAGAAGAATGAAATCAAACATGTAAATGTACTTATTGTGAACTATCCTTTATGGAAAAGATGTGCATTTAACTGTATTGAATGCACACTCACAGTGTACTTAAAATCTGAAACAGCGAGTAAGAAATTCACCCCATAACATTTATATTCCTCCAAAAAAACTCTAGACTGCAAAAGAAGGTGGTGATAAATAGGTTTACAGTGCAATTTCTGCTGACTTCACTATGCAGAGGACTTTACTTGCAGCTGATTCAACTATGGGCACCAGACTGAAAACACATTCATAAAATGTACCTAAAGTGCTGTGGCCTGGGTCATCGGGGTCAGGTGTGTTGCTGCGGAGGCTGGCCATGTCTCCTCTCCTGCGCTGCCTGTGTCTGCGTCTGTACTGGAACTCAGCATACGCCTACAACACAAAACCACACACAACAGCATTTCAAAGCTGCTTCAAGAGGAGTACCAGCATTCCCACTGGACCCTGTGAATAAAAGTCAGACTCTCAGAGGAGCCCTACAACTCTTTACAGGAATTCTGTTGTGCGGCAGCATCAAAGTTCAGAGCTACTGGTGTCGTCATGTCAGAATAACAGACAGACGCTTTGAGCAAGTCAAAAAAGCCTTGAATAGTTCAAAACAAAAATGAAAATAATGGCCTTATTACTCACACCTTGTCATTCAAAACCCTTATTAAAATATTTTTTAGTAATGTATAAATATCACACAAAGCTATGACTTTAGAAGATGTATATAATATATAATATAATATAATATAAAGATTATTTTTATAATATTTTTAAGCATCACAAAACTAGCATTATATTATAGTATTTTAAAATATCTTGAAACTATGATATTGTAATATATTTAGTACATCATTTATGCTATATTCTAATTTCTCTAAAGTATTAGGACAGCTTAAATTTAATATGGAATACTTTTATATTTTTAAGTATCATAATATTATATTATATTATATTATATTATATTATATTATATTATATTATATCATATTATATTAATTTATATTACATTATATTATATTACATTACATTACATTACATCATAGTAAGACTACTTTTATGGTATTTTTAAGTAAGTATCACAAAAACTAACATTACATTATGTTATTTTATATCTTAAAAAAATCAAATTATAATACATTTATTTAATTATTTATGCTATATTCTAATACTTCTAATGCCATATGACCTATCATAAAAATGTAATATAATATAATATAATATAATGTAATGTAATAATGTAATATACAACATAACATAATATAATATAACAAAATAATATAATATAATATATTACATAATATAACAACATAACATAACATAAGGACTACTTTTATGGTATTTTTAAGTATCACAAAACTAACATTATAGTATATTATATTATTTTATAATCTTTTTATAATTTTTAAAACTGTGATATTATAATATATTCATTACATCATTTATGCTATATTCTAATTTATTAAAGCCATAATATGACAGCTTAAAAATATAATATGGACTACTTTTATATTTTTAAGTATCATAAAATTATATTATATTATATTACATTATATTATATTATATTATATAATATGATCTTGAAACCACGATATTACATTTATTACATTATTTATGCTATATTCTAATTATTCTAATGCCATATTTAAATTTAATATGGACTACCTTTGTATTTTGAAGTATCAAAAATAACATAATATAATATAATATAATATAATATAATATAATATAATATAATATAATATAATATAAAGACCACTTTTATGGTATTTTTAAGTATCACAAAACTAACAGATTATGTTATTTCGTAATATCTTTTTAACTATTATGTTATAATATATGTATTACATTTTTTATGCTATATTCTAATTCTTCTGAAGCCATATGACAGCTTAAATTTAATATGGATTACTTTTATATTTTAAGTATCATAAGAATATAATATATATAATATAATATAATATAATATAATATAATATAATATAATATAATATAATATAATATAATATAATATAATAGACTACATATTACATTTTAATGGTGTTTTATGTCCTTAAAGCTTTAAAGCTCCAATCTCATTCATACTAACTGCATGGAAAACAGTGACCAGCATATTTTAAAAATTCTTCTTTTATATTCCATGAAAATAAAGAGACAAACAGCTTGAAATGACATGAGGGTGAGTAAAAGATGCCAAAATTTTCAGTTTTTGGAGAACTAATCCTTTAAGCTCGTCGAATCATCTACATATCCAAACAGTCTGACACTCTGTAAAGAAATTTACTACAAAACCAACAAGAGATAGCATTTCAGTGTATATGTGTCATTATAATCTATTTAAAATTTAATCACCAATCATAACTCATCTATACTGCACTTCTTCCAATTTTATTTTCACCACAGGTCGACAAACTCCCAAAAATAAAAAAGTCTTACATCTAAACCAAACTGAAGCTGCATGCAGTAAGCATGCAATAAATAAAACAGCAAACTAAAAAATTAAAAAATGTACATTTAGGAAATTCATTCCTGAGAGGTACCGCTCAAGCATCAATAATAAAAAAGTTGAATAAAGTGCATCACTATTATTCCTCTTTCTACAAGCCATAAATCCAGAGCAAAATGAAACTGCGCCATAGCCTGCATACATGATTTCAAAAGAAGAGCAGCGACCAGCAATACAGACTGCTGAAGTGGTGGCCTGGTTCACCTTGGAACGTCTGCAAAAACGCATATTTCGTGACCTTTCATGAAACAGTCAAAGCAAAAAGCAGAAAACTGCCTTTTGAAGTTACAACACCAAAGGCATCTTTTAGAAGATCATGTCGGGATACATTTAACGTAAAAGAAAAAGCTCTGGTTTTCCAGATGACGTTAAAACGGCATAAGAATTCTTAAACTGGTGTACACAGCAATCGTCTGAAATATTGAACAGCGGCAAGAATGAACAGAAAGAACTAAACCATGCGACCAAAAAAAAGTGGACAATGACATTAGTGATGGAGTGTACATGATAGGTGCCATTCCACTGTTTGTTTAGCCGTTCCTGGGATGGGATCTAATGAGGATTCTTTAATACCTGCGGATGGCTTCCTGTATACTGACAGTGCTCTCTCGGATCAATTCCCCCGAGAAAGGCATGATTCCTCTGGATCTTTAGATTAGAACAAAATAGCGGTACACTGTTTAACATTGCAGGTCTCACACATTCACAACTGCTGCAACAGGACTACATCTTGTTCTATAGGCCGATATGCACTGCCAAAACTTCAGGCACCATACACCAGCTAACTAGATTTAACAAACTATTCCCAAAACAAACCAAACAAAAGAGTTACCTCGGGAGAAGCGAAACCCAAGTACTCCCAGTCCCATGTTCCACCAGCAAAACTGTAAACGCAAACAAAAAAGTAGGTTCCAGGTGATCCTATAAACTGTGAGTTTATAGGAAATATAATACTATGGTTAAAATTCATCAGTAAATCAAAAGCAGCCTGTAATTGAGGAAGAGGATGTTACCTGCGTCGAGGGGCTTCGGGTGAATCATTGGGTGCCACACCTCTTGCCACGGAGGCAAGAAATTCCTGCCTCTTTTGCTGCACCAGGCAGGCAGCGCGGATTATCTTATGACGAGGTGTGCGGAGGTAAGGCCGGTTGACTTTCTGTGCAAGATCTTCTGTCACCATTTCCAAGTCAGTCTAACATAACAGGAATAAGAGTATTAAATGGATAGCTCACCCAAAAATGAAAGTTACTCACTCTCAGTGCAACCTAAGTGTGTATGACTTTCTTTTTTCAGACGAATCCAACTGGAGTTATATTAATAAATGTCCTGGCTCTTCTAAGCTTTATAATGGCAGTGAATGCGTGTTGAGAATTTAAAGCCTAAAAAAGTGCATCTATCCATCATAAAAAGTACTCCACATGGCACAGAGGGGTTAATAAAGGCATTCAGAAGCAAATCAATGTGGTTTTGTAAGAAAAATATCCATATTTAAAACTTTCTAAACCCACAGTCATTTTTGGGCTTCAAAGTCTTGACCCCCATTCACTGCCATTTTAAAGCTTGAAAGGGCCAGGACATTTTTAATATAACTCAGTTTATGTTAGCCTGAAAGAAGAAAGTCATATACACTTAGGATGGCTTGAGGGTGAGTAAATCATGGGGTAATGTTTGGGTGAACTGTCCCTTGAAGTTGTCACTAAGAACACAGAACATATACAGTTGAGGTCAAAGGTTTACAAACAACTTGCAGAATCTGCAAAATGTTAAGTATTTTACCAAAATAAGAGGGATCAAACAAAATGCATGTTGTTTTTCTATTTACTACTGACCTGAATAAAATATTCCACATGAAAGATGTTTACATAATCCACAAGAGAAAATAATTGAGTTGAACATATAAAAATGACCCTGTTCAAAAGTTTACATACACTTAATTCGTAATACTGCGTTGTTACTTGAAAGATCCACAGCTGTGTTTTTTTTTTTGTTTGTTTTTTTTTGTGATAGTTGCTCATGAGTCCCTTTGTTTGTGCTGAACAGTTAAACCGCTTCAGAAAAATCCTTCAGGTCCCACAAATTCTTTGGTTTTTCAGCATTTTTGTGTATTTGAACCCTTTCTAACAATGATTGTATGATTTTGAGATCCATCTTTTGACACTGAGGACAACTGAAGGACTCATATGCAACTAATTCAGAAGGTTCAAACGCTCACTGATGCTCCAGAAAGAAAAACGACGCACTAAGAGCCAGGGGTGTAAACTATTTAACAGAATGAAAAATAAAAAGAATGCACATTGTTCTTATTTTGCCTAAATATCATTTTTTTTTTTTTCATTTAGTAATGCCCTTCAGAAGCTACAGAAGATACTTACATGTTTCCCAGAAGACGAAATAAGTTGCATTTACCCTGATCTTCAAATTCAAAAATTCTTCACACAGCTGTGGATCATTCAGGTAACAACACAGTATTAAGAATCAAGCGCATGTAAACTTTTGAACAGGGTCATTTTTATAAATTCAACTATTATTTACATCTGTGGATTATATGTAAATGTATTTTATGTGAAATATCTAATTCAGGTTCAGTATTAAATAAAAAAAAACAAGCTACATTTTGTATGATCCCTCTTATTTTAATAAAATAATTAACATTTTGCAGATTCTGCAGGGTGTATGTAAAGTTTTGACCTCAAGCATCTTTGATACTAACCTGCATAAGTTCAAATATTTCCTTTTTTGTGCTTTTGGGCTCCAGAAAGAACCCGTAAGGGTAAGAGCACTTGAGAATACGACGAGTCTTAAGTAGTTCATGCACTGCATCTTCAATGAAAGTAGTATCTGGAGGGCCACCTTCTCCTGAAACAACAGTAACACATTATACAAGTTCAAATCTAATTTAAAAAGTCTACAACACCAAGTATTAAACTTAGATCTACTGCTAAATGTAGAAGAAATCACTTTGTGAATGAAAAAGTATTTCCAGACGGTAAATTATACAAGGTTAACCATGCATTAACACAGCTTAGAAATAATTTATTAACATTGATTACATAAGTGTAGTTTTGTATCTTACTTCCACTCAGAACTTTGCTCAGTTGTTCCATCTTGTCTTTGGCCGTCTTAAGCAGGCGTTCTTCCAGCTGTAGAAAAAGATAATGAGGATAAATCTCATCTGCCTCTGGGTCATCATGTCACATCAAATGTCAGTCCACAGACTGCCAAATGTCTGTTTACTGACCATGATACACAAACCGCAGGTAAAAAAAATAAAAATAAAATAAAAAAAAAAATGATGGTTGCTCGCTTTAAATGCTATTCACACAATCTCTTCCAGCCAAGGTTTTTTTTTGGCCAGACACAGCTGCATTGGAAACCAGACTTCATGGCATTTAGTAGACAACTATGTAGACTATGTCAAATCAGGCAGATCTTTGTAGATTTTTTTATTTATTTTTTTTTTACCTGGTAGCTGTGCTCGTGGTTTTTAAAGCGTGTGTAATAGTGCATGAAGCGATCCAATTCCTGGAAGTTCTTGTGTTTCTTCTCAGCCTGCAAAAAACAAAGCAAACAAACAAAAAGACAAAAAACATTAGGCGTGTAAACGTGAAGGCACAGGCATATTCAGTTCTGAGATCTTTTTCTTTCTTCATTATTAAAAACTCTAGAACAACTCTTACTTTATTCAATAAATATATAAACAGACAAATCAGCTTGAACATGCATGTACGTATATGTACCTCAACGGTCATCTCTTTAGACTGCTCCTCCACTTGCTGAATGACCTCGTAGCGTGTGCAGCGGTAGTAACCTCCTGTGGAGGAACTGTGTTTTTTCCACTCTTCCAGACAGATCCAACAGAAATCATACTTGCACTGTACACACATACATTCTTGATTAACAACACCCACATTAAAACAAATGATTAGTCTACTTTGATGATGTCACTAGCAAATGCATACAGCAGTCTAGCAGGCAGCACACTGGGAGTTGTGGGATTTTAACAGCAAGGATTATGTGTGTTGCTAGGAAACTATCTCTCACTTTTTTTATTTTTGGAGTGCTAGTATTTGCAATGTCTTTCGCTGTTTAGTAACCTTGCAAGATTATCAAGATTGAATTAACAGTAATGCATTCCTTCCTAAGGCACATACACATTTTTTTGTTCTTTAATCAATCATGATTTCCTCATATATTATTTCTAAAGGGTGTTTTCTGTTGTCTTTGGAGTGTTACAAGCTGTCCGTGCATATATAAAATCTGTAAAGCTGCAAAGATTAAAGTCTCAAACCCAAAGAGATATTCTTATAAAAGTCATTTAAACACGCCCCCATGTCTGCGTCACGGTGTGGGAATATTTGCATAACACCACCCATATGTATACGCAATGTATACGTATACTTTTATTCTGGCTGTAGTATTGTTGCAGCCGCCACTATGTTGTGAAGACGCTGTGTGTTTCGTTGCGAAAGCAAAAGTACTTTGTTTGGCATTCCAAATGAGTACACAACTAGAAATGAGTGGTTAAGTTATATTTACAACACTGTTCCAGAACAGTACAACGCAAATATTCAAGTGTGTGCAACGCATTTTACGGAGGACTGGGAAAGTAGACTACAATGCCGGCTTTGCACAATATAAAGTGGGGCAATTCAAACTTTAGGACAATCTGGTGCTTATGACTCACAGCCTGTACGTACATTTTCATATTTAAAGAATTTGCTGCTAGCTATTCAAACGTGAGTTTTGAGCAGTGCAGAGTAGTGCTTGTTTGTTGTTTTTAAGATCTCAAATGTAGATATGTGTTATGTTTACGCAGCGCAATGAGTCATTATAATCAGTAATTATGTCCTCACTGGATGCAACAAATACCTCATTTATAATAAGTTTTATTGTTTTTGTCTCGTCATGCTGGGACACGGCATCACAACATGGTAAAGGGGCGTAACATTTCTGTCACAAGGATGAGGTATTCGGCCAATCACAACACACTGAATAGCTGATTTATCAGAGCACACCACACTTTTCAGAACGATGAGCTTTGTAAAAATTGATGCGTTTCCCTTGCAGAATCTGCGAAAATGTGATTAATTTTAACATAATAAGAGAGATCATACAAAATGCATGTTATTTTTTTTTTATTTAGTACTGTCCTGGGTAAGATATTTTAGATAAAAGATGTTTACATTTAGTCCACAAGACACAAAAAAAATAGCTGAAATCATTAAAATAACCTCCTTCAAAGGTTTGGGAAACCTTGGTTCTTAATACTGTGTATGGTTACCTGGATGAAGAAAACACGATGCATTAAGAGCCGGGGGTGAAAACTTTTTGAATTTGAAGATCAAGGTAAATTGTACTTAATTTGTCTTCCGGAAAACATGCAAGTATCTTCTGAAGAGCAGTACTAAATAGGAAAAAAATTGATATTTCAACAAAATGAGAGTTTTCACCCCCCAGGTTGTTAACACATTGTGTTTCTTTTCTGGAGCATCAGTGAATTTTTTAACCTTTTTTAACAGCTGTGTTTGAGTCTCTCAATTGTCCTCAGTGTAAAAAGATGGATCTCATAATCATACAGTCACTGCTGGAAAGGCTTCAAATATGCAAAAGATGCTGGAAAACTAAAGAATCTGGAGGATTTTTCTGAAGAACAGTGCTCAGTTTAACTGTTCAGGACAAACAAGGGACTCATGAACAACCAGACCGCAGATCATCCAGGTAACCACACAGAGTATTACAAACCAAGGGTTCCTAAACTTTTGAAGGGCGTTATTGTAATAATCTCAGCTAATTTTTTTGTCTTTTGATGATATGTAAACATCTTTTATGTAAAATATACTCAGGAGAGTACTAAATAAAAAATAACATGCATTTTGTATGATCTCTCTTATTTTGTTAAAATTATTTACATTTTCTCAGATTCTGCAGGGGGTTCCCAAAATTTCGCATGCCACTGTATGTGGAAAAAAAGGTTTTTTTGAACCTTAAACAGCGCAAACGCATTGCACCAAATACACAATGTTCTTTTTAGCGACATCATATGACCCTTTTAAAATTATTTAACATCAGCCCTCTATTGCAGAGGCATAATTTATCACCTTAATCTTAATCTAACAAAAGCATTCATTTGTAATTGCTAATAACAAGCCATAATAACAAGTAGCAATGCTTAAAATTGAATGCTTTCTACTAATCCTCATCGACCCTTCCAATCAGGTTTTCATCCAAAGTTCCATTTCTGATAGTCTTGATTTACTCTTTTCATGGCTGGCACAATTCCCTCGGTTCCCTTGGTTTACTTCCTACTGGAAGATAATATTTCATCTCTTTTGAGAAACACAACTCTTCCACTCAGGGTGTCCCGCAGGGATGTGTTCTTGGTCCTCTCATTTTTATAATCTACACTCTTTTTATTTGTCATATCAGCCCTCATGGTCTCAGTTATCACTGCTTTGCTGAGATTTATTTTACCACCTGTTCTGAAACACACCCTCCCACTCATTTGAGTCAGTGGCACTGGGAATTTTCTTAAACTAAGCACACAGGAGATTTAAAAGTAAGCGGGCCGAAACTCAGATTTGTTCATTGATTTTAAAGTTTTTGTCAATCCCTTTCAAACTTCACTGGTATCACGAATGACCCTTTGTTCACTTCCAATGTTCACACCAACTCTCTTGTCAACCCTGCATTCTACACCTCCATGACTATAAAACTCCATGACTCCACCCCATACTTAACCTGGCATATACATGAATCTATTATTATAACTTAAATAACCTTGGCACATTGCATGTGGTTACAGCCCTCATTCTTCTGAATGGGAGATTTGCAGTTGGCACAGGGTTTGGAGTTGGTGAGTAACCACAGGCAGTTGGCAGCATCTTCATACGCCTCACTTACACCTGCCACTGAAATGGAAAAAGACAGAAATAAAGTTGCTTGAGGCCCAAATCCATTTTTGGACAGGTAGGAACAGTACTTCAGGACATTTAACTGAAAAGAACAGCAAAACAAACTCACGTTCTTCTGGTTTCATATCAGTGACTTTCTGGAGCCACATCTTCCAAATTTGGCAGTCACATGGTTCATGGGCCTCTCCTTGGCACTCCCTGTGGGGAGAAACACCAGTGTGACGTCAAGCCTAAGTATGAAGGAAATTCCATTTCTATAGAATATTTTATTTGTATTCCATGCATTTTAGTTGTTGGTAGTGAATGGCTTTTTAAATATGTGTCAAACATGAGTAAAAGATTAACCTATGCTAACATATTAACGGTGTAATGTAACAAATTTCCAGGTTCAGGAGTTTGTTCTAGTTTAGCATTTAGCATTGTATTTTCCCTGACATCCACTACCTAATAAGGACAGAACGGTGATCTACCAGTTGAGAACCACTGAAAAAAAAACCACAGACTGTTGCCCACAGACGCCTTTAAACGACATCTTTCGTATTAGATTCAATCCATAATCACTCAGACAGATTAAATGTGCGAGAGAGGGGAGGGTGTTTTGACTCAAATGTAACGCTCAGATTTGGCAGAGGCAGTGATGAGATACGAGCCCACTGTGTGGGTGTGTGTATATGTCTGTGTGTTTGTGTGTTGTGGACATAAGGACCAGAGCTGTGGGAAAGAGAAACTCAGCCAGCTGCATCGCCAGAGACCACTGTGTCCAGAACATACATACAAACACACATTCTTCCTTCATTTATATATGTGTACGTAACGTGTGATCTTTTTGGCAATGTCTGTGTAACATGATTTGCACTGCAAAAATAAATGAATCCTTCAGAAACACTATTAATATTCATTCTTTAAATCATGTAGTGAACTGGAGATCCTGTTCAGAATTACAAATTCTCTCTTCTGGTATAATTTGTGTCAGTGACTGGCACAGACCAGCAGAAAAGATGGCCCTTGCCACAGTCCACCGCAGGGGCCTGGAGGCGAGGAAAACTGAGCGGGTCAGAGGTGCTGGCACCTGGCCCCTGTCCGGCCAATCGCACCGCTCTATCACAGCCAGCCCGCGGGCACCACCGGATGGCAGGATTATTCTCCACAAATGCCTGAGGAAAAAGAAGAAAAAGAGTAAAGAGGAGGATGGAGAAAGAATAGAGGAGAAAGCAAGTGAGAGAGGCATTTAAAATTCAAAAACATGCCTTATTTATTTAATATGTGGCTCTCTGTATATGTAAAATGACTGCTAAACTATATACTTAAAAATTTTACATGGCAACATGCATCTCACGCACTCTGTTGTTTTCTTAACAACACAAATTAGAATAGTAAATTCTTTACTTAATGGTTTCTGGCTATAGTAAAATGGCCTTATAAAATATTAAATGATTAGAATCATTTAAGAGATACAAACCAGTAAGAGATACAAAAAGCTAGATGAGAGGTAACTTAAAATAAAAGTTAACTAGCTGCTGAATAACATTAATAATACATTAATAATAATACTTATATTGTACTACACTATTTTTCAGTAGTTTGGGGTCTAAACATTTTTAATGTTTTTGAAATACGTCTCTTATACCCATCAAGGGTGTATTTATTTGATCCAAAATAAGACAGCAATATTGTGAAATTACTACAATTGAAAATAATTGGTTATTTTATTATATTTTAAAATGTAGTTTTTTTTTGTGATGGCAATGCTGAAGTTTCAGCAGCCATTACTCCAGTCTTCAGTATCACATGATTCATTTGAAATTATTATTATTATTATGATGATGTTGAAAACAGCTGAGTAGATTTTTTTTAAGGTTTCTTTGATGAATAGACAGATCAGAAGAACATTTATCTAAAATAGAGATCTTTTTATATATACACATATATACACACTGTAAAAAACAAAAAACAATTTGTTAAGTCAGCTTAAAATAATTTGTTACCCTGCTGCCTTAAGAATTTAAGTTCAGTCAACTCAAATAAGTTTAGTCAACTTGAAATGTCAAGTTGTACTAAGTATCAACTTAGATATTTGTGTTTGTTAAACTTTGTTAAAGTAACCCAGCTGCCTTAAAAATTTAAGTTAAATCAACTCAAATATCTAAGTTGTCACTTAGTGTAAATTAACATTTCAAATTGAATAAACTTTTTTCGAGTTGACTGAACCTAAAATTTTAAGGCAGCCGGGTAACAAATTATTTTTAGTCGACTCAACAAATTGTTTTTTTACATTGTAGTGACTTTTGAATGGTATAGTGTATGTTACAAAAGCTTTTTATTTCAGATAAATGCTGATATTTGGATATTTCTTTTCATCAAAGAATCCTGAAAAAAAATGTACTGAACTGTTTTGAATATTGACAACAACAAAAATAATAAAAAAATGTTTCTTGAACAGCAAATCAGCATATTATAATGATTTCTGAAGGATCATGTGACACTGAAGACTGGAGTAATGATGCTGAAAATGAGCTCTGATCATAGGAATAAATGAGATATGATAATTAAAATATGTTAAAATAGAAAACAGTAAAAATACTTCACAATATTAATCCTTTTGCTGTATTTTGGATCAAATAAATCCAGGCTTGGTGAGCAGAAGAGAATTCTTTAAAAAAAAAAAAAAAACATTAATAATCTTACTGTTCAAAAACGTTTGACTGCAATGTATGTGATAGACAGGTTTCTCAAACTTTTATTCCATAAATTATTATTACCATTGTCAGATGAAAATTTGTCATGTGAAGTTTAGAGAATTTGCCATGAACCTTTTTGATTAAACAAAACTAAACTAAAATGTTTCGTCCTTTCTGCCTCATCTAATTTGCTGAGTCTTGTTATGATGCTGCGATCTGAGTTAATTTTTACCAACAGCTCCAGAAGTCCGTTAGTACACTCTGACCCTGAAAATGGCTACAACAGAGCTCAGACGCCCGTGTGGAAGATTCAACATCACCATGGCAACATAATGAAAGGCTTGGGACTCCACAGCGTGAGAAGTGTCATTCTCAGACATTCTCAGATGAGAGCTGCCATTGTTACAGTTACTTCAACCCTCTCAGCTCCCATTTCAGTGTTCCACCGTTCTGGTCTGACTTCACAATAACACTAAACACACAAACTCCACTGAGAGGACTGATCTGTGTGACTGGAAAAGCAGCAGCTCTATGAAGGCAGAATCAAAACTGAGGCCTAATGCTGAATGACTGGCGTATTGCTTAATCTTCATGTTCAACTCACCATATCACTAAATAATGCAATTACAACAGTATCTACGCACATAATTAAGACTAATGCGAATCTAATCGTGTAATTATACCTTGATGTCAAACTGCAGATAACGTTTGTCCATTTCTCTGGACACAATGCTCTCAATGACCTCAACAGGAACCAGCTGGAAGCAGTCATAAGCTGGGCAGAAGATGTTGTGGGCCTCTCCCTCCTGAATCTTCATATTCAGGAAACTGCCATGGGCAAAGTACACATGACTGTTACATGAACATCACAGCAGTAGTGATGGTGAACTGACAGTGAATGTAATGTGACTAAGACGCTGAATGAAAGTCTCTAAAGAAAAACCCTCACCTTTCCCAGCATCCTCTGCAGAACTCGTGACCACATGGAATATCAACAGGCTCTTCGAACATGGAGGCCGCACACATGCAAATGCCACACTGACAGAGGAAAAACAAAACAACATTAGTGAGAAACATTAGTTATATAATACATTCTGTATATGAAACCGTATTAATGGATCAGAATAATTAACATCTGATAAAATGACGTTTGGCCATTCTGGTCTCATGACTAATCGCACTATCCAAGAAACTTAGTCAAACTCTTCATGCCTATTCAATGATTATAAGTTTGTTTCTAGCAAAGACTGTGACTTTATTGTGAAAGTGGTGAAAATGCACCAAAAGTAAGCCGTTTTTAGACCACAATGTCTTTTTATTGATACATGAAAGAACTGATTGTGTTACACCATACTGAGACTGATCGCTCATGAACCAAGCTCACTTCACAAAGCATTTTAAAGGTCTCTTGGAAAATACAGACAATACTGGGTGATATGTCGATAAGTCTGTGTCAAAATCAACTTACTTTTTAACTAATTTGTCTGAAAGCACTTGCACTAAAACTCAGATCTGTATGGTAGATTTTTGTATGGTAGAATTTAACCATTGGAACACGGGTTTTAAAAAAAATGTTATTATAGAATTATTACTAATTTGATTATGGTGTTTGTACTTTCGTGTGCATTTGGATACATTTTTAGGATAGTATGGAAGCCAGTTTCCGCCACTGAATTACAATAAAAAAAAAAAAAGTAATTGTGAATTTATCATCACAAAATTCTCAATTTTTTTTTTTTTCCCCCTCACAATTGCTGGTTTACATCTCACAATTCTGACTTTTTTTCTTAGAACTGCGTAATAAACAATATAAACTTACAGCTGCTAGTTATAATGTCAATTGTGTGATATAACGTCACAATTGTGTTATAAAGTGACTTTTTCCTCAGAATTGCACACGGAATTTTGAGTTCTAGAACTGTGAGATATAAGGCTATGTTCACACTTGGCGTCTTTTTTGACAAGAAAAAGTTGACAAGGGCGCTTTTATATTAGTAATAAAAAAAAAAAAAAAAAGTTTTCAGCTAAGGCTGTCTTTTGTTGCTATAACAACAGCTGCAACAGTATGAATGTCCAGAAAAGAGGAAGCTCACTCTTGCGCTGGTGTTTTATTCATTTTTTGGCATTTTTGCCCTTTATTTGATAGGACAGTATTTAGACAGGAAACGAAGTGGGAGAGAGAGAGAGAGAGAGGGGGGATGGGATTGGGAAGGGTCTGTGAGCCGGGACTCGAAAAAGGGACGCCCGAAGCGCACCGGCATTCATGTGGACGCGCTGCCCACAAGGCTATTGGAGCCGCGTGTCGGTTTTTGAAGTTAACAGGGAGGAGAATGTCGGTTCACAACAATAAAATAAAATTCTATCTTCCGTCACCTTCTCCATTTTTTCTTGTTGCTATGGAAACGTCAGTTCTGGCTACTCGCTTGTCATTGGTCAGCTGTCAAAAAGGCGCTTGACGTAGGGCGTTTCTTTCAGAAAAGTTGAACTTTTTTCAACTTGAAAAGATGCTCTGAGCTGCAGAAAAAGACGCCGACGGTGGCGTTTAAAAAAGCGCACAGGACTTTTTTGAAAACACGGTTTACTCCATAGAATTATAATGTAAAACAGACGCTGGCAGTTTCAAAAAAGATGCCAAGTGTGAACATAGCCTAAACTTGCAGAAAAAACACTTTTTTTCCCCTCAAGGTTATTTCTCACAATTCTGAGAATGAAAGTCATAATTCTGAGTTTGTATCATGCTATTCTGAGAATGTCAGAATTGTGAGATGTAAACTCTCAACTGCAAGGACAAAAGTCAGAATTACAGGTTTGTATCTCACGATTCTGACTTCTTTTCTCACAATTGTATCAATATCGCAACTTGTATCTCACATTTGTGAGAAAAAAAGTCAGAATTGTGAGATAAAAAGTCACAATTACCTTTTTTTTATTTAATGGAAGAAACTGGAATCCATAGGATAGAGAAGTAAAGTTGTAACTAAGGTAAGCAAGCACACATTTGAGAAAATGTCTTTTTTCAGGTTTATTTTTGGTTTATATTTTTTTCAGATTTATACATGCAAATTTATTTTACAATGAGTTAGGGCTGGGCAGAATATTGAGTTTGCACAATATATTATTTTTTTAAAAATGATACGGTATGAGGCAATACCGATTAAAGGAAAAAGTATGGTGACCCATACTCAGAATTTGTGCTCTGCATTTAACCCATCCAAGTGCACACACACAGTATTGAGAAGTGATCACACACACACACCGTGAATACACACCCGGAGCAGTGGGCAGCCATATTGCTATCGCTGCGGCGCCCGGGGAGCAGTTGGGGGATTGGTGCCTTGCTCAAGGCACTCACCTCAGTCGTGGTATTGAGGGTGGAGAGAGTGCTGGTTATTCACTCCCACCACCTTCAATCCCTGCCGGACGTGGGACTCGAACCCACAACCTTTCGGTTACAAGCCCGATTCCCTAACCATATATACTATATATCAATATATACAGTAGTTTGATAAAAGTGAACATGACATGGTACTCTCATGCATGACTGATTTTTTTGTTTTCATTGCGCACAAAAAGTTTTCTTGTAGCTTCATAACATTACGGTTACCTTACTAACTTTCTGAGCCATAAATGTTTCAGTTGCGTTCATGTCTATGCAGGGTCAGAAAGCTCTCAGATTTCATCAAAAATACTAGGGATGCACATTAAAAAAATATATATATATTGTGTGCGCGTGTGTGTGTGTGAGGCGCCAACGCGATCACTCCATTGTTTTTGCAATTTTTGGTCATACCAATGCTGGTTGGTCATACAGACAGAAACAAAAAAAACAAAAACAAAACTAAAGCTTTTGCAAAATAAAGAAAGCGGTTTTCTGCCATCTCCGTTTAATTTCTGTGAACTTCGGAGTGCATTACAAAGATCCGAAACAATTTTTTCTTTCGTTTTGTTAATCTATTAATGATTTAAGTGAAATACATTTTGTGTATAGGCCTATATATTCCCTTTTGTGTAGCCTATAGTTTTATTCTGTTCACAGAAGCTCTGCGAGTATGTGATGTGACCTTGTGTGAAACCGTTTTCTACACTATCCTGCCATTTTTGCTGGTTGCAAACACACAAAAAGCTGCATATTATCTGCTTTTTATTTTTACTTGAATGTATGCCTAATGCTTAGTGGTTCGTGACATATCCTCAGATAAACTAACACCGGGGAACTGCCGTTGCGACTTACCTATGATGAATTTACAGCTAAGTGTGGGCATTTCACATATATTTTGTACAGATTTTATATTGTTTTGGCAAGTATTTAAAAGAGAAGTCCACTCCAGAACAACAATTTACAGATAATGTACTCACCCACTTACTTTCTTCAGTCGTAAAGAAATTATGTTTTCTGAGGGAAACATTTCAGGATTTTTCTCCATATAATGGACTGATAAGGTGCCCTCAGTTTGAACTTCCAAAAAGCAGTTTAAATGCGGCTTCAAACGATCCCAGCCAAGGAAAATATATATACTTTAAATGTTAAATGCTCGTCTTGTCTTGCTCTTCCCGAACTTTTTTTTTTTCCCCGGTTCATGACAGTTAGGGTATGTCGAAAAACTCCCATCTCATGTTCTCCCTCAACTTCAAAATCGTCCTATATCGCTGTTTTATCTTTTTTGTTAAGGGTGCTTGATGATCTTTGAATGTTCACTTTGCAAAGACTGGGTCAGAACTTCTGCAGCGATGTAGGATGATTTTGAAATGATTTTTGAAGTTAAGGGAGAAAATACGATCTGAGTTTTTTGACATACACTAACTATCTTGAATCAAAATACACTGAGTTCATGCAGAGCAAGACAAGACGAGCGTTTAACATTAAAAAGTATAAAATTGTATTATTTTTATGAAAATAACCGATCGTTTCGCTAGATAAGAAACTGCTTCCTCGGCTGGAATCGTTTACAACTGCATTTGGGATCGTTTGAAGCCGCATTTAAACTGCATTTTGGAACTTCAAACTCGGGGGCACCATAGCAGTCCAATATATGGAGAAAAATCTTGAAATGTTTTCCTCAAAAAACATAGTTTCTTACAACTGAAGAAAGAAAGACATGAACATCTTGGATAACAAGGTGATGAGTACATTATCTTTAAATTGTTGTTTTGGAAGTGGACTTCTCCTTTTGCCCAGAGAAAAAGTTGGATTATGTAACAGACATGCAACTCATTGTCTCCATGCAGTTAATTTATAAACCATCCGTATAGGCCCTTTTCATGCTATTTCCGATATGCAGATGGCTTTAAAAAAAAAAATCATAAATTGGCCGATACATCGGTACATCCCTAAAAAAAAAAATCCCTTAATTTGTGTTCCGAAGATGAACAAAGGTCTTATCGGTTTGAGTGTGAGTAAATAATGACAATTTTCATTATGGGGTGAACTATCCCTTTAACACCTAAGAATCACATGCTATTAACAGACAAAAGAGTCTGTACAATGAGCTACCAATCACTAATAAAGGACCAAATCTGATCCCTCACCAAGGAGCGATCATCATCAGCAGGGGTGAGGCTGATTTCATCCGGGGAGGTGATGGATGAGCGTGTGGTGCGAGGCGTACGAGGTGAGGGCAGGGTGTCCCAGGTGTTGTAGCCTCTGGGCGGGGGAGTTGGCATCTGAACGCCGGAGCGCTGACAACAGTTTTCAGCATTAGACATCCAAGCTTCCAGGAGTTTCTCCCTGTCCCAGTCTAAATTTCAAAAGGACAATTGGGTCAGTATGCATGGCAAAAAAACAACAACAACAACACACAGTACACAAGAAGTCACATTGATTCTAAAAATACACATTGTTCCACCTATCAAATGCCTTTTTCAGTGGAATTTTCAGCTGATTCAAGAGTTTCAACAAGGCTGTTCTTCTGGGTGGAAAAACCTACCCAGACGTTCAGTAAGTTGTTTTCCCACAGGATATGAGAGAACTTGATTGTCTTGCTATTAAACCTGCCAGTCATGGTTGGTATTCTCCCACATGGGAGGAACAAAAAAAAAAAAAGAAGTGAAGCTATTAGTGATAATGAGTAACCAAACGCATGTCAAGACATTAAATACTTAAAAAAGGTGAAAAGACTTTCACTTCTTAAAAAAAAAAAAAAACAGCCTCAAGTTTTATGCTAACAGACCAACAGTTCCTCTTCCTATAGTTCAAGCCTAAGCCATGGGATGGTGGTGACATATAAAAACGACATATACTTTGCAATCTTCAAATGAACTTATAGGTCAACATCAATGGAGTTTGCTGGGGTATGAAAAGATAAGAAATACCACTTCCCAGAGGAAATCCTGAAAACAGAATCCAGACATTGAAGGCCAGATAACACAGTCCACAGTTCAAGGCAAAACACATAAACAAATACAACCAAATAAAACTTGCTTCCAAAGAACGAGACAAGATTTTCCAAAATGAAAATCCTTAAACGTTTGTACTCCAGTATGGATACCATCATAGTATTAGGAGTCAAAAGTGTGAATTTAGGTTTAAGATTACAAGAAGGTGAAACTGCATATTTGAGCCTCGGCTGGCGGTCTCCAGAGAGGCCGTGGCAATAATAGCAGCGCACATGAATCAGAGCTCTGCCCTTTTCTCCCATGGGCTCTAGTCATCTGGAACAAGGCCTGCTAGACAGGCTGCTCACATAATTGGAGATTATTAAAGAAAGCACTGATCCAATTATGAGTCTTGTGCCAGAGAGTTTAGCAGCTCTAAACATGAGTGCTCTTGTAAAATTAAGGCAAAGGAAACATCTAGGTTTGCTTTGTGTGAGCATGGATGCTTTTCAGAATTGCTGTACTGCAAAATACCTTACAGGTTAGTGAACTTCTCTGAGGACAATACCGTACCTGTTTCCTACAACTGTTTTTAAATGCGCATGAAGCTATATTCTTCATGAGTAAGGAACTGGAAGGATTGCGTCAGAATGAACCTAGTAAATAGGCCTGCACAGAATATATTCCCACAGATTTACACAGAACTCAAACGGCCAACCCACACAAAGTTCAACAAAATTTCCTGCTCCTTGCATGTTTGTTTGCTAAATAATAGTCGGAAGCATGATATCCATAATAGTCAGAAGCACTGCATCCGTTCAAACCAAATTACATGTTTTATGAGATTTTTGAGTCAAGTAGATTTGGAATGAAATAAAAAAAATATATATACTTGATTATTGTAGATTTAAAAAAAATAAAAGTGACAAACACAGTAAAAGTTGGTAAGTCCTATCAATTCACACCTTTCACAAATCATTTGCTTTAAACTTAAATTTCTCATTATTTACATATGCTCAAATCACTTGTCAATCAAATGATATTTTGATTTTTAAAATTTGTTTCCACAAATGAAACAGTGGTCAGGTTTTATTAAATCATTCTGTCGCTTTAGTTGAATCGTGACACAATA
Source organism: Cirrhinus mrigala (assembly GCA_036247105.1). Taxonomy (NCBI): domain Eukaryota; kingdom Metazoa; phylum Chordata; class Actinopteri; order Cypriniformes; family Cyprinidae; genus Cirrhinus; species Cirrhinus mrigala. The sequence goes on from CM070022.1 coordinate 27,331,525, forward strand.
TACTAGTTTGTTCCCTCATTTAAAGTTAAAGAAAACATCCCAGGATTTTTCTCCATATAGCGGACTTCAATGGGGATCAATGGGTTGAAGGTCCAAATTTTAGATTCAATGCAGCTTCAAAGAGATCCCAGCAGAGGAATAAGGGTCTTATCTAGTGAAACAATTAGTCATTTTCTAAAAAAAAAAAAAAAAATACAAATTTATATACTTTTTAACCTCAACTGCTTGTCTTGAACTAGCTTGACTTCACGCATTACATAGTCACGTTGGAAAGGTCACGCAAGACGTAGGAGGAAGTACTGACCCAGTGTTTACAAAGCGAACGTGCAAAGAAAGTCAAACGCCCTTTACAAAAAGAAGGTAAAACAACGATGTTGGAAATGTTGAAGTTGGAAAAGAAAATGTTTTTCACTCTACCCTACCTTTTTGAACCAGAGTACACAGACAAAGAAGTAACCGATGAGCATTTGTGGTTGAAAAGTATATACTTTTTTTTTTTTTTTTTTAGGGAAAAGGACCAATCACTTCGCTAGATAAGACCCTTATTCCTCAGCTATGATCATGTGGAGCCATTTGAAGCTGCACTGAAACTGCAATCTGGACCTTCTACCCACTGATCCCCCTTGATGTCCATTATATGGAGAAAAATCATGGAATGTTTTTCTCAAAAACCTTTATTTCTTTTCGACTGAAAAAAGACATGAACATCTTGGATGACATGGGGAAATGTAAATTATGAGGAATTTTTTTATGCGAGCCAATGGAGCAACAGCAGTGATTATATCTTTGAGTGTTTTGACACAATCATACCGTGAGCCCGAAGAAGAGCTTCTGCGGTAAAGAGAGGAGCTTGCAACATATCTGCCGTCTCCACTATCAGCATGTCCTTCAGTCTCCTCAGGTCCTGCACTCGCAAACCTTCATAAAACTGAAACACAGACAGTTACATATTACACATCGAAGTCATAGCAAAATCTGTATTCAGTCATCGGCATCAGTGCAGTTTTTGCATTATTGGTCTAAAAATGCAGGTTACAGTCTGTCACATCTGGACACCAGGGCTTGAGGCCAGTTTTAAAAGTCACAAGAAATTCCAAAGTTTATTTGGAGAGCTCACCTCCCTGCGGTCTAAGGCTGCATACTCTGCCTCAATATCCTCTGCATGGGGGTCTGTGGAGAAGACCATCTGAGACTCCAGACTGAGCGCCAGCTCCTTATGGTGCTGCCTTTCTGCACAGTCACACGGGGTCTCCTTGATTTCATTCTCTGCAAACAGGTCTGCACCACGTTTCACCAGAAACTGCAGAAAGAGGGATATAAAATGGCAATATCAATAGACTAAAGAGTTCATGACATGAGGAACCAAATTTCCTTAATCTTTTGAGATAAGGTTTCATTGAACTATGATAACCTGCAGTACCTTTTGGAACACACACCTTTATACATAAACAACAATATTTGCCTTTTTTTGTGTGTGTGTGAATAGATTTTTTTAAAGTTTTTTTTATGTAGATGTGGAAGGTAAACTGTCCAGTAAATTTTTTTTTGTCATGGTACTCTTGTGAATGTGCATTCAAGACTGACACAGAAGAGAAGAAATTGTTGAATAATGTCATTATTTTTGTTTTCTTTGCACACAAAAAGTATTCTCATAGCTTTATAAAATTACGGCTGAATCGTGGACTATTTTAACAATGTCCTTACTACCTTTCTGGGACTTGAATGTGTCAGTTGTGTTGCTGTCTGTGCAGGGTCAGAAAGCTCTCAGATTTCATCAAAAATAGCTTAATTTGTGTTCTGAAGATGAACGAAGGTCTTACGGGTTTGGAACGACATGAGGGTGAGTAATTAATGACAGAATTTTGATTTGAAAATAGTGAACCAGTGAAAGATTTTGAACACAAAAACTGTGTCTGTGTACCTAGGCTAGACCAGTGCATTTATAATCGTGTTATATGTACCTCCACACATGTCTTCATCCCTGAGGCAGCGGCGTAGTGTAGTGGTGTGTTTTTCTTGTTATCGGTGGCACTGACGTCAGCACTCTCATATTCACCACGGTCCAGTTTGGCGCCGGTCCACTTTAGGATCATTTGGAGGCACTCAGCCCGCCTGCGTTCATCTTCATAGGGACGGGCTAGTCGAGGCTGCAGCGCCCCTTCGGATAGCAGGATATGCGGCCCCATGCACAACACATGCAGTGTGGTCTCATTGTGCATGTTACGCTTGTTGGGGTTCCCATCCTTGCTGAAGAGGAAGGACCTGCGAAAAGATGGCATGGCGGGCGATGAATAAAAGGTAAAAAAAAAAAAAAAAACACCGGGGGAAAATTTCCCAAAAGTAAACTACAACAGCTGTAAATTGAGCAACATTGGCCTGCTGATTCAGACCCAGACTCTTCAGCACATTTGCAGTGGAAACAGCTGTTTTGCCTTAAAATAACTTTCAAAGATTGGCCCCTAAAGTTCCACACTTTTTAGGCCAAAGAGTTTCACACTGGGCAGGAAAAACAGCAGAATGTGATGATTTGAGTACATGTTTTGAGTACTTCTAACAGTCTGAAAGCATTTAAGAATCAAGAATCTTCAGGTAGCACTACATCACATTTAACTAACATTTTCTTTTCTCATGAAAAGGTATTTTAAGATATTTTAAAACACTTACTGCCGTTGACAGTCATAATGGCCTTCAGGCCATCTTTATAGTATCACTTCTTCTATAATGTTTTCTTTTGCATTTTTTTATCTTGGTTGAAGCCCATGATTTGGTGGACAAATGTTTTTTAGCATTTCCTAAATTTACATTAACATTTGAATAAGCAGTGAAGCAGTCTTGTTAGAATATTTTTTATAAGAAACAATATTAAAACTCTTTGCCAAAATACCTACTATGGTTTAGTCTATGCCCCCCAAAAAATATCAAAATGAATTTTAATTCAAAAATGGAAAATATGCTCATCATAAGTGTATTCAAGCCGTTGTATGTAAATTGCATTTTTAAAATATTTTAATAAATTGATAGACATGACAACAAAACAATGTTATAAACCCATCACAGATAGATAAAAACTATGACATACAAAAAAAATTTTGCCAATATTTCAAAATATACTTTTTTATGTTCCAAGGAAGAAATAAAGTCATACAGTTTTGGAACAACATGAGGGTGAGCGCTAGGGCTGCCCCCTAATAGTCGACTCACTGTTAGTCGACCAAAATTTTATTAGTCGCAGGAAAAAAATAAATAAATAAAAATCCACAGGAAGTGACGAAATCACGCAGTCCGTGACAGACAGAATAACGGCTGGTCTATGTGGTAATACAATACATCTGGCAGGACTGTCAGGACATCCAAACGCTCACCTATCTTTCATCGACCTCAAGTATGGCTTATCATCTGAAATACTGTATGTAAGTAGTAGCAACTTTACATGGCCGCTCAATCTAATGTTAACGTATAAAAATGTGCACTACTGAAGTGTCCGTGCGGAGTGTGGAAGCTGAATATTAGTGCTCTCACTGCATGACAAAGGCAGTCACTTGCTCTTAAAGGGGTCATCGGATGCCCATTTTCCACAAGTTGATATGATTCTTTAGGGTCTTAATGAAAAGTCTATAATAAACTTTGGTTAAATATTCTCAATGGTAGTGTAAAAAAACACCCTTTTTACCTTGTCAAAATGAGCTCTGCAAAAATCATCTCATTCTGGTCGAGGCTGCTTTAAATGCAAATGAGCTCTGCTCGCCCCGCCCCTCTCTTCACTCTGTGGATTGACGAGCCGGTTTACTTTAGTCACGTTTAGCCGCTAAACTTGCTAACTAGCACATTATTAGGAAAGACGATCGCAAAGATTCATAAAAAAACCCTTATACTCACTTGTACTGTAAGTGAAGCTGGATCACGAATGATTTGCCAAGCATAGACGGATGTATGTAGACCCAGGCGCATTCCCTTCACAAATGTAATCTACTGAATCTTCAGCGGCTCAGATGTCAGGAGTAAATGACGACCACTACGTATATTATTACATCCAGCAACACAACACCTCAATCGCTCAATCGGAGATATTCTTGTCTAACTTACATCCCTGCTCCGGCATTGAAATATACGCTCATGTCAATCAACTATTGTGGGAGCGGCCTCTGTCGGTGTGACGCCACAATGACAGGCATCTGAGATTGGCTCGATTTAAAAAAGGGAATATTATTTTTACAGATTAATTAAAAATCACTGCATGGATTTTTATCATTATAGGGTAGATGTGTTCATACACTGCCAACACACATTAATGTTCAAACAACATTAAAAAAAGTGAACTTAGCATCCGATCACCCCTTTAAAATACTCCCTCATCATGGTCATACAGAAATAGTAATAGAAAATGGGAACGTGACGTCAGCAACACACGGTATTCTGGGACTTCTGGACACGGACACTACAGTCTAGACTGGGTAACAGTGCATGTAGATGTTAAAATTTATACTGTACATTTAAAAACACATTAGAATGGAGAATCCTTGCTGTGATATGAAATGCCATATCTGCTGTCATGACCAAAGTGGAGAACGGATCTAAAATGAAGCGCAATTTTATGCTTTTCAGCTTGAAACAACACAATGGCGAAAGCAGCTCAATGAAAATAAGCAACTTCAAAATCTGGCTTTGTCGTTTGTATTTATTATTTATTATTTATTACAGATCCATAATTTTCAATCCACTTGCATTTGTAAGTGCTCACGCTATGAATAACACATTTGGAAATGTAATTTAATTTGTGATATGACTCGTTGCGATCACTGTCTGTGTTCATAAAGCAACTCGTCTGATTTACTGTAAGAAATTGTGTATGTGTTCAATTTAAGTCCAGTAAAACTTATTGCACTTTATCCCTTAATGAAATTAGGGCGAAATGATATTCTCATATTCTCAATTACAGTCACGTACCTTCGCTCTGCATATACTGCATGCCTCTCCTATTTAACCTGATTCAGATAACCAGCTAGTTCAGAGAGAGCTCCATGACTGAACTGTGTTCCGATTAACATGGTCCCTTCACAATGTTCACTGCTCCCTACTCCCTGAGCAGTGGAAATCAGCTGAAGTTTACTTTAATTAAGAATAATCATTCATGGATTTGTCTAAGCCACCGCCTGCATTGTGACATAATATACCTCAGTAAATAAATGCAATTTATATTCACGTCTTGCACATTTTAATGCTCACTGAATGGAACATATACACCGTCTTCGAACTGTAATCAGGGCGGAATATTTCAAGTTTGCAGGGCACTTACTTTTGAATAGAACAGACATCTGAGATACACACAAAATGTGCAGACCGGTGGTTCATTTACAAGACCAACTGGCTGAGATCAAGCTATAGTGTGTTTATTTTATCTGGCAGATATATCAGTGCCACCTAGTTATTAAAAACTGCAAAAGAGAAATTAATTCGGTCCTGTGTGTGGTACAATAGAAGGCGGCCTTATGATTTCAGTGAGTGTGTAATGTATGTGTCGTGTTCTGGTGACATGACTAAGTGCTCGAATGAACGCAATGGATTCAAATATTAGTACATTAATTCTAAACAAGTGCAAGCAGCTTTTAAAAATATTAACACAAATACAATCGTTTTTTCCTCTAGTGATTTGTATTTATTGCCATTGTATGCTATTTAACTTGTCCTAAAACATGGTGGCAACTACCCAGAATGCAATGCGCAGTGACGTAGATTCCCATGCTCTATACATCTTTCGAATCTGTAACGACTCTACGTTTATTTGTGTGCACTCACAATAACAAAGCATTGCGCTTTTGGAAAATAATAAAAGCAAACAGGACGCACTTTTTGCCGTCTCGGTCACTGTGAACAGAAATTTCACGTGTACTTGCCTTATACAGACATGGAAAAATATATCTATGAAGAGTGAAATGCCTACTTTTTAAATAAATCAGTTCAAATGGAAAACAAATATTCTCATATTGTGTAATCTGTATGAAACACGCATACAGGCACATCACTAGCCTATTAAATTAAAATGTAACTAGATTTAAATTGTTTATTAATAAGCGAGCGATTAGTCGACTAATGCTTAAAATGAACAACTACTAGTTAACCAGAAAAATCTTTAGTCGAGGGCAGCCCTAGTAAGCACATAATGACAGAATTTTCATTTTTGAATGAAAATTTACATAAAAATAAGAAACCAAACCTTAAAGGGATAGTTTACCCAAAAATGTAATTATTTTATAAATTCTGTCATTAATTATTCACCATCATGTTGTTCCAAACCCGTAAGAGCTTCATTCATCTTTGGAACACAAATTAAGATTTTTCTGATGAAATCCGAGAGCTTTCTGACCCTGCATAGACAGCAACACAACTGACATATTCAAGGCCCAAAAAGGCAGAAGTAGTTCAACCAATTTTATGAAGCTCTGACAATACTTTATTATACTAATGACTTTATTCAACCATTTCTTTTCTTCCATTTCAGTCTTTGAAGAGCGTTCAAGAAAGTATGATGCATACATTTTATCAAAAGTATCTTAATTTGTGAACTATCCGTTTAAAGGCAATCATTAAATACTTGGAAATCAGAAAGCCACTCAGTCATGATAGCTTAAATAAAAACAAAGCAGAATGCCAAAATACAAAATATGACGGGAGAAACAGTGTTTTACCTGAGTATGCGTGTCATGGCATGTCTGGCAGCATAATGGAGCGGGGTGTTGTGTTGGTACGGTTCCCCATATGAGGTGTTGGGGTCTAGAGACTCTTTGAATTGCGGGTTGCCCTCATAGAGCTGATAGGCCAGAACCTCATCTCCACTGATCAGTGCCTTGCGGAACTTAGTGGCCGTGTTCCCCATCTCTCGCTTCCCAACTCTCCAGAACAATCAGACCTCTTCAGCCTGTGGGTCCACAGATAGCCGACATGGTGCGCTTCCTGGAATCAAGAATAAAGCGAAGAATGTGTCCACTGTACTTCATCAGATAGGAGTTATCTGGTAAACACTGGAAAAGTCTCCAACTCCACAACAAGCCATGGCAATAAGCAAAACACAAGCCAAAGGAAAATAAATCCTATTTGAAGTTATGATAAATGTATAACCTTTACAACCACGTGTAGTAAAACCCTGCAGGAACGGGCCTGAAGTGCTTATTAGAAGCAAACGGACTCCCCACCATAACCAAACAGCACTTACAAAACAAAATCACGTGTTTAACCACATGAGAGGCCTGACAGAAGCAGATGCTAAACATGTCCCACTTCACATGTGTGCCCTTTAGAAGACCTGCAAGAGCGTAGCCGCTTCTAAGTGCTGATCTAAAACCAGCACATCTACGCGAATCCTTGTCAACCTTCCAGAGAGGAAAATTGAAACAGGTCTTGGATCAGAAGCAGACGGCTAATTGTCTCAACACACTGACTCACTCTCCACAGGAGCTTGTGAGGAACGAAACAGACTTCCTCCAGGAACACTAGGGGCTTCCGGCTCCCTTTGCCAAGTGCTGTCGACCTACTGCGAGCAGGTTCTGTCGAGGGGCAGGATTCAGCAGGGCAAAAGTTATGCCCCCACAAACGCCATCTGTCAACATGGACACCTGAGGTGTCAGCTGTATTCATATTTACACCGACACGGTGAATATAGTATCCCAACAGCAGAAAAAATAAAGAGGGACATTTACAAAAACTGACTCAATTTCATCCCAGACAGACAACCTCATGGGTAAAACACAACTCGTCTGGCCTAGTTTCATGGCTAACCTCTTTTGGGTGGTCTTCATTTGGCTTACATAGAGCGATAAGCGTTATTTTTATATTCTATAAATATATTTTAAAGAGGGGTGTCACAAGATTAAAGGGACAATTCTGTCATTAAATTCTCACCCTTATGTCATTCCAAACCCTTAAGACCTTCGTTCAGAACACAAATTAAGATATTTTTGATGAAATCCGAGAGCTTTCTAACCCTGCATAGACAGCAACACAACTGACACATTCAAGGCCCAGAAACACTGTAAGGACATCATTAAAATAATCCATGTGACAGCAGTGGTTCAACCATAATTTTATGAAGCTACAAGAATAATTTTTGTGCGCCAAGAAAACAAAAATGACACGTCGTGGTATTCTCATGAATGGCGGTGAAGACAGACGCGGAAGAGAAGAATTGTTGAATAAAGCTGTTATTTTTGTTTTCTTTGCACAAAAAGTATTCTCATAGTTTCATAAAATTACGGTTGAATCACTGATGTCACATGGAGTATTTTAATAATGTCCTTACTACCTTTCTGTGTCTTGAAAGTAGTAGTTGTGTTACCGTCTATGCAGGGTCAGAAAGCTCCCAGACTTCAGAACACAAATTATGATATTTTTGATGAAGACTAACTAACGTATTACGGGTTTGAAACGACACGAAGGTGAGAAATTAATGACAGAATTTTATTGGAGATACTCAGATGTAAACAACAGCAAGGACTGCACGGTTATTCTTACTGAATACATTATTCTGCTAATTTATGCTGTCTAAACCATGGAAAAAAGTGCGGAAGCTGCTAAATCATATAGAGAAGGACTTAGTAAGCACGAGAGGGTGCAACAGCTTGACAAACTAAAGTTAATAGGGGATAAAGATACATATGAGCAGTATTAATTAACAAATTACCCTAATATTTCACTTGCCTGACCGGAAATGATAAGAACATGAATGTTGTCAAGATTCTTGCCCTGGTTCAGTTTCGCCAACCACAAACGCCTTTGTTCCTCGATCAGTTTTTTGCACTCTTCTCCTTGATTTTTTATAACTTTTGGCAGTCTACAGTACTCTAAATGTTTTTCCTGGTCTGACCGATTAGTACAGCCCAAAAAAATTACAATAGTGGCAATGTTTACTTTCAGTGCCACCAATATGGCTGACTGATGATGCTTCGTGAAAACACTCTAGTAACTTCTATTGACGGACCAAAAAAAAAAAAAAACAGGGACTATATTCTTTTATATTCCACAGAAGAAAGAAAGTCAAGCAGTTTTGGAATGACATGAGAGTCAGTAAATGATGGAAGAACTTTTATCTTTCAATAAACTGGTCAAAACTGGTTATGACAGCTTAAAACACACACATCAACACACAGATCTGCAGGGCACCGTAATGCGCTTGTCATGTCTAACCTCACAAAAATATACTACCACGGTAACCACAGTTTCCACTATAAAACAGTTATGAGAGTTACGTTATGAGTTTGAGAGTTACTCACATAAAACCACGTCCATTTAAAAGTTCTTGTTTAGAAGTCGTTTAGTACCAGCTGTACTTGCTCGTTTTGCTCACATCTCATACTACAGGCATCCATATAATAGATATTTTTGCATTCAACGTCAATAACTGTTGTGTATAAAATAAACTTTTAATTATTATTTCTATCTCTGTCAATTACATAAGGCTAGTCATGTGATGTAAGCATGGCAGCACCCACAAGTGGGCGACCCTCTCCATGTAGAATAAAACAGCTTTTTCTAGAAAGGCAAATTATCTGGAGCCTTCATTTTATGTGGATTACTTCAATAAAAAAAAGTTCATTAGCAAAAAACGAGCAAAAGAGAGTTCATACAACACTTCTGTCAACAGTCAGAAGCATATGTCATATTAAATCTATTAACTACAGCTTTACGGTAGCAACAATAACTGTAGTAACCATGGCATTTGGCGCGGAAACTATGTTACCATGGTAACTTTTGTCAGGGTATTATGATACGTTAACGTTTAATTTCTCCAGTTGGAGAGTGAAATGTTCAGCATGCAGGAAGTCAGCTGTTGTGTGTGTGCTGCTCCAGATTCTTTGCGCTGTTTATAGCCAAACGTCGATTTCCTAGAAGGGGCTGGGCGACGTGTTTACAGCATCTGCTATTTACATACACATTACATAGATTACACACTCGAATCACGAGAAAATAACCACTGGACTGTGCTGTCATGTGTTGTAAAACATTATTATTTACATTGACAAAAATAGGCACCGGGGCGTGTTTTCAGCTGAGTAGCTGGCCACTGTTTCTGATAGCTGGATGGTTTAATTTTCTATACATTCCTTATGGCGCATCTGTTACTTGTAATTATAAAATCAATACAGGAGCTGTTCGCTTTTTCTAGCTCGGTTATGTTTAGATCAGTCATGATAACTCAGCTGGCTTGGCAACTTGACATTATCCAGATGTTACATCAGACAGAGAGATACAGAGTGTTTATATGCTAAACTATATTTTAAAAAATGCAGTTTCATCGCTGTCAACCAGTCGATTTGTTGTTATGACACATATAAGAATGCATGTCGTTTCAAACAAGTGTTTTCACCGATGAAGCACAACAAAATCCAAATAACCTACTTACCCAATTAGCACGACGATAGCGGTCGTTTTTTCTCTTTCTGACCCTGAATAATTTAGCGCTTATCTGATGAAACTGTGTTGACTCTAAATAAAAATCTGCCGCTCGCCTTTGTTGTGAACGGTCCTCGGCCGCCGTGAAGCCTCCGTCAATCACGCCGCTGAAATTCAGTGTTTCAAAATAAAAGACCCATCAGCTGCGCTCCCGTTAGAAAAGTACAGAGCGCCGAAAAACATACGTAAAGGAATGGTGGTCTTATTTTAAACATGACTTTTCGGAACTGAGCGTACTTTTCCACACACAACAGACACTCGGAGGTGTTACTGGGAAGTTGAATGTGTTCCAAGTTTACTATTTATTAATTTATTTTGTGATTACACATATTTTAATCTATTATAATTGTTTATAATTGCTTATGTTTATGACATCAGTTGCTAAAAGTTTTCATTTAGAGACAATAATTTTAGTAACTATATTATTTTGGCTAAAATGGTTACCATGAAGGCATATGTTTCTAAAGGGAAATAATCCTTTAATACAAACTTTGCTTTTGCGTTGTATATATAAAATAAATTAAAAAGTAAATCGTTTTTTTTTTAAGTGATCAATTTCCTTGGTAAATTAGATAAATAAATGTCAGTAAATAACTTCACAGTAGCACTCCAGGGTTACTTCACGTTTGGCCAGTTGCCCTGTGTTGTTTTATTATATTAAATCATGTTGAAACACTTAATATTGCTGTAATATTAATTGATTGTTTAATTAAATTCGGTTTATAAGTTTGGCTCAACCGCTCAAACTCACTTTGAGTTTACATTCTATTTTTTATTTGTAATAAAATTTCCAAATATTATTTTATTGTTCCCTTAGCAATGGATGGGTAACTATTGTGCTTTAAAGGGCCTCGTAGGTGCCATAAAAACGAATAAAAGTCCTTTCATCTTTATGAACTATTTAATCTTTTATATAGAAAATGTTATTTAGACATTTTTCATCTCGTCTTCACCCCACATGGAAAGTATGAGATCATTAGAATGTTCTTGCCCTTCAAACCAAAATTCTGACGCAATTCCTCTAATTCAATAGAGATGAAGCGCTACACAAAATAACTGTTCTGTTTCGATTTATTTCGAACTCTGTTTAAAAATCAACTATTTAACTGTGCGCATAACTCTGCATGATTTGCGTCACTTAATTACATTTTAAACCTAATGTAAGTAGGCCTCCATTGCAGAGAGATTAGATTGAAAACATTATAATGCAGAAATTAAACACCAGATGGCAGTGTAAGAAAAAAGTTATTCCTTATACATCACGTGCAAACTTTGTTTCAAGTTGAAAATACATCAAATGCAGTTGATTTTGAGTAACTAACTGCTTAATTATAAATTAACTGTTGAAAACATACTATGTAGTATCCATGTAGGTTTTATAGAAATTAAGTCAAAGACAGATTTTAGCTCATTAACTGTAGTCTGTAAATTCTATTAAAGCTGAGCTGTATTAAACACGTGTCGTTTCTTTATTATTATTTTCTTTATTATTACCTCAGAAGACTGCATACTTCACACAAGAGCAAAACAGCAGTTTACCTGTGTCTTATTTAGGTAGGCTGATTATTTTAGAAATTTTAGACTTCATTTTCAAGATTTCTTTATGTCTAGCATTGCCTAATGTCACAGATTCAAATGTTCAATGCAGTAAAACAGCCAGAAATTTGCATCTTATACATTTAGCATAAGTTGTTGGTATTATATCACTTGAGCACTTGTTTCTGTTTTAAAAAGAAGTTTGAATTATTGTTTTAATTGGAAACTGTTTGCATCTTTTCCACTGGCAGCTTTTAATAACTTCAAATCAAATCATACAGCGCGCTCCCAACGACCTGCTGCAGTGTATCAAATTCCCTGAGATTTTAAGCTCACGAAAAAAAAAAATGGACATTCTTAAAATGGTGTCCCTTACAAGTAAAGTCTAGAAAACAATGGACCATTGAGAGAAAATGCCACAGAGAAAATTCAAAGCTTCACTTTCTCAGAGTTAAATCTGTCTCATGACCCTATAAAGCTACATCATTTGATATAACACTGACTGAAACCATACAGAAATACAGCATTTTTGGAATTTTTGCAAAAGGAATAATAGTTATTATTATTATTATTATTATTATTATTATTATTATTATTATTATTATTACTATTATTATTGTTGTTGTTGTTGTTGTTGTTATTGTTATTATTATTAAAAACAATTTTAAAAAGAATATCACAACTCTATAAAGCTTGCATCATTTGATATAACACTGACTGAGGCCGTACAAAAAATACAGCTTTTTTTTTTTTTTTTTTTTTTTTTTTTCCATTTTTGCAAAGGAATATTATTATTATTATTATTATTATTATTATTATTATTATTAAAAACAATTGTAAAAAAGAATATCTTTACTCTATAAATCTTGCATCATTTGATATAATACTGACTAAAGGCAAATTTGGAATTTGTGCCAAGGAATTATATCATTATTATTATTATTATTGAATAATATAAAACAATTTTTAAAAGAATATTATTACTCTATAAAACTTCCATTATTTGATATAACACTGACTGAAGCTGTACAGAAATACAGCATTTTTGGAATTTAAGCAAATGAATTATTATTATTATTATTATTATTATTATTATTATTATTATTATTATTAAATATAAAACTATTATTGTTAGTAGTATTATTAGTATTATTATTATTACTATTACTATTAATTTTTAAAAAAAAAAAGAATATCTTGACTATAAAGCTTGCATCATTTTACAGGACACACAGAAATACAGCCTTTTTTGAAATTTATGCAAAGGAATTATATTATTATTATTATTATTATTATTATTATTATTATTAAATAATATAAAACTAATTTTAAAAGAATATTATTACTCTATAAAGCTAGCATTATTTGATATAACACTAACTGAAAATGTACAGAAATACAGCATTTTTGGAATTTATGCAAAGGAATTATTATTATTATTATTATTATTATTATTAAATGTAAAACTATTATTATTATTATTATTATTATTATTATTATTACTATTAATGTAAATAAACATTTATTATTATTGTTATTATTATTACTATTATTGTAAATAAACATTTATTATTATTGTTATTATTATTATTAATATTATTTACGTTAATAAACTATTATTATTATTATTATTAAATAATATAAAATCAATAAAAAACAATATTATGACCCTATAAAACTTGTATCATTTGATATAACAGTGACTGAAGCTGTGCAGAAATACTGAATTTTTTCTTTTTTAGGTTTTTATGCGATGTAATAATAATAATAAAGGTTTCCAGAAAGCTAATTAAAAGCATCTCAATGCACAATTCTTGCTGCTTCTAAACATTATTTGGTCAAATTATACTTTCAGTCCTGCTGAATGCATATTAATCCTTACAAATAAATCAAAATCCTCTTTAACACCACATGCTTTAATATAAATTGCATTATAATACTCAGTAAGATTAGGATCACAAAAGAGGAATGTATATTTTAGAAGCAGAAGTTTGCAAGGAGCGCATGGTCAGCCACTCCAGCTGCTAAAGTAGTGCTAATCCTGGGGGTATTGAGGTTATTACACTCAGGAAACCATTGTGAACTGGACTGCTGAGGATTAACACATCACATGTTCACGGAGCACCAGGAGGTGGTGATGAATGTTGCTCGAATGATATCTTTTTACGGCTGCGATTGGATGTCAAGAATCTTGCCATGGCAGCCATTTCAGGTGAAATTTAGGCTGTTTCAATTTTATATCACAGATTAATGGAAATCATTTTGCGTGGGAAACAGTGTGGGACATTCTGGAGGCCAATTAGTAGTCCTATACTGCTGTGCGGCAACACATACCCTGTTAACATACTGCAAAGTATACATGGCAATTGTATATGATATTTATTCTAGAGCTGTGATGTTGCATTGGCTGCCTTTGATTCTGAGGTGAACTTGCACTGGATCTCAGTCTAGTTCTTTCTTCTAAGCTTAGTGATTACCATTTTATTGGGTCCAAATACAAATTAAAGTGTCTGCTGTAGTATTATCTAATTATAATTATGTTAAGTTATGCTGTGTTATGTAAACTAGTAATTCTTATATGTACTCTGCTGTTCAAAAGTTTGGGATCAGTAAGCTTTTTAATGTTTTTTTCTTTTTAGAGAAGTTTCTTATACTGCTGCATTTATTTAATCAAAAATCCGGGAAAAAATGTAATATTGTGAAATATTATTTCAATGTAAAATATCTGATTTCTATGTGAATATATTTTAAAATGCAATTTATTCCTGTGATGCAAAGCTGATTTTTCAGCATCATTACTCCAGTCTTCAGTGTCACATGATTCTTCTGAAATCATTCTAATATGCTGATTTATTATTTAATATGTTGCTTATTATTTAATTGAAACCTGTGATACTTTTTTCAGGATTCTTTAATGAATAAAACACTTTAAAAGAACAGCATTTATTTAAAATAGAAATCTTTTGTAACAATATAAACTACGATTTAAAAGTTTGTGGTTAGTAAACTTTTATTCTTTCTTTTTTTGAAAGAAAGTGATATTTTTGTTCACCAAGGATGTGTTAAATTGACAAACACTGCTCTATTTAACTTCTTATTCATCAAAGAATCCTGAAAAAAAGAATCATGGGTTCCAAAAAAATATTAAGCAGCACAACTGTTTCCAACATTGATAATAAATCTGCATATTAGAATCATATTAGATCATGTGACACTGAAGACTGGAGTAATGCCTGAAAAAAAAATAGCTTTGCATCAAAGGAATAAATTATATTTTTAAATATATTAAAATAGAAAACCACTATATTAAATAATTTAAACATTATTTTAAAAATTATAAAAATACAATATTACTGCTTTGATGAGCATAGTAGAATTAAATAAATAAATAAATAAAAACACATAAAAAAAATCTTACTGATCCCAAACTTTTGAATGGCAGTGTAGGAACAAAAATGTTTATATCCAATAAAAAAAAAAAAAAAATCAGTCAAATGAGTTAAGAGATATATATATTTTTTTTTTTATTATTTTATTATGTTTATAAAGCAAAAAATATTGCAACAAAGCAATTCATATTTCACATTAAATCAGTCAAATTCAACCATATTAAAATCGAATGAGGTCTTTAATTGGTCTTAAAGCCCGGAGTTTGTGCATCTTTCATTATGCATCTTTCTCATATGTCCTGATAGCGACCACATCATCCATGACACATTTCTGAAGAGAGAGAGAGAGAAATATTAGATTAAAATTCCTTTATTTCTGAACATGCAGGTAAATAAAACATTTGTTTTAATATTGTGCAGAAGACTTGTACACATACCGCTATCATTTTGGAGTCTTGAATCTCTCTTTCAATTATTGTGGTGTTCCCCTCCCAGGTCTGCTTTTGAATAAGTTTATCACCTACAAGGCTTATAGTAGTCTGAAGAGAATGAGGAAAACGGGACATGTAATTATGCAAAAAAATATGAAATACTTACTTTTTTTTTTTTAAATACAGTATAAAAGTCTACATTATATTAGTTTTAGTTATTTAATTTTTTTAAAAATCCTTACCCTGACTTTCCTGTCATCTGCTGTTGTCTCATCAAATTCTTCATCTAATTTAAATTTGATTTCAAGGGTCTTGAAGGTAGTGACAGCTTTCATAGAGATGAATCCCTGCTCATCCACAGCAATCGACAGACTGGGTTTTGCTAGGTTAGCCATTTGCCTAGAAGCAAAACCAGCACCTGTGTACAAATACAAAAAGTTTGCCTGAAACTGGTATTGCAACAGATGTACAGTTGGACAAAAAAAAAAAAAAAAAAAAAAAAAAAACTGTCGCCTGACATAAGCAGGTGTACACTATTATTAAAATGATAGTGATAATAAAAATATAGTTATATATCAAATCATGTATCTTACCTACAGCCTTCATGTATTCATCAAAGTTGTCACTTGAAGTCATTTTCCATTTACCAACGAATTGCTCAACCATTGTTATTTCTATATTCAGTATTTAATCAAAACAAAGAAACTTGATGGTTACAGCACAAGATTTTTTTGTTTAATATGTATATAAAGTGTTGCAAATGCTCAGAACAGAGTGAGATTTAAAGAGTGCACGGATAAGTGTCGCCGCTCACTGACCAATCAGTAACACTGCTGTGATATTTAAGAATTCGATTGGTTAAAAGATTCTAAAAGGGGAAGGCTTGATAGATCGATATTTGAATATTAGATTATGTCAAAAGTCAAACCATATAAAACAAATTTCTTTATAAATAATGTGGAAATTGTGATTATGCAAATAATAATAATAATAATAATAGCAATATGCATAACTTTACATTTTTAAATAGTTTTGAGTTTTGTTGAAGTAGGAACTGACCTGATGCATCAAACGTCTGTGAGTCTAGTTTTGAGATGACAGACATCAAATACAAAACTGAATCTTTGTTCTTGATGGGTATCAACATTGAAATGACTGCTTGAATTTGCACATAATCAGTTCATAAATTGGTAGCTTCTATCCATTCACGATAAACCCACAGAAGCTGCAAAGTATGCATTACGTTTTTTCTTTCTCGCCGTCCAAGTTTAGTGCAGAACAGAAACGGCGCCATCTGCTGATGATTAAGCAAATCTGCAACACACGGAGTGTCCAGCGTTATTTTGTAGTCCTGATATTAAAGAGCAAAAATTAGACACGAGGGTCATCAATATAATTTCTGTTTTTATTCACCTACGATCAAAGCTGGAGATGATTACATACTGACATGTCAAATAATAATGTTCACATTTTATTTTAAATTAAGGTATTTTAAATTAAGGAGTCCTGTTCATGCCATCAAAGGCAACGAATACGATCTTCACTCATAACTCACAATCCAACATGGATTGCAAGGTTTATGTACTACTGAATACATAGTTCTGCTAATCTAAACCACTTAAAAAATGCGTGGAAGCTGCTAAATCATATGAAGAAGGACTTAGTAAGCAGGAAAGGGCGCAATATTTTGACAAACTAAAGTTAATAGGGGGTAAAGATATGTAGTAGCAGTATTAATTAAGATATTAGCCTTATATTTCACCTACCTGAACGGAAATGATAAAAACAAGCATGAATGTTGTCAAGATTCTTGCCCTGGAAATCCTGGTTCAGTTTGGCCAACCACAAACGCCTTTTGTTCCTCAAACAGTTTTTTTGCACACTTCTCCTTGGTTTGTTATACATTTTGGCAGTCTATAGTACTCCAAATGGTTTTCTGTTCCAACCGATTAGTACAGCCCAAAACATGACAATAACTGACCATTTTCAGCAGCAATAATCAGCAAAATATGCAAGTTTCGTTCAGTTCAGTGGCATTGTTTACATTCAGTGGCGTCAATATGGCCAATTGCTAACGCATCATCAATCAGCCATATTGGTGGCACTAAATGTAAACAATAAGAAACACTGCTCTATTGGATTAATTGAATTAATATTTGTCCTCCCAGCATACAAACCATGTACAACCCCTTCCAGCTCTACTGCAAATGCTGAGGTTCTGTAATTTAAATAAATAGCCATAAATCTAAAAATCAAACAAACAAAAAAACATTCATTTAAATAATCTGAATATATATATATATATATATATATATATATATATATATATATATATATATTTCAAATTGGAATTCAAATCTTATTTTTAGGCAATATTGTTATATTTTCATTTATTTAATTATGACTCCTTTATGCATTTTCATTTGTCTCTAAAAACAACAAGCAAGTCATGGCTGGTGATTAGGGTATAAAGAGAGCAGAAGTCATTAGAATGCATTTAACAAGTTAACTGATTCTCTTACCAGATTTGATTAGGATACGGTGTCATGATTGAGTGTATACTCATTAAAGATCTCATTTTTATTTGCCTTTCATGGTGAGCCTAAACATGACATGTTATGTTTGGAGCACAGGTGCATTGGCATGGAGCGCAGTGACAATGATTAATTAATTAAACACAGACATTACTTCCCCTTAATTAGTCATGTAGATGCTGTTGTCCAATCTCTTGACCTACCAGATGACTCCATTTAATAACTAATTACATGCAAATGTAGCTGCCTTTTGGAATGTAAATAGTTCTTACCAAAAAAAGTGTTAGCAAATAAGATTCACTACTGCCTATGTCTGTGTGTGACAAGTTATTTACTTCCTTTGCAAACAATTTGTAGTGCAGCACATAAAAATAGCACAGAGCACACTCCCAGTGGAGTTTTTAATAATTATGTGGTGAGCAGCGACCGGAAGTATCATAATGGAGAACACAATATTGCACAGAGGTCTTTGAGTGCAAAGATTTGGAACAAGAATTAGTTTAATAAATCTGCAGAGAGGGCAAGAAGAAGAAGAAGAAAATTTAGAGCAATAAGAGGCTTCTTGCAGAGGACTGATTATTTTATTGCTAGTTCTGCTGCATTAGCAGGGCTGAACCAATTACTGCCTACCACATATTTTCCCACAGGCTGGAAGCTGCTGAGACAGCTGGCACAGTTGGATTCAGTGGACAGTCTGACAGGAAAAAATAGATTTTTTTCTCTAAAAGTATGCATATATTTAAAATAATAATAATAATACATAAAATGGGAAAAGAAAAAGATTATTTGCCAGAATTATTTGGGATAGAAATTATATTATGCTAATCTATCATATAAGACAATACAAAACAAATTGTTATATCATATATTTAAAAGTCTTAACAATGATAGTCATTAAAATATAACATTTAAAGCAAATATGCAAAGTAGACTAACTTTTGGGGTAATAATCATATAAGACAAATCAGATATACATCAATCTACTTTTATATTGTTTCATTAAAGTAACAATAATATTCAGTACAATACTGTAACATTCAAAGCAAACATATGTCTATTTAAGTCTATAAAAGGGTCATTCCACGAAATCTGTACCTTTTGCATTTGGAAAAATTGTAAAATAAAATGATAATATATTTTAAATATCCATGAAGTGAACAGACCTTAAAATGACAAGAAATTGTATTGTGCCATCTCAGGCTAAGTAATTTATTATTTCATGACTATTTTTCTACCTCATGTTTTGGTATTTTTGTCAACCCTGTTACCAACACAAGCGTTACTAGATAATATAGTTTAATTAGAATTCATATGCCACTGAATTATATAGGCATTAGCTCAATAATATACAGAGGGTGACCTTTAAAATGTTGGAATTTTGCAGTCTTACAATCTGTAAAAACAGGGTCAGACCTAATCAATGTCATCCTTGTTACCCACATGTCAAAACCCTAATCAATGTCATCCCTGTTACCCACGTCAAAACCCTAATCAATGTCTTCCCTGTTACCCACGTCAAAACCCTAATCAATGTCTTGCCTGTTACCCACATGTCAAAACCCTAATCAGTGTCATCCCTGTTACCCACATGTCAAAACCCTAATCAATGTCTTCTCTGTTACCCACATGTCAAAACCCTAATCAATGTCTTCCCTGTTACCCACGTCAAAACCCTAATCAATGTCTTGCCTGTTACCCACATGTCAAAACCCTAATCAGTGTCATCCCTGTTACCCACATGTCAAAACCCTAATCAATGTCTTCTCTGTTACCCACATGTCAAAACCCTAATCAATGTCATCCCTGTTACCCATGTCAAAACCCTAATCAATGTCTTCCCTATTACCCACATGTCAAAACCCTAATCAATGTCTTCCCTGTTACCCACGTCAAAACTCTAATCAATGTCTTCTATTACCCACATGTCAAAATCCTAATCAATGTCTTTCCTGTTACCCACATGTCAAAACCCTAATCAATGTCATCCCTGTTACCCATGTCAAAACTTTAATCAATGTCTTCCCTGTTACTTTAAAAACATTTTTAAAGTTAAAAAATAATATCACAATATGGCTCTCTATTTTTATACTTCTGAGAACTTTGTTTTATGGCATTAATTTCTTCTTAGTTTGCTGAGAAGTGAATTGGCAAGAGGAGTTTTGAGTGGGTGATTTGGGATTCATTTATTTGCTTTACACTATAGTCTTAACTATTAATTGCAAACATATTTTTGTCTAAGCTGTTTTTTTGTTTTTTTTTTTTAATATAAAAGATTCATTAACTGTTATTCTTCACTGCAACTAAGCTCTGAAAAATATATGAGATATGTGCGTAAAATCAAGATGTTTGAAGTGAAAAGATAATCAATGTTACATCTTAATAACGCCCAAATAATTAAATGAAACAAACAGGTAAAAAGAATAGGAAAAATAATTTACAATAATTTATAATAATAATCCAAACACATTACACACACTGGGCCTCATTCATGAAACACGAGCAGAAGGATTGTGTGTGTGTGTATGTATGTGTGTACCTGGTATGCATCACGTTATGGAGACCAAATGTCCCCACAAGGATAGTAATACCAGTAGATTTTGACCTTGTGGGGACATTTTTTAGGTCCCCATGAGGAAACGGGCTTATAAATCATACAGAATGAGTTTTTTTTGAGAACGTAAAAGTGTGAACAGTCTCCTGTGAGGGTTAGGTTTGGGTGTAGGGCGATAGAAAATACGGTTTGTACAGTATAAACCATTATGCCTATGGAATGTCCACATAAAACATGGAAACACAACGTGTGTGTGAGTGTGCGTGTGTGTGTGTGTGTAAATCGTTCGTGAAGCCTTCATCCGTTCTGACGTAAACTTTCGAATTCATGAAAATGTTCGTTAAAATGTCAGTTGGTACGAAAGAAATGTACACCTGCCTCCTACTACGTGTAAATGATGGGTAAAACGTTCTGTGTTCTTTTTGGCAAACCGATAACACGAAATTTTGATGCACATTATGTTTACGAACCGTTTTTGAATCCGGAGGAGAGTTTTCGGGAAGGACTGTTTTACGTGTAAGTTATTACGAATATTTACGCAAGTTTGAATGAAGCCCGTTATGTTTTCAAGTGTGTTCTGTTAATAAGTTAAAATAGGTTTACTGTCATCTGCTGGTGAAGCGCTGTAATGACATTAACAAAAGCTTGATAAAAAAGCAAACACCACAATATACCATGTTCACAGAACCCCAAACCTTTATTTTCACCAAAGTTTGCACACACAGAAATGAGAGGGGGGAAAAGACAATTTTGGCAGCCGAAGACACTTCAAGCATATTTATAGAGGAGACGGTGATTTGAAAAACAAATCCAAATAAAAATCAGAATCATTCAGTGCATATTCTGCATCTGCCTATCACTTCACTTCCAGAGAGAAAGGACACAATGCTCGGGCAACCTAACGTGGACACACACACCGACACACGCTCAGTCCAATCGCACGAAAACAAACCAAATAGAAAAAAGTCACACGTCAAAGGCTGTAGTCGGGAGTATATGAGGATACATTCAGCTGGTAAAGATGTTACCTATTTTATCAAGCCAGACAGATGTCAGAACATTCGGAGAGATACGACGACTCCCTTAATTACACGCTGCACTAATGAAGATGTCTACTCCTGCTAGACGATAAACATCAGCCTTGAGTGCCGAAGGCCAGAATCAATGTAAGGGAACGGGGCAGGTTTTTTACCTTTTCTTTTGTATTCTAACGCAGGCTATGTCAAGCTGTCTAGACTCTAGTCCAAAGGGTCCAGAAAGGGTGCAGTGTTTCCAAACGTCAGCCAACAAAAGAGTACGTTTGCAGATGTCAACATGCAGATGTGCGTAACATTTCAAGAGAGTGATATTTCAGTTTATATATTAAGCAAAGAAACTAAAAATACAGAAGAGATTTTGTTTACAAATGAAACACTATTAACATGTTTTTATTTGTTCTCGTCGGTACTCGTATTTCAAGCTAGTAGTTCAGGAAAATGTCTTGATCATGCTGTATATAAACGTAAGTGCACTATATATTCATGAGTCTGGGTAGGTTTACGTTTTGAAAATGTAAATCTATGTTGATCTGGGGCCTGAGCACTGAAGCGTTTTGCATTCTTCACAATTACACCAAACTTCACATCATTGAACACTGCAAACGTAAGCGGGCAGCTTACTCACAACATCGAAAACCTTTCACATGATCAAACCAGACGTGCCTGAACCGAAACAAATAATAATGAAAGAATTAACATCATGTATCGTGTAGATCTGATACATTTGATTTGATATCATTCAATCTGATAGACAGAAAGATAGATCGATAGAGAGAAAGAGAGAGACAGAGTAAGAGATAAAAAAAGATGTATTTACAAAATAATACTTGTGTCTTCCCATTACTCTATGAAATCAAGCAAGACCGTTCAAACAGTATACGAGTGTGATACTAGTTGTTCTGACTGGTTTTTACCAGTGGTTGTGTGTGAGTGTGCGTGAGCAGGATAGGATGACGGGTTGGCTGATGAAGGGCATGAGGAGGAGGAGGAGGAGGAGGACAACTTCACGCTATTAGTTCTTCCCTCAGCTCCTTGTTCCTGCGGACAATTGCAGCGTGTCGCTCCTGGTAGAATCAAAACAAATCACATACATCATAATTCTGATGATTAATTTGAGTCTGAAAAGGGTTTATAATAAATAAAAAAAATAAATAATATAAAAAAATAAAAAAATTAACTAACTATATATATATGTTAGGGCTGTCGATTTAATTTGTTAATTTGGTGCAATTAATTAAAGAAAAAATGTGTTAAAATTATTAACATATTTAATGCAGTCATATACAATTCAAGCTCTGAGGGGAAAAAAACACCCCTTTTGTCATATATTTTATATCATATAATATAGTTGAGCACAAGCAAGAGCGCTTTTTCCCAAATACCTGCATATTTGGAAATGTGATAGTGATTTAATACAACAGCAAGTTAGTTTTGTGTTAAATTTTAGATAAAATATTGTCAATATTAGGGATGGGCGATCTCTTATCTTGTGATATACCGGTAAAAAAATATTCCCCATGATAAGAATTAGTCTTCCCATGATAATAACGTCGAAGTCTACAGTAGCACGTGTGCGATACAGTTTTGCTTGTGTATAAGCCTGTTTACAAACCTGCTGTCCAACAAAGATGTCATTTATTGACATGCTTTTTCTCCAAATTAACTTTATTACATAGTCAAGTGTTTGAAATAACCTTTTGTGATCAGACGTGGTTTCATATCACAGATTGAGGCAGACATCATACTATTTTATAGTATTATAAAAGCTATGTCGATTAGCATTCCATTATAAATGTACTTTATCCTTATAAAAATACCCAAGAATGGTTGAAGAACACAGACAAACCATATATTGTAGCAACTGTATGTTTATTGTCAATTTTCTTCAGTTAAAATTTCTCTATCTGCGTTTTATTCAGCTACAGCGATAACCTGGAGCGTCAGTACTATTACTTCTGCTAGAAAGCATATGTGGAGTTTCCGCGCAAGGGCGCCCCCCGGCTTCCAGTATGAATTAAACAGTCATTACACATTGTACGTCTATTTTGGGTAAAAATAGGAAATATAATACTTTTTTCTAAAGAAACAGGATTCCCTGAATTATCATCAATTGTCATTAATATTGTTATCGTAATAATACCAGAAATTATCATGATAAATTTTTAAGCCCATATCGCCCATCCCTATTCAATATTGTGTTTTGATCAATTTTGCAAACGAAAATAGCTCCAAACAAACCCACAGCAGAACCGTTCCTTTCTAAGTGACACAAAGCAGTGTTTTTTTTACTGAATGAATCCACTTTTTTAAACAAACTGATTGAGCCAGTGAATCAATGACCGATTTATAAAGACAGTCACTTGTTTCGTTTCAGCTGTTTAAACGAATTAGCTGACTGACTCACTTACTTTACGGTACTCACACTAGATTTCTCGAAGGATGTTTTTCGCATCAGTTGTGTGAATAAAAGCGCATGCTCTCCTCCACTTCATGATACAACCAGACATGTCAATAGGCTTGCGTAAAAAAAGCATCATGCAAGTTCAGCTTGCGCAGAACTTATGACTGAGGCGAATATCATGCCTTCGCAGCAATCATGTCGTCCAGCGTGAATTTGCGTCTATTCACATCATTGCATTGACTTTACATGTAATGTACTCGTGCAAATAATTACATTTCATTTTGGTGTGAACACACCATAAGACAGTGACTTGCCACCACCTACTGGTGGTTTAAGTTTAATTGATAGAGTAGTCTATCATTTCACATTCATTTAAAAAATTATAACTGTGTGTTAAATTTTACAATATTGTTTGTTTTGATTAATTTCGCAAACGTAAATACTTCAAAACAAAGTTGTTACTTAACAAATCAACGTTTGTGAATAAATTGAGCCAGTGAACCAGTGACCTATTTATAAAGACAATTACTTGCATAACATAAAGAACAAATTCCTGGCTTGAGTTGAAATTTTTCAACTTGTGCAGAAATCACATGACTGAGGCAAATATCACGCTTTGGCGGCAACTGTGTTGCCAAGCACAAATTTGCATCTATTTGCATTGACTCTGCACGTAATCTATTTGTGAAAATAATTAAATTAGTTTTTGGTGCGCATACACCATAAGACAGTGATTTGCCGCCACCTACTGGTGTTTTTTTTTTTCATTGATAGAGTAGTCTATCATTTCACATTCAATTAAAAAATACATAATATCGTCAATATTGTCTGTTTTTATCAGTTTTGCAACAAAAATAGTTCCAAACAAAGCTACAGCAGAACTATAAAAGTGATACACGGTGGTGTTTCGTTACTAAATAAATCCACGTTTTTTAACAAATCAATTGAGCCAATGAATCTGTGACCTATTTATATTGACAGTCACTTGCGTTGTTTTCTGAATTAATCAGCCGTTTGAACGAATCAGCTGACTGAATGATTCACTCACTAATGAGTGAATATTCGCATTGTGTTACTTGCTCTAGATTACTCGTTGGATGTTTTTTGCGTCACTTCACATGAACAAAAACATTGCACATGCTCTCTTCCATTTTCTGATACAACCGGACGTGTCAATAAGGCTTGCACAACAATATGGCTTGCACGACAACACGTCATGTGAAGTTAAAAAATTTCAACTTGCGCGAAACACAACTGAGGGAAATTTACATGTAATCTACTTGTGCAAATAATTACATTTGCATTTCATGCACACACTATACAACAGTGACTTGTTATAACTTGTTATATATGAAGTTGTTATAGCTATTTTTATCATTATTTATGTAATGTTGACAAAATATTTATTTCTAAAGCTACTTTTTTTGTAATGCCTATTTAATGCTTTTACCCAATGACTTACAAATGATCTTTTGAAGGCTAATTTCTTAGAAAGAACTGATGTTTGCAATTAATTATATTAATTAATCGGCACATGTAATTACTTGGATTAAACATGTAATAGCTTGACAGCTCTATAATTAATTTTAGAAAAGTGTAGAATTAAACACAAAAAGTAATATTAAATAATTACATTTTAAAATGATAAAAAATGAAACAACATTTGCAAAACATTCTTCTAAACAATATTTATAGATAATTACCCAATGTTCATTTCAATTATTTTTAATATATACGATAATATATAAAGTCTAACTGTTTGACTGCTGGACAAATGTGGCATTTTGCACCTGATATGTCACAAATGGTTTTTGGTTTACCAAATCATGATTTTATTCTTATGTGGCAAAGATTGGGATTCCATAGATAATTCATGTTTTTAATAATGTTTTCATAAATTTAAGGGCATAGTTAAAAAAAAAAAAAAGATCAACATTTTATATATCTATGATGCAATAATTAAACACTAAAATAAATATTAAATAATAATCACACATTAACAAAAAATAATAATTTCATATATATGCAGAAAAATAAAAGATGTTAAATAATTGAATTATAGCAAAATTTTTATCGTTATTAGCCACATTTAAACAATATTTAGTCATAAATAACATTTCAATTCTTTTTGAATATATATAAATAATATACAAAGTCTAACTGTTTTGCTGACCTTCTCATGCAGGCGTTCCATCATGGCTGCCAGGTGGGCCTCACGGTTTTCCTTGTTCTGCTCCATCTTCAGAATGAGCTTCTCCTCTGCCATCTTGCTGAAGTTGCTGTTTTCCTCCATGGCTTTGAGCAGCACATCCCTCTCGTGCTCACGCTTCTCAGCCAGAATTTTGAGCACCTGAGCCTCCTGGGACTGTTGAGGAAAGTCATTACATGCATAAGCATCCCAACATAAGGGCGTGGAAGGGCACACAGTTCCTGAAGGTTAAATGGATTCTAATGTGCTTGACCAGTATTTATTGATTCATGTACATTTGTCTGTGTTAATAAAATTGTAAGCTTTATAGCTCCAGCTATTAAGCTCAGATGCATTCAGTTCCACTGACCCTCCTGCGGTACTCAGCAGCCTCCAGCTTCTTCTGGATGTCGTCCAGTGACATATCCCTCTTCTTTGGAGGGGAGGTGATGCTGTGGGCCACATCTGACACCGGTGAGGGTGGTTTCAGAATCACCTCGAAGGCCTGGCCTGAAGCCCTTTTATTTATTGGCTTTACTTCCATATCTACAAGACAACCACCAATGTCAAATAGCCTTACTTTAGTAATAACGCTTTAGTACATCGTAATTATGGCATAAAAAAGTCATATTTAAGAAATAAAACATGAGATGCTAAGTCATAATAATGAGAAAAAGGTCAAAGTGATGACATACTGATGAAGTAAGCCATAATTGTCGTTATTTTGACTTTGTCATCATTTCAGCTTAATCTTACTGACTTAATTCAACTTTTATCTTAATTATGACTTAGTATGTCATTATTTGACTTATGTGAGAATTTAGACTTTTATGTTATTATAGGGTTTTTTTTTATCTCAGTTTTGATTTTTGGTGCAATTTGGCCTCTGTCATGATTATAGTTTACCAAATCATGATTTTTTTTTTTTTCTCATGTGACAAAAATTGGGCTTCCATAGATAATTTATGTTTCTAATAATGCTTCCAGAAATTTAAGAGCATAATTGATCAAGATTCTGAATTTATTTTAAATATGTTCTTATATTTGTTATTATAAAAAGTTGAATGTTGAAATTATGACATTCTCATAAATCATAATTATGAGAAGACTTGCCATTAGAAAAGTCAGTTTGGTCATATTTATGATTTTCATTTCATAATTTAGACTTTTTGTAAACATTTCAAATTTATTATTATGACTTAATATGTTATTATTTAGATTTTTTCTCTGATCATTTTTTTTTATCAGAATTATGAAGTAGTATTTCATAATTTGCCATTTTATATCATAATTTCAGCTTTTTATATCATAATTTATCTCATTTTTGCATTTTCGTCATAACTATGATTTACCAAAGCATGTTTTTCTTAATGTGCTTCCGAATACAATTAATCTATTTTTAAACAATTTTATAGATTTAAGAACATAAACAATTTTTTGTCATCATTTCAAATTTATCTCATCATTAAGACTTAGTATGTTATCATTTTGACTTTGTCTCATAATTTTTTATTATAATTATGAATTAGTATTTCACAATTTGACATTTTATGTCATAATAATTTCAGCTTTTTATATCATAATTGATTTTACCTCAATTTTGCCTTTTTGTCAAAATAATATAATAACCAAAGCATGATTTTTTTTAATGGGCTTCTGAATATAATTAATCTTTTAAAGCATTACCATTTTTATAGATTTAGGAACATAAACAATCAAGACTCTAAGTCAGTTTTTGTCATATTTGTGGCTTTTCGTTTCATAATTTAGACTTTTTATCATTTCAAATTTATTTATTTTATTATGACTTCACAATTTAACATTTTATGTCATAATTTCAGCTTTTTATATCATAACTGATTTTAAATGTATTTCATATTTATAACTTAGTATGTTATTTTGCTTTTTTGTCTCTTAATTTTTTATAATTATGAATTAGTATTTCACAATGACATTTTATGTCATAATAATTTCAGCTTTTTATATCATAATTGGTTTTACCTCAATTTAGCCTTTTTGTCATAATTATGATTTACCAAAGCATGTTTTTTTTTCCACTAATGGACTTTCGAATATAAAATTATCTTTAAAGTATTAACATTTTTATAGTTTTAAGAACATAAACATTCAAGACTCTAAGTCAGTTTTTGTTGTATTTATGACTTTTCATTTCATAACTTAGACTTGTTTGTCATCATTTCAACTTTATCTCAAAATGACTTAGTATGTTTAATCATCATTATGAATTAATATTTCACAATTTGACATTTAATGTCATCATAATTTCAGCTTTTTATATCATAATTGATTTTATCTCAATTTTTAGCCTTTTTGTCATAATTATGATTTACCAAAGCAATTGTTTCTAACAACAATTTAAATGTTGTCATATATATGCAGAGTTTATTTGCAAAAACAGACAACCCAGATACTTGATTTTGATATGAAGTAAAAATAACTAAAAAATACAGCTAACACAATAAAACACAAATATTACATGAATTTTGAAAATTGTAAAAAAAACAAAAAAAAACAAAAAAAAAAAGTTGTTTTTGCAAATAAACTCATATCATATAAAATATCAGTTACAGCATCTCTATGTTATATATAGTATTCTACCGCTTCAAATCAAACTCATTTGTTCTCTCACTTACCTTCAAACTCACAGACCAGGTTGTTGCGTGGCTGTGGGTTGAAGCAGGAGCAAATGAGCGAGAGCATGGACAGCTCCTTCATCTTTTCCTTGTATGCTGAAACAACACATAATTGGGCCCTTGTTAGTCGTACACCCACAAATGTGCTGAAGTTTACAGGCCAGAGCATATTGCCTGGTCTCTACAGCTCTTCAGAGGATTCAGTTGGAGTTTACAACATACCCTGTACTTCAGTTTACACGAGTGTCTGTCTCTATGATGCTTCAACCGAGTGACTGAGCAACACTGCTACTTTATCTACATTAGCTAATTTTTGAAAGGCTATAAATATCATTACAGGGGTGAACAACGAAAAAAGTGGATTTAAATAGTTAAATCTCAGGAATTATTAAGGATTAAAAAAAATCCCAACACTTTCACTATTTCTCAGTGGATAGCAAATGCATAACACTAAGCAAATCCCTGAAAACTCACCTAAGCATAAAAAGTGGCTCAAATGGAGTCTACGGAGAGACTTTTCTACATTCAAACAAATGAAGCTTGCAGACTCATGAAAAATGCAGGAGGCACACTAATGACACTTCCCATTTCCTGCCCTCTGTAGCGTTTTGCAGATTACAAGCACATCCAACAGCCCATTAGCTAGAAAATTACCATCAGACACCATGCAGACTAGGACACACTAAGCAAGTGTGACTAAATCAGAAAATGATCTAAATATGATAGTGATCAATTAGTTATAGTCTAAGCTGAGACACAAATCCAATCAATTTGCAGTTCTCAGACAGGAGTCATATCCTGCCAGGGTCACATACTGGTGTCCACACAGTGTCAATACTTGTGTCCGGTGCTGCAAAGGCCACCATGTGCAGCATCCCACTGCTGCAGGGCTGGCTGGTCTCCCAGTCTGCGTCCGTTCGGCCTCCTGCAACTCCTCTGCCGTTCTTATCAATATCAACAACCAGGCCCGCAGCTCGGGAGGCATACTAATCAATAAATCCTGACAGAACAGGCCAACGATAGATTCAAAAAGTGACTTTACTGCTTCAGTAATTTTGCAGGCTAAAAAAAAAAAAAAAAAAATTCACAGTGCATCCACCCATGCCATCTGCTCATGAAATGACTCCACAACAAAATAAAGGTGGGTTTTACTATGGGAAAAACCACAGCAGATCAAAAAATCTTATATTTTAATCTATTTTATATACTAAAAGCAGAGCTACGCCAATGTTTTATTGATGTTGTTACATGAAAACACTGCTATGCAGCTAGGCCTGTGTGTTACATCTCACATGAGCCTTATTAGGTGGTTTCTGAAAGCATAAAAAGCGTAGTTAAAATTAAAATGGAGTGTGAATGAAAATCTGTCACCTTGGTATCCCTCATGCCAGCGCTGAGACTTCGTATCTATAAAAAAGGACGATGACATCCATAACAAAAATCTGCTCTGATTGTCTTGATTATTCCATATAACGCAAAATCGCTGGTTAAATATGAGTTCTTGAGGTAAATGCTCGGTATGGAGGTATTTGTGGCGGTTTTATGGCTATATTGTCTGAGCAGTGTTTCTTGGGTGCGGTCTTTCTGCATTATGATGTGAGGCAGCAGGAGCAGGTGCGCCATCGCCAATCATCACACATACATGTCATTTCTGAAAATTTTACGTATGATATTTACTTTAATTCATAATATGAATGACATTCGCTTCGCTTAGGCTATAAACTACATTAAAAGGAAAAACGCGAAATCTGTCACTGCCTCCGATAACGCAGATTCTAGTCGTGTTTGCTGATTTATAATGCAATGTACGCATAAACAGGCTATAAATAATATAAGAAAAATATCGATATTGCATTGTATATATTCTATGTGCATCGAGCATCCTGACATGGTATTACGTTTTCCACAGACTCGGTCTCCATTAACACGTTTACAAATGCAACAATGGATTAAGATGTGAAGACAAGTGAAGAATTGCGCAGTACGTACCGATAGCTGTCTTGGCCATGGTGTTCTTTCTTGAATCCGTGTTAATTTCCACAATGGTCGAGGTTTGTGCCAGTGGCGTTGAGAGCGGATGATGCTTAAGGCACTGAGTCAGCAGAGCACAATGAGGAGCGCGGAGGGATGTGAGGAATGGGAGCGGCTGACTTATGATCCAGTCCGCGCAACAGCAGATTGGCCACCAGCAGCACTTCACTTCACTGACGTGTGGAAGGAAGGAAGGAGGAAAAAAATCTGGCCTGCATCTAATCGAACGCCTGTGTGTCTTCTAATCTTGGCGTCGTATGTGGGTTTAAATACTTAAGGCATATATGAATGCGTACGAATAGGGTACAAAATAGATCCTAAATTCTCTCGTTTTTTTTTCCATTTCAACAAATGCTTGATCTGCTGAAAATGCTGATAACCAATCGAGAGGTCAAACTATACATGACCTGTTTAATATGCTAATTAGTTGCATTTTTTCAGCCCTGTTGCAAATGTTTGCAATTACGATTTTTGTCGTTTTGTAATTTTCTCGGCGCTATTAATGTTAAATAAACATTAACTAGACAATATGTCATTAAAAACAGTCTATGATAGAATGGGTAACAGGGTTGCAGATTTAAAGTCATAGTTTACCCAAAACATTAAATACTGGCATCATTTATTCAGGTTGTTTCTTTAATCTGTTCAGCACAAAATCAGATATTTTGGAGAATGTTGGTAGTTAAACAGTTGATGGTAGCCTTTGACTTACTTAAAAATAATATAGAGGGTTTGAACTTACGTCACAATTTGGTCCGGATGCCTGGACATATTGACGATACTCGGATGTAAACAACAGCATGGATTGCACTGTTAATGTACTTGTCACGAATCTGGTTGGTGCTCTGTGGACCGCTCACCACCAGATGTCACTTTCACCCCATCATTACACACAGACTGTTGTTCTACACCCCTGGACTACATTCCCCATCAGCCATTGCACTTTACTCACGACCAATCAGCGGCGCTATAAAAGCCCCGGACTTTCCATGCTGGTCACGGATTGTTAGATTGAATTGTTGTTTTGTTAGCGTTTCCTGGTTTCTGGTTCCCGTGTTTTTGACTCTCGCCTGCTCTATCGTTTACGTCTGTCTAGCCGCCTGCCTTGGATTATCGCTCTTGTTTTCTGGATTATTCTCTCCGACTGCCTGTGTTATTCCTGTTTGCTCCCGTCTCGACCTTGCCTGTACGACCATGTCTTTGTCTCATCCAAATAAAAGCTCGCATATGGATCCGCTCGTCTCTCGTCAATCACTCCTCGTTACAGAACAATCCGTCAACACAGGATCCAGCAGCTTCACCTCCGGACAATCAGCCGATACGGACACAGACAGAATTCTCTCCCGGATCAAACAGAAAACACACACACTCGAACAGTATATCCGTGAGTTTATTGCAATTTCTAATTATTCCACTCTCCCGGACTGTACTAAGATTGAGGTGTTTTGCGATGGCGTATCTGAGCCGCTAAAAGCGAGACTGAGACGCGAGGGTCCGCGCTCTTCGCTGGCAGCTTTCATGAACTTTGCGTTGTTGTGTGTGGGCTCGCCGTGTACTGTGGGGGTCGCGAAGGGGGAACGCGACAACGCGGACATGGCAGCCCCGCACCCCGCTCGCAGATTGGTGGTTACGCCGGATCACGACGCCAAAAATAAGTTTTCCGCCTGGATCGCTCACGAAATGGCGGCCGTGTCGGAGCGAGCCCGTGCTATGGCGGCGTCAGCTGAGATGGCCGCCGCGCCGGAGCGCGTTAACGTGGCAGCGGCGATAGCAGTGCCCGGTCACAAAATGGCGGCGGCGCCGGCGCGCGCACACAAGATGGCGGCGACGGTGGAGCCCGTTTGCAAGATGGCGACTAAAGCGGGGCTCCTTCACGTCACAGCCGCCATACAAGAGCCATTTAAAGTTGCAGTTACACTTCCTGAGTCAAGTCAAGTTTCCGAGTTAAGTCAATTTACAGCTGCATTTCCCGAATCAAGTCAAGTTTCCAAGTCAAGTCAGAGTGCAACTGTGTCAAATCAAGCCAGAACTGCTGTTTCTGTGTTAAGTCAAGTTACAGCCATCTTTCCTGAGCCACGGCACAAGATGGCTGCCACGCCAGAGCCACTGCACAAGATGGCTGCCACGCCAGAGCCACTGCACAAGATGGCTGCCACGCCAAAGCCACTCCACAAGATGGCTGCCCTTCCAGAACCGGTGGTCAGTACCCGGACACCACCTGTGGCCATGATGGCCCATGTGCTGGACACACCCCTAAAGACAGTATGGGCAGCTAAAGTGGCGCTCCTTCATGTCTCGGCGGCTACCCCTGAGTCAAGTCAAGACACAGCTGTTCCCCACGAGTCAAGCCAAGTCACAGTTGTTTCCCACGAGTCAAGTCAAGCGGCCGAGTCAAGTCAAGCGGCCGAGTCAAGTCTAGACACAGCTCCACTTCCCGAGTCAAGTCAAGCGGCCGAGCCAAGTCACAACACAGCTCCACTTCCTGAGTCAAGTCCAGCGGCTGTGTCGAGTCCAGCGGCTGTGTCGAGTCCAGCGGCTGTGTCGAGTCCAGCGGCTGTGTCGAGTCCAGCGGCTGTGTCGAGTCAAGCGGCTGTGTCGAGTCAAGCGGCTGTGTCGAGTCAAGCGGCTGTGTCGAGTCAAGCGGCTGTGTCGAGTCAAGCCACGGCTGCAGTTTCTGTGTCGAGTCTAGCCACTGCTGCAGTTCCTGAGTCGAGTCTAGCCACTGCTGCAGTTCCTGAGTCAAGCCATGTTATTCATGAGTCAAGTCCCGGTACAGCGGATCTCCATGAGCCAAGCCAGGTTAATGCAGTTCCTCATGAGCCAAGTCAAGCTGCTGCTATAGCTTCCAAGTCCAGTCAAGCTTCCAAGTCCAGTCAAGCTTCCAAGTCCAGTCAAGCTTCCAAGTCCAGTCAAGCCACAGCTGATCTTCATGAGCCAAAGGAAGTTATTAATGCTGTTCCAGAGTCAAGTCACGCTTCGTCTGACCCTCCAGAGCCCCGTCACGCCTCGTCTGACCCTCCAGAGCCCCGTCACGTCTCGTCTATCTGTCTAGAGCCTCGCCATGTCTCGTCTGACCGCTCTGAGTCAAGTCACGTCCCGCCTGGCGGTTCAGAGCCTCTCCATGTTTCATCAGACCTCCCAGTGCCTCGTCATGTCTCGTCTATTCGTCCAGAGCCAAGTCACGTCTCGTCTGACCTTCCAGAGCCGTGCCATGCCTCGTCTGATATCCCACAATCACGGCCTATCATGATAGCTGGTGCACTGGACCCACCACAACCTCCCGCTGCTGCTCTTCCTTTAATGGCGGTTGCCATCTGGTGTGTGTGGGCTGCACACTGTGCCCCTGAGGTCATGTCTGTTCATAAGTCCGCCTCTGAGATCACGTCTGACCTCAAGTCTGCTCCAGAGGTCTCGTCCGGTCTCAAGTCTGCGCCAGAGGTCCCGTCTGATCTCAAGCCTGATCCTGAGCTCCTGTCTGATCTCAAGCCTGCTCCAGAGCTCCCGTCTGACCAGGAGACAGACCCAGAGGCCTCACCAGTCGGAGAAGCCGCGCCAATGCCTCCTGAGGTGTCAGCTTCGGCTGTGGATCCTCCCATGGAGGCGGCGTCCCTCTACAGACTCTCTGCTTCTCCCCATACTCTTTCTACCTCCTCTGTCTCTGCTGTTTCCAGGTCCCAGGCCATAACGCGGTTTCCTGCTCCGCCCCAGCTCCCGTCTGGTCACAAGCCTGCTCCAGAACTCTCGCCTGGTCACAAGCCTGTTCCAGAGTTCCCCTTGGTCAGAGAAGCTGCGCCAATGCCTCCAGAGGTGCCAGCCGTGACTGTGGATCCTCCCTTGGAGGTGGCGCCCCCCTACAAGCTCTCTGCTTCTCTCCCTACTCTGTCTGTCTCCTCTATCTCTGCTTTCCCCAGGTCCCAGACCGTAACGCGGGTTCCTGTTCCGCCCCGGAGGGCTGCTGCGCCTCCTGCTCCGCCTCCTGCTCCCCCCTGGAGGGCTGCTGCGCCTCCTGCTCCGCCTCCTGCTCCCCCCTGGAGGGCTGCTCCGCCTCCTGCTCCGCCTCCTGTTCCGCCCTGGAGGGTTGCTGCGCCTTCTCCCCCTACTCTGTCTGCCTCCTCTGTCCCTGCTTTCACCAGGTCCCAGACCGTGATGCGGATTACTATTCCGCCCTGGAGGGCTGCTCCGCCTCGGAGGGCTTCTGCGCCTCCTGCTCCACCCTGGAGGGCGCCCGTGCCTCACGCTCTGTCTCCGGCTCCGCCCTGGAGGGTGCCTGCATCTCCTGCTCCGCCCTGGAGGGCTCCTGCGCCTTCTGCTCCGCCCTGGTGGGCTCCTGCGTCGCCTGCCCCGCCTCCGGCTCCGCCCTGGAGGGCTTTCGCGTCGCCTGCTCCGCCTCCAGCTCCGCCCTGGAGGGTTCCTGCTCTGCCGGTCCTGCCTCAATCACCGGGTCCTCCGCAGGGGCCTGGCCCCCCAACCCTCCCCCTGTCTCGCTCCCTCCCCACCGCTCCCCTGGACTGTCGTTTCCTTCGAGCGTCTGGAAGCCGCTCCTTGGGGGGGGGCTATGTCACGAATCTGGTTGGTGCTCTGTGGACCGCTCACCACCAGATGTCACTTTCACCCCATCATTACACACAGACTGTTGTTCTACACCCCTGGACTACATTCCCCATCAGCCATTGCACTTTACTCACGACCAATCAGCGGCGCTATAAAAGCCCCGGACTTTCCATGCTGGTCACGGATTGTTAGATTGAATTGTTGTTTTGTTAGCGTTTCCTGGTTTCTGGTTCCCGTGTTTTTGACTCTCGCCTGCTCTATCGTTTACGTCTGTCTAGCCGCCTGCCTTGGATTATCGCTCTTGTTTTCTGGATTATTCTCTCCGACTGCCTGTGTTATTCCTGTTTGCTCCCGTCTCGACCTTGCCTGTACGACCATGTCTTTGTCTCATCCAAATAAAAGCTCGCATATGGATCCGCTCGTCTCTCGTCAATCACTCCTCGTTACAGTACTATTGAATACTTTGTTCTGCTAATCTATGCTACACCATGGAAAAAACATGTGGAAGCTGCTAAATCATATAGAGAAGAACTTAGTAAGCAAGAAAGGGATTTATATTTTGACAAACTGAAGTTAAAAGGTGGTAAAGGTACATACATACAGTAAGATATTAGCCTAATTTCACCTACCTGACTGGAAATGATAAGAACAAACACAAATATTGTTAAGATTCTTGCCCTGGAAATCCTGGTTCAGTTTGGCCAACCACAAACGCCTTTTGTTCCTCAGACAGTTTTTTGCACTCTTCTCCTTGATTTGTTATATCTTTTGGCAGTTTATAGTACTCCAAATGTTTTTCCCGGTCCGACCAATTACTACAGCCCAAAACATGACAATAACTGATCATTTTCAGCAGCAATAATCAGCAAAATATGCAAGTTTCGTTCGGTTCAGTGGCATTGTTTATGTTCAGTGCCGCCTATATGGCCGATTGATGATGTGTTGTGCAAACACTCTTTGGAAGCCAATGGCTACCATCAAATTATTTTTATTATTATTTTTTAATTAGGCTGTCACTCACTGTATGGACAAGCCGCTTTGCAACCAAATGTTGGTTTAGGAGAGATATGTACAGCAATTTTTTTTTTTACAATGATTTGAGTGAAAGGGTGTATTAGTTTAGGTTGGTGAATGCAATCAACGTTACAATTTGTGTAAATACTGAGATGGAGGAATGAGCCTATTTACTTGTCTTGTGTGCTGTGCAAGGTGTTGTAACGGTCATGGACTTTTGTTGTGTTTTTGCTGTTTCTGTTCTCCTGCCTTAGTCTTGCTTTGGCCTAATTTTCCTAAGTTGCCCTGCCGTTCAGTTCACCTGAGTCTAGTTAATTAAGTTATTAGTTCCTCTCTTGTGTTTGTATAAATTCTCCTCCTTTAGTTCTCTGTTTTGCCAGTTATTATTTGGACATGCTTGCTGTTTGATCTGCTCCTGAGCTCTCTGTTTGGTTCCCTTGGATTTATTATTAAAGACCGTTTTTTGGATTACTCCTTTTGATTAGCACTGCACATGACAGATGTGGCAATGGTGTAATTTATTTGAGTGTCACAATTTTAAGGAATGTTGCAATTTTGTAATTGGAAAATCCTGCAGCAGCATGTACTATGTTAAAATTATGAGACTGTATAATTTTAAAAAATAAATAAAATAATAATTTTAAAAAATATGCAGCAAACTTTGTTACTTGAATACTAACATAAATGCTGTCAATGCAACTTAATAGGCTCCAAAAGTTTCTATTAAAGGAATAGTTAACTCAAAAAAAATAAATAAATAAAAAAATAAAAAAAATAATATATATATATATATATATATAAATACTAGTTATATATAAATACTTTTTCTTCAAACTTGCTAAAATACCAGCCTCAGCCCAATTAGAAGTACCGGTACTTACATAGAAACCTATACTACGGAAGCCCCGTACTACGGAAGCCCTGAACCGCATGGTGGGAAAAAAATAGAAAACCTATGATGGAGAGGAAAAAAAAAAAAAGAAAACTTATCTCGTTATTTCGACATAATAACTCATTATTTCGAGATATTAAGTCGTTATTTCGACTTCTTAACTCGTTATGTGGTGGAAAAAAAATATGGTGGGGGAGGAAAAAAAATTCAAACTTATCTCGTTATTTCGAGTTATTAAGTCGTTATTTCGACATACTAACTCGTTATTTCGAGATACTAAGTCGTTATTTCGACATAATAACTCCTTGTTTGGTGTGGAAAAAATAAAACGTATGGTGGGCTCCTTGTTTGGTGTGGAAAAAATAAAACGTATGGTGGGGAAGAAAAAAAATAAAATTTATCTCGTTATTTCGACATAACTCGTTGTTTGGTGTGGAAAAAATAAAACGTATGGTGGGGAAGAAAAAAAAAATTATCTCGTTTTTTCACATAATAACTCGTTATTTGGTGGGGAAAAAATATAGTGGGAGAGGAAAAAAAAATAAAAACTTATCTCGTTATTTCGAGTTATTAAGTCGTTATTTCGACATACTAACTCGTTATTTCGAGATACTAAGTCGTTATTTCGACATAACTCGTTATTTGGTGTGGAAAAAAATAAAACGTATGGTGGGGAAGAAAAAAAAATTATCTCGTTTTTTCGACATAATAACTCGTTATTTCGAGATACTAAGTCGTTATTTCGACATAATAACTCGTTATTTCGAGATACTAAGTCGTTATTTCGACATAAGGTTTGTAGTTATTTCGATAGGAGCCACTAGAGGGCAGAATAAGACCGGGAATCAAATAAGGAACGCGTTGTAATAATTATACAAGTTGGTGCTCCAAAATCCTAGAGGTTTATCATAGGAATTTGCATTCATGCCAGGAATTCATTCAAGATTAAGCTTTATTGAGGTTTAAGGAGCCCATAAATGCTACCGTAAAGGGTTGTCATTAATACCCTATAGGCGTTTTTATGTAGTTTTCATAACACTGGCTATTGTACTAATTCGTACTTTTCTAATACTGTACGTGGCCTAATGGACAATTAACTTATTTTGCAATTGCATAGCTAGCTTTTAGTTTTGTGCTAATGGCCAGTATTGCTCTTTTAGCTGTATAGTCTATCTATTAGATCTGCTTCAGTGTGCTGGGAATATTCGCAATTTTTTTCAGCTTTATCAGTCGGCTTTGCGTACACCCACTTCTAAATCCCCTCTGATGTGCATCATAGTGTGCTGTATTAGCCAAAATCATGACAGTTCACCACATGATAGCTAATCCAATCGCACGTGAATAAATGCAAATATTCCCTAAAAACACCCAGTAAAGATGGTTAGAACCGGGGCTAGCTTCCTTAGAAATATGATCGCGCCCGCGCCCGCTTCGTCCCGTCCCGCAGCAGTCAGAGAGGATGCCGACAGTGACAGAAATGCCTCCTGTTCATGTCGCCTGATCATGTCAGGAGAGGCGCGCAGATTTGTACAATAATAATTAGCCTACTTATTGACTACTAATTTGAATCAGTACATTATAACGAAAACAATATCTTAAATTAAGAGTAGGAGTGCGCGGGGCACAAACTAACGCGGAGTTAGTTGTAACACACGTGGTTTATATATTTCCACACACACCAGCATAACCAAATTTATGGTATTTACCTGATGCCATAGCAACACTATACAGAGAAAAAAGTGCGCCAAAATTCAAAAGCCTTTTGCAGATATCGCTGAATATTTATTTTACCATAGTAAAAGTAAATTTCTGGCTGAAGTAATTTTTCATTTCAGTTTTTAGTATTCATTTAAAATGAGATAAATATGATATTATTTTAATCGCCAATCTGTTATGTATCAGTCTCGATTAAGTCTTTATTAATGCCTGACAAACCAGCAGAAGACACGAACCAGTTTTATATTCCAGTCGCACTGATGGGGAATGTTGTAACACTGCGTTACAATCTGCCCCGCTATTTTAAACTATGCTGTTCCGATATAATTTTCACTATTTACTTTTATGGATTTTAATAGAAACCACAAGAAACAGGTGAATAAAAATATACACTATTAAAAATATAGTTTCACTCCTGAAACTTTGCTGCATGTACAGGGTTCGTGGTTGGTCCCTTTAGCAGCACATAAAGCGATTATAGTCTAGAAAGCGAGCAAATAGCGCTTCCATATAAACCTCGTTCAGACTGTGAGCCCAAATCCGTCTTTGTCCATATCTAGATGGAATCGGATTTGAATAACTGACTGTCCACACAGTCATATCGCAACTGTTCAAATCCGATTTGTGTGTCCATAAGCGCTCTTTCGTTTTACGCAATGTGCGTTGGTTTCTATGGCAATGCCGTTGCGTTGTTATGCCAACGCTAAAATCAACAATAACAGCATTACAGTTTGCAATATAGATGCTGTCTTGTGATATGACAACGTTGCCGTCGCGTTTGATTATATTTCGTCTTCTAAAGCAGCGGCAGAATCGCAGGAAGCTGGAATGTGCGACTTTATTCTGTGCTGCCGTCTCCGCTGGTTTCAAAACTCAAAGAGGTGCGTATACTAGCTGTATATTGTCTTTTCCCACTTGATTTGCAGTTCGCAACAACACAAGCTTGTTTCTGCAAAGACGTTTGTTATGTTTTCCACAAAAACGTCTGACGTGTTTACGTTTTACGTGGCATGAAAACGTGAAAAAGCAGAAATCCGATTTGAATAGGATTCTAAACCACATACGAATGTAGCTCGAAACGGATTTGACCAAATCAGATTTCATGTAGTTCGTTGCCTAAATATGATCGGATTTCAATCGGATTTGCATACAAATCGGATATGGGCTGACAGTCTGAACGAGGCTATAGTCACTAAAAAGCTGTCACTCATTTCAATTTATTGCAATCTCACAATGTTCCGTTACAATCAATGAAGCTCTCGAAACTGCAAATATAATAGCTTATCGTATTTACAGTGTGTACTTGTGGCGTTTGGCATTCGAGTGAATTCTCACTGTCTCACCCTGTATCTATTTATATATTTCCTTATTAATATCTTAATATATTATTATATCTTTTATTAACCACTAGCACACACAAGCATTATTCCACTCTCCTCCTGACCGTAGACGCAGGTTTGCACGCCACTTTATGTTGCGTTTTTCAGAATTAACAGGCGATTATACGATTGTGTAAAGTTAACAAATAAACCAGATCAGTGGTGGTGTAGTGGTGCCTGCAGGTGGTGTACTCTTAATTTATTTAAGGTATTGTTTTCGTTATAATGTACTGATTCAAATTAGTAGTCAATAAGTAGGCTAACTATTATTGTACAAATCTGCGCGCCTCTCCTGACATGATCAGGCGACATGAACAGGAGGCATTTCTGTCACTGTCGGCATCCTCTCTGACTGCTGCGGGACGGGACGAAGCGGGCGCGGGCGCGATCATATTTCTAAGGAAGCTGGTTTCTGTGGAAGGCAGGATTAAGCGCGTGCTAGAGAAGCGCGTGCAGGTTCGAAGAAAAGAAATATAAAAACAAACTAAGTGTTAAAGATATGATTTTCTGACTACGCTTAACATTGGCCTAATTTTAGCTATAAAATTGGAATTAAATTACAATTATAATGCGATTTGACCACTTTGATGTCTACACTTTATTAAACGCTTATTTCAGACATGAAATTCTGCAAAAAATAGTTTGTTTATGATGAAAAAGTATACATTTCAGCATTAGAATGATCAGAAAGATCTGCCAAGTTTTTATTAGTTTACACGGATATGACAACTAAAAATAACCTGCAGGGAACGTTCCGGGAAGGTTCTTTTTAGGTTATAAAATTAAATAAAAAAATAACCTGCAGGGAACGTTCTGGGAAGGTTCTTTTTAGGTTATAAAATTAAATAAAAAAATAACCTGCAGGGAACGTTCCGGGAAGGTTCCCTGTAGGTTGTAAAAATGCAATCTAAAAATAACCTGCAGGGAACGTTCCGGGAAGGTTCCCTGTAGGTTGTAAAAATGCAATCTAAAAATAACCTGCAGGGAACGTTTTGGGAAGGTTCTTTTTAGGTTATAAAATTAAATAAAAAAATAACCTGCAGGGAACGTTCCGGGAACGTTCTCTGTAGGTTATAAAAATAAAACCTAAAAATTACCTGCAGGGAACGTTCTGGGAAGGTTCTTTTTAGGTTATAAAATTAAACCAAAAAATAATCTGCAGGGAACGTTCTGGGAACGTTCCCTGTAGGTTATTAAAAAGAG
Organism: Cirrhinus mrigala; assembly: GCA_036247105.1. NCBI lineage: Eukaryota > Metazoa > Chordata > Actinopteri > Cypriniformes > Cyprinidae > Cirrhinus > Cirrhinus mrigala. The sequence continues at coordinate 27,373,472 of CM070022.1, forward strand.
AACCTACAGGGATCGTTCCGGGAACGTTCTCATTTGGTTCCCAAAAAAAATAACCAAACGGGAACCATAGGGGAATGTTAGGGGAACGTTCTGTGTTTGCTGGGTAGTATGTCGAAATAACGACTTAGTATCTCGAAATAACGAGTTATTATGTCGAAATAACGACTTAATAACTCGAAATAACGAGATAAGTTTTAATTTTTTTTTCCTCCCCCACCATATTTTTTTTCCACCACATAACGAGTTAAGAAGTCGAAATGACGACTTAATATCTCGAAATAACGAGTTATTATGTCGAAATAACGAGATAAGTTTTCTTTTTTTTTTTTCCTCTCCATCATAGGTTTTCTATTTTTTTCCCACCATGCGGTTCAGGGCTTCCGTACTATACATCTGAGCCTAATAAAAATGCATTTTTTAAAGAAAGATGTCAGATGGATTTAGCTGGTTTTGCATCTGAACTGTTCATATATATATATATATATATATATATATATATATATATATATATATATACAGTACTGCGCAAAGGTCTTAGGCTACTAGTATTTTCACCAACAAAAAAATGTTTTTAAGTCAGTTATTTCTATCTTTTGCTGTAGTGTGTCAGTAGGAAATATCAGTTTACATTTCTAAACATTCATTTTGCCATTAATTGTAATAATCCAGTGAGATTTTTGTTTGCACAAGGAGTCTGACAACAGCCAGTGCTCCACTGTCTGGAATGACATGAGGAAACAGAACAAACTGAGACAGACTAATTCCAGAAGAAATGTGGCAACATCCCCAAGATGCTTCAAGAAACCTGCAAAGTACTGTTAAAAGTCAAAAATAATGCCATAAATAGATTTTATTTATCAATTAACTTCTATTAACTAAATTAAATCAACATTTGGTAAACCATATTTGCATTTAAAACAGCTTTTGCCCTAGGTACATTTGTGCATGAGTTTTCAGGTAGCTTTGCATGTAGGTTTCTTGAAGCATCTTGGAGATGTTGCCACAGTTCCTCTGGAATTGGTCTGTCTCAGTTTGTTCTGTTTCTTCATGTCACTCCAGACAGACTGGATGATGGTGAGATCAGATCTCTGTGTGGAGCACTGGCTGTTGTCAGACATATATATATATATATATATATGTATAAACAACATTTTGAGGTTTAAAAATGTCTCTCCACTCAACTTGTGGATTACTTACATTACTTGTGGATTATTGTGATGTTTTTATTACCTGTTTGGACTCTCATTCTGATGGCACCCATTCATTGCAAAGGATCCATTGGTGAGCAAATTATGTAATGTTAAGTTTTTTAAAAAATGGTTCAGATGAAAAAACAAACTTAAGCAAATTTGTATTTTTGAGTAAACCATTTTTTAAAAATATTGTAAATATCTGCATATTTTAATATTCCAGTGTTCTTAAAGGCATAGATCACCCAAAAATGAAAATTCTGTCATTACTCACTCTCATGTCGTTCCAAACCCGTCATCCCTTTGTTTGTCTTCTAAACACAATTTAAAATAGTTTTAATGAAATCCAAGAGCTCCCTGACCCTCCATAGACAGTAAGGGTTCTACCACGTTCAAGGTCTAGAAAGGTACCAAGAACATTGACAAAATAGTCCATGTGACATCAGTGGTTCACCTGTAATTTTATGAAGCTACAAGAATACTGTTTGTTGCGCAAAAAAACAAAACAAAAACAACTTTATTCAACAATTCTGCTCCACCGCATCCCCCTAGCGCCATTTTGGAGAGTACCATGACGCATACGCATGCTTTCCTCTGAACAAGGTGCAGCGTATGCATGTTCTACATCAGCAGCACCACAACGTGATACTCTCCAAAATGACGCTAGGGTAACGCAGAGGAGAAGATTTGTTGAATACATTTATTTTCGTTTTTTGTGATGTCTGATGTCACATGGACTATTTTAATGATGTCCTTAATATCTTTCTGGGCCTTGAACATGTCAGTTGCATTGCCGTCTATGCAGGATCAGAGAGCTCTCAGATTTCATCAAAAACATCTTAATTTGTGTTCTGAAGACAAATGAAGGTCTTACGGGTTTGGAACAACATGAAGGTGAATAATTAATTACAGAATTTTCATTTTTGGGTGAACTACCCCTTTTTATTTACTTTGATGAATACTAATGTTAACACACTTTATTCAACATTTTTTTTTTGCATTCATATAATGAGACTGAAATTAGATCTCATACAACTTTCATTTATTAAATTATTTCACCTTTGTGTTTTTTGTTTAGAATGATGTATAACATTCAGTTACAGGATTAAAATAATATTTAGCATGTTAAACATCGCAAACTTAAGGAGAAATATTATGCAAGATTTAATTAAGACATTTGTGAACATTACAGTAATATTTTACAAACATTTTGTTTGTATCATAGACCAACAAACAGAGGTTTACTGTTATTCAAAAATGCTCTTTGGACCCTTCTAAAGTAACTATAACATCTTTCCCTTTTACACAACTACTTCATCAGGAGTAGTTTTACTTTAGTGCTTTTTAAAAAAATAATAAATATCTGGTATTTAAGACAAATAAAATCACCCAGAACATAAGGTGCTTATTAACAATTTAAAACAAGACAATTAAGGTATTACATTCAAGCCATGAGGTTGTAAGAGCATGTTAGTATCTGCAGTATTAAAAACCGTAGAAAAATCACTTTTGATAAACTAATAAGAGCTGCTTTCATTGCCATATATTCAAATAATCATCGTCCCGATCAAAACCGCACTATACTTTTCCCTACCCTCACTTGGGACTGTTTTGCTGAAAAGCTAACTAGCTTTTCTTAGAAGCATTCAGCCTCTTTTTGATGTAATGTCCAACCAAGACCTGAGGTCGCTGCTGGTAGTTTTTCAGGATGTCATGAGAGCTGGTCAGCTGGTCTCCTTTCAGTCTGTCCAGCAGTGTTACACACACAACTGCAGCTAAAGAAACAGGAACAAATCCTTCAATATGATCACACAACTTAATCCATCCATAATAAACAACAATCAGCAGGTTTAATGTGTGACAAAAAATAAAAATCAGTCTGCTCAAACACAAACTGCAATAAAAGATCATAAACCTCTAGCACCCATTTCAAATGCAAATGGCTTTTTTTTATTAAACAGCCAATGAAACATCACAAACTTGTGCAAGCATTACTCATTAACAAATAGTGACAAACCTCTAAGATTGCTCAGTTTGCACATGGCCGCAAACACAGATGACTCCATCTCAATGTTACGGACCCCAGCAGCATAGGCTTCGGCAAGATAGCTCTGTTTATCATCTTCGTTGTACGAGCAGAAGGCCCCATCCAGCCGAGCTTGACCTGTACCGAGAGAGCATTAAAATGCAACAAACCAAAACTGAAATGTGAAAACATTCATGTGTAACATTTTATAAAATATCCACCTTCATAGAAGTCAAGGGTGCACATTGTGTTTCCAATGACAGTCTCAAACTCTGCAAGGTCTTTGCCACACTGAAGCAGCTCCTCTGCAAGCTCCCCATCGAGTTCTGTGCTCCTGACCACTGGTTTACCCAGGATGATCTGCTCAAAACGAGGCTGGAACAAAGAATCCACTGATTGTTTGGTAACCACCACAGTCCCTGGCTTTAAACCTGACAGGAAACACAGCTTAGTCAGAAAACAAATAGTCAGGAAATGATTCACAAAACCCACGGTTTACAACATCAGGGTGAGGCTGGGGCTAATTTTGAAAGCATGGAAACACCCTTTTGATTAAGAAGTTCAATGGAAAAAGCAGAGTACCTATTCCTCCTGACGTTCCGATGCGCACTACAGTGACATCTGTGCAGTGGGCATGATACAGGAGCTTGATAAGCTCGTGTAACATTATAGAGATAGATGGGATGCCCATGCCATGCTAGAACAGAGAAAATTCAACATTAACATTCAGACAAATTTTACTTGCAATAATGTACTTAAAGGTGACATTTTTCCATGTTTAAGTGCTATAATCGGGTCCTTTTTTTTTTGCATGTATGTAAAAAAAAAAAACCCAGAGCGTCAGAATTCGCTCCCCCATGATGTGTTTCCACCCACGGTGCCATCATTTTGTTTTTGCAAGTGACGATGGTGTACCAGTTCTAACACCATGGCAAAAGTTCAAGCAAAGCATTCTAACTGTTCTGTCTTTGGCTGCACAGATGAGCACAGAACACTATTGAGAGTCCCAGCCTCAGAGGAGACAAGAGAGCAGTGGATTTATTAATTTATTTAATGTATATTACGCTGCTGCCACACAGATCTAAAATAAAAATGCGATTTCTTTCCCAGCTGTTGACCTTCACAGACATAACTGATTGTTTTTCCTGTGTTTTTGATTGTTAACTCCTGTGTTTTTAACCTAGACTTGTGTGTGTACTCACTGAAAAAAAATTAAACAATTATTTCATAGATGCCTTTCAATAATTCAAGCACTTTTCAGTACCTCTTCAGGAATATTGCTATTTTCAAGGGATTTCCAGGCTTTAATTTTAAAAAGTCAAATTAAAGTACTTCAAGCACTTTAAGCACCTTATATGAACACTGTCAATCGAATTGAGCTTCACCCAATTCAAATTTCGACCTAAAAGGGGTGGTGTTGACCTGACATAATCTGAACAGAAAAAATGGCCTGTTTATTTACGTTTCTGAATATTTACTAAATATTTGCTTAAAAAGCTATTCTGGCACATATGTCAAATTTCTTTTTAGATATGTCATGAAGGCAAAAATGGAATTATGTTTTACAGTATGGTGACTTCCACCAGTTCGGACTGCGGATGACATGTAATGCACAAGTAAACAAATGAGAACTGTGATAGATTTCTTTAGGATTCTTTGATGAATAAAAAAAGTTCAACAGACCAGTGTTCATTTGAATTATAAATCTTTTGTAACATTCTAAATGCCTTTACTGTCACCTTTGATCAATATAATGCATCCTTGCTGAATAAAAGCACAAAAAAAAATACTTACTGACCCCAAACTTTTGAATGGAAGTGTACATTTGTATATGTGGATGAGTTTGAGTTTACTCACACTGACAGACAGCACAGGTCCAACTTTGTACATGGCATAGCGATCAGTTCCGGCACATATATTTGGGTATTCAGCATCAGGCTCTGACAGCCCGAGTTCTTTGGCAATGAATTCGGTGAAAGACTTCATCCTCCATGCACTTCCTCCTACACACACAAACTGAGACAAAACGCATATCAAAGCGAGTTAGACAGACCTGGATCATTCTGAAGGAGTACGATTTTAGTATGGAAAAAGCTGAAGTTTACTTTGACATCTCCAAACATCGCTGGTAAGTCATGAGTGGACGTTCCCAGGTTCAAATGGTAAAGGATGTCATCGGTCATGGAGTCTAAATGAGGATTGTTCACATATATGGTCCTACGCAGGGAAAATAGTAGTTTGCTAGTTACATAAGCAGGATAGCTGTTGATTATTGTCCCTAGTGTTAGGAGAACTGTTAAAAGTAACACTTTAACCACACATTATAACGTAATAACAGTCAGGACTATGTAACACAGGGCTTGTGAGAAGGACGCTCGAGGAACATAATTTCCGTTTTGCAGCGATTCTCACTTAAGTAAATTAAACTTTTCCTTGTGGAACATTTGTATCAAGAGCGCTACACAATTATTGAATAACACATATAAAATCTTTACATAAATTACTGAATGACACGAATATTCGAAACGGCTAAAAGTACATGAACATAAAGAATACGGAACTAATAAAAACCCGATTGTTTCATTCGTACCTATCGCACGCTCCGTTCTTCTCTTCACCCAGCGGCATTTTCAGTTTTTTCCTGAGACGGACAAATCAACATCACTTTTTAACATAAAAAAATCGTTTTGTTTAACAACTAAACCTATGGAGAATCAACAACTTTGCCAAACAATGAACTAAACAGTATTTATTAAAGAACAGAGTCTCTTAGCAAAGCTTAATGTTCGTTGTTACCGTGAGATGGATGTTTATAACGCCTCCTGATGTCCAGTGCCCGTCGGCAAGGTCAATTGATAAAATACCGTGGGTCTCTGTTAGTCGCTGCTGCTGTAAAACATCCGGCTGTGCCACTGGTGTACGTGACGATATCTCACGAGCATCGTGTGTTTTTTTTTTTCCCGCTAGCCCCGCCCCCCTGCGGCAGGATAGGCTAGTAGGAGCAACGGATTGGACAGTTGAGAAATCCTTCACACAACTGTCAGAATAAGGGCGGGGCCTCATGTCTACAGGCGGGATAAAGCACACTAACGTCATAGAAAATGCACACAAAATTGGGCTTTTTGACATTTGTGACCCTGGACCACAAAACCAGTCTTAAGTAGCAGGGATATATTTGTAGCAATAGCCAACAATACATTGTATTGGTCAAAATGATCAAGTTTTCTTTTATGCCGAAAATTATTAGGATATTAAGTAAAGATCATGTTCCATGAAGATATTTTGTAAATTTCCTACCATAAATATATCAAAACTTAATTTTTAATTAATACTATGTATTGCTAATAACTTAATTTGGACAAATTTAAAGGCAATTTTCTCAATATTTAGATTTGTTTGCACCCTCAGATTCCAGATTTTCAAATAGTTGTATCAATGGAAAGCTTATTTATTCATCTTTTAGATGGCTATTAAATCTCAATGTTCGTTTGATAATTTGTAATATTTTTTAATTAATTTGGTTTTATTCTTTTTAAACTCTACTTCTTGTTGGAAGTGTCTCAAGCAATTTAAATTCATGCACACGGTTCTGTGGAAAAATGTTTGCCCCATCCTAATTTCTTGTTTTTGTCCATAATTCCCAAATCTGAAACTGCATTCATAACTGAGTTCAGCTGGACTAGACGCAACCAGGCCTGATTATTGCCAGCCCTGCTCAATTAAATCAATGCTTAAATATTTTTTCAGCAGCAGTAAGTTGATTAAAAGGCCTTCCAGTAACACACTATGCCAAGGTGAAAGAAATAACAATTTAGAGGAAAAAAAGTGATTAAAAAAACATCTGTCTGGAAGGGTTACAAAGCTATTTCAAAGGGTCTTACACTCCAGAGAGCCACTGCGAGAGCCTTTATTCCCAAAATGGAAAAACTCTGCGCACTAACGAACCATCCCAGAAGTGGCCGACCTTCCAAAATTCCTCCAAGACCACAGCAGCCACTCACACAGGAAGTCACAAAAGACCAAAGGAACTGCAGGACTCTCTTGCATGGATGAAGGTCACTGTTCATGACTTCATTATCACAAAGACACAGGCCAGAAATGGTATCCATGGAAGAGTGGCAAGGGAAAACCTCTGCTAACCCAGAAGAACATTTGAATTTTGTAGAACATTTTCCACAAGATGAACATTATAGGTATGGTGGTGGCAATGTGCTGGTGTGGGGAGGCGTCTGGGCCTTGGACACTTGCAATAATTGAGATAATTGAGTAATTAAATCCAGTCTTTAGTCTGTAAGTTGAAGCTCAGGCCCAACAGGATTAAGCAGCAAGGCAATGATCCAAAGCATAGGGGTAAATCCATCTCTGAATGGCTCAAAAAAAAACAACAAGTACAAAATTCAAAGTCCAGACTTGAACCCAAATTGAGAGGCTGGATCTTTAACTGGCAGTTCATTCGCAAACCTTTTATCACAACACAACTCAGAAATCACAACTTGGAAAATAAAATACTGATACAATGCCACATTGTCAGCTTTTGGTTGTAATTTCCAGTCAAAGGGGAACAAGAGAAGCGATGCAAGTCTTCACTGCTGTGGTCTACTAAAAACCTCAAAGGCATTAAAGGAGAAGTCCAGTTCCAAAACAAAGATTCACATATAATGTACTCACCCCCTTGTCATCCAAGATGTTCATGTCTTTCTTTCTTCAGCTGTAAAGAAATTATGTTTTTTGAGGAAAACATTTCTGCATTTTTCTCCATATAATGGACTGATATGGTGTCCCGATTTTGAACTTTCAAAATGCAGTTTACAGCAGCTACAAACGATCCCAAAAGTGGTTGTAAACAATTCCAGCCGAGGAAGAAGGGTCATATCTAGCGAAACAATTGGTTATTTTCATTAAAAGAAAAATACAATTTAAATACTTTTTAACCTCAAACACTAATCTTGCCTTGCTCTCCCTGAACTCTGTATTCTGACTCAAGACAGTTAAGGTATGTCGAAAAACTTAGATCGTATTTTCTCCCTCAACTTCAAAAATCATTTCAAAATCATCCTACATCACTGCAGAAGTACCGACCCAGTCGTTGCAAAGTGAACATGCAAAGAAGACCCTTAACAAAAAAGGTAAAACAGCGATTCAGGACGATTTCGAAGTTGAGAGAGAACATGAGATGGGAGTTTTTCAACATACCCTAACTGTCATGAACCGGAAAAAAACAGTCCAGGCAGAGTAAGACAAGACGAGCGTTTGACATCAAAAAGTCTATAAATTGTATTATTTAAAAAAAAAAAATAAAATAACCGATTGTTTCACTAGATAAGACCCTTCTTTCTCGGCTGGGATCGTTTACAACCACATTTGGGATCATTTGAAGCCGCATTTAAACTGCATTTTGGAAGTTCAAAATCGGGACACCATAACAGTCCATTATATGGAGAAAAATGCTGAAATGTTTTCCTCAAAAAACAATTTCTTTACGACTGAAGAAAGAAAGACATGAACATCTTGGATGACAAGGGGGTGAGTACATTATATGTGAATCTTTGTTTTGGAAGTGGACTTCTCCTTTAATGCCTTTGAGGCTTTTAGTAGACCACAGCTACTGAAAGAGCTTACAAACGGACGAGACAAGAAACGCTAGATGCCATCCAGGCAGGATGTAAACATGCCGACGCTTGTCATGGCACCGCAGAGTTTCTCAGCAAGGAATTCACTCGATATCCAGGGGCATTTAGATTCCTTGTAGGGAAAACTTACAGTACGCCATGTGATTTAAGCCTACGCTTATATCTATCACCGCATGTAAGCTCTTTTAAAAGCTGTGGTCATCGCATCAGCATTTTATTTTCCAAGGTGTTTTGCAGTTGAAATAGCAACATGTAGTGCCAGTAGCTCACCGAGTGCAACCATTTTATGTCATCGAATTACATCATTAATTGATCTTTACCATACATCTCTGCCATATGTACATCAACTTGACATAGTCAACCTCTAGTAAGCTACTACTAAATATACTGTGAGAACTTTAATTTGCTGTAAAGTTGCTTTGCAAAGGTATGTATCGTGAAAAGCGCTATACAAATAAATTTGAATTTAATTAAACTGAATTGAATTAATACCTGCGGAGCCCTTTAAGGGGGCAATTCAGATAGGTGTTGGATAACTTTTTTTTGTTTGTTTATTGTTTCAATTAAAATAAAGTAAAATAAACTATGCGTTTATCTCAAATGTATGCAAGAAAATCAATAAAACAATTAAACAGAGCAGCAAATAAAAGAAATGTTTCTTTACTGAGTGTATTCAGTGGAATACATCCAATTTCAAGTTGAGACAATGAGCTGACAAATTACAGTGTGATACAAAAAGCAAATATTGCCTCTGCCCAGATGTGCAAATCAGGGGAAATTAAAAAAAAAAAAAAACCTTGCATAAGATCCAAAGTGGTTCTTTATTTTAACACTTTTTCCAAGTAACCTTTAATAATATTATAATACTGGAAAAGCTACAGTACTGTAACAAACACTTATTCTGTGCTCCAATCCACTTCACAGCAAAGAATGAAATAAATTCCAGACATATGCACACATATGCAGACCTATAAAGAGATCTATTTTCAAGTGCAATGCCTGCAAAAAGTAAAAATAGCTTACTGTACCTTTAAAAAGAAAAATAACTTATTACTCATCCACAGGTGCAATAATTGTCAAATGATATCGGTTGTTTTGCTTCCCAATCTCAGTCTCTATAATATCCAGCGTTAATACAGTCATCTGATTCACTAAAGTCTAACTCAGGCATATGAACTTGCTAGAAGTCAGTTTATAATTTAAGGTGCACTTCAATCTTAAACACTTCAAGTCCAAATATCCACAATAATCATAACCATGAATTCAGAACAACTCTTTAGTGCAGTGTGGTTACACAACCTGCGTCAGGCAAGGATCAAAAGCCTGAGTTTGACATCACAAATGTCCAATAAGGTAGAACTAAAGTATGGTCAAAAAAGGACAATGAGTTTAACACAATAAAATAGGATGTGGAATCTTTTGCAAGCATCAAGGCATCAGTGCTGTTAGTATCATTTAACTCTCTGTATTGTGGACTGTTAGGAACAAGCATTGCAACATCTATGTTGGAAAGTTTTAAGTTTTTAGATTTTTTTAGTTCACCTTTACAAAACTATAGTTTTCATTGTAAAGCTTAAGATGAAAAGTTTTTTACCCTTTATAACCATAAAAGTTATCAATTTAACGTGTGACCCTTTCCACTTGTTCCCCATGCAGTGCAGTTTCAGGGCAATTAAAAAAGAAAAAAAAAAAGAAAAAAAAGAAAAATACTGTAAGAAATTCCCCACATTAGGCAGCCCTATGAAAAGAAATACAAATGGATAAACCGTTAATCATCCATAAGCAAAACAATTAATATGTGACCCTGGACCACAAATTTGTCCAAATTGTAATTTGATGAATACACTTACATTTCCTCATTGTTGTTGTGGTTGGTGAAGAGGTATCTGGGCACATCATTGGTTCTCTAGATTGGGTGAAATGAGAATTGTAAAAGTTCATTTTCACACACCTACAGAAATCTTCTGCCAAATACAGTACCCTCCACTAATATTGGCACCCTTGGTAAATACGAGCAAAAAAATCTGCATCGTTTATCCTTTTGATTTTCCATTCAAAAAATTCACAAAATTCCAACCTATCACTGAAGTAAAACAACAGAAAATGGTGGGGAAAATCTCATTATGAAATGAATGTTTTTCTCTAGTTCATGTTGGCCAAAATTATTGGCACCCAATTATTGCAACGTCCTTTTACCAAGAAAACAGCTTTGAGTTTTGAGCGTCTGTTGAGTTTGGAGAACACCTGACAAGAGATCAGAGACTGTCCCTTCATACAGAATCACTCCAGATCCTCCATGTTGGTGCTTCTGCTCTTTAGTTCACCCCACTTATTTTCTATAGGGTTCAGGTCAGGAAACTAGGACGGCCATGGCAGAAGCTTCATTTTGTGCTCAGTTACACATTTTTGTGTTGATGTTTTGGATCATTGGCCCTATTTACACTTAGTATTAAGATGCATTTTGGTCGATCGGATCACAAGTGGACAACGGAGACACATACCGGTTTACACCTGGCATTTTAATCCATCTCTTCTGTCCACTTTTGACCACTTCTGACCAGACTACCTCTGTGGTGCTGATTACGTCAAGAGGAGGGTGAATGGGTGGATCCCTCTGTCGCCCAAAACACGAGCGGGAGGACTAAAGTTATTGCGCACCAATATTAAGAGTTACGTCTGCTCGTACTTGCTGCTGCTAGTGTTGTTAGCAAACATGCTGTACAAAGTTTTGTTCATGTATATGTATGGTCTTTTTCAGCTATTTCAGACAAATTTTACACATTCGCAAAATTAGAAAAAAAGAGAATAATGCGGAGATCTGCCACTTTTGTTTCAGCAATGGTAGCCTCACCGAACACTGTGGATTCACACATTGTGCTCAGTACGTTTAATAATCATCATTAGTGGCTCAAACATTTTCATAAATGACGGCGCACATCTAATGTTCTTTGCGATAAATTGCAGCCACTATTGATTTTGAACCGTCAACATCCGGTGTCCGATGGAAGATCCAACCACGGTCTATTATAAGATTTCTAGTACAGGCAGTCAGGTTCAGATTTGTTTTATCTGTTGGCATTTGATAGAATCCATGATGCCATGCGTCTGAACAAGATGTCCAGGACCTCCGGCAGAAAAATAAGCCCACAACATTAAAGATCCAACAGTATATTTAACCGTGGGCATGGGTTACTTTCTGAGTTACCATCTAGTGGGTTGGCTGCCAAAAGCTCTTTTTTTAAGTTTCATCTGACCATAGAAGCTAGTCCTGTTTGAAGTTCAAGCCGTGTTTGACAACTGAATATGCTGGAGTTTGTTTTTGCATGAGCAAGGATTTTTCTTGAAACCCTCCCGTACAACATTGATATTTTTTTAGGCTTTCTGACCCCAAAACTCACCTAATTTCTGCAGTTCTCCAGATGTGATCTTTGGCCACTCAAACTCTCCTCCTTACCATGTATTAGGACGATATAGATAAATATCCTCTTTCAGGCAGATTTGTAAAATCTTTAGTTTATTGGAACTTTAATTATTGCCCTGATGGTGAAAATTGGTATTTTTAATACTTTTGCTATGTTTTTACAGTCACTTTCTTTTTTTTGAAGCTCAACAATCTTGTTCTGCACATTAAAACTATATTATTTGGTTTTACTCCTTGTGATGGATGATTAAGGGAATTTGGACTGTGTTTCTCATATTTATAGGTCAATGGCTAGACAATTTCATGCTCCTAGTCACCCTAATTGGGAATATACTTCAGATATATTTTATTCGTAAGAATTTCTAGGAATAATTGTGGCCAACATACATTGGAGAAAAACATTTATTTCATAATGTGAGTTTCCGCCCACTTTCAGTTTTACTTCAATGAAAATTGAATTTTGTGGTTTTTTTTGTTTTTAATAAAAGATCAAAAAGATAAATGATGCAGATTTATGTCCACATTTGCTTATATTAGTGGAGGGCACTGTAAGTGCTTCAAAACAAACAAAACAAAACAAACAAACAAAAAAAAAAATCAGTGAAAAAAATTCTATCAAATCTGTGGATAACTCACTCCATTCTCCAAAACGATTGGATGTTCTGGTAAAAACTCAGGTTTCTTCTTAGACATTGGACAACTTGCCAACTTGATCAGGAACTCCCGACTGTAGCAAATTCTTTCAGCTACAGTTTAAACAACAACAACAACAACAAAAAGTATGTAAGATCCATTTTAATTTGTATTATCAGTGCATTGTTTTCTTCTAATTCCAGGTATAAATATCTTCCTGATACTTTTAGGGAATTTATGCTGAAGTGGACACTTGCCTTTCTTCTTTGGTTGGGTGCTGGTGCTTTGAAGATGCAGGATTTCATAGAAATGCTCCACTTTAATAATGTTGTCCTGTTCACATAAAAACAGTTATCAGACAAAAAAAAGACACACTCTCAGAGGAAAACGGTACATAAAGTAGATGCAAGCAGCTGCAATTAAATTCCAAAGCATGAAAATATTAAAATTGGTCTTACTGGCTTTTCTACCGGCTTAATCTCAGCATAGCTTTGAGGCACTGCAATTAGGATGTCCAAAGAAGCACACAAACACACCAACACACACAGAAAAACACAATCAAATGGCATCAACTGAAGTGCATTGATTTACATTTTTAAAGATCGAAACCAGTGTAAACATTCATGTTTTGTACCTTGATTCATGTTCATACGGCGCAGTGGTCTTGCTGGTTCCAGGTTTCTGATTATCCTCTTTGACACATCCATTTTTCTGCTTAAGGACAAACATTGCAGCATATTATTTTGTGGCCAACATTCATGAAGGAATAAATGGATGTGTTATCTTTCACCTATTTAAATTTTCTGACAAGTTACAATGCACTATCTGGCTCTATATGGAAGGACGCGATCCACTACAGAATCGTATGCAGAAGTCAGAATTCCCTCCCCCATCCATTTACTGCTCAATTCTGAGTAAAAGTGGGGAAAAATAAGCACATAAACTAGGTTGCTATGACTAATATCAGAACATCATGATATCCTATTCATGTCATTATGAAGTCAGGTGTATCTGCTGACATTAGTCATTTTGATTACAAGCATTATCATCAATTTTTAAAGCGGCCATATTTTAGTTTAAGCAAATATTGGTTATTTATAGCTTAGCAACAGGTGTTTCTGGGCCTCTTATCACAGTTGAACTGGATGCTGTACAATATTTCCACGTTTTACACTAGCATCAAACAAATAAATTATAATTTAGGCAAATTGTCATCAATCCAGGGCAGGTGCCGCATTAAGATTCCTCTTATATTCAGAAAAATAAGACAAAAAAAACGGAAATTTTATGATGATAGATGAGAGATATTGGCAGCCTCCCTAACGTAAATCCACATCATCAATCTCAGTTTTCTTTTAATATTTCACACGACGAATGAGTCAGGTAAATGTACTTTGTGAAAACCATTAAACATGTCCTGTCAAACTGCAAAAACAAAGAACGGCCCATACCAATGTTAACTACGTGTAAAATATTGACAATAAAGGTGGCGTGAACTTTATCATCTGACTCAATCGGCATCAACGGTGCTAGCGGCTGCTAGCCACCATGACTGCGAACTTTTCCCTTGATAATCTAGTTTTTTTACCACATAACATCTTCACGACAGACAACAGTTTAACTCAGAAGAATGTCACAACACCGTTAGTCAAAAATAAATGGGTAATTGTAATACAGAAGCAACTTACAAGTTCTCACTGACAAAGCGTCCAGCCTCACTCACCGCTCTGTCTGTCTCCGTCATTTCCAAACACATTCATTCCGCCTGAGCTCGTGACTCTCTTCATCTGTGCGTTCATAATGACTGTGGATGAACTCACCCAGTCTAACATACACACAAAATCATATTTAAAATATACTTATCCACATCTTTCATTGTTAGCTAGTATTTGATAAAAAAAAAAAAAAAAATTTGGTTCATTTGTAATTTTTTTCTCTCTCTTTTTTCTCAGATCAGATATATTCTAGAGAAAACGTTATCAAAATGCTAAAATGTTCTGCATAATAGTTGTTTCCTCGTGCTCCATATATTAAAAGTCATATGGTATGAATCCACAGGAAAAGGTTTTGTTATGTTTCTGTCTTTAAAATTATATAAATACAAGTATTCAGTAAGCATGTATAGGATCTTTATAGGGGCTGGTATTTAAACTCTCTTAAAGGTAGGTTCTTTACTGAAATAATACCTGATTCTTCACCTTGTGAAATTGTAAACTTTGATAAGAATGGTGTATTGTTGTTCATAACAAAGGCACTAAACTTCTGTAACTTTGTACTAGTTCATTTAGTCCAAGTCCAAGTCCAAGGCTTTGACTACCGACCTGCTGAACAAGATTTTCTAACAAGTTTTGATGAACTAAGGCCTGTTCCCCCTTTTTAACCTGCTCTGAACACTTCTTACCCAGACATTTGCATTGGGTTTACCTTACTACACAAAACCTTTGCACTGGCCATTCTGGCCCAAAAGCATGACCTCACTTACCAACCTGTTGTTTGTTTCTGCACTCTTGTGTCCTGCCACCCTTCTGTCAATACCTTATGATAGTAAATCACACTGCTACAAAATGATGATGTGCATACTACTATGTTTTTGCATGAAATTCAGTCTCCCAGATTATTGCCTATAATTTATCCTTTTTTGGCTGCACCAGTGTAACCATTTTCTTTCATGTATTATGTCATTTTTTCTTTTCTTTTTTGCTCTTT
This sequence comes from Cirrhinus mrigala, assembly GCA_036247105.1. Classification (NCBI taxonomy): domain Eukaryota; kingdom Metazoa; phylum Chordata; class Actinopteri; order Cypriniformes; family Cyprinidae; genus Cirrhinus; species Cirrhinus mrigala. The sequence goes on from CM070022.1 coordinate 27,389,078, forward strand.
AAAAAGCATGGTGTACCAAACCCCCCAGTTACATCTATAAAATTATAATACTAACCATTTCCAAAATTCATATTACCTTCTCGCGATCCTAATTATCAGGCCCACACTTCTCACAAAGCAGTTTTTTTTTTTTTTTTTACCTGATCCATTGTACTGCAGTGTCCTCTAGTGGCTTCTTCTTTCTCTGTCGATCACGTGATTGTTAAAAGCCGTTGTAGGTACGAGTGTCTGTATTACTTGCAAAGCAGCATGCTGTGGTTAACAAAATGCAATAAGCATCAACTACATAAAATCGACATAAAAATATGCAACATATAAGTCATAAATGTATGATTGAGTTGCTTAAGTTAGATCGTTGTTGCTTAATGCTGTATGTAACATAGGCCTAGAGAACCCTGGATATTTGTTGTGGATTTTATTGCATTATCATTATGGCATATACAGTTGAGGTCAAAAGTTTACACACACATACCTTGCAGAATCTGCCAATTGTTAAATATTTTACTAAAATAATAGAGATCATACAAAATGAATGTTATTGTTTTATTTAATACTGACCTGAATAAGGTATTTCACATAAAAGACATTTATATATAGTCCACAAGAGAAAATAAGTTGAATTTAGAAAAATGACCTTGTTCAAATGTTTACGTATGTGTGATTCTTAACACTGTGTTGTTACCTGAAAGATCCACAGCTTGTTTGTTTGTCCTGAACAGTTAAACTGCCCGCTGTCCTTCAGAAAAATCCTTCAGGTTCCACAAATTTAGTTTTTTTTTTTTTTTAGTATTTTTGTGTATTTGAACCCTTTCCAACAATGACCATATGACTTTGAGATCCATCTTTTCACACTGAGGGCAACTGAGGGACTCATATGCAACTATTACACAAGGTTCAAACACCCACTGATGCTCCAGAAGGAAACGCAATGCATTAAGGGGTGTAAGCTTTTAAACAGAAGGAAAATGTCTACATTTTTCTAAATAGCATATATTTTTTTCATTACTGCCCTTCAGAAGCTATAGAAGATGCTTACATGTTTCCCAGAAGACAAAATAAGTTCAATTTACCCTGATCTTCAAATTCAAAATGTTTCTTACCCCCCGGGCTTTTAATGCATCGTGTTTCCTTCTGAAGCATCAGTGAGAGTTTGAACCTTCTGTGATATGAGTCCCTCAGTTGTTCTCAGTGTGATAGGATGGATCTCAAAATCACAGTCATTGTTGGAAAGGGTTCAAATACACAAAAATGCTGAAAAACCAAAGAATTTGTGGGACCTGAAGGGATTTTTTGATGAAGAACAGCAGGCAGTTTAACTGTGCAGGACAAACAAGGGACTCATGAACAACTACCACTAAACCAAAAAGAAAAGAAAACAAAAAAAAATAAATAAAAATAAAAAAAATGGTAACACCACAGTATTAAGAATAAAGTGTATGTAAACTGTTGAAACAGGGTCACAGGGTCACCTATTATTTTTCCTTGTGGACTACATGTAAACTTCCATGTAAAATATTTTATTCAGGTCAGTATTAAATAAAAAACAGCATAAATTTTGTATGATCCCTCTTATTTTAAAAATAAAATAATTAACATTTGGCAGATTCTGCAAGGTGTATGTAAACTCTTGACCTGTACATCCCCTAAGTTGTCAGATTTATTTATTTATTTATTTACTTATTTATTTTCCAAAATGTTGCTGTCTTAGCTACTTCTTCTATATATTAAATTGGTAATCAATTATGTGTGAAATTATTAAGACAGACTTGTTGAAAATGTGTCACAATATGATTATTGGATTGCAAACAAAACAACATCAACTGGGTAAGAAATCCATTGTGAGCCACTGCAAGAAAAAAAAACCCTCAGAAAGAAATCAGAAGAACAAGCTGATGCCTTTAATAGCATTAAACAAGAACTGACAATTTATCTGGATGTAGGAAAAAATTTACAATTTCACAATGTTAAGATTTTTTAAATCTGATTTTATCTGAAAACAAAATATATTAGTAACAAACTGTAGTCATTACTCTGAAGGGAAAAACATTCAACAGCACAAATAACACTGAGTCCAGATACTGTCACTGTCATGCATACAAATGCATTTTCAAATAGTCAAGATATGAAGTATGAATCTAAAGTAAAGCAGTATCTCATCTGCAGATTTATCAAAAGCAAGCAAAAAAAGTCTTCACTTGTTAAATCAGTGAAAAAAGCACATACAACTCTCTTAAAAAATGAAATAAAGTAAGAAAAACACCAGTTTAATCAACACTGTAGTCCAAAAGCATATCTACACAAATAAAATCTGAATTTTCCTGGTGCCAATTGGTCGTCCATTTAATTCCTGAAGAGCAGTGAGCGCCTCTCTGTGGGTTTCGAAAGCTACCGTTGCTGAACGTTTGGGAGCTCCATTTCTATCATACAGCAATGAGGCAGAACCTGGAATCACTCTGTATCCATAGAAGAAGTCATAGATCTCATCGATTCTTATCTGAGAGGGCAGATTGACCAATTTAAGACAAGTCGGACCATCAATCTGTTGATCAGATGATCCGTAACACTGGCGTCCGTTACCATCCGGTCCCGGGCCAAATGAATCATTGCGGCCAAAATTAGGCTCAAATCGATCACGGCCTCCATACCCCTGGTGCAAATTAGGCTGCATCTCACAATCATCTCGGGGCATCTGGTTGTTGGAAAAACGAGGGCCATCATTGAACATTTCGGTTCTCTGGAAGTTCCTCTCTGGCGGGCTATCAATCAACTGGTCATTCACGCCAAACTTCTGCATCTGGCCCATCGTTATGCACTTAAGCATGACTTCGGATCCAAGAAATCTCTGCCCATTTAGGGACTGTGCCGTCACAGCCTCCTTCTCAGACTGGAAGATCACCAAAGCCTCACCGAGCCCAGCTCCTCTTTCGTCCCGCAACAAGACAACCCTATCCTCCGAGAGCGGAAATCCGTGAAAGAAGTCCATGATCTCCACCTTACGAACGTCAAATGGGAGATTGCGCACATAGAGACACCTCAACTGCGAATCTGGATTGTTTCGTTGAGACTGGGGCGCTTCTGCGGAGCGTCTTGACCCTTTTCCCTCGTCTTTTGCGTCAACAGACGATTCCAACATGGTGACCATTTTCTCCTTGGAGATTGGTGTCACGTACACTACCTTGTTCATCACCATTTCCTTATTATGAGCCAAGCCAGCACAATAGTCTGTGAGATTCCTAAACACCACAAAGGCCGATTTGGTCCTATCATCCTTTTTTTGGGCAAAGATAATAATCTGATCATCTTTCAAAGAAACCGGATGAAGCAGCGCCCTCAAATTCCTCTTTTCAACCACGAAAGGCAAGTTTTCAAACATGACACAGTATTCTTCATGAGAGGGCGATCGTGATCTTGACTTGTAGGAAATGGGAGATCGAGATCTTGCGCGCTCTGAGGACGTTCTTTTCCGACTGTCCGGGCTAACAAGACCTCCTTCGGCCAGCCACTGCTCCTCGGTACATCTTGTTAGTTGGATATACCGCGGTCCCATGTATTGTCGATCCCTCTTTATACCTTCAGCTGCATCCTCTTTTGTAGCAAAGCGCACAATACCCTGGCCATTGAACTGCCCTCTGTTGTTTCTCAAAAACATGATGTCTTCGATTCGTAACCCACTGAAAAATTCATAGACGTTGTCCTTAGTTGCAGAGAATGGCATCCCTGTCAATCTCATATAAAGCTCATCTCTCTCTGACACGCTTCCTTCTCTCTGGTGTCGGGTCTCATTGAATGAAGACAGAGACGGCCTGTTCCTCATCTCTTGATGATCCGGCCTTCGTATGTCTGCTCTCAAGTCCTTACTGAATGGTAGAGGACCTCGTTCCGCAGAAGAACTTTTGACAACCTCCTTGTACATGCCCCTGCTTTTTAACTCAGACCTTCTAGTGCTTTCCTCGAGAACGCTCTGCATTTCTGACTTGCTACTCAGGAGCAAGTTGACAGGAGAGCCCTTAATGCAGCCCCCCGAACGAGTCATCGCTCGTCTCGCATCTTCATCAGATGCAAATATTATAAAAGCTTCCTCAAGCTCCCCACCAATTATATGAACCCCACCATCAGGGATTCTGAGCCCAGTGAAGAAATTGCGAATGTCCTCAGAACCAGCCGTGATTCTGAGTCCCTGTAATCGGATGACCACAGCCATGATGGAGCACACACAACAGGACCTGCAGACAGAAGGGGCACATTAAATTGCGTTATCGCTGACTCAACCGTTGCCTCCGTATCACAATATTCAAAAGTGATCCCAACTTTAATTATCAAACCAAGGTTAAACTGCAAAGTTAAGTGAAACAGACCTCCCCTCAGCCCAAAAAATAGCTAACGACATTAACAGCCAGTTAACAGCAAACCCCTCTGGATCCAGAAAAGCAACTTTGTTCCACAAGATTCGGATTAACAGGAAAGACCAGTTTTACAACCATCAACTCCATTCTTTCAGTTTCTGCATGCAAATGTGCAAGTAATATGAACTCCATTCACAATTAAAACTTATCAGCTGACCACACTATCAAAGAGAAACATCATTGAAAAGATGATGCAGTTTCAAGAAATTACAGATATCGCTACTAGCATCCATACAGCGGTTCATTAACTATAAAATACTCTTTCAAATCCTGTTTGTTATAGTTTTATAATATCCACACTTTCCAATAGAAACGTATCAACAGCCGACAATAGATTACATCAACTCATTAAGTATTTAAAATAACAAGATCCCCAACATTAAACTCAACAGCCATTTACAAACTGCACAGCCATCAAACCAAATAATAAATCGACAGTTCAATACACTGAACACACAATTTCACCCCACTTTAGTGCAAAATCAGAATCATAAATGCATTTAAATCAGTGGCTCTCAAGAAGGGGGCCTTAGCACACTTTAATGGTGTTGCAAAATAATCCAGATTTGATCTATTTAATTTAATAAGTTGTTGTGCCTTTATTAGGTAGCACAGAAAGACAGAGAAAGGAAAGAATGAGGAAGGAGAGCAGGGAGCAAGACCATCCAAAGCACACGAGCTGGGACTCCTGAACTTCTAAAATAAACAATTAACCACAGTTAACATTTTAATAAATTATTAAAGCATAAGTACTAAAAGAAATACATTTTCTTAGACAATGTGTGGCCTTGGAGAAAAAAAGGGTGGGAACCACTTCTTTAAATGCAAACAGTGAGACTCAGAAATGCAGTTTACCCTCGAGCAAACTTTCTATTTTACTGCAAATTAACACACACAAAGCTCACACCACATTTACATCTGAACTGTTTAGAATTAAACAAACTATAATTATTTTCCATAAGCTTCTTTTGTAGAAACACATTTTTAATTACCAACCAAAGTTTAAAAGAAAAAAAAAAATCTAAAGCGTCTTGAAAAATCATCCAGTCTTGGAAAACAAATCGTGAAAATTTTAATTCAATTTGTCAAGACCCAAAGCCACAAAGACCATCCACAAGGAAGATTAAACGAGGTGTTTTTTCCGTTTCAAAACACTTAGGAAATTAAAGCAAGGCGTCTTCCATCGACTTCACAACGAAATATCCCATTTTGCTGCACTTTTTATTCAACCAATGCACGAATGAGCTCACATTTCCACACAGAAACACAGTATCGCACAGAAACTGTACATGTCTTCCACTTTCTCGTCGTGTCAAAACATAATCCGCGCTACATTTATCTTCTTTTATTTCAAGCGGTTTTATCAAAACACTGGTGGCTATTACAGGCTTGTTTTCAGTTTACAGGCTTGTTTACACTTCTGAAGAACCTCGCATACCTGCTATTTGTGATGAACCACGAGCTATCTGCTTTCTGAAGCAAAACTGCGCCAAATCACACAGCTAGCATTTACGAGCATCGTCGATTTTAGCCAAACCAACCAACCCAACCGTTTTAATCAGCACAATACCCTTTGATACACGATGAACTCACGATTCATGACTTAAAAACCACCGTCAATTCCGCAATAGCTGAAAACACTACAGTCAAAGTGACTGTAGACTACTGTCCTCCGTAGTACATTTTCAGTAATGCTAAACCTGAGAGGCCCAGAATGTGACGCGCACAATATTAATCAAACTTACACAAAACAAAGGAGATATCAATCCTTTCCAAATATAAAAGAATGAGAAACGAATGGCGCACTGTTTGGTCGTCTATGCGTCCCAGAGTGACTAATAAGCAACAATTTCGCTTTTGAGATATCTGAAGCAAGGACGAATGGCAAGTATCTACAGCATCCGCATCTCCTCCACCGCCATCTGCAGAACTACGGAAAGCCGGAGTCGCCGAATACTGAAACTCAAATGCCACACTCGAAACACACTGACACGCAATGGACGCCAGTTTGTCTTGAACTACAGCATACAATAGAAGTAGGCAGGGGCTGATATAGAAAATAATTTTTAAGGGTGGCAACACCAAAGCAAGCCCTCATGCGTAGTTTTTGGGGATTTATAGTCTAACGTACACAGTTGTGTTCACAAATATTGCATTACCATTAAGTAATCATCTATACTATTTAAAATGAAAAATAAATAACATTTCAATATCTATCACATAACAATAATAAAAAAGACTTCCAACAGGTTCTAAATGTTTCTAAATGTCTAAAGAAGACACGCAGACACGCAGATCTATTAAATTACTACTTAGATGTATAAATCATGTTTTAGTGCAAGTTTAAGATGTTAATGTTGATTATTTAATGTTAATTTTCTAACATTAGACATAAATATAATAATATCAAAGCACTGAAACTCAATCAGTTTTGGAAACAATGTTTGATTTTCCGTTATTAACAGAGGTGGGAATGTCTGTTATCACTATCAGCCATATAATCTAGCAACATGCCCAGTGAACCAATAACACTAATAAATCCTCTTATTAGGAATTATTTCGCAGCTCAATGTCTATTACAGAATACAACATAAACTAAATTACAGATTGCTAATTCAGCAATGAACTTTTGGGGAAAAAAAATTATTTTACTACTGTAAAGTAATCTTGCAGCAGATGAAAAACACTAGAAAAGTTCAAATACCAAAGAACTGAATTGTTATGCACCACAATACAGTACAGTAAAAAACTTAAATTAAAAAGTAAATTCAGCATCCTCTGCACATTTGGCTAAATTTCATTACAGTATACAGTACTATAGCAGTTTCTTGGTATCCTGACACAAGACTGCAACTCTAGGTAGTCATTTCTCAGTACTGCAAAAATGCTGTAGGTTACACATAAAAAAAATTTTTTTTCAAATAAAATTTAACAGCCACATATTTGAAGGTGTACAACATGTGCTACAGTTTACTGTACATATAGAATGGTGAATTTTCATCATCTAATGTATTGGTACTGTACTATGTAATTATACTGTATTTGTTAATGAAGTCAAATACACTGAGCACTCTGCGTGCGCGTGCAACCATCGTGCACATTTTATTGAAAGACGTGTTTTTTTTTGCCATTATTTTGTGTTACGCTGTCATCGCTGAGGCTGAAAAGTAGCACATGAAACACTGCTTACATTTATATTTTATACTGTGCTAATTCTGGGGTGGCAGGTGGGGTGGCAAAGCTTTTTCTTAGGGTGGCAGTTGCTACCCCTTGCCACTCCAGTGGATCCGCCCCTGGAAATAGGTTTAAAATATTTACAAAATACAATACACACTTTACATATCTTGTTTTAATAGATCTAAATGCATCACGTGGTGTAACCATCAAGCAAAAATTGTTTTTTAATAAAACTGCATTTTAGTTGCATATAAAATAATACCAGTGTATGAACTTGATCATTTCTTACGTTCCTCATTTAACTATTTTTAAACAGATTTTAAGATCTTGCACTCTCTCTCTTTCTTTTTGTAGCCAAATACACAGGTCAAAATATGTAATTTTTTAAAAGGTAATGACCTTGACACCTATCTCTAATTTGGTTTTCTTGTCACATAACAGAATGGCTTCATGCATCTTGGCTACGCTACGCTGTCTTTCACAGAAAAACAAACAAACAAACAAACAAAAAAGTAAATATAATCTTGAAACAAATTTGCTTCATTTTTTAAAAGAAATATTAATTAAAAAATTATGCTAAACTACTTGGACCAATCTTTATCTTTTTTCCCCTTAATTAAGATTCTTTTTCTTTCTTTCTTATATCTGGACAATTACACAAGCTAGGAATTTTTGACTATATTATTAACTATGTATTTTACTATATTATTACTATATTTAAAAAAAAATTGCTTTGATATCAATTTAAATTCTTTTTAATGTCACATTTAATGTTTACACAGATTCCTTGCAGGTCCTGCTTAGAAACTATTTTTTTTAATAGTATTTTTTCATTATTTAAAAGGATTTGTGGGAAAAAGAACAATAAAAACATACAAATTATTGTAAAATAAACAATTTGAACAATTTGCAAATATTATACAGCTATAATATCTTCTCTTAACCATGATTGCACAAAATCTTTGCTTTTCTTTCTTTTTTTTCAGCATTTGTAAGATTTGTTTTTAGATTTGTGGAGTATGTATGTATGCATGTATATATGTCATATATATATATATATATATATATATATACACCACACACACACACACACACACACACGACATGACACAACAGAAAGTCCAGAGTGGCATGCTGTTGCTAGTGTTATTCTTTTTTCAGTTGTAAATAATGCCTGAGTGAAATCGTTCAATTTGAATTCATAGTGTTGCTAATTATGATACATCTTCAATTAAAATATGGGCAATATTGTTGGTCCGTATTTCATTGAATAAATTTACCTCTCAAATGAATCTCTTTTACTGTGATGCTGTTTTTTCTGTCATCAGTTATTCAAATAATTTTCAAACCACAATTCTAAATAGAATAGTTGATTATTTCAATCCGTCGTAGGATTTTATGCCGTCAGCTATCTTTGCTTGTTAAGAGGTTAATGACACATTAACCCAGACAGCACAGACCAGCCTTAAATGTCATTTTTAAAACTTTCCTTTATCCTAACAAACAGAACGTTACATACTTGAATACTACATTTAAGTATGTAACGTTCAGCAGCATCAAGAATATAAAATATTTGGGAAGGAAAGTTTGACTATATCAGTTTATTGTAGGGGCCTTTCTCCCCTTAGTGTCTGTGGTGGTTACGGCCCTGCTTAAATACTTGTTTCGCGGTTGGAACAATAACAACCAAATGACACTTGTTATCTAGCTATTTACAAACCTGATTTCAGAAGAGTCCTGTGAGCAGATCCCTGTAAACTGAGATACAACAAAGGGTTACTGAGTCAGTGGTCCATTGAACACAATGATGTCCTCATTTTAACCTCTGTGGGGCTTTAGACATGATAAAGGAGTTGTCCTGGTTACCATGGCCAGCTGCCAACACTGCCTAATAATTATACTGAGCAGAGTACTGAGCTTCTATATTTGCTGATAAAAATTTTGAAAATCTTAAAGAAGAACGCATAAATAAAATACATAAGAAGAAAGAAAAAGTACAGTAAATGCCCTAATTGTGTCTGAACATACAGGTCTGTCATCAGGTGGGACTTGTGGTGAATTTTGAGGTGTTCTTACTGTGAACTCAGAACAAAGTATGTTTAGACAGACAAGGCAATTTGAACCTGTAGACCAGTATAAGCAAGAAAATGTAAAGAATTACAAAAAATTCATCAAATGTTGGTCTTTTGAAGAGAAGAAGAGGCCTGCACAGTGCAGCTGGGCTCAGTGGGTGTTAATAGTTTTGGGAAAGGTTCTGTCCACTACGGGGGAACACCTGGAACTGCCAGAATGTTTTCCCACTGGAAACTCATCACAAATCTCCTCATGAAGCTGAGAGCCAGGACTGAATCAACTGAACAGGGAGCAAGGCTCAAGTACTTCTGCATCAACACCAAACAAATGTGATTACAAAACAACCAAGCTATTGTTTTTTTTTTTTTTTTTTTTAAACATTTAAATCTTTTTAAACAGCCTTAATTCAGCTGAAATTGTTGATAAAGTTGCTAAGTAAATCATTAGTTTTTTTTATTTTTTTTAAGGCTCACTCTCAACATAAACTGTTGCAAGTTAACCATGTTGTGTAATGAACAGACCACAGAAGAGACCCAAGTGCAGACCATTAAAATGTTTAAGACATGTTTTTAATAGAAAAGCCAACGGCTATACCCGTGGCTTGAAGTGTCTGTTAGTAATTCTGTGTTAGAATACTTGCCTTCAAGTATATGATTAGCAACTAAACAAACTGCATTGTCTACCACGGAAAACATCAAACACAACTGCTATCACGCAATTAGACATTTAGTTAAAAATTACCTATATATCCGTGGTATCTATGGCATCACTATGCAAAGCATTTGACAATTCATTGACGCAAAATGTCTTTAAAAAGACTTTATATGTTAGCAATGAAAAACCGTATAGATTTAACTGTTAACACTGAAATCACTGAAAAAGCTTTTTATAAAACTACACACATATCAGTATTCAAATGAAATCTATCCTTTATTAAGACACAGCAGAATACAACACATTTACTCATACGTTATTAAAATCATAAGTTGTTTGTCAACATTAGTTTATGCACTGTGAACTAATATGAACAAACAATGAATGGCTGTATTTTATTAACAAAGATTAATAAATTGTGTAATAAATGTATTGTTCATTGTCTGTTCATGTTAGCTAACACATTAATGTTAACAAATGACACATTGTAAAGCGTTACGCTTAAAATTAACTAATATTTTAATTATGTGTATTTTTATTTTATAATTTTTAGTATTTTATATTATTAGCAGTTATTCTTAAATTATTAGTAGTAAGTTACAATAGCGACTGGTACCCCAGATAGCGCACGTATGTCTGCAAGATGTCTGTAAAGATCACTTAAACTGGAAAGCATCTGCTGTGTACAAACATCTGACAGACGTATGCAAGATGTCAGTTTTACATAAATTCTAAATGATAAACATCTTAAAGACATCTAATAGACGTCTATTGCAGAAGAGCAAACAATCTAAAAAATATGCCTTGCAGATGTAAACGCAGACGTCAAATAGACACCTCCGTGATGTACTTGTGCTATCAGGAACCTGTTTATTTTTCATCAGAAGATCTATTCTTTTGCTACTAATCAGTGTAGAACAGATATTAAAAACTATTGGAATAGTTACAAAAAGATAACTGCTAGTAGTACCTAAAAACAGGCCTACTAGTAAAGTGGAACAAGTATCAGCAACATTTAATTGCAGTTACGATTAAAACTTAAAAGTAATTTTTCACTATTGGGAAAGTGACTAATAGCAAAGTAAATATCTCATTAATAGTTTCTAGTGAAATGAATAGATACTAGACACTATGAGATTACTTACTACTAGGACTAGTAACATTAAAATGTATAGCCTGTTAGTTCGTTTTTTATGAATAAATGTTAAAACGGCTTGCCATACACAAACTGCCCATTTTCCGAATTCCTCCGAATTTCACATTTCCAGTTTAACACCTGATAATAGCTGCGGATTCTGCACTGATTTCTCGGTGGGGATCCCACACCATTGAAGGCCCATCCGGTTTGTTGTCTGACCAAATGTATTATAAAATAGCCTTTAGCTGCCTTCGTCGTACGTTGACTTTTGCAATAAACGATTTCATTCCGCGTCCTCTTGTAACGGAAGATTTCGTAGCTTAACAAAGAGCCCGAAACGGTCGAGTCGTCATCAGTCCCTCTGGACAGCAGTGCATGCATGTCGACCTCCTTCTTTACGGCATGAGCAGTGGCTGGCAGAGAGAGGAGGAGCCGCCGCAACCGGTGCATCGCATATCGACTCCACCAGATCATCTGAGGCTTCCCTACTACACCATGAAACAAAAAGGATGGTGCCTTCTACAGCCCGTTTCGTACTGATAAAACAGTACAGAGGAGTCGTCTAATGTGTATTTATTTGATCACCGTGGACCGAGCATTAAATGCAAGCATTTGGATCTAGCACCAGGCGAATTGTGTTTTCGAGAGGAGTTTGTTGCCCCGTGTGGATTTGACGTCTGTGTTCTGCTGCTGGATGTTTAGGAAAAATCAAGTGAAAGAGACTGCCATCATTGTCCTACAAGATGGAGTGCCTAACCGAACTGGAGAAGTATAATAAGTGAGTACTTTATATCTGCTATGCTTTGTTTTGGCACACAAAACATACCCAATGAGAACCTACATGCACTACAGATCTTAACCAGTTAGCCACTGAGCTACCTAGTTGGTCCTTTTGCTGCTAACTTGCTAACCCAGCGTTTATATTGACCCGTTTTCGTGCTCTCAGAGCATAAACTACAAGTCAAATCGTAAAATTAGATTTTTAGAGAAAACATATTGTAGATAACCAGTTAAGCTGAACAATTAGGTTAGGATATGAAAAAATAAACAATCATAGACGTCTTAAAAGGTGACCAGAGCGACAGTTCACTCTGCAGCTAGCCAGCGAGCTGAGGTAACTACTACAAGCAGGGACTCATTAGTAAATGGAAATAAGGTTTATTTAAATAAAATTTTACATTCTTTGTTGTTAGAAAATTACAGTATGTCTAAGGCATTGTTAGGCAATAGTGTAATGTCAATGTATATCGTGTTATATGTTCTGGAAACACAAGTGAAAACAGATGCAGCGAGGCCTCCATGCAGGCCTCAAATCCTTGAGGTAAATTTTTTAGCTGCCCGCCGTTCAGGGTCAGAGTATCTAAGCGTTGCCATTATGAACCAAGCGTTCAGTGCAGGAGCTTCTAGGAACGAACCGAAGGCCTTGTTGTTAGACAACCTGAGCAGTTGACGTTGTGTTATTGTCATCCATGTCAATAACAACCGAGACAAAATTGCTATGTTGTGCAAACAAATGTCACCCACATGCGCGTGATAGCTCATCTGCAGTGCCCAAGCATTTATTCGTCCACTTTGCCAAACCATATCGATCTTAAACATAGTTTTATTATAAGATCAACGATCAAGCTTTTACTATTGGACATAATAGACTAGACAATCCAGCGTTACTCGTTTATGTCTGAACACCAAGCGTGCTTATTGATATTGTGTGTCCAGGGCAGTTTACCTTTCACATTTAAGACAAAAGGCAGTTTGTCCTGCTAAGGCAGATAAGTGCTCTTCCCTCCACTTAACTTCTGGTTGCTGCTACAAGCCTAATGTTACAGATGACCAACAAAATTGTTGTTTTGAAAAGAACAGTAAATGTAAGGCGTATTATTATTATTATTATTATTATTAGCAAATATATTAAATGCTCTAAAAATCACACATAGAAATTAATATTACCTTTACCTGCATAAGCCTAGTACAATGCAAAATGTTTAATATGGCATGTAGAATGAATGTCAGTTTGTAAATGCATACATTACACAATTTACTAGCCTGAAGCATTGGATAAATACAAGGCCAAATATTGTATTACTGTTAGTCATATTAATATTAAAACGACAGAAGAATTTACAGCAGAATACTGTAAATTTTATTTGACACCACCAGCAAAATAAAGAGTGTTTACCTTTTAAAATGTTGATAAGCCTATTTATTTTATAGCCCCCATCATGCACAATTATATAATTAGTTGCATCTGAAACTTAGGATGAAAATTTACGATTTATTTTCTACATGGATATTATACATATTATTGTAAATTATTAATTTGTTGTTTATTTGTTAATTTTTTTTATTAAAATGTCACGACTGGATCTTCTGGTGAAAATGACAGACATATGCAGGACACTTCAATGGATAGTTCACCCAACAAATGAAAATTCTGTCGTTAATTACTAACCCTCATGTCGTTCCAAAACTATAAGACCATTGTTCATCTTCAAAACATTAATTAAGATATTTATGATGAAATCCAAGGGCTTTCTGACCCTGCATAGACAGCAATGCAACTACCACTTTCAAGGCCTAGAAAGGTAGTAAGGACATTGATAAAATAGTCCATGTGACATCAGTGGTTCAGCCTTAATTTTATGAAGAATACTCTACGAGAATACTTTTTGTGCACAAAGAACTTGATGAATAAATTTGTTATTACGGTTGATCCGCTGATGTCACATGGACTATTTTAACAATGTCGTTACCACCTTTCTGGGCCTTGAACCTGTCAGTTGCATTGCTGTCTATGCAGGGTCCGAAAGATCCTGGTTTCCATGGAAAAAAAAAAAAAATCTTCATTTGTTGCACTCGGATGTGGCAATACAAGAAAAAAAATTCACTACTGCTGTTTCACTGCAACGCCATCCTTGACCAGATCAAAACAGACTCTCACGACCCATTTTTGTGACCCACTGTTTGAGAGCCACTGACCTAGACAGCAAAAACACAGTAACCTTCTTATAAGAATTAATTTAGCACTTCGATTGGTGTGTCTGTGAGGTGCTACAAAAGTTTTACCTTTTAGCACGTGACTTCAGCAATGAGACGCCTGAATTCTTCATCTATAGACAAATATGTGCAAATACAGTGGACAAATATATTTGTGTCATGGAATCTACATTGCCTGTCCCTTCTCCATAGGTGTGACATTGTATCGGAGAGCATACTACTCTGAGTTGGTTTGCCCCAGTGTTGCAGCTACCTTTAAGCTGCTCAGCATCATCTCTGCCTCAAAATGGATGATCTGTTGAATCAAGAGCTCAGGTACTCTCTCAAGTGTAAATATTGAGTGGAATAGGGTGCAGTACAGTCTTTGCAGTAGTGTTCCTCAATTGAGTTTCAGTGAACACTTGAATTGCAGAATTCAATGTCCAATTTGTCATGGGCCAATATATCTTTAGCTCCTTATGTCAACGGACAGTATGCGAGAATGTTAAGCCATGCTTCCCTGCAATACTAATCCTGCTACTCCAGTTCCGGGCTAAATTTGGTTTTGCACTATTGAGGGATTTTAGATAAGAGTGCTTGCATATATTATATGTAGGCTTAGAAGATTTTTGAATTTCACCTTGCACTCTGCAGCTTAAAGTTATTTTAAAAAGAATAATTTGAGATGCCACAGCATTTTATCACAATATAGTTTATTTGTGAAATTGTATTCAGACCTGAATATTGTGGGCCAAGAATCTATTGTCAGAATAGACAGTTCTTTTAATGTCTCTTGTTTATGTGCTGGACTTGCTTGAATGTGGACAAATGTGTTTTTAACAAACAATGCAGATCTTGCCTTGTATGCAGTGTTTTTTGCCTGAAATTTGATTTCACATGCTTGATATTTGAGTTTATTTTATGCTACAAGTGAGTGTCATTAGGGATATAATTTTAGCGATATCATTGTTGCATTGGAATGGCCAAAGTGGGTCACACATTAAAATGCTATTATACTTGATTCTTGATGGTGCCATTATTAAAAAAAAAAAATTAAATAGGGTCATGGTAGATTAAAATATTGCCTGTCTGACAGATATGAATGGCATGAGAAACCCCTCCCCTTACTACTACTACTATCACTGTAGGGTGACTCTATTATGAAGGTCAGATGGAGAAAAGGAGCCTCAGAGGAACATGTAACCTAGTTGTTGCTTGGTAGCTTCATTTAGGTTTTATGAGAACTAGCAAACAGTCTGCTTATTTGTTGTTGAAAGTGTCTCAGTTGTTTATTGTGTGCAGCAACAAAAATAGGAAGTACATAAAAACTAGGGCTATATTGTGTTTTATAGACTTTTTTTAAACTGTTAGTCCTTGGCTTTTGGATGAAAGAGTGATATCATTTTCACAGCAGTTTTTTATTAATTTTCTTTGTAATGAGATTTTAAATTGACTGGACTAATGTTCTGCTTTTTTTCTTTCCTGCTATTCTTTTATGACAACAGGGAAGATGTGAAAGATTGTTCGGTAGGTGTATAATTCAGATGTTTTGCAATTTTTGTTTTATTTACGTATACATAAACAAAATGAAACATGTTATGTACATATGCATAACATCATAAAATACTCATTATTGTTTTTTTTATATCACTAGATCAAGGTTGAAAACCTCCCGAAGCAAGTCATATTCAAAGGCCTTGCACCTAGGGTTGTGTTGACAAACCATCTCCTGCCTAAAGGACCCAAGGCGAAGGTAAACCTTGAGGAACAAGGTCGACAGAAGGTCTCCTTCAGCTTCACACAGACAAAGAAACCACGTCAAAATGTGTTTCTAGCCCCACCAAGCCCGGAGAAACCTGCAAGTGAAAATTCTTCTACACTGCAAGCTGGATCTGTACCTACTCCAGATCTGTCAGGACAGAGTGATGAAACCAAGAATGTGGATACAAATACTTCAGCAGCTGGGGAGACCCAGACAGCACCTTCCCCAGTATCTTTCCCTCTCAAATCAAAACATGTTCTTGGAATAAAGCATTTTAAGAAACAGATTCTCAGCGATACTGTTGTTGAGGATAACTCCATTGTCAGCACTGCCTCAGCAGAGATTTCGGAGCCAGTAGTCCCATCTGAGTCAGACAAAATTAGATCTTCAGCCAAGGTTGAATCTGAAACCTCATTGCAACAGTCTCACAAGAACTCTGTCATTGATAGTTCCTCTGAAAAAGTTATCAAAGAGGAAAAACCTCAGGAGAAATCAGACTCATGCCTTAAAGGTCCTGTTTCTTCCCATATTGGGAAGGGAGATATGGATTCTTCCACTATTTCTGAGCATGAGGAAAACAGAAAATCCCAGCCCCGATCAGATAGCACGCTTCCAGGTTCAGAGTCTGATGGAGATTCAATCCGGACATCATCTAGCCAGAAGTCTAGTGACCGCAGAAATAACATAAAGTCTGAAAGCCAGAGTAACGAAGCAAAAAGATCCTCTAATTCCAAAACTGAGGAGTCTGAAAAATGTAGGCCTGATAGGAAAGAAGATGAAAAGGGGTCGAGTCGTTCAAAATCTGAACGTGACTCCAGGCACACATCATCGAGATCTTCTCGTTCTGACAGAGACAGAAGAAGGACCAAAAGTCGGTCACGGTCTAGATCTCGAGGCTGTCGAACTAGTTCTTATTCCAGGTCTGAAAGATCAAGGAGTGAGAGACAGTCAAGGTCAGATAGGTCACATTACCATGATTCTGAGCGGAGGTTTCATAGAAGCTCTCCTCATCGTGAAAGGAGAAGCTCCCGTTCTCGAAACGATGGCAGGTCTCGTGACAGTTCTGACTCGGAGGATGACCACCGGCGGACAAGGACTCGAGGTAGTGACTCGAGTCGATCCTCCACTTACTCTAGCTCGCAAAAAGACTCAAAATCATCTGCTCACTCCAGATCCCACAGGGACTCAAAACCCACAGACTGTTCTCGATCATCTGAGTCAGACAAAAGAACGCAGCATTCAAAATCAGAACGATCTCATTCAAAAACTGGTGACTCTGAATCCAACAGAAAGAGCTCTCCCGAAGCAGAAGCAGTTCACAGGAAATCCAGTGCCCACTCAAAATCTGAGATTAGTGCTAAAACCTCAAATTCTAACCCAACTACCTCATCCCGAACATCTGAGAAAAAGGTCCATAAAAACAGCTCTGACTCTGATGACGAGCACAGGAAAAAACGCCAGTCACAAGGATCAGACAGGTCATCTGCGTCTGGGATTTCATCTTCCAAAAGAACAGATTCAACGGATCACAAGACTTTAAATAATGTTACTGGAACAGAGAGACAATCAAAAGACCGATTAAGTAATCACACAAAGCAGTCACAGTTAGTCCCCAGCCCAGTTACTCCTCAGAAAGAATGCAGCAAAATTGATGACAACTCTACTCTGCCTAAATCTAAATGCACTTCTCAACAGATGCATGAAGCTACGCACAAAGTTAATTTGTTCAAAACAAATAAACAAACTGAGCATCAACCTCCAAGCCAAGATCTTAGTAGTTTGGAAAAGTGCACAGATGTTCCTGAGAGTCACCAAGAAACTGAAAGATTGAAGGAATCCACTTCCACGACAAGTAGAAGTCTTGAAGTTAGAAGTCCCACTGATAAACCTGCAATGAAAGATGAGATTCCAATCCAAAGTGAAGCTCTGGCAGAAGGACCGACTGACTCGTTTGGTGTAGGCCACACTCCCGATCAGGATTCAATGGGATCACTGGCAGACCCTCTTTCTGTGAAAGAATTACCACCTGGAGGATGCTTGAAATTAAACACTAAATTAGATGAGCCGTCGCCCATCATTAGTAAGACCAGTATGGCCATCACACAAAGTGTTCAACTTTGTGAAAAAGTTTCTGAGCAGCATTATGTGAATCCTGAACAACCCAGCAGTGGGATTTTGAAAAAGGATGGCAGTGCTAAAAAATCCCGATGGGACATTGTTGGTCAGTCCACTTCTGAAAATCAAAGCCCTACGAAAATAGTGAATGTAGATGCGAAAAAGGTCATTTCCGTTAAAAGAATAGAGTTCGGCAATGATGAATCTTGTATACAGAGACAGGACTCTGAAGTACCATCTAAAAAATGTGTAGAAGGACAAAAACGAGAAACAACCTCAGCTAAATCTCATCAAAAAGTAAGTTCTCGTGCATCTGACCTTGAAACCCAACATAATCATGGTGAACTTACAAATCAGATTGTTGAAGTTCCTCAGTCAACAAGTGCCCCTGTTGTTAGTGATCTTCCACTTAATTGCAGTTCTGGCAGTAAACACAAAATCAATGTAGACAAACTTAAGCCTGAAACTCAAGACCCTGATTCCTTAAATCATGATAGTAAATGCCACAGTGAGGACAGTGAGAGTGAAGAATCTGACTCGGATTCAGATGATGGGCATGTTTCCTTAAAGCGGTTGCACTCGGTGGTCGTTGTGCCAAAAAATTCCACCATTGCTCTTGAGACAAATGACTTTACGGAACCGTCTACTGGGTCCTCTGGGTTTTCTGGACAGCAACAGACTAATACACATGAAAGCATTAATAGAGAATTTGCTTATGGCTTTAACAGTCAGTCAAAGCTTGAGGAATCACCAGCTGCACTTTTTAAGCCCAGTGCACAAGCTGCAATGCTAAGTCCAGAATGTGTCTCCTACCAATCCCAGAGCAACATGGTTGACAGCACCAGCCATTCGGAGGCTACCAGTGTTCATGTGGACAAGAACTGGAGTGCCCAAGAAAGACCAAATAGTGTCCAGATAAACCAAGCATCACTTCAGAGTTTTAAAAAGACTTGTACGCAACCTGAATCGGATCGCCATCAGTACCATGATAGGCCAGATAGCTGGAATGGCAGGAAAGGAGGAAAGCAGCACTATGTGGACTCAAATGACTTTAACAGTGGGAAGAGTTATGGCTTAGCTTGGGACTTTAACCAGTCAGAACAGCCCAGCAGCACATTTCAGCAACCAGACAGCAGTCATGGCGCTGAACACCCACCTCAACTAGGAATCGCTCTGTTTGATAGCGGTCACAGACAAGGTCCATGGGCTCAGCCCGTCATCTCTAAAACCAACAGACCAGTCAACGCACATGTGCCTTTTCCCTATCATGATTCACTTAACCAGATCCACCCAGACTCCTTGACCAATGATCATGATGACGACAGGGTAGTAGGGATCAAGCAAGGATCTATCCTGTCCGCTGATCTTCCAGGATCAACCCCATTTGTTCAAGCCCATGAGATAAGTAGCAATTGCAGCTTCACCACGGAAAGTCAGAACATCTCAGAAGCCCCTAGAGAAGACAACCAAAAGCCTCATCGCGGACGGGGCCCACCTAAAAAGAGACGTCAAGAGTTTGAATCCGAATCGGATAATGAGGCAGAAGCCGGTCTGACCAGTAAAAGGGAGTGTTTAGACGAGAGCTCAAGAGTTGGAAAAGATGGTAAGGAATCATTCCACCAAATTCAAGAGGTGGAGCGCCCACTGCTCAGTCTGAAAGACTTTATGGATCCAGCTGTTTGGAGGGAAAAGGCAAGGCAGAAAAAAATGCCACCCTACTTTGATCTCATCGAAGAAAATCTATATCTGACAGAACGGTAAGTATATATTTTTCCCTTTTACACAATTTTCTGTGTTTGCTCTGCTGTTTGAATTAACTAATATGTTCATTTTGTTCATTTCATTTGTTCTTTCATAAGGCTCATATGTGTTCTCTGTCCTTAACAGCAAGAAGAATAAGTCTCATCGAGACATCAAGCGTATGCAGTGTGAGTGTGCTATCCTCTCAAGAGAAGAGCGCGGCCGAGGAATGATGGCATGTGGCGAGGACTGCCTCAATCGCTTGTTGATGATTGAGTGGTAATGTCCTGCTACTACAACATATTAGCTTTACTGAAGATAGAATCTATAGGGAGAGATTATAATCAATAAACATGTTTGCTGATTTTGTATTATTGCGGTAATTTGCAGTAAGAATTTTTAAGGCGAAATTATTAGGGGTTCAAGCGTAGTGCTGAAACCCTACTGTATTTGTTAGTGACCAAGGATCAGCAATTCACTTAAAACTGATCAGACAGATCAAACCGTAAGTCTTGGAGGGATGGTAGTACTCCCATCATATACAATGTCACCAAGGCATGTTCCAACCGGCCTGACAGGGGCACTACAGCGACCAAAAGTACGAAATCGCTCATGACTTCTTAACAGTTTGTCACAGGCTCAAATGTCTTATGTCGTTAAAATCCTTGCCCCACACTGGACAAAATGCATGCCTCGGATTTGTCTGTCACCCTGACGAAATTTTCTAGCATTTTGCAATTTTTGAAAAACCTACTTTTGTGGACTAGTCCTAGGTTTTTTCGCCCGATTGGAACCAATGCAGTCCAGTAAGATTCTCTGGAGAATGAATATCAATAATTATCAAAAAAAGTTGACTCTCCGTCGCAAAGGGATGCCAAAACGTTCAAAAGGGGCAGCGAACTAGTCCTAGGTTTTTCGCTCAATCTGGGAAAAAAAAAAAACACTGCAGTACAATTATCAGGACTCTCTAGGTTGGTAATTACCCCAAAAATGTTGAAATTTACCCTTTGGGAAGCTATAACAGGGTCATTTAGAAAATATGCCCAAAAGCCTATAAACTCTAAATGAAAACTCAAAACTTCACAAAACCTGCAAGAGGTGATTCTAAAACAAGCATGGAAAATTTGGGAGATTGGATGGGAGATCGGACCACAGCTGCTGCTATATTGGTCATAATTTTTTTTTTTTTTTGGTCATTGATTTAGGTCATTATAGGCTTGATAAATAATATGTAATGTCTTTTTTCATATGCGCTTAAATGCCTTAAAGCGCTTTAAACTCAATCTTATTATTCTTTTCTCTTGTTTTTTCAAGCTCTTCCCGGTGTTTAAATGGAGCATACTGCTCCAATAGGCGCTTTCAAATGAAGCAGCATGCAGACTTTGAGGTAATTTTGACTGAGAGCAAAGGCTGGGGCTTACGAGCAGCCAAAGATCTACCGGCGTAAGTACTGTTTGCTTCAGCTAACAAATGCTTATATGTTCTTTGGCTTTTATATTAACTTACATGTTCTTTTGCAGGAACACCTTTGTTTTAGAGTACTGTGGAGAAGTTTTGGATCATCGGGAATTTAAGGCACGGGTGAAGGAGTATGCGCGAAACAAGAACATTCACTATTATTTCATGGCTTTAAAAAATAATGAGGTGAGTCTGAGGAATTAAAAATGAGAATTTGAAGTGGTGCTGACTTTCATGAATTAAGTAAAAAAAAAAAAGACACATTATGAGCCTATGTCTCTATGTCTGCAGATAATTGATGCTACTCTGAAAGGAAACTGTTCCCGTTTCATGAATCACAGCTGTGAACCCAATTGTGAAACTCAGAAAGTAAGTGCAATTGATTTTCATTGTAGTCTCAGGCTTTTGTACTTCCACACAAACCCTACTACTCATTATCATAAGAGCTTGATCTGGATTGTTGTGCAGTATGCCTGCATAGTTCTTCCAGTTTCAGTATGTTGTGCAGAAAGAATGCTACACAGCACCATCTCCACATTTAGGATGAGAAGCAGGATAAAAAAAATGTAAATGTGATTGTTAGTGAGATGTTATCAAGGAGAGTGGGTCAAAATGTCTGACTCTTCTGTCTAGAAACCAAACAGTTGATTATTGAGGTCAAATACTTATGCAGTAAAAGATTATTTAGCCATATTTGTTCAATAACTTAATGCATCTGATTTGTGTCTTGTTTGCACATCTCTGTGTATTTTTTGGCCCATATAGGAATAGGTGTTTCTGGAACTTAGAGCCATTGAATTTCCAAGTAAAATCTTTGTTTTGCATTTCTAATCCATTGCACCTTTTGCAGTGGACTGTAAATGGCCAACTTCGAGTTGGCTTTTTCACCACCAAAGCTGTGACAGCTGGGACAGAACTCACTTTTGATTATCAGTTCCAAAGATATGGGTAAAAGATCCAGTCATTTCCCTTTTTTATATATAGCCTTGCTTTTCTTAAAATGAAACTCTACATACATATTGACCATATTGATAATATCGCATCTTTTCTTCGTCCACCAGTAAAGAGGCCCAAAAGTGTTTCTGTGGAGCTCCTAGCTGTCGAGGTTTAATTGGTGGAGAGACTCGGGTTAGTGTCCGAGCAGCAGGTGGGAAGAAACAGAGGGACCGCTCACGGAAGAAAGACACTGACAGTGCACTTACCACGGTAAGCAAGAGGACTCAATTATTGGGCTTCATCCAGGCAGAATAAACCCATGCAGTGACTGGAAGTGTTAAGTCCATGACTCTGATATCATGTTTCAGTGATTTAATTTAGTCAACATTTTTGCTTGGACAATTATGTGCTAACACCAGACACAAATAACACATGGCCTGCCAGATTTTCAAACCGTTGTTGCAAAGTGTTATCTTAAACCAGCAGTACCAATGCAATCTTGTGGCTGAATTGGGTCAGCTTTGTTCTTGCTTGCATGTTAATTGCTCCGAGACTTTCAGGGCTTGTTCCAGTCTACAAATAACACAGCTAATATATTCTGCATGCATTTAAGCTAATTTCATTTTGAGCTAGCACTCTTTATCTCTGGCACAGACCTGCACTAAGTAAGCAAACAAAACGGAGAAACATCCTCCCGATACATGGCTTGAAATTGGAAGTGAGCTTTTGACGTGGTCACAGTTTGATTGAGATCAAAGAACGATTTTTTGCTGGTGTCTAAATTGGTTGACGTTGTTCTGCAGTTGGATGAGGAGCTGGAGGCTCTGCAGGAGAATGGAGAAGGCTTGTGCGGAGAGAAAGATGTGATTGCACTTTGCAGACTCATGGTGCGAGTGGAGACGATGGAGCAGCGACTCACCTGCCTTAAACTCATCCAGGTATACTGCAACAGCATCACGTTGAGATAAATATGATTTATTACATTGCTGGAGGACATACTACTGCATACTTTTGGTTTGGCGTTAAGCATTTAAAATGACTCAAAACTGGTCTGTGCAGAACACCCAGAATCCCTTGTGCCTGAAGCAGTTTTTGGATCACCACGGCCTCTCGCTGCTGTGGATATTTATGGTTGAACTTTCTGAGGCTAAGAGCAACTCTGTAAACAACATTAAACTACAGCTGGAGGTAAGAGTTCAAACACGCACATTTGGGGGGGGGGGGATTTAAGAGCGGATCACCAGGCAGATTAGTGGCTGCTAGATATTTTTGCCATTTTCCTCAAGCAAAATCCAGAAAATCATAGTGGTCTGTTATTTTAGCAAATGTAGCTTAAAGGAGAAGTTCACTTCCAGAACAAAACTTTACAGAATTTACTCACCCCCTTTTCATCCAAGATGTTCATATCTGTCTTTCTTCAGTTGTAAAGAAATTGTTTTTTGAGGATTTCTCTCCATATAGTAGACTTCTGTGGTGCCTGTGAGTTTAACCTTCCAAAATGCTGTTTAAATGCAGTTTCAAAGGGCTCTAAATGATCCCAGCCAAAGAAGAAGGGTTTTATCTAGCGAAACGATTGGTTATTTTCTTAAAGGGGTCATCGGATGCCCATTTTCCACAAGTTGATATGATTCTCTAGGGTCTTAATGAAAAGTCTCTAATATACTTTGATTAAAATTTCTCAATGGTTTTGTAAAACAACACCCTTTTTACCTTGCCAAAATCGGCTCTGCAAAAATCATCTCATTCTAAGGGGTTGTTCCCTTAAATGCAAATGAGCTCTGCTCACCCCGCCCCTCTCTTCTCTCTGTGGAAAGATGATCTTGTTTACATTAGCGGCATTTAGCCGCTAAACTTCCTAACTACCACGTTATAAGGAAAGGCGATCGCAAAGATTCATAAAAAAATGCTTATACTCACTTTTGCTGTAAGTGAAGCTGGATCATGAATGATTCGCGCGAACATAGACGGATATATGTAGATCAGGAGGCGCATTCCGTTCACAAACAAATGTAATCTACTGCATCTTCAGCGGCTCAGATGTTGGGAGTAAATGACGACCACTACGTTCATTATTACATCCAGCAACACAACACCTCAATCGCTCAATCTGAGATATTCCTGTCTAACTTACATCTCTGCTCTGGCATCAAAACATGGAAAGTTACTGGACTGTGACAGCTGATCTAAGGTAAGAGCTCATGTCAATCAACTATTGTGGGAGCGGCCTCTGTCGGTGTGACATGAGAACGACTCGATTTGAAAAAAGGGATATTATTTTTGCAGATTAATTAAAAACCACTGCATGGATTTTTATCATTATAGGGTAGATTTGTACATACACTGCCAACACACATTAATGTTCAAACAACATGAAAAACTGAACTTAGCATCTGATGACCCCTTTAAAAAAAAAAAAAAAAAGAATATTACAATGTGTGTAATTTTTTTTCAACCTTAAATGCTCATCTCATCCAGCTCTAGCTCTTTTAATTTGAAGACAGTTAGGGTAGGTCAAAAAACATTTTCTCCTCCAACTTCAAAATCGTCCTACATCTCTGTATAAGTACCGACCCAGTGTTTACAAAGTGAATGTGCAAATAAGATCAAACGCCTTTTACAAAAAAAATTAAAACGGTGATGTAGGATGATTTTGAAGTTGGAGAAGAAAATGAGATGGGAGCTACCCTAACTGTCTTTAACCGGAATACACAGAGTACACGTAGAGCTAGACAAGACAAGCATGTGAGTTTTTTTTTTTTTTGTAAATAACCAATCATTTTGCTATATAAAACCCTTCTTCCTCGGCTGAGATCGTTTAGAGCCCTTTGCTGCATTTAAACTGCATTTTGGAAGTTTAAACTCACGGGCACCATAGAAGTCTACTATATGGTAAGAAATCCTGAATTGTTTTCTTCAAAAAACATAATTTCTTTATGACTGAGCAAAGAAAGACATGAGCATCTTGGATGACAAGGGGGTGAGTAAATTATCTGTAAATTTTTGTTCTGGAAGTGAACTTCTCCTTTAATTATGATAGGGCTGTATGTAGTTTGAGCTCAAATTTTGGGTGCTGTCAGCTAAACTATTTTTTTTTTTTTTTTTTTCCTTAGATAATGAAGGCTCTGGCAGTGCTTCCCATCTCAACAAAGAACATGCTGGAGGAGAGCAGAGTGCTGCAGTTTATTCAGCGCTGGGCTCAAAGCCGGCCGCTCGGCCAACCAGCAGAACAGGATGGCTACTCCAGTGAGAGCACCTCACGTGCCCAGACGCCCCTCAACACCCCTGATGGTCCACCAGCTAAGCTGGCTACTGAGCTGGACGGGGACACTCCCAAGCGAGCAGTCTACCGTAGGTTGAAGATCATAAGTGAGAACAGTTTGGACAGTGCCCTGTCTGATGCTAGCAAAGCTTCGGATGGGAAAGAAGAGGAGGATGAGGAAGAGGAAGAGATGGAGGATGAGCCTTCACAGGTGGAAGCCACGATTGAAAGGGAGGTGAAAGTGGAAGATGTTGAAGCACCTTCTGAGAGTCAAGCTGAAGTTGAGCCCGAATTAAAACAGGAGCCTGAATTAAAACAGGAGCCTCCTGAATCCGAAGAAGTCGCACATTCAACACCAGAGGCCACTGGCAGTGAAGGAGAGACACTTGAAACTCAAGAACCTGAAGAAAAACCCATCGTTAAGCCTGAAGATCAACTGGAGGATGAGAAGATTGTGGAAGAGACCAAGAGTGAGGAGCCTTTAGAGTCCCAGATGGAGTCAGCGACAGTTGAAGATGCCCCTTCAGTCACCGACACCACATCTGCAGCAGACGTTACTACTGATGTAGCTGCTGAAGAGGAAACTCCCGTGACTGAGACACAGGTGGAAAATGCATCTTCTGAACAATGCAGCTCCGAAGGGAATTTAAGTTGCAGCGCTACAGAAATTACTCCCACGCAACCGTCGGAAACTTTAATGGAGAGCGTATCCTCTGAATCTACAGCTGTTGCCATAGAGAGCACACCCACAGAATCTCCATCTGCGTCTGTGGAAACCACTCCAACTGAATCTGCTGCTGTTTCTACTGAAAATGCATCAGCAGAGGCTGCCGTAGCTGCTGGTTTTACTGATGCATCGGCCCTGGCTATTGTGGCGGTACCAGCAGAAGGCACTGCAGTGGGGACGCCCTCTCAAGATGAGGAGGAAGGCGTTTCTGACGTCGAGAGCGAGCGCAGTCAGGAGCCACAAGTTCGGGCTTCTGATATCAGCGACATGGCTGCCCGGCTGCTGGACAGTTGGAAAGACTTAAAGGTAATATGTTATAAGTTGGGATGCAGTGATGTTGTTTTTTAGAAGCCAAATATTTAAAGAGGTGCTATTGTGCTTTTTCACTTTTTGAACTTTAGTCAGTGTGTGGTGTGTATCTGTGGGCATAAAAAAAGATCTACAAAGTTACAAATCTCAAAGTCCACTATAGGGTTGTGACGATGAGGAAATTTCCCCACCGGTTAATCGACATGTGACAACACCGGTAATACCGGTATCACCGTGGGGGTGGGGCTTTCCTCTTTTCCTCTTTTTTTTTCTGCTTTTAAATATCTTATAAATGCGTGCGTATTATACTTTCACTTTCAGTTTTGCGGGATTTGGCAATTCGGCGTCAATTGTTTGAATGGACGACAACGAAAAAAAAAAAAAAACACAACAATGCTACAGGCTGAAAAAACTGTGCAAGTTGGAAGCAAACAAATAACAAACAGAACGTTTATTACGTAGCCTATGTTAGAACGTTTTTTAAACGAATAAGAAAATAAAATAGAAAGATAAATAAATAAATTGCACAAAGTTTAAATAAGATTAAACGAATGAACAAGAAACGAATATAAAAGAAAAACTTCCAAAATTACATTAGGCTACAAAAATGACAAGTCAGCAGTCTTTAAAAAATAAATAAATAAATAAACAAAAATATACTATAAATTAATCACTATACTATAAATACTATAAAAACTATAAATTGGCATTTATTAACTGTGCAGTCTACATGTTCTTTGCAGGTAACCCAACATGTTGACCATCTCTGGCTTAAGATGGGATCTTGTGGGGCTCACTATGTTCCCCATCGTGCTGAACACTCTCTCGGATGCGCAGCTTGTTGCACACACGCAAAGATGCTTTTGCATTGCGTTTTGACACTAAATCGTCCGCCATTCTCTTTCTGTAAATTCGACTCCTCTCGTTCTCCTCACTTGATAAATGAAATATGACGCATTGTAGCTATGTTCAGTTTTTAATTATAGTGCATGCTCTCGTCTTAAGTAAATTATTTAGAATTATATTTTCAATTTAATTCAAATAAATATTTAATAAAAAAACGAATACTTAAAAAAAAAAAAAAAACAGATGTGGGGACGGTGTCACGGTGGAAAAGTGATGTCACCGGTGTTGCGTCTTAAAACCGGTAACACCGTCAACACCGTCTATCGTGGCAAGCCTAGTCCACTATAAAGGGAGATTTTCATTTTGAAAAGCCATTTTCAAGAACTACAACGAACGGCTCCTTTGGAATACAACGTTTGTTTTCTGCATACAATGATGTCACAATGCGGTCCATTAGAATATCATTAAATTAAATCCCGCCCACAGAAATTTGAATTGTTGGGGGGTGGGTAGGGACGAGGTGGGGGATGAGCCTAAATTTAGCGATGCAGCACAGAGAACCGCTTCAACGAGCCGCAGCGTGGCGGGTATAAACACAGGCATTGACTAGAGTGGCCGCTTCAGAGCTGTAACGCACTGCAGACGTGTACAGTGTGTGGTAAGAGATTTATTCATCATACAGTGTAGATAAAAAACATGAGTGTGTTTTTAAATGGATAAACTTGCACTAGAATAGGCTAGGCTAATCAGTGATGATGTTCTTTGATAATGTTAGGCTGCTTTTAGCCTTATGATGGAGCTGTGTTCGGGCAATGAAACTAAGTATGTAAATAATAAAATACATTAGCACGAAAATATCACGTATTGGCGATCTCGCAGGACGATAGGACCCAACACTGCTGTAGCGTATTATTTACTCACCCTTCATGCATCCTAGGTGTTATATGACTGACTTCTTTCAGACAAATGCAGACAGAGTTATATTAAAATTTATCCTGGAACTCCCAAGCTTTTGAACGGCACAGACGGGTGTTTCTCCTCATCAGTCCAAAACAAGTCCAGTAATATGCATCCATCCATAATAAAAAAGTGCCTCACGGCTCTGGGGGGTTAATAAAGGCCTCCTGTAGCGAATCAGCACGTTTTCATAAGAAAAATATCCATATTTTAAACTTAAGAATCACTTTAATCTAGCTTGCGTTAACAGTTGTTCGTGGAATTTGCTGCTTTGACAAGGGGCGTGGCAGTACTGAAACACCGTCTAAGCTGTTCACCAATCGCAATGCATTAGGACAGCTAAACAATCACAACACATTTTGTTTTTTGGAAGGCGGGCCTTCATTAAACCCGGAACTATTTGACCCATTTGTGCCAGGCTGGGAGAAATGTATTGTAATAATGTAAATTATGTTAAAAATAATGTTTTTCAAAACACCAAGCATGAAAGAATGTTCTAGTACACCCCCAAAACAAAATCAAGACTTGAAAGAGCATAATAGGACCCCTTTAATGGTTCTCACCTTACTTTTAGTAATGCTGTAATTTGCTAGTACAATACAGTGGGACTGATCATTTGAGTTAGCGTAGAGTAGATAATGTTGGATCACAAATAAACAGGCTGTCCTTTTTCCCTCTCAGGAGGTTTACAGAATACCAAAGAAGAGCCAGGTTGAAAAAGAGTCAAGTGGTAGGTCAAAAACACATCATACTTCTCAGTTTGTGTTGTATGTTGTAAACATTTCAGACTTTTTTCGTAACTACTTCTGATCCATCCTTTTAGATCGCAGTCGTGATCGAGAAGCCCTAATGACCCCTCGGACACCTTCAAGCAGTCGAGAAAGAGAGCGAGAAAGAGAGAAGGAGCGTGATCGTGATAGGGATCGGGATCGAGACCGGGACAGAGACTGGGAGCGTGAAAGGGACTGGGAGCGTGAGCGGGACCGGGAGAGGGATGGAGAGAGATCGAGTCTTCGCAGCGCAGATAGGAAAAGACGACGAGGCTCCACCTCCCCTCTTCCGCCTTCAGCCTACGAGAGGGGCCGCAGAAATGATGACCGGTAAGATTTAAGGCACAACAGACATGATAGATTTCCATCTTCAAAGTCTGATTACTGACACCTAGATCTTTCCTGCATTATTTTCTGTAGTTATGAGCAGGCCAGCAGCAAGAAGAAACTCCACACCAAAGAGTCTCGTAACAAGCTGTCTACGGAGGAACGACGAAAGCTCTTTGAGCAGGAGGTGGCTCAGCGGGAGGCCCAAAAACAACAACAACAACAGCAGCAGCAGCAGCAGCAGCAGCAACAACAACAGCAGCAACAACAGCAGCAGCAGCAATTACAGACTCTTGCGTTTAACCCACTTGCCTATACCTCCAGTCCAAACTTCATGACCTACCCACCTGGATACCCTATCCAGACCTATGTGGATCCCACCAATCCCAATGCAGGAAAAGTACTCCTCCCCACACCTGCTGTAGAGCCTCTTTGTGTCACCCCAGCTGCTGGTACATTCGAACAAACACCTACTCAGCCCATCATATCAGATCTCAATCTAGCTTCACCCTCTTCCACCACCACCCAGGCCGGACCTGCCTCCAGCTTGGCACACATCCCTGCCTCTCTAGAGCTTTCCTCTGGTACACAGACTCAGCAGTTTGTCCAGCCTGCTGTGCCAGCACAGGACCCAAGTGTGGCTGCTCTGTCGGTACCTGTGCAAACAGCCAGCCCGCAAGTCCAGGGTCAGCAGGGCTACACCACACTCTGGGACCCCAACACGCAGCAAGCGGTTACGGTGCAGACGCAGCCGACCCAGCAGTATCCCACCACGGCGCAGCCTCAGACTGCCATCTACTATCCAGGCCAGCCCTGTCAGACCATCTATAGCATTCCTGCAGGCTACTCACAAACCAACACGCCTGTCATACAGGTTGGACACCAATACTTTCCTTTCAGTCCTCATTCTCAATATATTCTCACAGTTTTATAAAAACATAGCAAATGAAACTTGTTCCTCTCTTACAATCAACTCACATTCAGCTTTAAAGAAGTTCACTTCCAGAACAAAAATTTACAGATAATTTACTCACCCCCTTATCATCCAAGTTTTTTTGAGGGAAAACTTTTCAGGATTTTTCTCCATATAGTGGACTTCTCTGGTGCCCGCAAGTTTGAACGTCCAAAATGCAGCTTCAAAGGGCTCTGAACTATCCCAGCCGAGGAAAAAGGATCTTATCTGGTGAAACGATCGGCTGTTTTCTTAAAAAAAAAAAAAAAAAAAAAAAAAAAAAAAACACCAAGTTGGAGAAGAAAATGAGATGGGAGTTTTTCAACCTACCCTAACTGTCATGAACCAGAATACACAGAGTTCACATAGAGCTAGACAAGATGAGCATTTAAGGTTAAAAACCATATAAATTGTAATTTTTATTTATTTATTATTATTTTTTATTTTTTTTTTCAAAAATGGCTGATTGTTTTGCTAGATAAGACCCATATTTCTGGAAGTGAACTTCTCCTTTAAAGGTATAGTTCTGTCATTAATTACTCACCCTCATGTTGTTACAAATCTGTAAATCCTTCATTCATCTTTGTAACACAAATGAAGATATTTTTGATTAAATCTGAGAGCTTTCTGACCCTGCATAGACAGCGGGGCAACTCTCACATTCAAGGCCCAGAAGGGTAGTAAGGACCCTTCAGAACACAAATTAAGTTATTTTTGATGAAATCCAAGAGCTTTTAGACCCTCCATAGACAGCAAAGGTACTACCACGTTTAAGGCCCAGAAAGGTATCAAGAACATCGACAAAATAGTCCATGTGACACCAGTGGTTCAATCGTAATTTTATGACGCTACGAGAATACTTTTTGTACGCAAAGAAAACAAAAATTAACAAAGTTAATTTTAAGTTGCAAGTGGTTTGTTTTTGTTTTCTTCACGCACAAAAAGTATTCTTGTAGCATTGTAAAAAAACGACTGAACCACTGATGTCACATGGACTATTTTGTTGATGTTTTTGTTGCCTTTCTGGGCCTTGAGCGTGGTAGTTGCATTGCTGTCATTGCAGGGTCAAAAAGCTCTCGGATTTCATCAAAAATATCTTAATTTGTGTTCCGAAGATGAACCAAGGTTTGGAACAACATGAGGGTGAGTAATTAATGACAGAATTTTCATTTTTGGAAGAACTATCCCTTTAAACATACTGGTTTTGAACCACAAACCAGGCAGGGTATATCCTTAAGGGGTAAAAGTTTTTAAAACATCTCAGTTTGACTTTACTGAAAAAAAAAAAAAAAAAAACGTGCTGTGAGATATGAATGCAATAGCTGTCACACACTAGTGTAACTGACTCTCAAGCAATATTTTCACCGGATAATTGCTCCGTGCATACAGCCTCTTTATGTACTCAGAGTGAACGCTTCATACTAATGTACAGTAGTCAACATTTGAAGTGGATCAAAACCTTTCTTCAAAGTTTCCTAAAACTAAAACAATACACGTTCTTGTCTTAGGACAAATTTGAACTTTTTTTCATCCGCTTCAAACATTGACTACTGTAGTATAATGATGACTGCTAAGCTTTACATTTGTATTTGTTTGTGTAGACATACACAGAGCCAGCGCCTAGTTACCTACATGGGCAGCAGGTGTACACGGGTCATCAGCAGGGCGTGGTTGTGCAGCAGGGAGGCACTGTCACTACCATTGTCACGTCTCAGACAGTTCAACAGGTATGCAGTGTCATTCACCAGAAGAGGGTGCTGTTATACACACACTCTCTCTGTCTTTTTTTAAGCATTCGTTCTGCTTACTATTTATAAAGAAAGCAGGGACTAGGAATTAAGCAGTTTTGTAGCCACAATTAAGTAATTGATTAGTCGAAAAAGTATTTTCCCCACATGCATTATTTTACCAAATGCGTTAATGAAAACAAAAATTTATGATCATAGTTACTAGGAGAGAAAGAAACATAGTTTTGAGTCTTCTCAATTATTAAATAATGTTTCAGGTTTGATTCTGTGTGATGCATGTAAAGCACTGTAAGCAATATTTTAACTGCATGGCATAATTAATGTGGTCATGTGGCGAATGCTATCAAGTTCCTGCAAGAAAGCTTCTAATTAGTATTTTACAGCCAGCACAGTTCCAGTAACCTCAATCTCCTGACTAACCTCTCCTAAACTGTGATTCACCACAGGAAATGATCGTACCCAACAGCATCATGGATCTGCCGCCCCCTTCCCCTCCCAAACCTAAAACCATTATCCTGCCTCCCAGCTGGAAAGTGGCGCGAGACCCGGAGGGCAGAATCTATTACTACCACATCATCACCAGGTATGAATGGTCCTTATTAAACAAGCAATCTGTGTATCATTAAAACAAAAAGGGGGGGCCAGAATTAAACCTCCTTTTAATCATTTAGGCTCAATGACGTCAGCATGGATTGATCTGATGAGTTAAGACATTGCCGCCAGACCATATCTGTCTTTGTCCTATTGTAACAGCTTTACTATAAGTACATGATGAAATGCCCTTTCTCTTTCAGGCAAACACAGTGGGATCCTCCCAGCTGGGATGGGACTACAGAGGAAGCCAGTGTAGAACACGAGGCTGAGATGGACCTCGGGACGCCCACATATGATGAAAATCCTTCAAAGGTATTAAACTATTCCTTATGCTTAGGGGAACATCATAACTTTGAAGTACTGGAGATGTACTACTTAAATAAAACGCAGCATCAAACCCGGTCCACCCAGACCTTTTATGAAAATCAAAGAACGGGTATTTTAGAAATTGTAAGTGTTGACGGCACTACCTTCAGCATATTAATGTATGCCTGTCCACGATTACACGTTAGACTAGTAACTCCGTGGGACATTTGTTACTCATTTTACATGCAAAGAAGTTAAAGGGTTAGTTCACCCAAAAATTCTTTCATTAATTACTCACTCTCATGTCGTTCCAAACCCGTAAGACCTTCGTTCATCTTCAGAACACAAATTAACATATTTTTGATGAAATCCAAAAGCTTTATGACTCTGCATAGACGTGGTACTCTCGTGAAAGCACATCGTAATCTGACACAGAAGAGGAGAAATTGTTAAATAAAGTTATTTTTGTTTTCTTTGCGCACAAACGGACTATTTTAAGGATGCCCTTACTACATTTCTGGGCCTTGACCGTGGTAGTTGCATTGCTGTCTATGCAGGATCAGAAAGCTTTCGGATTTCATCAAAAATATCTTCCTAAGGAAGATGAACGAAGGTCGTATGGGTTTGGAGCGACATGAGAGTGAATAATTCAGTATTAATTTTATTCGTGCAGGTCTTAAAGTCTTAAATTTGATTTAAAACTTTGCAGATACCCTAAATAAAGAAAACAAACTGTCAGTTGTAAAAAACAAAGAAATAAATTAGTTGAAGTGGTGGTTTTTTTTTTTTTAAGGGTTTTCAAGGATTTTCTTGATGATATTGCTGTTATAGACATCTTGTTTACTTTTCTATTACACAAACCAGCTGTATTTACATTAATACCATACCAAGATGGACATTTTGACCAAGACGTGCATTCAGCCATAATTACCGTGAGGCACAAGTGATCTTTGCATCACACGAATATATGTGTGAGCGTTTGAAGCAGCCGCCTTTCAGATGGTGTTGGTCCCATATTAAGTACCAAATAATGTGGAGAACATATTTATTTTTTAGGTTTTGGGATTGATTTAGTATTGCCTAAGTATCAAAGGACTGGTACTTTTAATGATCCCTATCGTAGAGTTCACTTTGGTACACACATGTAGGGCCTGAGACTGTCCCAGCCTCTCTGGATAATTGAAGATGTTGTTCCAGCCATCTACGATGGAATGGTTCACAGCTGGGGCTCATCCACATAGAGAAAAGCTATTTGGAGTTGGAGGAAAACACTTAGACCACTTAAATTTGCCTCTGTGTTCAAAAGGCATCAGCTTTTAAGACGCATCATCTGATGCACATTAACAAGAGGTCTGACCGGGCCAGTCCGAAGTAAAACACGAAGCCAAAAGCAAGTGACAGTAAACACTGTGTTAAAGACATGTCATCTTACAGGTCATAACCATCTTGATCTGTCGTTCACTGCCATCCTCTCTCCCCCATCACCCACTCTGATTCTTTCTTTTTTTCTTTCTCTGCCTCATTCTCTCTCTCAGGGTTTTGCTGGTGTTTTCTCTGGCTCTCTTTGATGCTAATCAAACCCAGCTGTTATAACTGCATTCATTTATGTGTGGTTTCTCGTTTGGAAGTCGAACTGTGCAGAATCCCTTTTGTCTTTTCAACAATCGCCCTTTCGTTTTAAACTTCAAAATATCTTAACTATTAAACTTTTAACAGATTTTGTTACCAAAGGGATTTATTGTCTGTTGTCAGTATGTTAGCATTTCCTCTGATGTGCACTTTTTTGGCCTTTGGGTTTTTTTTTTTTCCCTGAGACCTTGGGATGATAAGTATTGACAGTCTTGGCGTTGATTCAACATAATATCTCATTCATGTCATATCAGCTGCCTAAGGGGACTCTGGGAGTTGCAGTATTTAATGTTATTCGTTGTAGAATTTAAACTCTCAAGTATGTTTTGGAAAAGAATGTTTAAACAATCTTTAGATTATATAGTCTTACATGAGTAATATGTCAAATAAACTGTCAGTATTCACAGTATGTCATTTCATGTGTTGGTTTTTTTTTTTGTTTGACCCCTTTGCACAGTTCTCTACAAAGACCGCCGAAGCAGACACGTCCAGTGAGCTGGCCAAAAAAAGCAAAGAAGTCTTCCGCAAGGAGGTAAGCTTTAGATTCTCTTGGGTTTTTTACCAGATAATTATAGCGGTAGCTCATGTGTGTCCGGCTTGTCTAACTTTTCAATTTCTCCTGCTTATCTCTTTTCAGATGTCACAGTTTATTGTGCAATGCCTTAATCCGTACCGCAAGCCAGACTGCAAGCTGGGCCGCATCAGTAACACAGAAGACTTCAAACATCTTGCTAGAAAGGTAATGTGTGTGCCTTATGCTTTTTAAAAATAGACAAAGAATGTTCTTATACATTATTATTTTTTTTTTTAATTCAACACTTTTTGACACTGATTGGCTAAGAGGAGTGCGATGTTCTAGTGATATCAGAACTCCAACTGTTTCACCGTTTGTATCACTTGCAGCATTTTTCACAGCTAGTGTCAAGGCGAAAACCCAAAACCACTATGATTTTATAAGTAATACTGTTTACTGTGTCACGGAATGGAGCTTTAAGAGGTTTTTAGGCGAGAATGTACTACTTTAGACTTCAAATATGCAGTTTATTGACAAAGATAACATCTATTTGAAAATGTTCGTGAATGTTTTTGGAGGGCATCAGCGGCAGAAGCCATTTAGTGCTCATGAACCCGCCGAGAGCAGCCTTACCTCGACCAGATATTCTGGAATTTGCCGCTGGCTGTGGTGTCTCTATATTGGTTATACATGAAATATAATTCATTTTGGGTAAATCTAATGGGCAGTCTTTGGTCTCATTAATGTATTATTTGATCCAGAGCTAATAGTTTGGGCCGAATCAGCCGTGCCGATATATATGGGGTTATTTTTGTGTCTTTATTATTCAAACAAAAATACTGTGTTTGAGAGTAAAACTAAGTATTTTGTAATTAAAAAATAAAAGTTTGCAAAAAAAGTCTTCTTAAATCTCAAAAATAAAGAAATTGATAACAAAAGTATTTGCAGTGCATGTACTTTTCTTTACAATCTTTATTTTTCTTTGCGCACTTCAAACACTTTTCATCGCGAAACCACAAGTTTTGCTCTCCTTTCTGCTTTCTTTTTTTGCGAGTCTAAAATTTTTGTTTGCGAGTTAAAAAGTTTTGCTTGCGAGTAAGCTGTATCTCAGTGGGCGGTCTCTACCTACCAGGATGAAAGGCCTTTTTCTATTGGTCACTCTCGATTGAAGTGACCACGCCCACTACGTTGTGCCGCCAGGCGCCAGTCTGACTGAGGAGCGAGCGAGGTTCAGCCATGGCGAACAACAGCAACAACAGGTCGTTTACTGGGTGAGATAACCAAGTTAACGTCTTAAACTCAGTGACAAGTGAACTTATGTAGTCTATCTTCTCATGCTCACATATTTAAATACGTAACGTTAGATAAGCCCGCCTGTAGTTCGGCGATACCGTTAAATAGAGGGGCACGAGATGACTCGGATGACGATTGTAATCAAGGTAAAGACCATTATGACATGCAAGAGTCATACAGTAGCGGTATTAACATTAAGTGACATGGCATTTGACACGCGGAAGGTGCAGGAGCAGTGACACTTTCAGCAGTGACACAGTCCATCGGCATATGTCAAAGAAAACCGTATGTGTCACTGGCACTGAGCAGTGGCATGCACCAGTGGCTTCCGTGCGTCAGATGCCATGTCACTTAATGTTAATACTGCAACTGTACGACTCTTGCATGTCATAATGGTCTTTACCTTGATTACAATCGTCATCCGAGTCATCTCGTGCCCCTCTATTTAACGGTATCGCCGAACTACAGGCG
This sequence comes from Cirrhinus mrigala, assembly GCA_036247105.1. Taxonomy (NCBI): domain Eukaryota; kingdom Metazoa; phylum Chordata; class Actinopteri; order Cypriniformes; family Cyprinidae; genus Cirrhinus; species Cirrhinus mrigala. The sequence goes on from CM070022.1 coordinate 27,426,209, forward strand.
GGCTTATCTAACGTTACGTATTTAAATATGTGAGCATGAGAAGATAGACTACATAAGTTCACTTGTCACTGAGTTTAAGACGTTAACTTGGTTATCTCACCCAGTAAACGACCTGTTGTTGCTGTTGTTCGCCATGGCTGAACCTCGCTCGCTCCTCAGTCAGACTGGCGCCTGGCGGCACAACGTAGTGGGCGTGGTCACTTCAATCGAGAGTGACCAATAGAAAAAGGCCTTTCATCCTGGTAGGTAGAGACCGCCCACTGAGATACAGCTTACTCGCAAGCAAAACTTTTTAACTCGCAAACAAAAATTTTAGACTCGCAAAAAAAAGAAAGGAGAGCAAAACTTGTGGTTTCGCGATGAAAAGTGTTTGAAGTGCGCAAAGAAAAATAAAGATTGTAAAGAAAAGTACATGCACTGCAAATACTTTTGTTATCAATTTCTTTATTTTTGAGATTTAAGAAGACTTTTTTTGCAAACTTTTATTTTTTAATTACAAAATACTTAGTTTTACTCTCAAACACAGTATTTTTGTTTGAATAATAAAGACACAAAAATAACCCCATAGATATACAGCCATATCACACTGCTTATCGTGCAATATTGCTCATATATGGGCCATTCTACAGAACTGGTTTATAGTCAGAGTTGGAAACGTATGGGGGAGGAAAAAAAGTGTCTTTTCCACAAATTTTATATGTATGCAAATTGTATAATATCCAAGGTACACATTTCTAGTAATTGTGCAGTTAATTCTCATATTGTATTTTCAGAACTTTTTGGAATATTTGTTTTCTCCCCAAATTTGTCACTACCAAAACACAGTAATGTATAATTTCATACGAATGGTTATGTTGACCTATTAAGATTTTGCTTACATCTTCCTTGCAAATACATATATTTTTCTATTTTATTAGAACATTTTCAAAGGTATATCAATAACAGTTAATTTTAACAATATTTCAAGTGTGAAATTTTTGGTCGTGACGGCACATTTTCAGTAGTGACAGTAATGTTTTGGTAGCGACCACATCACATTACAGAATTTTAACTTGCATACTAAAACATACTAAAAATCTGCATAACTGTACTAAAATTTTGTTTATTTCCCCCTAATAAAGGATTATGTTTTCCCTTTTGTCACTACCGGAACAATGATGACACGTTTCAGTCATGACTGTTACAGTAGTGACAATTTTATTGGATTTCACAAAAAAAAAAAAAAAACATGGACGTCACCAAAATATCACCAAATGTTTTGGTCGTGACCATTTCAGTAGTGACATTTTTATGGGATAACACCAAAAAAAACTACGAAACTTCACCAAATGTTTCGGTCATGTTGACCCCCCATGTTGATGTTTTTAATTCTAGAAAAATGGTGTTTGGTAGTGACATTCTTTAAAGTTAAACAGATTCCTATCTACTCTCCATGTAGCTATGAGAGAGAGAGACACATGAATATTTCCTGATCATAAATGTAGGGGTGTAGTAAAAATAAAATGTACACTTTTCGGTAATGACATAAAGTTTCTTAATTTACAAGATAAATATAAAATAATTTTTTTTGAACTTCACTTAAAAAAATAAAAATAAATAAAAAAAAAATAAAAAAAAACAATGGAATAAAATCCAAGAATTATTTCAATATAATTTTCATACATTGAAATTTAGCGGTTAGGTTTCAGGACAGCCACCTCCCAATTGCTAATACCCACTTAATGATGATTTTATATATATTAAGCTAACTGATATTTAAAATATTATTGTGGGTTTCAGTAGATATAATAAATAGAATAAAAGGTAGAATAAAATAGATCAAGATTTTTTTCCTTTTCAGTGTACATTCAAGTGAAATTGATTATTAAAAAGAAAAAGAAAATGTAGGATGGGGTCTTGGTTTAATCCATCGATCTCGGTTCAATCCAATTTGCATTATATGCATCTCTTTAAACTGGAAAAATCTTTGCTTGCTTTGAAATATAATGTGGTCACTGAAGTCACTGCTGCATCTCTAAACTTTCTGTGTGTGTATCTCTATTCATAGCTGACTCATGGGGTGATGAACAAGGAACTAAAGTCTTGCAAAAACCCTGAAGATCTTGAATGCAATGAGAATGTCAAACACAAGACCAAGGAGTACATCAAGAAGTACATGCAGAAGTTTGGTGCTGTGTACCGGCCCAAGGAAGACACAGAGCTGGACTAACTAACCTGAAGCAAACCCAGGAACCTCCTGGCAGCTCTTTCCAACCGAACACCTCTGGCCTGAACAGTTTCGGTGCGTCAGAACAGGGCAGCTCGAGCTCAAGTCCTGTTGTTTTGTTCAACTGACCTTCTAACCATGTCCTAAATGCTGCTCTGGGAGGGGACGTTGCCTGAGCTGTCCCGCACAGGGGACGGTTTTTTAAGATGAGACAAACTGCTGCGGTATGAAGCGCGGAAGACGCAAACCAAGGGTGCTACACAGACTCTTTCTAAGATATTTTTAGTCTTCTCAAAATTATCTCCAAGGCGAGTCTCTTTACTTGGGCGAAGAGGATCATCTTAAACTCCGTTCTAGATGGGGGGGGGAGAATAAGTGGACCATTAAAATCCTTTTCCCTTGCCACCCCACTCCATTACTATAGTTGTTACCAAGGGCTTTTGTTAGCTTGCCTGCTCTGCTAAAGGTCCAGTCCCTCGCTGATAGTAGTCGAAAAAAAATAAAGGAATGAAGGAAGGAGAAAGACAGACGCTAAGGATTATATCTCAGATAAACTACCCACAGAACTAGTTGTGTTGGACTCACTGGCCATGGGTTGCCCAGCTCAGCATTGTTTTTATGGATTTTAGATTATCAAATAGAAGTGTGCAGGTCTGTGATCTAACCCCATTTGCCCTGGTCTTGTTTCTTCTCTCGACTGGGTGGAAGGTTATGTAGCAATGATATTTTATCAAGGTCTTTCACACTGTTTTTACATTAACATTTTTTTATTCATGTCGCAAAGGCAAATGTGAAGCCCTCTAGGCAGTTTGTAGCTTATTTTTGTGGCCGTCACGTACGGATTGATCAGGGTTACTATCCCATAAGCTCTGCCCATTAATCAACTCACCCAACCTTATTAACCTGCATTAAATCTGATTCCAAACATGTATTATATTGCTTTATATGTGAATATATTGAGAGTTAGTTTTTGAGACCATTAGCAGAGACTGTGGGGGTCCACAATGTCTTGTGTAAATATGTCTAAATATATCAGACCGAAAAACGGGATCAGGAGGATACGTCTAGATCCGAGTTCTCCGTCCCGTCAGCACGGCTCTGGTGTTCCTACATCATGCAGAATTCCTCACTCTCCCACGGCTCCATATGTTGGGTTGGGTTTTAAAGGTGGGGGTGTCGTTTCTTTTTCTTTTGCTTTCTCTGCAGAAAGACTTTGGATCTTTTTTTATGTACAAATAGGAGTCTCACCCCACTCCACTGTAAGTACTGTCCAAGCACATTGTCATACTGAGTGTAAAAACATTTTAAGATAAAATAAACTGTTTTCTAAAAATAAGTCTTAGTTGTCTAGTTGCCTTATGCCTGTGTGTGGCGTGGTGTCTATATATAAGCGTCCAGCAATTAAACACTCCTGTTTAATCCTAAATGACTAGGATTAAATGTGCTGAACACAAGTCAACGTAAAAACGAAAATGGCACCTACTGCTTCCAAAGAGGCCTTCTCATTCTTTAAAGGTCATCAGGGTTCATCATTGAGACTTGTTCCTTGGTTTTACAGAGGCTGGATTAACTGCAACCGTAGGCTAAAAGTAGGGGCTTTTAAACTGGGGTCCCGGAAGGGGGTCTGTGGAAGTAAAAACATGTAAAAGTAAATTATTAAATGTAAATAAATAAATGAATAGCTGATTTAGGGGCCGTTCACATGTCGCGCCTAAAAGGCGTGGACAACGCTTGGCAAACCGCTTTCTCCTTCTTTCCAAAGCGCTCTGTAGCTTTTGCTCCCATGGCGTCTGCCGTTGCTAAGCAACCACGACTTTCGCTCTCAATGAAGACGCGAAAGTCCCTTTAAGGCAAGTTATTTCACTCTGCGGCCATCTTTGAAACGACTCTCGACAGCTCCTATCTCTTTGAATGGGGAAACATCAAATTCTCCAAAACTGTTCACCAAGCTTACAATTATATTTCATTTTTGAAATCCCCAATGAAATCTGACAAGAACTGCCTCATAAATACTGTTCTTTATGCTCCGATAGTGTTAAAAAAATGCGTATTTTTCAGGCTAGATCAGCGTCTTCATGAAGAGCACAGGTCATGGTTGCTTAGCAATGGCAGACGCCATGGCAAGCTACAGAGCGCTTTGGAAAAAAGGAAAAAGGCGCGACATGTGAACGGCCCCTACAAATCCCTTGAAATCCAGCATATGTTACCAGAGAGAAATCTGTCAATTCATCAGAAGATCCAGTAATGACATTTAGATTTAAAAATTCTGATGTCAGAACTGATCTTATTAGCTGAGAGGAGTGCGATATTCTAGTGATAGCAGAGCTCCAACTGTTTCACTGGTTGTATCACTCCACTTGCAGTATTATCAAAGCTTTCAAGACTACGTTCACAACGTCAGTTTTTGGGATTGACAACAGCATTTACTTTACAGGTGTGAGTCTCTAAATGTCTCGTTCACACAGCAGCTTAGAGATGCGTCTTGAGTGCTGTCTGTATGAACATGCAATGGGAGTCAAGCCTGTATTCTGTGCCAGTAACCATAGCAACAGTGACCAAAGTAATATCAAAGATGGCGACATCCATAAAACTGAAAGTCTTATCTCTTTCTGCCACAAAAGTCCATTTGAGTTCATCCATCAAACCTTCATTAACTGACAGCAGCTTTTAAATTTGGGTGAAGAGCGGAGCATTTGAGCCGTGCACAGAACACAAAACAGACAGGAGCAGCTCTGGTTGAGACTGGATATAAAACTTTCAGATGACACGCAGCTCATTTCTCCATCACTGTAAGTTACTGAAACCACACATGAAAACACAAAACAGCAGAGCGGTTCTCTCACACCGTATGATGTGGCTGACAACTACTTTTTCCAGTGCGTGATTTCCAAGAATGCGGTTGTGAGTCCTGAAAATTTAGGGGTGTGAGTTTGGTTATAAAATACGGTTGTCACACCCGTAAACAACCGCAGTGTGTGTGAACATAACCATATTAAGGACTCAAATACAGGACTGACAACCATATTCTGCTGCTATGAGAATGTGGCCAATGAAACAACTCAACATTCTTTCGTTACCAGTTCTAAAGTGACGTTTTCAAACTTAGCACCGGAGGCTTGGGCTCAGCTGTTTAAAGGTTCATGAAACCCTGGACTACTTTTTCTGAGATTTTAGCAGAGGTGTTTGTGTTGCACATCATAGATGACAATGTTAGCATCTGTTAATTTTAATTGTTGGAGAAAACTGGTTAATTTTGAGCTATTTTCATCTTCCGGGTTTAAAATCTACATTGTGTTGACGTCACACTTTGTGACGTGGCAACGGACTGTTGCCCATGAACTGAATGTTAATTTCTCTACCATAAGCCGTCTCCAAAGGCGTTTCAGAGAATTTGGCAGTACATCCAACCGGCCTCACAACCATAGACCACGTGTAACCACACCAGCCCAGGACCTCCATATCCAGCATCTTCACCTCCAAGATCATCTGAGACCAGCCACCCGGACAGCTGCTGCAACAATCGGTTTGCATCACCAAAGAATTTCTGCACAAACTGTCAGAAACTGTCTCAGGGAAGCTCATCTGCATGCTGCTTGTCCTCATCGGGGTCTCGACCTGACTGCAGTGCGTCGTCGTAACCGACTTCTGTGGGCAAATGCTCACATTCGATGGCGTCTGGCACTTTGGAGAGGTGTTCTCTTCACGGATGAATCCCGGTTTTCACTGTACAGGGAAGATACACAGACAGCGTGTATGGCATCATGTGGGTGAGCAGTTTGCTGATGTCAACGTTGTGGATCGAGTGGCCCATGGTGGCGGTGGGGTTATGGTATAGGCAGGCGTATGTTATGGACAACGAACACAGGTGCACTTTATTGATGGCATTTTGAAATAGAGAGATACCGTGACGAGATCCTGAGGCCCATTGTTGTTCCATTCATCCACGACCATCACCTCATGTTGCAGCATGAGAATGCACGGCCCCATGTTGGAAGGATCTGTACACAATTCCTGGAAGCTGAAAACATCCCAGGACAGCATACTCACCGGACACGTCACCCATTGAGCATGTTTGGGAGGCTCTGGATCGGCGTATACGACAGCATGTTCCAGTTCCTGCCAATATCCAGCAACTTCACACAGCTATTGAAGAGGAGTGGACCAACATTCCACAGGCCACAATCAACACCCTGATCAACTCTATGCGAAGGAGATGTGTTGCACTGCGTGAGGCAAATGGTGGTTTTCGGACCCCCCCCCCAGACCCCCCCACCCCCAATAGGTTGTTTGCACATGACATCATTGCTGTGGCGCGAAATGCAGCTGGAGGGCAGGAAGTGATATTTCTCCATAGGAATCACTAGCAGAAACTCAAAAATGCCTATGTTTTGTGCTGTTTATGGATGCTCAAATCAGTCAAACTGAGGAACCACAAAATATCCTTTATCATGTATGAAAATTTGCTGTTCATAAGGGGGGAAAGGTAAGAAATTGACTCAAAAGCGCAAGAAAAAGTGGCTTGTAAACTGTCTGTGGTCAGGAGGAGAGTCGGATAATGCTTGTGTGTGCAAATGGTTAAGAAAAGATATAATAATGTTCAGATATTAATAAATAAATATATACAGGGTGAGACAGTGAGAATTCACCTAATGCTAAACGCCACACGTAGACACAATGTAAGATATTATATCTGTAGTTTCGAGACTACAAATATAACGGAACATTGTGAGATTGCAATAAATTGAATTGAAATTGATATGGAAGCGCTATTTGCTTGCTTTCTATAATCAGTTCGGAATTTGAATAAAAGTTTCGCTTTAGGTGCTGCTAACAGGACCAATAGCCACAAAACCCTGCACGTGCAGCGAAGTTTCAGGAGTGACTGAAAAAGCAGAACGGATGTGATGGAGGAAAGTCTGTACTGTACAAGAGAAAGGTATAAACAGAAAATCACAACATATGTTGGATGTAATCCTTACGTTATGAAGAGGAGTGATTTTTCAACTAAACTGAAATAGCTGCTTCAGTTGCCTGTCATCAAGGTGGTGGAAATAAGCTACGCAACTAAGCCTGATAGCAAACAAACTCTTTCGAAAATGATTCCCACATTTATATGAAGGATACAGGATATATGTCACTCCTGAAACTACTGCTGAACAGGGTTTTCGGCCACTGGTCCTGTTAGCAGCATGTAAAGCGAAACTTTTTTTCAAATTCTGAATTGATTATAGCCTAGAAAGTGAGCAAATAGCGCTTTCATATAGTCACTAAAAAGCTGTCACTCACTTCAATTTATGGCAATCTCACAAGGTTCAATTGTAATCAACTGCAAATATAATATCTTATTTGCACTGTATCTACGTGTGGCATTTAGCATTGAGTGAATTCTCACTGTCTTACCCTGTATCTATTGATATATTTCTTTATATCTTAATATTATATCTTTTATTAACCATTCGCACACACAAGCATTATCTGACTCTCCTCCTGACCGCAGACGCAGGTTTACAAGCCACTTTTCCCTGTTTTTTTCAGTCAGTTTCTTGCCTTTTCCTCCTTATGAACAGCAAATGTTCATACACGATATGAAATAAAATTTCTCGGTTTGACCGATTTCCATAAACAACTGAAAACACAGTCATTTCGAGATTCTGCTATTGATTCCTATACAGAAAAATCACTTCCTGCCCTCCATCTGCATTTCGCGCGTCCTCAGAATCACGTGATCGCAAACAACCTATACAGTGAAATGGCCCATTTTTGAGTGGCCTTTTATTGTGGCCAGCCTAAGGCACACCTGTGCAATAATCATGCTGTCTAATCAGCATCTTAATATGCCACACCTGTGAGGTGGATGGATTATCTCGGCAAAGGAGAAGTGCTCACTAACACAGATTTAGACAGATTTGTGAACAATATTTGAGAGAAATAGGCCTTTTGTGTACATAGAAAAAGTCTTAGATCTTTGAGTTTAGCTCATGAAAAATGGGGGCAAAAACAAATCACTAGGTTGTTGTTTCTTATGTATTTAGAGAGGGGCTTCAGTACAATAACAATATAAAAGTCAAATTAATTTAGAAAAAAAAAAAACATTTTATATCATTTTTTTTAATATATGGACCATTCTACAGAATTTGTCCAAAGGCAGAGCTGGAAACGAATATCCAAGGTACACATTTCTAGTAATTGTGCAGTTAATTCTCATGTTGTATTTTCAGAACGTTTTGGAATATTTGTCTTTGTTCAAATTTGTCACTACCAAAACACAGTAATATATAATTTAATTAAGAAGGGTTATATTGACCTATTAAGATTTTGCTTACATCTTCCTTGGAAATATATATTTTTTTCTATTTTATTCAAATCTTTTCAGAGGTAAATCAATAACAATGACATTTTTAAGAATATTTCAGGTGTGATTTATGAGATTTGTTGTATTTTGAATCAAATTTTTCTTTGTAAAAAGCAAAAAGTTGATCATAGTGATTTCAAAGTTAAGGATTCATTAGTTTGAATATACATTAAACCAAAAACTATAACATCTTAGTTGATAATTCAGTATTACTTCAGTATTATTCAGTATTACTCAGTATTTTTGTTAAAACATCCCATGTTTCCACATCACATTACAAAATTTTAACTTTGCATACTAAAACACTACTAAAACATACTAAAATACAAAAAAAAAAAAAATGCATAACTGTACTAAAATTTTCTTTGAAAATTACGTTTCCTTTTGATTTAGACAAATTATGATTATGTAACAGATTTTGTTTCTTTGAAATATTGTGCCCTAATGGATTGTGTACAATGTAACTAAGAATGTATATTAAAGTAAATATATGTTGACTTTAAACCCTTTTAAACCTGATGGGGTGACTGCCACCACAGCACAGATCTGGCTCTATTAAATCACAGAATCAAAGTGGTGCACTGCTTCATTAGAGGCTCTTCCAGGGCTCTGACTCTGCCTACATGCTGCCGAAACCATCTGAGCAGAGCTGGTTTTCCCCTCCCCTCTGCAGAGCCCTTCTTTATGTAGAGCAGAGCTCCCAGGGCCAGGGCATTCCGCTGGGCCGCTCCAGACCGCAGTTAAGCAGCTCCGTCTGGAGTACGTGACGGCATGCAGAGCCGCCCAAGTCCCTGCAAACCCTCTGCTCTCACTTAACAGCGCAGTCACAGAAATCATTAACACATTTCAGCGAGATGTGAATAGAGAGAGCGTGAGGAAATCCACATACCTGTGCTGCAAAACTTCTGTACAGTGACAGCAGGACCAATTGTCCTTTCTGACCACATCCACAAAGTGTCTTTCAGAAGTATGGCTTCTGAGAATTACCTATGATTGCTGGCCAAAATATACTACAATCTAGTATGCTTTGCATTCTCAGGGTCAATCAAGGTGACCAGATTTCGGAAATGAAAACCAGTAAAATTTTTCAGTTCAGTGGTCAAAAAAATAATACTGAAGTCTCAGTTGTTATCGTCTATGAATAAAAAAAAACTAAGACTATGTTTGCTTTTTAATTGTTATGGGTTCAATTAGGCCAAAATTATTTAATTTAATTAACCAAAACCACAGTCATAAAAAACAACGGTTTAACCACGTTTTTCACTGTGTTATTGGCATTTTTACAACCTGTGAATATAATGTATACTGGAATTACCCACCTTATTTTTCCCTTAAGAGCAGGCGCGGCCATTTGTAAATTTTATGGATCTGGCTTCCGGTCTCATCCGCGTCAGCTTTTTTTAGCTGTACAAAACAGATTATTTTGCTGCTTGAAATAAATTACAAACCAAATATTATCTCAATTATAAACACACTGGTTTGTAGTGCAAAGAGTTTTACGTTTACTGCACGTTGATATTCTTCTCATTATTCCCCTATAGCGGCTAATGAAACGGAAGTCTCGCCCATAAGCTTACTTAAGGGTTGAAGAGTAAGTCTTTACTGTCCCTAACTAGGCTTATTACTTTTGAACACAACGTATGTTTTTTTTTTTGTTTGTTTTTTTTTCTGCAAATGTAATTGTTTTAAGTGTAATTGTTCAGTTCGTTTATTTTCAGGTAAGATGTGTGTGTGCTTGGAAACTGCAGTGTGACGGCTGAAATGAGTTCAAAACAATTCCGCACCCTCTGCAGGGCTTGTTATATAGTGCATACAAACAATATTACTATAATGTAACATGAATTAATGTGTGAATACCTTAAAACCAGTAACGGTGTCTCTAAATGATGATTATAGTGCTCTTCCCTCGTCGTCAGGTAAAGTTCTTCCTGAATAAAATAGCCGCGCACGACTATTCACCGTAGCTCGCAGCGCCCTCTGTTGATGAAAATAACCGCTACATGATTACTCAGGTGACCAGCATGTTGATCCGGCTTTTTGCAGTGTATTTGCGGTGTGTTTTGAACGTTCTGTAAAGGGGGGCAGCTTCACTCAGAACACCAAAAACTGGGTCTGTCTTCAGAAAGCCTGGACGTCTGGCCGTAACCACGTCGGGGCGCTGTAGCGTTTTCTCATTCAGGTAAGTTACTATTGTGGCGGACCAACAGTTTGAAAAGACTAAACGAGTTCTAAACTAGTTAAATTATGTTTACAGCAGCTTACCTGAATAACACATCCGTTTTACGGATCAGAAAGCAACTCTAACAGCCTGCAGAGCTTCTTATCGCTAGACCAAGACGTTGACAGTGCATATCCACCCTTTTTCTTCCCGTAAAAGTAGGCGCGGCCATTTGTAAATGTTATGGGTGTGGCTTCCGGTCTCATCTGCATCCAGCTGGTTTTGCTGCTTGATATTGCAAATTGGTCTGTCTTTCCATATTATTTTAATATATTAATTATGAGCACACTGGTTTGTAGTGCAAACAGTTTTACCATTTACTGCACGTTGTTATTCTTCTCGTTATTTCCCTCAAAGTGGATAATGAACCGGAAATCTCACTCATAATTCCATGTTGACAAAAAAAGGTGGATAGTTCGAGCGTTTGCGTCTGTTTGCATATTGCAAGTTTTGAATGGTGATTTCTCAATTAAATAAGCATGATTCTTACATTTGTCGTTTGAAAGTCGTAGGGTTGAACAAAAACTCTTTAAAAATCAATCTATATTACATATCTGTAAAATATGTATTCAATGCGCATTCACGAGTATTTCACAACGGTGGTACCTACTCCTGTGAATGCACGTCGAAGACTGACACAGAACTGTTGAATAAAGTAGCTATTTTTGTTTTCTTTGCACACAAAAGGTATTGTCGTAGCTTTATAAAATTAAGGTTAAACCATTGATGTCACATGGACTATTTTAAGGATGTCCTTACTACTAGTGTTGGGCGATATGCTCAATTTTCATATCGTCCTATCGTCAGCCGGTGAGATCGCCGATACACGATACTATCATGCTAATTTATTTAATTATTTACTTCGTTTCTTTGCCGGCAAATAAACCAACACCAGCATGCAAGAGCAACCTAATGTTTTCAATATGACTTAATTTGTGTTCAACATGATAACAATTTAATAGAAACATTGTAAGTTACTAATTCTTACATTTCCTTAGTTATTAAAAAAGCTACAGAAAACGAGCAAAGAACATTTACTTTATCAAGGAACATCACTGACTAGCCTAGCACCAGTTTATGCACTTTAATAGTACCATGAGCGAATACAATAGTTACATCACTGTATGATGAATACATTTCTTACCCCCTTATTTACACTGCACACGTCTGCGGTGCTACGGGGGGCCGTTTCCCCCAAAACGAATTACTGTGCCCCCCTTTTCCATCCTCTCCCTTCCTTGCTGAACGGGATCGATTTCAAAAGTGAAAGTAAAACCGGAAAAACTGCGCGCTTTCGCGGGTGTCAGCAACTGCACGCAAAAACAGATTGCATGTTTTCCCACCCGAAACACCCCCTCCCGCTCAACGTGCCTTTGTGTTTGTACCAGCCACCTTGCGGCAAGTTTCTGAAGCATCCCAGAAGCGGCTCTCTGCACTGCATCGCTAAAGTTAGACGCCTAGTCTATTTTTGACGGATAATAATAATAATCGTCTTGCTATCGTCAAAGGCATCAGCAACAGGCGATATCTCTGACTATCGTCGATACACGATACTATCGTCTATCGGCATAACCCTACTTACTACCTTTCTGGGCCTTAAACGTGGTATTTGCTTTGATGTCTATGCAGGGTCAGAAAGCTCTTGGATTTCATCAACAATATGTGTTATGAAGATGAACAAAGGTCTTACGGGTTTGTAACGACGTGAGGGTGAGTAAATAATGACAGAATTTTCATTTTTGGGTGAACTATCCCTTTAAAAGAGCTATTTTATTATATCCCATAAACATGTTTTTGTTTGTATAAATGAATGTATTTAGGTTTATTCATCACTATTAAATATTTTTGATGTAAAACCAATTTAGATGTTACTATTTTTAGGTTACCATTTTTCACTGTGTCAACTTTTCAATTAGAAAAAAATATCTTAAAGGATTTTATATGCGTTCATCCCTCTTTAATAAATCATTCCTACACTCCTGAATGTTGTTACAACCACAGGAACAAGTAGGCGAGAATGTTTATTGTGTAAACAAAGCCCACTATTGTGATCGCACATCATTACATCAGAAATTTCTGACTGCCAAGAAACTGCTGTTTTTGGGTTGGGTGTTGAGTTGGTATTAACACAACATTATTTTGGCTCTCAAACAGATTTACATTTCTCACAGCTCTCTTTTTTTTGCCAAGTGGTGCAATTAGCCCAAAAACCCGCAACAGCTTCACATTTGCCATGGTTTTTAAAGCGAAACGCACACTATTTTTTAGAGCATGCTCCTCTACAGGAAGAGAAAAGAGATGTGTATTATTATAAGTAAATGAAAAGAATGAATCAACAACAAGAGCATAATCAGACCCAGCGGCTCCAGATTTGACTGTTTGTGTTAATGGTGCAGAAAAGGCCTTTCAGATCTTGTTTTCATTGTAATACTGCGCCATAAAATGCTACTTCTTTGCTCACACAATGTATTATTTATTTTTTTAAAAATACAAAGATACCTATAAATCAATATTTCATTATTAAAAAGGACAAACGTAAGTGATAGATAACATGACATAACATGAATGTTATTAATATGAAAAGCATCTCAGCACAGAAACCATCAAGTCTCACCCAGAACTCGGCACTAACATACAGAATGATGGAGTAAACCAGCAAAGCACAAACCTGAGCATTCAAAGTAAAGGCACCAGAGAGTTTTCCTCTCATATAACTCACAACATAACATAACATTGCTTTTAGGTTGCATTGTTGGTTAAAGTGCAAACCAAGCACTTACACATTTTGTCAAAGAGAATCGTTCGCTCAGGCAACTTGACCGTATATCTGTATATTTCCAAATATACAACTCCCTCGTGCAGCCCATTTAGTGGTTTTCCTCTCTGGAAACCATAAAACACCTCACAGTGTTATGTTGCCCCTTGACAAGCCACGGGATAAAAGCTGAATCCCCCATCCGGCTTTGATGTTGAATATTGTTCAAACGGCAGAAGCGCTGAAATATAAATACAAAAGCACGATTGAATCGCATGCACAATGCTTTCTCTGGCACTACGGTACGTTCCGCACAAATGGAAGACTGTCATTCACGAGGCCGCAGAAATGTTCGCGAAATGTCCGTTCCTTTGATACAAACCACAGCTGAAACCACGACGGCCCAAAACACTGACGATGAAAATGTTCAGCATGAATGTGTCCCGGAGAAAACAGAGTGTGTTTTGACACTACAAAGAGGATAGTACAAAGCATAAACTTCACATGAATACTGGAGGAAACATCTGTCTTGAGCAGAAAATGTTCTGAGGTGGCGGAACATCTCAAGCTGTTGAAACAGAATTCGTAAGTGAAACATTATGTTGAATAAAAACCTTATTATTTCCAATCCTGCTCTTCAAAGTCTTAGTGCAAGGCGTTCGAAAATGAGTCGGTTGACGCAATTCCTCTGTGATTTTTAGTGTCTCTTTCACTTTCATGAAGGCGTGAGGAACATATTCAAGTATTCAGACCACTGAAACTCCTTGAGAGGGGGCGGTGAGGGCGCTGATGATGTCTGGCCGTTCAATGCGTGCCAGAGCGGAGCAGAACAGGCCCAATGTGGAGCCTTCCTGTTGGGCCCAATCAGTCAAGAGGGTGTGGATGGGGTCCTGGCCCCGCCCGAAGACGTCCACGCGGTCCTGTTCGTAACCGAGTGCGGCCGCCAGCTGCCTCCAGCTTCGACTGCCCCCCTCGGCGAGAAGACCCTCTAGCTCCTCCTGCCTGTGAGGAGGCAGGTTTACATAAAGTCGCGTGTCCTGTTTGCTGTCTCGTTTACTACCTTTCGAGAGAATCAGAAAGGGAAACAAATAATTACTAATCAGCCGTTGAAAACACTCAATGCAACCAGTGTAATTTAATTCACTAACAAATGACTCTTTTGAACCAATTCTTTTTAGTGAATCAAAAACAACCAAACAACATACAGCACTAATATAACCTGTATACCCAAAAGGAAATGAGTCTTATGTGACAGTACTTTTAATGAATAATAATAATAATAATAAACAATAATACAAAATACTCTTATGAGGTGGTTCTTTTAACAATTAGTTCAAGAAGACAAATAAGTAGAACAAATGGCTTTTATGAGGCAGATTTTTTTAATGAATTGTTCAAAAAGACCAATGAAAAGTTAAAATGATTCATACAAGCCTTTCTTTTAATGAACAGTTCAAAAAGGTGAAAGAATAGTACAGATTACTCTTACGATTCAATACTTTTAATGAACAGTTCAAAAAGACTAATTAATAATACAAATCACTCTTATGAGCAGGTTCTTTTAACAATCAGTTCAAAAAGATGAATAAATAGAACAAATTAATCTTATGAGGCAGTTCTTTTAATGAACAGCTAAAAAAAGATGAATAAATAGACAAATTACTCTTATGAGTCAGTTCTTTTAATAACAATGAACGAATAGTACAAATGACTGGTATGAGCCTTTATTTTAATGAACACTTCAAAAAGATGAATGAACAGTACAAATTACTATTATGAGGTAATTCTTTTAATGAACAAAATAAGGACAAAATAATAGTGACTCTTAGGAGCCAATTTTTGATTAAACAGTTTAAAAAGACGAATGAATAGAACAAATGACTCTTATGAGGCAGTTTTTTTTTTTGAACAGCTAAAAAAAGACGAATGAATAGTAAAAAAATTACTCTTTTGAGTCAGTTCTTTTAATGAACAGTTAATAGTACAAATGACTCGTATGAGCCTTTATTTTAATGAATTGTTCAAAAAAACTAATGAACAGTACAAATTACTCTTATGATGTAATTCTTTTGATGAACAGTTGAAAAAGACAAAATAATAGTGATTCTTAGGAGCCAATTTTTGATTAAACAGTTTAAAAAGACGAATTAATAGAACAAATGACTCTTATGAGCCAGTTCTTTTAACGAACATTTTAAAAAAGACAAATTAATAATACAAGTTACCCTCATGAGCCGGTTCTTTTAACAATAAGTTCAAAAAGATGAATAAATAGAACAAATGATTCTTATGAGGCAGTTTTTTTTTTTTGAACAGCTGAAAAAAGACGAATGAATAGTAAAAAAATTACACATACGAGTTGGTTCTTTTAATGAACAATTCAAAAAGATAAAAGAACAGTACAAATTACTCTTCTGAGGTGTTACTTTTAATGAACAGTTCACAAAGATGAATTAATAATACAAATTACTCTTATGAGCATGTTCTTTTAAGTCAGTTAAAAAAGATGAATAAATAGAACAAATTAATCTTATATTGAATTATTAATCTTACTGAATAAATAGTAAAAAATTATTAACTTCACTTTCAAGTTTTAACTTCAAGTTTTTGCTCTTATGAGGTAATTCTTTTAATGAACAGTTGAAAAAGACAAATAATAGTGACTCTTAGGAGCCAATTTTTGATTAAACAGTTTAAAAAGACTAATTAATAGAACAAATGACTCTTATGAGCCAGTTCTTTTAACGAACAGTTCAAAAAGAGAAATTAATAATACAAATGACTCTTATGAGCCAGTTTTTTTTAAATGAACAGTTCAAAAAGACAAATTAATGGAACAAATTACCATTATGAGTCTGTTTTTTTAACAAGTACAGTACAAATTACTCTTCTGAGTCATTACTTTTAATGAACAGTTCACAAATTAAATTAATTGAACAAATGACTCCAATGAGCCAGTTGTTTTAACAATCAGTTTAAAAAGACGAATAAATAGAACAAATTACTTTTGACTCTGAGGAAGTTTTTTTAATAAAATAAATACTGAATTCTGAGAAGAGCTTTATTTTATGCTTATTTTATCTTTATTTTATAAAATATTTTTGATATAAGTTTATATAAAAATATTATTTAAATTTATATAATATTTTATAAATATTTTAGATAGATAGACAGACAGACAGATATTTTACAATAAAATAAAATTTTTAAAAAATTGCAAAAAGAGAAAAGCATTATTTTTTCATTATTTTAGCTGTATTTAATAAAATTAAATAAAAAAAAAAATAAAATGAATACTGGTTATCTTAAGAAAAGAGCTTTATTTTATTTTAGCTGTATTTTATAAAAGTATTTTATAAAATAAATAAATAAAATAAAATTAATAAAATAAATAATGGCTGAAAAAGTGAAGAGCTTTATTTTATCTTTATTTTAGCTGTATTTTATAAAATAAAATAAAATAAATAACGGCTATCGCAAAAAGATACAGATAAAAAGTTAAATGAATGGTAAAAATTACACTTGCGAGTCGTTTTTTTACCGATCACTTCAAAAAGACGAATGAATAGAACAAATGACTTGTATGAGCCTTTCTTTTAATGAACAGTTCAAAACTATTAATTAATACTACAAATGACTCTTACGAGCTTGTTCCTTAAAATGAACAGTTTAAAAAGACAAATGAATAGAACAAATGACTCATACAAGCTAGTTCTTTAAATGAATTATTAAGATGAATAAATACAAAAAAATATGATTAGGAAATCTGTATGGATCCCCAACCCTATCTCTGTTTAAACCATTCTCTCATACCTTTGCTAGGCTGGCTTTCCTGGAGGCTGTGAGAGTCCAGGAACACGCCACTGTCGCTGTGTAATTTCTCTCCTTCTCCGACATTATTCAACTCGCCAACCCGTGCTTTCACCAGAGCCTGTTTCTGCTGACATGACTTCCAGCTGGACACACACCAAATCGCACATTTATCATCAAGTGAAAAACAACAAGAATAATATTTCACTTCACAGACACATTTTATCTTAACATACTGTATACATGCAGAATGAATTTGTCTGTAAATCATATGTAAAACCTCATAAAGCGTATTTTTCATTTTTAAATTGCTACACGGTCTCACCATTTGTAGGCGACGTAGAACAGGAGGCCAAGCACCACTGCAGCCAGTACAGATACGTAGACCAGAATGTTGTTGTTGTTGCCCCCTTGGTCCTGTGGAGTGAGTTGAGGGGATCCGGACCGTGGCGTCGGGCTGCTCCTGTTCTCGGTTTCATTCTCATTCACAGTCGGCCATCGGGGGTATTCACGCGCACCATCAGAACCAGCTGTACGGGACAGGATGTTGAGGTCTTTTACTGCAAAAAAAAAAAAAAGTAACAGAATTGGTCATTATGAACTGCCGTTATAAACAATTAAACCTTTAAACTATATTTATCTATCTATCTATTAGGGGTGTTACAATGAGGCCTTACAACAAATACAGGCAATTCACCCTCAATTCAGAAGGGGGCGCCCGCAGTAATGCAACTCTGTTTGATAACCGCCGGCAGAAGAACAGCGAATGCCAGGAGTTGCGCACTTGAAAACAAAGCCCACTAGACACTAGGCGCGTTTCCATTACAGATTTTCGTAAAACTTTGCTGATATTTTATACATGTTGATAAAAAAGTATTGCGAAATTACAATGTTTCCATTAACCAACGTTATGCGACTAAAACGTAATTTGTTCCTCTCGCGATAAATCATGGCAACGGATTTTGGTGGGATTTGGGCGGATTTTGGCTTTATTTAATCGAAAGAGGCGTATGCGTGTTTCTTTATAGAAGCAGCGCGGAGAGCCGTTTCAGAAACGTGTGCGACGCTGCTGGTATAAAATAACAGCTCCGGTGACCGAGAGCCGTTACACGCCTCAGATGAAAAAAAAAAGGGAAAGCCCCTTATACTTGAGAGCGGCTACGTATGAAGTGGTTTTTTATAGTACATTGAAGAGTGATCATATGACTTTTTACATATGCCATGTGATCTGTAAATGCGAAAAAGCCGTTTCCATTACAGTTTTGCGAAATATTAATTTTTCGAGTTGCCTGAAAAAGCACCTCATGCGAGCGTAAAAACTTTTTTTTTGCGATAAATATGAGTTTTTGCAAAATTGACGCGTTTCCATTAGGCATATTTTCGATTCGCAATTTAACCCTTTAACTGTCACTCCCATTTTTGAACACAGACATAAATATGCACTATCCAGACTTAAATTTTCATAATTCATGAATGAAAACATTATATAATATGATTTTGATGTACATTTGCAATGTCTGATTTTAAAATGCCTTTCAAAGGATAAATTTTGATATTTTAAGTTTTGAACTGATATATAATTTCTTATGATATCTAAAGCGTGAAAGGGAAAAAGGAAACGAAGAAAGTCATTTGTGACAAAGGTCACAACTCATGTTATGATGTAGATTTTTTAAGTTGCACTCTTGACATATATTAATCTATTACTTTTCCTACATAATTTGTAACACAAAAATATGGTAAAATACCTATTTAGGAGTCTTAGACCTTTCCAGTGATGTATAGTTATCATGTCATGATTAGATTAATATTCATTTGTAATATGGTGAAGTAAATTTCAGTGCTTTTAGTCTATATCACAATGATTCAGTGTTTTCAGCCACATAAAAATAATGTTTCAGACATTTAAATTGATTACTAGCAAAAAAAATACATTTCTTAAATACGCACTGATGTTTGTGAGTTTGTTAATACCTGGTGTGTAAGAAAAGCGGCAATAATCCAATTAATAAAAATCTGACGATGTATTTTAATAATATATAATACCCCGATACCGCTGTGACATCTGTGTACTGTTACATCCCTGCTACCTATCTATCTATCTGTCTGTCTATATTCTGACTAGACATTTGAAGCACACTCAAGTACACCCTGAAGCATTTAAACACCTAGGCTGCAGAAAAAAAGGAAATGCTCTTTTTAGCCTTCACATGAAACCCACATCTGACACACATCTGCTGTGAGCCTGATTAACACATCATCAGTGGGCGCAGGCACAGCTGACAGACTAAATGCCAGATCGAAATGTTGAACAGTGTGGAATGGTCAAGAGGATTCATGCCCCCCACGCTCCATCCTGAAATAGATCATGCAGGCCACCCCACACACACACTGTCACACAGATGCGTGCATTCTTTTGTCCACTCACTCTCTCTCACGCACCCCACAGGCTGCCTGTGTGGATCAAACACTCGGTGGGGCTGCCCTGACCTCGGCAAGTCGAGTGCTCGAACCGGTGACTCCACCCTGCGGAGAACAGAGGGCAACGTGGAACGCGACCCACTAGCCAGCTGGTTAACCTCCAAACCAATTTAACACACCTCAGGGCCAACACGCGATCCATTAAAGATGTGCCACTTTTTTAATGACGTTTGCACTGAAAAAGTTACATTTGATTGTTTGGAGATCTATGTGAAGTGTTTATCTTCTCAGTCTGATCACGACTGGATTGTTGCTAAGCTCACTGAAGGAGAAGTACATTTGAAGTCAAAGAGAGAGCTGTATTTTCTCAAAAGCTTCTCTCTGACTAAACACAGGTGTCTGCCACATGTTAACAATCTAACCATACACACTCACACACTCGCACACACATGCATAAATGTTATTATATATAGCTTGGCACAATCTTCATCCAAGACACACAAGCATCTCGGGTTACGTTCACACAGTCAGTGTTTGGAATTGACAATCATATTTATGAACAGGTGTGTCAAATCATTGACAAATAAAAAGGTCCAAGATAGAGAAGGAAATTTCTTTTCAAAATCTAGTTTAAAGAGCACAGGCCAAGTTCTTAGAAATAAATTCATGCTTGTTTTATTCATGTCGTTTTTATATGGGTTTAATCATTTATACCGTTTTTAACCAGCTTAAATTTAGTAAAAAATAATGAACAATTGTTTTTTATACCTTGAATAGATGTGAGAGTACACATTATTATTTTGAAAAATGTTTTAAAATCAATCAAATTCAAACTGTGTTTTACAAATATAGTGAATTATTCACATACATCATTACGTAGGGCCCTATGATTTCCGCGATGCGGAAATTCGTTTTTAAAAAATAAAATCAATTAATTAGAAGTTATAATTGTTTATTACAAATTAATAAAACCATTAAAATAGAATCCAGAAAATTAATGGAAACACAGAATTTGGTAAAAATAAAACGTATTTCAAAAAACCATATTGCATAGGGCAATGTAACTTTTATTAAACTTTTAATAAATTGCTGTTAAATTGTGTAAGTTCCAGGTTTCAAATAATTAGACATGCTTTTTGATTATTATTATTATTATTTTTTATTTAACCATTAAAACTAAGTCAAGTAAAATTAAAAATGGAATCCAGAAAAATTAAAACGGGGGAAAAAAAAACCCAACTGAATTTGGGAAACCTTATATTATTAAGGGGTTTCTACAATATTGTGAAAATAAATAAATAATCTTAACAAACTTTTTTATGTTATAAATAATATTAAAAAAAATGTTCTTTTCACTTGTCACTTTTAATTTTTCATTAACTTTTTTTTAATATATTTAAAATATTTATAATATTTCAAATTCAACAGTTTCACTGATTAAACCAAATTACTAGGTTTTCCTTTTTCTAAATTTCATCCCTTTTGCTTATTTTTAAATTGTGATTCATATAACAAAAATTGTGATTATGCTTTAAAATATGATTTTCCATTCATTCATTCATTCATTCATTCATTCAAAAAGTTCCAGCTTTGCTGTGCTTGCTTGTAGGGCTGCATAACTTGGCCAAAATGTTGTGATTATTTATCAATATGACTATAAAATAATAATAATAATAATAATAACAACAACAACAATAATAATAATAATAATAATTTTATATTATTAATTATTATTGCATATAACATTATTGTTACTAAAATATTAACAGAATAAGAAATATTAATATTGTAATATTTCACTTTAAAATTAAAAATAGAGCATTTTATGAAGCTACGAAAAAACTTTTGTGCACGAGGAAAACAAAAATGAACTTTTTACACAACAATTCTTCTTTTCCATGCCAGTCTCCACCGCGCATGCAGAGAGAACCAAGACCAAATTGTTGAATAAAGTCAATATTTTTGTTTTTATTGTGCACAAGAAGTGTTATTGCAGATTTACAAAATTAAACCACTTGGGGTTGAACCACTGATGTCACATGGACTATTTTATTGATTTCCTTACTACCTTTCTGGGCCTTGAACGTGGTAGCTGCATTGCTGTCTATCCAGGAACAGAAAGCTCTCGGATTTCATCAAAAATATCTTAATTTGTGTTCCGAAGATGAACGAAGGTCTTACATGTTTTGAACGAAACGAGGGTGAGTAATTATTAACAGAATTTCTGTTTTTAGGTGAACTACGCCAAAATGCTATCATGATTTTAGTTTTATATTGCTTAAAAATGACCTGCAGTTGCATGCTGCTTTTACACCCAAGAAAATTTACATTAACACACACTCACCCATACAGACGGTGTCAGAGTCCGGCTGGCAGGGTCTGATCTCCACCTCGTCATCACTACAGCGTGAGCAGGGCACGCAGGGTTTCCTGTAACTCTTCTCCTTCGAGTAAGTCCCTGGTTTACACCGCTCGCATACGGTATTTCCCAGCGGCCCACAGACCTGAGCCACTCCACTTCCATACCCACACATGGTGCAGGACGCGCACAGCCCACTTGTGCTGTTAGCATCTCGCCACAGGAAGAAATGCTCACCGCAATCACAATGGGTATCCTGAGTGGGCGTGCAGCGTGCCAGTTCAGGAATACCGGTGGGGCAGCGGGCGCACACACGACAGGCTGAAAGACTCTCAGAGTCTGAGAACGACACACCTAGGAGAGATTTAAAGTGTATTTTATCAGTAATACGGAAATAATTGGCAAAACAACATTCACATCTATGCATTAATTCAAAATAAAAAAGGAAATATATGTTTTGAAAACACTCACCATCTTCACACGGCTGACACTTGGTGTCTTCTTGACCACAACTGCTTGCCAAACCAGTGCCCGCAGCACACATGCTGCAACATTCGCCTGTTTTTGTAAACTGCTCACTGGTACAGACCTCACCAAACGCCACCTGCAAAACACACAAGCACATGTCAAATTCAAATTAATGATAATAATAACGCAATCTGTAGCATAATTTTGCTCTTAGCAACCTAAAGGACAATTCTAGGACACTGAATGACTTCTAGCGGTTAAATGGGTGCTGTAGTCCAAATTCAAAAAACTGTCCCACTGCCCTCCGCCTCAGATGTGTCGCTTCAGTATGTTGCCAGATTGAGGACACGCAATGGGAATTAGTGCAATGGACAAGCCTTACTCTGGTCTTTTTAGATGGATGCCGAGGCTTTTATTATTGGCAGTTTGTTTGCTGGCTTTCATGGCTGCGATACACCATTTTTCACTCTCTGGCAACCTGAGGTGTCGAAATTCTATTGGTTAAACTGGCAGAGGGCGGAGTCACACAGACCAAAACATAAACAGCCATTCGGACACGGAACTCACATTTTCAAAGTAGAACAACTGGTTTTAGCATTATTTTACGGAGAAGCAAGTAGGCCTATGGCTGCATTTACACTGTAAATTGCACACTGAGCCTGAAATTTTCGTATGCGTTTTTCCGTTTTTTTCGTATTTGTCGTGCTGTCCTATCAAAATGCTTGCTATGCAAGTGAAAAGGCAGAAAATCTAACCTGATCCAAACTTTTTATGACGGACACAAATTTTGGACGCAGTGTGTAATCTCGATTGACACAACGTGAGGTTGTATTTATTTTTTAACATGTGAAAATTTTGGACTCAGTGTGCAATGGCCTTAATTCTTATTGCACAGATCTGATCTTTTGACCATTTCTTAATTTTTGGCCCGCCTGTTTACATTCACGTTAGACACGACTGGTATCTGATATCGGTGTTTACATTAATTCCCGCTCAAAATGATTGTCAGTGTTCGCTTTCCTATGCACACGGTTGCCCCCTCGGGTTTTGAATGGTTGTGCTATTAAAATTATTTATATAATTCACGTCAAGTTATTTCCCAGCATGGACAACATCTGTCATGGATGTTTTGCAGCACAAAATCTGACTGAACGGATAAAGACCGGAAAAGAACGCTAATTTTTATTTGTTATTTTATCCACAGCTCATTAGAGGTAGAATTCTTTTGTGAAATAAAGTAGTGCCAAGATGATATTTATTTAAATGAATTAACAAGAGAGAGTGAGAGAGAGAGAAGCAAGTAAGTATGAAGCTTGCAAATAAGTGAAGCTTGGTTTAATTACAAAAACTGCTAAGGTATCACCTCATTGATGAGAAATATAATGTAGCTTTTAGTAGCAAAGCTGCTATATTTATAAAATTCACGGGGCAGGGGTTGAAAACCAGCTCCTGAATGTGCAATTTCTTACTTATATAAAGTTGCATCTCAGTTAAATGCAATGCATACACCATACCGGCATTAAAACACTATCTTTATGGACAAACATGATGCCCTCGCATTGGGAGTTCTGAGGGGAAACGGATGGGGGTTTAGATGTACAGTCAAACCAAAACTTATTCAGGCACCAGATAAAATTTTTTTACTAGTGGGTACAGGACACCACAGTTCATTTATGTAAGTGAGGATATCAAAATAAAGTAAACTGTGTCATATTATACCCAAACATTCTTCATACAGTGGACTACCAGTAAAACTGATAAAAATGTGGGACCAAAAATTTGATCTGACACTTTGACCTGACCATGTTTTGTTACCTTTCTGTCAAAGTTATCTGACATTATCAAGGTGAATTTGCTCTGACACAGTTTAACTCTTGAGTTCTTGTCATATTTTATTACCATTTTCTAAACTATATCGAATAAAC
Source organism: Cirrhinus mrigala (assembly GCA_036247105.1). Classification (NCBI taxonomy): domain Eukaryota; kingdom Metazoa; phylum Chordata; class Actinopteri; order Cypriniformes; family Cyprinidae; genus Cirrhinus; species Cirrhinus mrigala. The sequence continues at coordinate 27,450,723 of CM070022.1, forward strand.
TGTCATAATGTGAGGAATGTTTATATATATATATATATATATATATACACACACACACACACACACAGCACCTTTAAGAGTTTTCAATTCCTCTCAGTTTCAGTATCTAACAGAAACATGAAGATATATTCAGCCAGGGAAGTACATCAAAATATTGTGTGGAATAAATGTAAAAACCTAAAAACAATATAAATGGTGATCATAAAAATTCACAAAAATAGAAATACAATAAAAAGCGCAAAACAGTCCTAATATAACTTAATTTATAAGTTAAAAATGCAGCTTAAATACTCCATTTAATGTCAACTAACTTTCCATAAACAGGTTTATAAATAAGCTTTTTTTTTCACAAATTCACACTGGATATAGTAAAACATCTACAGCTGTAGCAGAAAACATCTTGCCTTTGTATTTTCTTCTGTCATTGGTCATAATTCTAACCTTGAATTCAGGATTAAGCATGAAATAATTTAATAAATGTAAAATTGGCTGGAAATCGAAAATAGTTGTAATTTGGCCCAGAGGATGAAAGAAATCATGTCTTTGTAGCATGTTTTCCTAATGATTAAGTGATAATACAAGACTTCTTCACTTCACAAAGGGTTGTTGAGACCAAAAAATCATGTGTGACCATGTACCACAAAACCAGTCATAAATGAGATTTATACATCTGAAAGCTGAATGAATAAGCTTTCCATTGATGTATGGTTTGTTAGGATAGGACAATATTTGGCCAAGATAAAACTATTTGAAAATCTGATGGTGCAAAAAAATCGAAATACTGAGAAAATCGCCTTAAAGTTGTCTAAATAAAGTTCTTAGCAATACATATTACTCATCAAAATTTAATTTTTAATATATTTACAGTAAGAAATTTACAAAATATCTTCACAGGACATGATCTTTACTTAATACCCTAATGATTTTTGGCATAAAAGAAAAATTAATCATTTTGACCCATACAATGTATTGTTGGCTATTGCCACAAATATACCCGTGCTACTCATGACAGATTTTGTGGTCCAGGGTCACATATTTTGTGAGAAAGTGCGATGGGCTAGAGCAAAACAGACACTATTTTTGGAATCAGCATCCCAAAATGAATAAGAAACAAGTATTGGATTTCATGATGGAACGTTTTAAAAAATAAAAGTCTAAAACGCATTCAAAAAGAGCAGCTTCATAAAACCACAGCTTTTAATTTGTAGGAGAACTTGCCATATCATGTAGTCCACACGCTGACATATGCGGGACACTATGTTCCAACACACACACATTTCCCTGTGATTTTGCATTTAATGGGGTTTAGGCATTTTAATTGCACAGTGTTTCCTGTGAGAGCCTGAAGTAAGTTTCAACAGTCCTCGTGACTTCAACACTCCAATTTGGGTGTAAAGAGTGTAACAACACACCCTTTCACACATCTATAATAAAAAAACATCAGGAAGAGTGTCATTAAGGGACGTTTAAAAAAAAAGACTTCTCATTCATAAGGAAAGGAGCGTTATGTGTATTAGCACCCATTTCAAACAGACGCATCAGCAGCGGGGACACCGGTGCAGCTTGAGACCTCAGGGGAGGGTGTGATGTGTGATGTGTGTGTGCGTCTGTTTGGGTAAAAGAGAAGACTTTGATGTCCCCCTCAGCTCTGCAGGTGTGATAGAGGAGGTCAGTTCTGCGGCATCTTAAACATGCATATGTTTAGGAAAATTACCCCTCACACACCCCCTCCGCTTCACAACTGCCCCCTGGGGCTCTGACAAGAGCCAACAGATGCCTAACATGTAAAGCTCCTCCAAAGAGGGAAAGCAAAACCCACACAGCCTCTCTGATGTCTCTGTCTTTTCCTCTCTGATCTCTGTTGAGACGAGCGAGCGTGTGTAAACCTGTTGAACGAGCGCTCATAATCTCATAGAAACACTAATACACATTTGTACACAGCTGCCCACAGGGCAACAACCTTCACTTTGTAAGTATAAAGGGCAGCTCTTTCTGCATTTCAGCCACACCAGCTTTCTGCTGATACACTTTTTAATGCTTTTTAAAGAGCTGAGTAACTAAATATTCAATATTGAAAGGGACCAAATTTAAACATTTAAGAATCCGCCATGTGAAAAGCCCATGTTGATCAACCACAAACTTGGATATTGGGAAGACTACGGAAGTAAAACGTGGACGCGGCGTTTGCTAAATTATGGATGAGTAAATCAAAAGTAGGTCAGGCTATTTAAATATGAATCCTGCATGTTCTGGGTGTTTCTGTGTGAATGCATGGCGCAGACGCCCAGTTTCGATACTGCACACATACTGAAGCACGCGTTACGCTCGCTGTGTTTTCAGCCTCTGCCGCCTCAAAATATGAGTACATGAACACATAAACAATCTCTAGAATTGCTCTGGAGTCACTTCATTAGCATTTTACATTATCATTTTCATATACAAACAGAAACGTCACAGGAACCCGTTAAAATAAAAGTTCGGTTTAACTTGAAGAAATTGTGACAGAAATATATTACCTAATGTAATGATAGTACTTCTACCAACAATAAAATTATTACTAAAACATTATTCTTAAAGGAGTATTTACCAGAAAAATATAAAAACACAGCACAGTATTTCTAAATAAATAAATAAATATTTTTTAAAACATTAAAATCAATTATTATAATGAAACCATGCAATCCAGAATATGCAATCCAGAAAATTAATGGATAACACAGAATTTGATAAAAATAAATCTATATTTGAGGAAAAAAAAAAATGTATTTCATAGAGCCTTTAAAATGTAATTTTTTTTACTTTTTAAAATTTAAAATTTTATTTTAAACCTTTAATGAATTGCTTTTAAATTGGACTTGCATGATTAATATTTTTAACCATTAAAACAGAGTCTAACAAAATTAAAATTGGGAAAAAATGGAATCCGGAAAAATTACAACAGAAAAAACGAAATATAGGAAAAAAAATAAAATAAAATGGGCCCTAAAATTTATATTTGTTAAACTTTTAATAAATTGCTTTTAAAATTAAATAGACACGTTACAATTTCTTATTTCTTTTCACTTTACCTATCAACAACAATAAATTCAGTAGCTACACAACTGTTCAATAGTTTGGGATCAGAAAGATTTTTAATGTTTTTTAAAGAAGTTAATGATCATCAAAGTTGCATTTATTTGTTCATAAATACAGTAAAAAAAAAAAAAAGGTAATATTATTAAATACTATTGCAATTTAAAATAATGGTTTACTATTTTAATATACTATAAAACAATTAACTGGACATGCTTTTTGATCATTTTTTTTAGCCATTAAAACATGCGAGACTAGAAAAATTTAAGTGGAAGGAAATGGAATCCAGAAAAATTAAAACAGCAAAAAATGGAATTTGAAAAATATAAATAAATAAAACGGAATTTGTGAAAAAATAAAACGGATTTCACAGGGCCCTGAACTTTCTTTTCATCAAAGAATCCTAAAATAAATGTACCACGGTTTTCTACAAAAAATATTAAGCAACACAACAAATGTTTCTTGAGCACTGAATCAGAACATTAGAATAATTTCTGAAGGATGACACTGAAGACTGGAGTAATGATGCTGAAAATTCAGTTTTGCATCACAGGAAGAAATCACATCTTAAAATATATTAAAAAATAAAACTGTTGTTTAAACTTTATGTATTTTAATAATATTTCACAATATGACTTTTTGTTATTTGACAAATAATTTTGGAATTTTAAATCATATAAATCACCTGTCCGAGAAAGTATATATATAAATAAATATACTTTCTCGGACAGGAAGGGAAGGCACATATAAACAGAGAGAAATTTCTGAGCAGTACCATTGGAATTTTCTTTGTCAGTTTCCTAATATGGTGTTTTAATACTCACCAAACACAGTGAGCTGCAGGGGGAACTTAACATCCTCAGTAACAATATCTCACCATATAATTTGTACCTATGTCTAGCTAAATAGTGCAAACAAATGATATATCACCTATAAACATTTGGGCAGAAGCAGGAATGTAGAGCTCAGAGGAGGTAGAGGAGGGTGGGGCATAAACACTTTCAGCCTGTGCTGATTCCACATAATGCAGAGAGATAATGCATTTGAATGAAGCCAGTTCACACAACATATCTTTGATCTCCCCAAACATCTCGTTCCCTCCTCGGAGGGACAATATCAGTCTGGATGCCACATTTACTGTTGACTGGTTCCCACAATGTAGGTCAAACCCTGCCCACACACATGCTTGTTGGATGATGGGATCTTTCGTAAAGACGTAGGTCAACCAAAAATGAAAATTTACTTCTTGTTCCAAATGCATGACTGTCTTTTGCAGAATATAAAAAGAAGATGTTTTGAAGGATGTCTTTTTTTTGTTTGTTTCTATCCATACAATGAAAGGTCCAAAACCATTACAAAATATGTCTTGTGTGTTCCACAGACGAAAGGTTTGGAACGACATGAAAGTGAGTAAATGATCACAGAATTTCCATTTTGAGTAAACTATCCCTTTAAGGAAAGACACTACAGACAAAAGCATTGTTTTGTTTTGTTTTTTCATGCTCTGGTCAGTTTCAGATTTCGGCATATTTTGCTTTTATAACATGTCTTCGTTTAGGCTAGTAGAAAAAAAAAAACAACCAAAAAACTTTATTGCACTTTATCTATTTCCATCTGCAGTTTTTAATTACAATACATACACTACCAGTCAAAAGTTTTTGAACAGCAAGATATTTAATGTTTTTTAAAGAAGACTCTTCTGCTTACCAAGCCTGCATTTATTTGATCCAAAGTACAGCAATACAGTAACATTTTGAAATAATTTTACTATTTAAAATAACATTTTCTATTTGGATATATTTTAAAATGTAATTTATTCTTTGATTTCAAAGCTGAATTTTTAGCATCATTACTCCAGTCACATGATCCTTCAGAAATTATTCTAATATTCTGATTTGATGGTCAGAAAACAAAAATTATTATAACTGTTATGTTGAAAACAGCTGAGTAGAATTTTTCAGGTTTCTTTGATTAATAAAATGTTCAGAAGAACAGCATTTATCTGAAACAGAATTTTTTGTAACATTATAAATGTCTTTATTATCACTTTTGATCAATTTAAAGCATTCCTGCTGAATAAAAGCATTTATATATATATATATATATATATATATATATATATTTATAATATACTTACTCCAAGATTTTGAATGGTATAGTGTATAATGTTACAAAAGCTTTTTTTTTTTTCAGATAAATGCTGATCTTTGGATCTTTCTATTCATCAAAGAATCCTGAAAAAAATGTACTCAACTGTTTTAAATACTGATAATATTAATAATAATAAATGTTTTTTGAGCAGCAAATCAGCATATTAGAATGATTTCTGAAAGATCATGTGACTGGAGTAATGATGCTAAAAATTCAGCTTTGAAATCACAGGAATAAATTACATTTTAAAATATATTAAAATAGAAAACAGTCATTTTAAATAGTAAAAATAATTCAAAATTGTACAGTTTTTTGCTGCACTTTGGATGAAATAAATCCAAAGAAAATTTAAAGGCATTTTTCTCAAAAGATTTTTTTCCTAAAGGTGATTTTTTTTTTCTGGCTGATGACAATATTTTTCTCATTTATGGAGTGATAAAATACACAAAAACCTGTCTGTAAAAACTCTAATATGTCAACAAAACGAAACAAGAATTCTGAACATGGCTTTATCCAATCTTCAAGTTTCAGTTCTGGAAAATGTATGCAAATCAGTGCATATTTAAAGAAACAGCTCACCCAAAAATGAGAATTTGTCATCATTTACTCACACTCATGTCGTCCCAAACCTGTATTAGTTTCTTTCTTTTTAATGTTGAACACAAAAGAAGATATTTTGAAGAATTTTGAAGAAACCAAACAGTTATTGGTCTCCACTGACTCACTGGGGACCATCAACTTTCAAAATATCTTCCTTTATGTTCAACATAAGAAAGAAACTCATACCAGTTTTGAAACAACATTAGCGTGAATAAATAAATAATTTCATTTTTGGGTGAACTCTCCCTTTAATTATACAATGCCATAAATGTAACATTTCAGAAAACTTGCAAAAACACTTTTGGAATTATTAAAGTTGTCAGTCAACTTGGGAAGTATGGTGATGTGTATTAGTTATTTATATGTATTTTTAATATTTTTTTTACCCTGCTCACCTGGGTTGTCCTGCCTCCAGTGCTGTACAATATAATATATGAGCACATGTGTGAGTTGAAAAGAGAATGAAGAGAACATGAAAGGAGCCGTGAGCTCCAGGAGGCAACAGTGATTGACCCCTCACCCCCACCAACCAAACATACAACCCTAGATATCCACTGAGATTGACCGCTATCTTATCTCGCTGCAGCCAACAGTAGCAGAAGCTCCGTTTCACAAAAGAGTCAGAACGCATTAAATGGCAGGCTAAACATGGCCTCGGGCCTGCAGAACTTCAAGATCATTTACAAAAGTGTCAGTTTGCTGCCGGAGACAGTGGGCTTCTCTATCAAGGAAACAAGACAGAGGGAAGAAAAAAACGAGGTTGTGAGTTCAAGAGGAAACCGCGATTCTGCCCCCACCGAACGAAGTAAAGTGATGTGGCTAAATGGAAAGTCAAATTACTGAGCTGCAAATTCTACCCCCTCGCTCTCCACAGACCAAGAGAAAATGATGATAATTACAATGCTCCGGATATCCCGGGCCCCAGCAGTACTTAAGCTGTGGTTGCCTATCAACCAACAGACAAGGGGGGGTTGGTCTGCTGCTATCCCTGGCTCCCCCACAGACCGTTTGAACACACCAGGAGACATGGATCTGGATCAGGCCAGTAGCAACGAATGCATTACCTACCACTGACCTGAAAAGAGTGCAGAATCAGCAAGCAAAAACGTTCATCGTTTGCATTTTGCATAAGCGTGTAACTGTCAGAACAGAGAAATCAGTTGTTTTGTGATTAACTGTTCTAATTTGGAGTGACAAAGCAGCCTTTTATTTAAGTGTTTCCCGATTTAACAGGAATAAATCACAAGGCCATTTGGCTCTGCGTCGACATCTCCAGGGCGTATTTCTTCGAGCCTAATTTATCATTTGGAAAACATGATGAGATATATCTTTCCATTTGGATGCTAAATATTCAACATTTTATTCTCGCTGTAAACAACGGCAAGATATTACACTGAATAAGTGTGATAAAAAACACCGAAGTTGTGCTATGCACGTCCTAGGAAACAAAGGGTGTTACTTTCCTGTCTTTAACTACTTTACTTTTGTGGCAGGCAATATCCGGTGTTTATTAAATCTAATCATAAAAGGAACACAAGTACCAAAAAATAACATTCTGCATAATTCAACATGTTTGCAAAAAAAAAAAAATGCAGTTTTATACTGAATCTCTGACTGACTAATATCCTGGTTCAAAACACATTCTAGGAGAGAATGTAACAGTTTGTTTACAGTTGTTAGGGTTGTAACACCTTCCGTTTAACAACTAGAAACAAGCTATTTTGAGGTAAGAAAGTAACATTTTATGTCAGACCTATTTAATTTGTGAATATATTAATAAATGCTAAATAAAAAGGTGCCATCTGAATCAGGTTCTCTGATTAATGTGATGTTATAACATTAATTGTATTTTCGATATGCAGTTGCAAAAATAAAGTCTCTGTCTGTTATGTTTGAAATGTTAGCTTGTTTTTGTTTTGATTTGTTTCAGAAATTTTTTTTTTTCTTTTTTTTTTTTTTTTTTTTTACAAAAATATGACCTACACTACCAGTCAAAAGTTTTAGAACAGTAAGTTGTTGTTTTTTTTTTTTAAGAATTATCTTCTGTGCACCAAGCCTGCATTTATTTGATCCAAAATACAGCAAAAGCAGTATTTAATAATAATAATATTAAGTAATAATAATAATAATAATAATAATAAACATGTTTCTTGAACAGCAAATCAGCATACTGAAGACTGGAGTAATGATGCTAAAAATTTAGCTTTGAAATCACAGGAATAAATTACATTTTAAAATAGAAAATAGTTATTTTAAATAGTAAAAATATTTCAAAACGTTACTGTTTTTGCAGTACTTTAGATCAAATGAATGCAGGCTTGGTGAGCAGAACAGACTTCTTACTGTTCAAAAACTTTTGACTGGTAGCGTACATGTTTCAGTTAAAATGTTTAAAGTGTAATGAGGGTGGGTGTTTAATTATTTGTGTTTAAAAGTAAATCTGATTACCACACATATTAGTGTTACTCAGAGGAGTAGGTTGTAACAACAGCACACTTTTTGTACTTTCATAAGTAGCGGTTTTTTAAAGTACTGTATTTAAATTCGAAGCAGGCATGGAAATACTGTATCAAAATGTGAGATACATAACGAACAAACACACTTTACAGACGTTACAGACGTTGAAGCAAAAAGTGTTACAACACTCCCTAGGCTCCCGTAATTAAAAGAAGTAACTGGAAAGACCCAGTAACGCTGGAAAATATGAACAGTGAAAACTATTTGGTAACAGCCAACCGAACTCAAATTTAAAAAAACTAAACAAACTGTTATGAGTTTAAACGCCATATATAAAATATTATAAAACAGAAAAACGAATAACTCACCTTTACGACCAAGATACACAAACAGAGTTGAAGTGCTGCCATCGCTCCCTTCATCTTCAGGACTTTTCCTCAGTGTTTGGGATATAATACAACGAGTCTCTTGTGCTCAAAACCCACTAATGTTCATAACCACAAAGCATAAACATGAGACATCTACAGCCCCTGTTTAAAGTGTTTGGGTCTGTCTTCCATATATATGAACAGTCTTCTTCACACAAGTTTTTTGTTCTTCGAGACTTCCAGTGGAAAATTGTATGAATGGCGCTGTAACAGTAAACACGGATAATCCTCGTTTGAAGCTTTAAAACATCAGTACATAATCTCTCTTCTGTCTTCACAGTCAAATCTGCTAGTTAGTGCGGATCCTTCACTCAACTGCTGCTCTGGTCACGGTCAGCTGTTGACTAAATAGCTTCTGCTGAAGGGGATGGACAAAAACCCCCAGATACACGCAGCGCAGCGCCTCGCTGTGATTGGACAGACTGGCGCGGGATGGAGAAAAGCTGATGGATCAAACTCTTGAACATGCCATTCTTGTGGGAAAATAATTCTGTCTCATTTATAGTGTTCATTTATTACATGGCCGTATCAGCAATACAACAGACCAGTGTTACACAAATATTTTTAAGTATTTTATTGGCAATTTTTTAAATTAGCGCTCTTGTTTTCTTTCTTTTTTCCATTTAAAATATGTGTATTAGCCTACAATGACTGCAGTAAGAATGAAATTTTAGACGGGCAGTGTGGCTACCCTGATTTGTCTCTGGACTAAAAGTAATAGAACAGATTACAACCCAATTTTGCCGGGTCGAGACTTCATGTAGGAGCTTCGAGATAAAAAGAGACACAACAGTGCCCTAAGTTTTCAGATCTGAGGGCGTTTGGAGTAACGTCGTAAAACTCAGCATGGGGTCTCCAGACTTCAGAGAGAAACAAATGGAGACTTCCCTCGCATACAATGATCACAGCGCTTCAAAGAAATGACTGAGAAGAAACGGGATGAAGTAAAGAAGAGATGGTGTTCAATTAATTCGTCGCCGATTCGTTTCGCTTTTTCATTCATGGTGTGTACGGGCCTTAATGACTGAAACCGTGAGTAGGGAACTGCTAGAGTAAATATAACGCGCCTTCTATACTCTGTCAGTACACAGAAGATCATATTCTTGTTCTTTCTATATTTGCTGACATTTTGTTAAAATTATGTCGATTTTTAGAATTAGATTAGCTAAACTTTGGACAGACCTTTTAACAGATTAAACATGGCTACCAGTTTCACCTAAAAACGCAATTTTTGTCCTACACTCTACAGAATTGCTTGGCTATACTTGTAACTTACAACTTACAACTTTTTAAATATTTTTTGTCTATTTAATTCTATATCCTATTTCTTGAACTATGAACTAACAAATGATAACTAAATTCAAAAGGAAACCAAATAAATATCCATTATTCATTAATATAAACAAATAGGAGATTTTCTCTGTGTTTGAATATGCCTACTTCCCTACTATAGACTTTAGTCAGTTTAGCACCATATTTATTTTTTGACAGGACTGAAAATGAAGGCTGTGGGGAACAGAAGTACAGTGTGTTCAGTTAACAACATACTGATTGTTCAGCTCATGAAGCATCTTTCCAAAGGAAAAACAAAACAAAAAAACTTTTGGTAAACCAGAATAGCCATAAAACAGCTTTGAAAGTTGTGAATTGTAAATATTATGTGATCTAGGACCTTTATACAGTGTGTGCCATTGTAAAGAGTATAAATCTGTCCCCCACAGCCTCATTTTCATCCGTGTTAAATTAAATATGGCATCAAAATCAGCTAAGGTCTGTAGATGAAAAACAGTAAGCAAAGTAAGTTTAGTCTTGAAGCAGTATGAGTGAGAAGATCACAAATGTACTGAGATGCAAGTTCATGCAAAGCTTTAAAAACAACAGATCCCCATATATATGTCTGCAAAATGTCTGTTGAAGATCGGTTCAACTGGAAAGCATCTGCTGTGTACAAACATCTGCTAAATGTCTTTAAGATGTCAGTTTTACATACATTAAATTATAAACATCTAATATGAAACATCCATATCACAGATGAGCAAACACTGTAAAAAATGTCATGCAGATGTACATGCAGATGTCAAATATACGTCTCCGTGATCTACATGTGCTATCAGGAAAAGAGCAAAATTTTAAAATCAACACGGAACGTAACTGGTAACCAGTGAAGAGAGGCTAGCAAATGTGTAATGTGCTGGTCAGTAATCTGGCTGCAGAGTTATGTACCATCTGCAAGCGATCTAAAGCTGATTCAGGCAAACCCAGACTGAATTATAGTAGTCCAATCTTGCTGTTATAAAACCATGAATAATGGTTTTGGGGTTCTTCTTAGAAAGCATCTTCTTGAGTCTAGCCAGTAGAGCTTAACTGAAAAAAACTGCTTTTCACAACAGCGTAAATCTGTTTATCACAACACAAGCTGGGATCAAATATAACACCAAGGTTTTTGACACAGCCAAAAGAAGAGAATGAACCAAGGTGATTGACAATTTCAGAGGTCAGAACCAGTGGGCCAAAAAGATTATTTCAGTTTTGTCATTGTTTAGCTGTTTAAAAAAAAAAAAATCACATCCATCCAGCATTTTATGTCATGCAGACAATCAAACAAACTGGACAAAGAACAGCTGTTATCATTAACAGAAAGATAAAGTGGAGTGTCGTCGGCATAGAAATGATAAGATAAGTTGTGTCTCTGAATAATATGACCTATCGCAAGTATATATAATGGAAAAAGAACAAGACCCAAAATGGAACCCTGCGGAACACCATAAGAGATTAGTGCACAGGATGAAAAGCATTCACTTACATTAACAGAAAAAGTTTATTCCTTGAGGTAAAAGGCAAACCACTCCAGCACAGACCCTTGAAACCCAGCTACATCTTTGTAAAAGGATTTCATGATTTATTGTGTCAAACACTGCACTTAAATCAAGCAAGAGCAAAATAAAGCAAGAATCAGGAATGAGTAAAATGTCATTGGTAACCTTCAACAATGCAGATTTAGTACTGTTTACTGAATAAGTAGTTTGGTAGAATTTACTCTTAAAAAAGTATATGAAAAGTACTCAGAGGATTCGAGTATTCTGTGAGAATATTCTTTACCACAACAACGATAACAATACAGAAGTGATACTGTCAGAATCTCTTCAGAACTATTTTTCCAGCTGATGAATGATAAAAAAAACATTGAAAGCCCATCAGAATCCTTCCAACTTAAAGGAGCTCAAGCAATTGAGGATAATAAACAGGTAATAAACAGAACATCACTGTATGTTGAGGTGGATGCTAATATAGTTATCGTTACGGTTACCTTTATAGTTATTGGCAGTGTTGGGGAAAGTCACTTTTAAAAGTAATGCATTACAATATTGAGTCACTCCCTAAAAAAGTAACTAATTACGTTACTTATGGAAAGTAATAGCCTACTTTGCTTTTGCATTATTTTTTAAATCTAGGCAGGGCTTGCTTGCTTGTTTTTAATATAAAAAAGTTCTATTTTTGGCAAATGTAAAAGCCTTTTCACACCAAAAGCCTCATGCTTTGACAAAAATAAATTCATGTCTGTACAGTAGACTGCAAAAGAAAAAAATCTCAAACAAATGTTAAATTATCTGGAGTAATTTTTGCTTATTAGTAGTTGAATTAGATCATCGAAGGTCGGCATCAAAGACAGTGGTTAATAAAATGGGATTAAATGCATAAAGGATATTTGTATTATTTAACATATTGAATTATTGCAGGTTTGTGTCATATTCTGAATTTCACTCTTTTTATTCATTTTGAGGAATACTGAATCTGTTTTTTGTGAGTGAAATGAATTAATGAACATTTATTCTAGAACTAACATCTTACTCCCGATTTCTCTCAACATGGGGAAAGGATGAATAAATGGGGGGGGGGGGGGGGGGGGGGGGGGCGTTACTTATTTGAAAAGGGTAAGATATTTTCTTGTCAATTAAAAAGTAAAAAGCAAAACTTCGAAAAAGTAATAATATTTCGTAACTCGCGTTACTTGTATTGGTATAGGTATAGTTATTTCTTGGTGTGAACTGGCCTAAACAAACCAAACATTGGACCAGACCTAACACCAGTTCACATTAAGGATGACAAATATAAAGTTTTAACTATCGTTTGAATTTTATGAGAATGGTGAAGTCCTCACAACAGCTATAGCGATAATAATACATATCGTCACCTTAGAATTATCAGGTTCTATCTGACAGTTTTGTCAAAATTGAGTTATTCACATATTCTCAATCGGTGACAACTTGTTTACATTAAGTACATTTTGGGCCTTTTTTTTTTAGAAAACAAAAATGGTTTTATCTACAGAAGTCTATGGAATGCAAAAACTTTGAAGCTCAATTTCTTAATAGCGCTCAGAATGCAGATAGAACCTTATAATTCCAAGGCGACGATATGAACAATATAAATAGAATCACTTACAGAACAATTTTTTTTCCAGACGACAAAAGATAAAAACATTAGTGATGTTTCCGTCACCCTGTTTTTATGCTCATTTTGAAGTAGAACATCATAAACGAGTGATGGAAACGGCAAAAGTTGAAAAAAAAAAAAATGTCTTTAATCTGCAAATGCTTTTTTACGCCTGTTTTTTTTAATTGTGAGAAAAAGGGTTCATGCAAATAATGGGAGATAGAAACGCATTTTGTGAATAAATTCCTCCACGCCCATCAAAAAAGTAATCTGACTGCGCACTATGGAATGGGAAAACTTGACTAACCAGCAGACCAGTCTCATTGCACAGCATCTGAAATGTTATGGTCATTCTGAAATGCCCAGGCAAAGTTTGTCATCAAAGCATTTCTGTATAATTGCCTCCCAGAACACGACTAAGTTCCCAAACAGCAGTCATCCACCTTTGAAAGCAATGACCATTTTTTTCGTCTGCTCGCTCTGAGGCGCAAGTAATTTATTGTATATGAAAATCTTTATATTTAGTGACTTTTCCTACTTTTCTTAGTGATTTTTAGTGCCAGTTTATCAGGAAGTGATGATTTTGTTCTCTTTGACTCGTTGGATGGAAACAACGCTTATTCGGAAAAAGTTACATTCACAACTTTCGATGGAAACCTGGCTATTGATAGTCAATTGAATTCAGTAGAGTTCAGAGAATTGAGCATTTAAAATGTCAGACACTACATTTATCATTCTTAGTGTGAACTGTTTTTATGGCCAACACCCATGTCAGTAGATCTTGAGTCATTAAGTTATTACAGATCGCAATCTCTAGTTCGTGGTCAACAGAAAACTCCAGGGACAAGACTATAAACCCTCTAAAGATGCAAAGACTTTGGCAAGCTGTTACCAAAGTGTGAATTTGCAGATCACAGCAAAGAAATAATAAAACTTTGATGGAAGATGATTCCACGGCCTGACAACCCAGAGACAGGATCAGGGGGTTGGGGAGACTGGTGGGCTTTGTGGTTGTTTGCAGGTTGTTGTGGTTCAGGAACTACCCAGACAACAAGTGATTGTCAGGACGTTTTAACCCCCGTCCCTCCCCCCGTCTCTTCTTTTTGGGGGTGAGGGGGGGATGCCTGGTTCTACTAAGAGCGAGGTGTCAAGCCCTCCTCCCATTGTTAGCCACACAGATCAGAGCCGAATTGCCACCATAACCAGCACGTCCCATCTCCTCTTCGCCCCGCTGCAAGTAGTGACTGGAAGAGGCGCATTCCATCCCTCCATGCCAGAGCCGACCCCCGCCTTCCCCTGTCGTCCACTCAAACGTACCCCTTGGGGTGTTTATGGGTCAGCCAACAGGATGCTCGGCCCATCAGGAGATCAAAGGATTCCCGGCTCAGATAAATGTGGTGTAACTGTGACCTCTTCAACTCTAATAAGGTTTAACACGTCAGGACAGGAGGAGGGAATACAAGGCTGAGACGTCAGAGAGAAACAGAGACTTGATCTGAAAAAGGAAAAGAAATATACAACCTGCATTTTTAAACATCGTAAATGAGTCAAATTGAAGAGGGAATAAAACAATGAAAGATTAATTATGATACAAATATTTTTAGGTTTACCTTTAATAAAAAATCTTTAAAAATTACTTTTTTTTTTTTTTTTTAAATAAACAACAAAAAAATTAAGTAAAATTAATGCACATTAAAAAATGTAGATTATACATATATATAGTGTATGCAGTGCATGCAATTTTTTTAATGGATATATATACATATATATATAAAATTGACAAACTATAACAGTATCAAAAGTAACACTGATGAAAAGTCACAACTCAAGTCAATTTATATAGACTAATATATTTAATTAAAAGGAACCATATACATTTACACAATCACATCATTCACTCAAACACGAAGGCTGTGAAACAGAAATGGGCAGTATGTGTTCAACAGAGAATGGCTGTTTACATCTCTTTTGAAGCCGTCATTTGTTCGAACAGACATGGAGCTTAACATAATTCATCCTGTTCGGCAACATCATAGATCCTGCACAACAAGAATTGTGGAGTGGTTTAGTTGTAAGCGTTTCATAAAAACAGGCCTTAATCTCTTATGGCTTCAGTTTCCCAATACAAATGAAAATCTATCGTTAGATCTTCAAGACTAAATAAACCCTGTGTACAAGGGTTTGTGCATGTGTAGCAGGGAAACACAGTGGAAAAATAACACACATTTCCAGAAAAAATAAAAATCCCTTAAGCTATCTTACAGTAATAATTTCAGTGGCAGTGTTTGAACTATGAGCGATAGTGATACAGAGGACAATGTTGTAATGAAGAAATAATTCACTGAAGAAAATTAAATTTACTCCCCCTAATGTCGGTTCAAACCTGTATGACTTTTTATCTTTTGTGGAACACAAAAAGAGGATTTAGAAGATTCGTTCCGGTTGCTCTCATTCATACAATTAAACAATGTTGACCAAAGCTTTAAAAGAACTATCTAAAAAGTGATCCATACTACTTAAGCTCTATATTTCATTTCTGAACTCAAACAGTAGCTTTAAATGTGGAATTTTAAGTCATTATTCATGAACCTGAACAAATCGTTCTTCTGTGAACTTTTCAATGAATGATTCAGTTCAAAGCCTAAATGATTCGTTTATAACTCAAATTGACTCAGTGTTCCGGTCACAGCAGTTCAGCTCACCTGAGGGGAAGATTTTCAAGCAAATAACACCTTAAATATTGGTTTGTTTCTCACACAATTGACTTCAGAACCATATTTACTACTTTAATGTATGGACTCGTTCGTTACTGTTGTCGTGTTTTCACACAGTGGAAACTGAAAATGCGCCGACAGACAAGGCAGAGCAGGATACTTTAAGTATGAAACAAAGTCTCAGCTTTCAAATTTGGTAATTTTTGTAAAAAATTCAAACCTTAAATACCGTTTTGTGGCTCTTGAGTGTCGTGACAGATCGCTGTAGCGCCTCAGTTCAAACCCCTTTACTATTCATAGCGCGACTTAAACATAAACAAACATTAGTTATCGTGTTTCAACTGCGGAAAGACGTCAATATACACACTATTTTCCAAGTTGAATGCTGCCTTCACGTGCTATCGTAAATTTCCTATTTCCCACTTATGAAGTCGTGATTACGAGCTTGTCAAGTGCTTTAATGTCGGAAAGAATAAAATGTAGCATCCCATTGGTTGACAATCATATAAACATTCACCGTGCGACACATGCAGTTTGATGACAATTCTGGAATTTCGGTCAAATACATGCTTTTCATGCTTTTTTTTATAAGCATTTCACTGCTTATAAAACATACAATACGCTTCGAATGATCGTTTATATCTAGCCTATAAAGACACTACTTTAGCTACAAGACAAAGAGATGTAGTTGTTGTGAGAACAGCACTGACAGCAGCAATGGTTGTCCCATGTTTAAAGTTTATGACGCGCCCAACTTCGGAAACTCTGGTATCAAAATTATTTTCTAATTTCCCAGTAGTAAATACGATTTGAAAAGCGTTCAAGTCTAATTTTGAATTGGGAAACTCGTATTTACAATAATTCCGATAGCACGTGAAGGCAGCATAATGCTGCGTTCAAGTCACTTTGGTCGGAACAAGATGGCGATTTACCTTTTCTACATAAAACTCGATTTTTGTAACTCTACAATCTACAAAATGACGAATAAAGAATGTGCATCATTGTGTTTTTGCTTTTTTCTATTTTTATTCAACTTATGAAGGTGATGTAAACTGTACCATTATACATTCTATGGTAATTATACAATAATATAATATTTTGTATATGTAACTTATATAGTTTTATTGTACATTACAAAAAAATAATCATTTTATTCATCTCAACAAATTTACTGTCAGTACAGACCTTGCATATCTAAATGTCTTTGGCTGCCATCCATTGCATCCGACACTCGGAAACTCAGGACTTAAAGAAAATTTAGTTTCCCACTCGTAATAGCGACTTTGTGGTGGCGTTCATGTGCATTCAACTCGTAAATACAATCTATCCGACATGAATTGAACGCACCATAAGTCCTCCGACGTTAATCTACTCCCCTGTCTGATTTGTTTGTCGGAGAAAGTAGTAAATTCGGCTTTATGACTGGTCAGTTCGCCTGTCAGTCAAACTCTGGCGAAGGGTCACTTACTTCTTTTTACTCACAGAAAGTCATACAAGTTTAAAACAACACAAAGGTGAGTAAACATTTGGAAAAATATTCTTTTAAACAGTGTATAACTGCTGGCCGTTGTGCTCGGTGCTTTTCTTTGTCTCTGCTGGCTTTGCTATCCAGCGCAGAGCAGCAGTTTTAACGCAACCATCCCAGAGAAGCCAGCAAGATGTGTCCTCTGCTCTCTCACCCCAATACCCATGTGTCGCACAGACACCACTCACACAGCAGAGCCTTCAAAGCATTCAGTGCGTCAAGAGAAAAAAAAAAAAAAAACATCTAGACAAAAAATTCCAATGGTAACATAGACAGAGTTGTGGCCCCGGCCAACAAACACATTCACAGGACAATTAAGACTAGCTGGTGTATGGTTCACATATTACAAATAGTTTCATAATTACAGTGAGGAACACATTTGAGGCACTTTGCGGAGTTAAAAATGGATAAAATTCCTGTTACGGTTTAGATTTTCTGTAAATGAGTTTTTAAGCACAGCACGTTAAGCGGCATGTGAGGATGTGCTGAAACCGTATTGCGACTGTTATATGAAAAGAAGCCAAAAGCGCTTTTATATTCAAGTGCAATTTATGCCTATGATAGAAAGCGCTGCCCTACAGTGGAAGAACACACACACACACATGTAAGTGCACTGTCTTATTCACCTTTAAGATGATTTTTGTGATGGCTGTGCAAATCCATGGCAGGAAAGGCACTTCCTTTTTATAACAGGATATGAAAGATTTACACAGTGCCAGAAAGATAAAGACGTGCCAATATTGAAAAAGCTGTTTTTATGGGCAGGACCTAATTCAGTAAATAGATGGTACACCCCAAAATTAAGATTATGTGATCATTTACTCACCATCATGTTGTTTCTAAACCTTTATGGCTTTTTTTACCACAAAAGAAGACATTTTTACTATTTACTATCACCTTTTTTTTTTCAGGAAAGCGTCAGTCAAACTGGTTTGTAACACCATGAAGGTGAGTCAATGATGACAGAACTTATATTTTCAGGTGAATTATCCCTTTAATATATTTAATGTCAAAATCAATCATAATTATGGCCATTTCTATTGTTTACCTGTTTTAAGGCACCAGAGGTACTGAATCAAGTCTCAAGACTTTGTAGGGCTCAAAGCGCTTCACATCATTAAACAAGAGCAAAGGGATCTTGTTCCAATTTAGGCGTCACATTAATTATTGCGTTATACAAAGCGTCTGCTAGTAACCGTGCAAAGCATTACAAACACCCACACCCACATACATACAGAGCTAAAATGTCTCTGTTGGTGCCTGTCCCATGGAAAAAAAAAAATCTGGCTTTATAGATGACATTGCTCAATTTGAGAAGGTTTTCAAGTGTCAGACGGAGTACCAGTGTTGCCGTGCTGATGGTAGTCAGTAAAGCAAAAGCAAAAATCAGCATAGGAAGATCTACTATACTATAAAACAGCTCAGGTGATGATGGTTTGTCACTCAGTGACAGAGACTAAGTCCATCACGCTGAGCTACAGTGCTTCGGGCTCCAGCCAGTGAGAAGACAGTCTGTGATTCACAGGACAAAACATACTGCTTTTAAAAACTTCAGTCTTAGCTGTCAACACTTAAAAAGTTGCCTGCAGTCGCCTGATCAAAAATCTTTGGAATGTTTATCTGTTAAAAGCAGTATAAATCATTGCATTTTCGAGGAAAATGTTCTTTTCCCTTTTTGTGAAAAAAAGTGCACGTTTCACCACTTGTGTTCCCTTTACGCTCTCTTGTTCCCAAGCTCTCTGGTTTAGAAGGGCAGGAAAGCGGACGAGCGGTGCAGGAGCGCTGACGTTATTGTCTCTCATGGATGCACGGGTTTTGCTCAAGGCACAAGGGGCTCATTTAGCAGGAGGCTCGACGGGGTTGTATTCGGTCTCTCCTGAGGACACCTGGGAGATTCTGCGTGTGGAGCCCCACAGTCGGCGGGAAAACTGCCCGGACCGCACCTGAATTAAAACAAAGGTTTTATTGAAATTTTTATCCTTGAGAAAAGAAGTTGCAGACTCAATAAAAAATTCAACAAATACACATGAATTAACGGCTTCAATAAAGGGAAGGTGACTTTTTTTTGGTAACATGATACAGTAGTTTATGGAAGGCAGTTTGCAGCACTAAATAAAAAAAATAAATAAAAAGGTAATTGCGAATTTTTATCTCACAATTGCTTGCAAAAACTCACAATTGCGAGTTTACATCTTGCAATTCAGACATTTTTTTCTCCGAACTGTGTGATACAAACTGATATACGCAATTGCGAGTTATCAAGTCCAATTCTGAGAGGAAAAAAAGACTATTTTATCTCACTTTATAACTAACAATTGTGAGTTTATATCACGTAATTCTGAGAAAAATGTCAGAATTGCGAATTTAAATCAATTCTGATTTTATTTCTTGCAATTTCGAGTTTATCTATCACAATTCTGATTTTTTTAAACTTGCAATTGAAAGTTTATATCATGCAATTCTAAAAAAAAAAATCTTCATGTTATTAAGTCAGAACTGTGAGATATAAACTCGCAAACTCCTGAGGAAAAAAAAATTGAAAGTTTATATCATGCAATTCTGAGAAAAAACAAACAAACTTGATAACTTGCAATTGCAAGTATATATCTACAGTTCTGACTTTTTAACTCACAATTGTGAGTTTATATGATGTAATTCAGAGAAAAAAAAGTCAGGACTGTGAGTTTATATCACAATTTTGATTTTATTTCTCACAATTGTGTGTTTATATCATGCAATTCTAATAAAAAAATCTACATGTTAAGTCAGAATTGTGAGATATAAACTCACAAACTTCTGAGAAAATAAATTAACTCGCAATTGCGAGTTTATATCTCACAATTCTGACTTTATATCTTGCAGTTCTGACTTTATAACTCAAAATTGTGAGTTTATATCACGTAATTGAAAGTAAGAATTGCAATTTAAATCTCAATTCTGATTATATTTCTTGCAATTTCAAGTTTATATCTCGCAATTCTGATTTTTTAACTCGCATTTGTGAGTTTATATCATGCAATTCTGAAAAAAAAGTCAAAATTGTGGCTTTACATCGCAATCTGAATTCATTTTCTTGCAGTTTTAAGTTTATTTTGCAATTCTGATTTTTAAGTCGCAATTGAGAGTTTATATCATGCAATTCTGAGAAAAAAGTTATTAAGTCAGAATTGTGAGATATAAACTCACAATTATGAGTTATAAAGTCAGAACTGAAATAAAGTCCAGTTCTGACTTTCTAACTCATAATTTTGAGCTTATATCACATAATTGTGAGAAAGATAAAGTTGCAATTACCTTTTTTTTTTGTTTTAATTCAGTGGTGGAAATGGGCTTCCAAAGTAGTTTACCCAGTAGTTAACAACAGACAATATTTTTTAAATATTTTTTAGCATTTATTAATCTTGGTTAATATTAATTGCTTCATGCACATTTTAAAAACACATTTTAACATTACATTTATTATGAACTAACATAAATGAACAATAAACAATAGCGTATTTTAGAAATAATCATATATTTTAAATAACAATAGTATCATTTTTGTATATGAAAAAATAGTTTTTTTTCACTGTTTCTATTAATATTTACTATGGAAGCTTGTTTCCACCACTGAATAAAAAATAAAGTAATCGCAACATTTTATCTCACAATTCAGACTTTTTTCTCGCAATTGTGAATTTACATCTCATAATTCTGATTTTTCTCTCAGAATTGCAAGATATAAACTCACAATTGTGTGTTACAAAATCAGAACAGCGAGATATAAACTTACAAATCTCAGACATCAAGTCAGAATTGGAAGATATGAACTCAAAATTCAGACTTTCTAACACGCAATTACATATAAATGTGGTCAGAATTATGATAAACCAATAACACTATAACTCGAAATAAGTGACAAATTTCATCTGCCATTCTTGTAAAATCATGATGTAATGGAACTAGCAACAAATCGTTTCTTTAGCACTGTTAGGTACATTTATAACAAATTATTTAAAAAGAAAAAATATAGGACGGGGACTTGGTTCTATTCAATTTTTTTTAATATAAATTGTTTTTTATATTCTTTTAAAATAAATTTTCAGTTTCCTCAATATTTACTTTATATGCAGTCACTTTCTAATCGTTACACTTATGTAAAATGAAACGGTTTTAAAAATGAATACTTTTTAGTGGTGTAAATTGTGCGTATCAGCATTATGATGTGCTAATAACAGTTTAGCAGCACGGATTTTATTTAAATCAGTAAAAACCCTTTGGCAACCCCTCAACCTCACCTCCTCCGGTTTTCCTGCTCCCACCACAATGAGTTTGCCATCCTCCAGGCCCACCAGAATATGACTGCTCTCTTTCGTGACAG
Organism: Cirrhinus mrigala; assembly: GCA_036247105.1. NCBI lineage: Eukaryota > Metazoa > Chordata > Actinopteri > Cypriniformes > Cyprinidae > Cirrhinus > Cirrhinus mrigala. Next base: position 27,472,464 of record CM070022.1, read on the forward strand.
ACACGCAGCGCACAGGGACCTTCAGGGCCAACGGCGCCACAGACAGATTCAAGCTACACGCACGCAAAGACAGAGAAAAAAAGACTTGGGAATGAGAAGCAAACAATGACCCAGCTGCTGAAGATTTACTGTGATGACACAGAGGATTTATTAAGAATGCATCTATTACACTGGAAAAAAGAAAAAAATCAAAGAATATGATTCAACAGGTCATGCTAAGCTGAGCAGCTGAACGCCTACACTAAATTTTTTTTTTGTTTGTTTATTTTTGTAGTCTCTTATGCTGACCAAGGCTGCATTAAAAATAATTCTGATTTGCTGTTTCTGAAAGAAACATTTCTTATTATTATCAATGTTAAAAACTGTTGTACTGCTTAATAATATAAAATTAAAAAGAACAGCATTTATTTTGTAAAAGCACTGTGATTTTTGGTCAAACCAATGTGTCCTTGCTAAATTAAATGACAGTATACATTAAGGAAATGACCATTAGAGGCACGTTTACCTGTACAAGTCTCGAATGTGAAGGTTCCCCTGTTGTGTGCCTACGATGAGGTAGTCAGGCACCAGATGCAAAGCTGAAATTTTCTCATCCAAGGTCTCAGATGCTAAGAGACTGCCATTCACAGAATACACGTGCAGTGCATACTTCTCCTACAGGCACGCAAAATTATAATTACAAAAAACATGGGTCAAATCTGTGTTCATTTCTGTTCTCACAATAACTCAAAAGCAATGTTTCTTTTCACAAACATTGTCAATCAGCACCTTTCCAGCAGAGCGGCCCTCCATAACCGTTTGTGCCACTATATGCCCCTCCATGCCGACCTCCAGATGGGCCACAGGGGCAGGAAGACAGCTCTCACATGGCGGTCTCAGGGTCCGCAGATACTGTCCACGACGCACGCTGTGCATGATTACTGTGCCATCCTGAATCAGAGAAAACTTGTCAACTCATGGACCCTAATGTCAATGCAACAACTCCTGAATGGACAGGTAAGAGTGGTCTGATCTAAACTGACCTTTGACCCTGAGATCGCCATATCCAACTCAGTGCTGATGGCGACACATGTGACCTCTTGATCATGTCCACAGAGCACCTGCACGGGCCGTGGAGACAAACCGCTAGAGAAACCACCCTACATGGGGAAAAAGGAGAGAGAATATACTCTGATTCAGTCACTAGTTATACTACATAACCACACTGACTATTTTTTCTATAATTCAACATAGTATTATATAATTTATATTAGCAATATCAACTAATCACAATAGCTGTTGCAATATTTAAATACTTGATAACACTAACAAAAAGTACAAAGTACAAAAAGTAACAAAAAGGGCACCTATTTAAAAATATAAATATAAAATAAATATGAACAAATGACAACATTAGAATACAATCTTTAAGTATTTGTCAGTTAAGTAAATACTGCTTCAAGTTCAAATGCATATAATTCACAAAACTATTAATAACACACACTGCCATTCAAAAGTTTGGGATCAGTAAGATTTTTTAAGTTTTTAAAGAAGTCTCTTATGCTCATCAAAGTTCTATTTATTTGATCAAAAATACAGAAAAAAGTAATGTTATGAAATATTATTGCAATTTAAAATAACGGTTTTTTGTTTTGATATACTTTAAAATATAATTTATTTCTGTGATGCAAAGCTGAATTTTTATCAGCCATCACTCCAGTCTTCGGTGTCACATGATCCTTCAGAAATCATTCTAATATGCTGATTTATTATCAATGTTGTGGTGCTTTTTTTTTTTTTTTTTGGAACCTGTGATACATTTTTCTTTGTTTCTGTGATGAATAAAAAGTTTAAAAGAATTATTCAGAATAGATATATATTTTTAACAATGTAAGCCTTTACTATCATTTTTTTTTTATCAATTTAACACATCCTTGCTGAATAAAAGTATTAATTTCTTTAAACTGTAGTGTACACTTATTAGAAAATTTCTATTTTGAACAAATGCTGTTCTTTTCGATGTGTGATTCATCAAAGAATCCTGTACAAAATATCACAGGTTGCAAAAAAATATTAAGCTGCACAACTGTTTCCAACACTGATAATAAATCAGCATATAAGAGTAATTTCTGAAGAATCATGTGACACTGAAGACTGGAGCAATGATGCTGAAAATTCAGCTTTGCATCACAGGAATAAATACTTTTTTTTAAGTATATTAAAATGGAAAATTCACAATATTACTGTTTCTTCAGTATTTGTAATCACATAAACGCAGCCTTGATGAGCAGAAAAGACTTTTTTAAAAAACACTAAAAATCTTACTGATCCCAAAACGAACTGCAGTATTGAATGGCAGTGTAATAGCACATAATTTGAGAAAACATCCAGATATTAAAAAAAAATATATAAACGCATATCTGCCCACATTAAGGTCTAAAACACAAATTTGATGTTTTGACACATCTGATTTCTATTCATCGCTATTTAAACTACCAAACAAAATGCTGGGGTCTGTACAATGAAATGCTTTTTCTATTTCTACAACTTTCTATTTTGTAAATATTTGTAAATATCATATATTTGAAAATATCATTTATTCCTGTGATAACAAAGCTGTATTTTCAGCATCATTACTTCAGTCTCACATGATCCTTCAGAAATCATTCTAATATGCTGATTTGCTGCTTTACTGTGACTTTTGATCAATTTAATGTGCCCTTCCTGAATAAAAGTATCAACATGTTAAAAAAAATTACTTGACCCCAAAATTTTGAATGATAGTGTACATTCAGTTCAAATTAAATTACGGCTCATGGGTGCAGATCCTTCACACCCTTTTATTTTTGTATTAACTTGTTATCTAAACTCAAGTATTTTGTGTGCAAACCTGCTGTTGGACCTGCCACACCATGCAGGTGGTGTCTCGTGAGCCAGAGATGAGGTAGATACCACAGAGATCCAAAGCCAGGCATGTGACCACATCTATAGCCCACAAAAATGCACATTAATTAGCCATCATGACATTCGTTCATAGTCAAATGGATTATATAATCACCAATTTGCACCATACATCTGAGCAGTTGAAATCAAGAGGGAGCTGTTAAATGCAAATTTCTAAGGCCTCTAAATTATGGTCAAAACTTGTTGCACACAATCTACTACATGATTTCTGCTCTTACTTTTTAGCAAGTATATGTTTTTTTTTTTTGGTGTGACATATTTACAGATTTTTATTAAAGGAGTGGTTCACTTCCAGAACAAAAATTTACAGATGAGGAAAACATTTCAGGAATTATCTCCATATAATGGACTTCTATGGTGCCCACGAGTTTAAACGTCCAAAATGCAGTTTAACTGCAGCTTTAAAGGGCTCTAAAAGATCCCAGACTAGGAATAAGGGTCTTATCTAGCGAAGCAATCGGTCATTTTCTTAAAAAAAAAAAGTATAATAATATATATACTTTTTAACCTTAAATGGTCTTGTATAGCTGTGTGCAGTCCCGTTCAATACAGTTAGGGTATGTTGAAAAACTCCAATCTCATTTTCTTCTCCAACTTAAAAATCGTCCTACATCACTGATTTACCTTTTTTTTTGTCAAGGGCGTTTGACCTTCTTTGCATGTTCACTTTGCAAACAATGGGTCGGTTCTTCTGCAGCGATGTAGGAGGATTTTGAAGTTGGAGGAGAAAAAAGGATTTTTTGACATACCCTAACTGTCTCGAACTGGAATGCACAGAGTACAAGCAGAACTAGACAAGCTGAGCATTTGAGGTTTAAGAAATATATAAATTAGTTTTAGTTTTTTTGTTTTTTTAAGAAAATGACCGATTGTTTTGCTTATTCCTCGGCTGGGATTGTTCAGAGCCCTTTGAAGCTACATTTAAACTACATTTTGGAAGTTCAAACTCACGGGCACCATAGAAGTCCACTATATGGAGAAAAATCCTGAAATGTTTTCCTCAAAAAACACAATTTCTTTATGACTGAAGAAAGAAAGACATGAACATCTTGGATTACAACAGGGTGAGTATCTGTACATTTTTGTTCTGGATCTAGTTAAAAGTTTAGTTCACTTCCAGAATAAAAAAATGCTTAATATCAAATATGATACATCAGGCGTTTGAAGAATGTGTATGTGTACATCTCTGAATCATCATTGTATTGGAATGCATTATGTTTTGCCCTCACAATAAAAACTACAGAACTATGCGTGACAACTGATATTAAAGGAGAAGTCCACTTCCAAAACAAAGATTCACATATATTTTTTAGATATTTTTTTTTTTGAGAAAAACATTTCAGGATTTTTCTCCATATAATGGACTGCTATGGTGCCCCAATTTTGAGCTTCCGAAATGCAGTTTAATTGCGGCTTCAAACGATCCCAAATGCGGTTGTAAACGATCCCAGCTGAGGAAGAAGGGTCTTATCCTATCGTTACGCTAGATAAGACCCTTCTTTCTCGGCTGGGATCGTTTACAGCTGCATTTGGGATCGTTTGAAACCGCATTTAAACTGCCTTTTGGAAGTCCAAAATCAGGGCACCATTTCAGTCCATTATATGGAGAAAAACGCTGAAATGTTTAACAAAAAAAAATAAAAAATACTTTCTTTACGACTGAAGAAAGAAAGACATGAACATCTTGGATGACAAGGGGGTGAGTACATTATATGTGAATCTTTGTTTTGGAAGTGGACTTCTCCTTTAAATGCATTTATCTAAGTAGTCTGCTATACTGTTATAAAGATTGTACTGACTTTTATTACAAGCTATCAGAATTTCGTCATATTTTTTGGGCATATGAATATCAGCAACTGCACCAAATTGCATATTTTTGCTCATTTTGGGCCTCATACTATACAATTCATAAAATCCTGATGCATCAAATATGATATTCATCAAAAACACATGCAATTTAACATTTTGTCATATGTCAGGCTTTCAGCAACAAATAATTCAAACATCTCTGCCAAATCTGACAACAGCTCATTTTATTTAGGATTCAGCTCAACAACTCCATCAAGCTCATTCCAAGGCCTACAGCTGCGTCTTGGCTTTGTACTATTTCGGTACGTCTGTGTCTGACAGACGGCTCTCACCTATGTGACGGCAGATCCTGCCCACCAGCTTGGCCTTGCCTAACATAGTGACCCGAATGCTGCAGTCCCAGTGCCCCCCGCTGAACAGCAGACGCCCGTCAGTGGACACCACCAGCACCTGGGACCCGATTTCCACCCCTGGGGAGAATGGCCCGCTGAGGAACCGCTGGGCCCTAAAAACAGATCAAACAAAAGGTTAGTACCAACAAATGGGACTAAACTTATCAGTGGGAGAACACTGGAAATAGATCAATGTTGTGTTTAAGCATCAGATTTGACACATGTTAGCAGACCACTCAGAAACAACAAGAAAGGCTTGGCAAAACAAATTAGCTTTTACTACAAAGAATCCAATTTGACTGAAGAACATTCACGGAGACCGAAGCAGCCAAACCACCAAAGCTTAATGTCAAAGAGCTGCTGTTTATAAGCTGCTATAAAGCTTTTGATTATTTGTCCAAAGACCAATGTTGTCACTATTAAAATAACTTTCTGCCTAATCAAAACCTGATGTCTTTAAAACTATGACATCACTAAGTCTCTGAACATGATTATATAATGTGTTTAGACACGTGTACATGTTCAAACTTACTTCTGGTTGCTCACAGTGGGGTCTCTGGTGAAGGTGAAGTAATTAGCTATGTTCTTGTCGTAGGGCAGCCAGCTATGAGTGCCTATCATTCCATTAGCACTCACTGTCACCTGAAACAGGACAAATGCCATTCAAAACACATTCACATGCAGGTATTGGTTCTGCCAAAAAATTGTACTGATGTCAGGAACCCCTAAATATGAAGTGAAGAACCCACTTTGTAAATTACACTGAGTGAAAACAATATTAAGAGTGAATATTTTTTAAATAAAACAAACTGGCTAAAGCCAAAGCAAATTATTAGAGGGTCATACCGTGTCAAATCCACCCAATTTCAAAAACCTCCCCAGCTAAAATTTTTTGTTTTGCTAATATGTTTTCTCACGAAAAACAGACATGTATAGGGATGAAAGCCAAAATATTAAATGTCATGGATGAATATATACTGAGTAATCCACTATTTTGCAGAGGGAGCTCAAAATGGCAATTTTTACCTGAGATTCAGAGCCAAATTACAGGGGGTAAAAAATGACTTTAGAAAGATGGCTGCATCATTATATTATTTTTACACAGAGATTGGTAGATCTGTTAGTAAAATCTGTTAACTTTAGCAAACTTTGTTGTATTATGTGCCAATTGTGACCATTCAAAAATGGAAAATCAGCTCAAGTAGTCTTAAGGCCCTTAAAGATATCTTAAGGCCCTTTTAGATTTTGGGTCTTAACAAACTTTCCTTTTGGCATCTTCCTTTGGCAACCTTTCATTGGTCAAAAACCAAATGTGGGTCACTTTGCAAAAATATTGGATTATTTTAAAATTATGCCAAAAAAAAAAAAAGAAGTTTTTTTCACATTTTCCACAAACCTTTTAGCAAAGGGATTTCAACCTTTTTAACTCCAAGGCCCCCCCACTGTCCACAACAGGCTTCAAAGGTCAGTTGTTTGAGATTTACAGCATGAGGATGTTTGAAAAATTTTGTACTCAACATTTCCATCCCATAAACTATTTTAAAACTTGTTATAATAAGATAAATATATATTCACTAGAAAAATGATAATTTTGACATATTTTAAAGGCACAGTATGTAATTTTTGCCACTAGGGAGCGCATATTCAAAACAAACAAAGAAACAAATGTGTAATTTGATGATGCCCTGATTGAGTTTGGAATCATGGGAGTTTTCGTCTTCATCCCCACAGCCGATCTGATGGGACTCGGGCAGAAATCATGTTCATAGATGAGTTAATGTACTAAAAGAGAAGTTCACTTCCAGAACCATAATTAACAAATAATTTACTCGTGCCCTTGTTTTCCAAGATGTTTATGTCTTTCTTTCTTCAGTCGTAAAGAAATTATGTTTTTTGAGGAAAACGTTTCAGGAACGTTTTCCATATAATGGACTTCTATGGTGCCCACGAGTTTGAACTTCCAAAATGTAGCTTCAAAGGGCTCTAAATGATCCCAGATGAGGAAGAAGTGTCTTATCTAGCGAAACAATTGGTTACTGTCTAAAAAAAAATGACATTTATTTACTTTTTAACCTTAAATGCTCATCTAGCTCTGCATGTGCTCCAAGCATTCTGGTTCAAAAGAGATTTAGGATATCTCATTTTCTCTTCCAACTTCAAAATCACTGTTTTACCTTTTTTTTTGTAAAAGCCATTTGATCTTCTTTGCACGTTCACTTTGTAATCACTGGGTCGGTACTTCTGCAGCAATGTGGGGTGATTTTGAAGTTGGAGGAGAAAATGAGATGGGAGTTTTTGACCTACCCCAACTGTCTTGAACCAGAATGGTTAAGCATTTTTAGAAAATAACCAATCGTTTCGCTAGATAAGACCCTTTTACCTCAGCTGGGATTGTTTAGAGCCCTTTGAAGCTGCTTTTAAACTGCATTTTGGAAGTTTAAACTCACGGGCACTACAGAAGTCCACTATATAGAGAACATTCCTGAAATGTTTTCTTCAAAAAGCATAATTTCTTTTATTATACCACAATTATTAGCTCTTATTATACCACAGTCGACCGCTTCGTGGGGTAAAGCAGCACTGTTTCACCATACTAGATACATTTGAAAGTCTGTTATAATGTTACTCTGTGCATTTGTCACTTGGCTAATAAAATGCGTAACATAAAGTGTCTTTTGTTTCCGTGTTTTCTACAAAATAAACCTGGAAATCAAAGGTGTATGACGTCATTGGCAGATGACGCAATGATGAGGGACGGACACTATTTAAAATTGCTTATTTCTCAGGATTTAAACATTCTTGGAAACATTTGGGATAATGTAAGTACACAAGCCAGCAAAATAAAACACTGTTCTAGTGTTTTTTGGATATTACAATCAAAAAATCTTACATATTGTGCCTTTAAGTCATCTTAGAGCACACCTGGAAGTTTGCAGAGGCCCCTAGTGGCCCCTGGCCCCATGGCTGAGAACCACTGCATTAACACGCTCTTCCACAAACTCTCTTGATCCTCAACCTCCTGCTCTATGTGATTCTGAGTTACTGAAACACTGAAACTGCTCTATGTGGTTCTGATCCTATTTAAGTATTAGTACATGACAAGTGAACATGATCGTGAAATGATCTTACCAGTATGTCAGAACCAGGGATGATAAAGGAGCGGGTTTGATTTCTGGGCACCACAGCTTGCACTAATGGCAGACCATCACTCACCACCTACATGAACCAACATCAAAAACATTAATTTCACACAGCAACCCCACATATCAAACTATTAGCTCAAAAAGTTGCATTTCGACATGTTATTTAGTTCAAATAAAATACTGATGAATTCAGGCTCACCTCCTTAAAAGATCTGAGTTTACTGAGCTGATCAAAAAGGTTGGGGGGCAGAAGGTCCAGACGGGCCTGCCGCCTGAATGCGTTCTCTGCTGACATACGAGGAGGATGGGGCTCCTGAATTACAAAGAGAAGTTTCACTTGAGCCATATTACCCACAAAACATTACACATATGCTTTCAGAGCCAGGGTTTTTAGTAGTAACTAAAACTATAAAATATGAAAAACATTCTTTTTTAAAGAAATATTAGATGAAAAACTATATTAAATAAATTGAAGGTCAAGCACTAAAATGACAAACTAAACTACAACTGAAATAAATAGTTTCTAAAAAAGAAATCTTGGAAGCTCATGTAAAATTTTATGATAAAAAGTTTATGCATTATAAAAGTTTATGCTGATTAGAGATGGAAACATCTGTCTGGTGTCCTACCTTGAGAAGCTGACAGGGCGTTTGGCCAAAGTTGCTGATGATGCCTTCCAGGGCCTTTCGCTCAGTCTCATTAGCTATGGCATCCAGATCCACCGCACCTGCCCGCCAAACCACACAGTGATCAGTCACATTTTCCATGTAGGAACATGTTTAAACTAATACAAGCTTATAAGAGCTCTCTTACCCTCATAAGTGCAGTAGTAGAAGACATTGAGAGCCTCCACCGCTTCAGGTCCTCGCTGCTTATACCCGAATATGAGATCAATCCACTCGTGCAGGTGAGCAGACACATGCTCACACTCCTTTAAACACAAAGGAAATTGTGTCAGTTTTCTTTGCTGGATACATCCAAAAAACATTGCAAATGTCCGAGTTTTCACAAGCAAATGACTTTTTGAGCCGATTCTTGAAAGCGATAGTTTACCCAAATATGATCTCTAAACAGCTCATGAAAACATTACAATAATCCACACAAATCCAGTCCTTCAACTAAAGTGTTGTGAAAAGCTGCATGTTTGTAACAGATAAATTCATCAATAAGCTGTTTTTAACTTCAAACCTTTGCGTTTGGCTAAAATATGAGCCCTTTGAATCAGGAGCGAAATACACACAAATTAAGCACTGTTTAACAGTCCAATACACTACCGGTATGATGAACGGTAAGATTTTTTATGTTTTTTTTTTTTTTTCTTTTGCTCACCAACCCTGCATTTATTTGATCCAAAGTACATCAAAAACAGTACAATTTTTATATTTAATATAAATGTTTTCTATTTTAATATATTTTAATATGTAATTTATTCCTGTGATTTCAATGCTGCATTTTTAGCATTATTACTCCATGAACCTTCAGAAATCATTCTAATATTTTGATTTGCTTCTCCAAAAATATTTATTATAATTTGTATGTTGAAAACAGCTGTGTAGAATGTTTTCAGGTTTCTTTGATGACTAGAAAGTTTAGAAGAACAGCATTTATCTGACACTGAAATCTTTTGTAACATTATAAATGTCTTTATCATCACCTTTGGTCAATTTAAAGCATCCTTACTAAATAATGTTTTAACTATTTTAAATATTGATAATAGTAATAATAATCAGAAATGCTTCTTGAACAGCAAATTAGCATAGTAGAATGATTTCCGAAGGATCATGTGACACTGAAGACTGGAGCAATGATGCTGAAAATTAAGCTTTGATCACAGGAATAAATTACATTTTACAATATATTCAAATAAAAAGCAGCTATGTTAAATAGTAAAAATATTTCACAATATTACTGCTTTTGCTGTATTTTGGATCACATAAATGCAGGCTTGGTGAGCTGGTATTTTGGCCAGAAGCAATGGTTTAAAGTTAAAACACCTTAATTATGGATTAGTTTACTTACAAAAACACAGCTTTTTACTTTAAAAGACATTAACTAATGAAATGGAGTCATGACAATTACTTGTGGATTATTGTGATGTTTTTATCAGCTGTTTCGACTCTCATTCTGACGGCACCCATTTACTTGCAAAGGACCACCTGGTGAGCAAGTGATGTAATGCTCCAAAATTTCATGCAGAAACAAACTCATCCCTCCTGAGGGTGAGTAAACTGCTAAAAATTATTTGGGTGAACTATTCCTTTCACAAAAGATTCAAAAAGTCTGAATCAGTCTAATGACTCGCTTGAATTTCTCAGAGCAGTTACTGAAACATCTGACTCATCAGATGAAGACAACATTAAATTGTAGTAAACAGTATTTTAAAAATGAAATATTAACAAAAAAACTATTGTTTTGTTGAGAACTTTTGTTGAAATTAGTGTTGTGTACTGTCTCTGTTTCCACACCAAAGCTTTGCGGTGTTTCCTGATGAAGTCTTCAGGTGAAGACGCCCAAGGAGGAAGCAACACATCATTGACCTTCTCCTGACTTATTTGCAAGCAGCCCAGATCAAAATCTGCACACGACATATTACAATTTAAAATCCATTGAACATATTTGAATGCCAATGTGTTTTTTAATCAATGAGATGACGCTGCAGAAACACACTGACCATTTCCGTTCTGCAGGAACTCTGGGAAGTAGAAGAACTCTGGGATGAGCTCCTTGACATCAGCTGGACTCTCCATTCGTGCCTGCCATGCTGCTGCTACTGAATGAAACTGCCGATCGGCACAATCAAACCTGAATGCACAATCACTCTTGTAAGTGCAGCCCAAACATAAGACAAAGTACTTGAAAACCATCAGGTAAACAACACTGCAACCTAGTGGTCAATACAATGGAGTGCCAACAAACACATTTTATTTACAATATTTATAATATTCGTAATATTTGATGTTAATGTTATATTTTTGGAGTATTAAACTAACTTAGGAAGGCATTTTATTTAATGGTTTTAGAGTCAAATTTCTATATATACCTCAGGTAGACTTGGAATGATTAAACAAGCACATCTTTTGTGTACAAAAGCAGTACGAAAAACATCCTGAAATATAAATGTAATACACCCTTGAGCAGGGGTGTCCAATCCTGCTCTTGAAAAGATAACATCCTGCAGAGTTCAGCTCTAACTTGCCCCAACACACCTTCCTGTATGTTTCTAATAATCCTGAAGGCCTTGAATAGCTGGTCTAGGTGTGTTTGAGCTAAAAGTGGCCTCAAGGAGCAAGACTGGACACCCCTGGCTTTAGTTTGCAGTATGACTGGAGTGGCGTGTGAGTATGTGTGTCTTACTTGCCGCTCTGGAGCTGTATATGTAATGAGGTGAAGGGCTCTGTGCGGATCATGTAGTGCATGACGCCGGCAGCATTAGAGTAGTGTGTGCCATAGTGGAACTTATCGATAGTGCCTGTCGGATCCTCAAAACTCTCATACCTAATCAAACAACGAGACATTTAGAAAATCCGCCGAAATACTCAAAAGATTGTACATTACACCTTAACAACACATGATACAGAGTATTCTGCAATAAGGGCTGCAACACTGTCTTACTTTTCCCTGACGTTCTGTGCATGTCGAGGGTTGACGACACCGATGGGTTTGGACAAATCTCTAAAAACAGCTGGGTCGTCCAGATCCAATTCAGCAGATATATAGTCACACAACACCCAGGGGAACTGAGAATAAAGACATGCAGGTGAGGAAAAGAGAAGATATGTCACCCATACAATATCCACCACCACCAGAAGTGTCAGTCATGCACATTTTTAAATGCATAATCACCCATTTAAATGGATTCAATCAAATATTGGTTTACTAAAATAAATACATATTCTTTAAATATACTTAAATAATGAAATCAACAAAAAAAAAAAAGTAAATAAAATTAGGGGTTTCTTTAACTAAAGATTTTTCTGGTCAACTAGTTGTCGTTCATTTTAAGCATTAGTCAACTATTATTTGCACATTTATTAATTAACCATATAAATCATAATGAGCCTTTAATTGCCTCAAGTGCACACAAAAAAGACAGATATAATAATTATGAATGTGTCAGGGAAAAACAGCAAGGAGACTGCATCAACATTTTAATAATTTATTGATAAACTAGTGCTTCTGTTTACGGCTTATAAAATAAAGTCAGCGACACTGACCCATCATCTCCATAGTAGTGATGCGCCTGTATGCATGTATAATATGGATTACATAATCTAAGAATATTTGTTTTCTGTTTAAATTAGCTCATTTAAAAGTAGATATTTGACCTCACAGACATATTTTTCATGTCTGTGAGGCAAGTATACACAGAGTTTCAGATTTCACTGAGGTTCAAGTTCACCGAGACAGAGAAGGCAGAAAGCGCATCCTTTTGCTTTCATTATTTTACAAAAGAGCAACGTTTTGTTGTTATTGTGAGTGCACACAAATGAACGTAGAGTCTTTACAGATTTGCAGGATGTATTACTTTTATCTGTACGACCAAAAATGACGGAGTATTTTAAGAGCAAGTGACCGCATCTGCGCCTCCATCTGTCATATACGAAACGAAACAAAACAAAACAAAATGAACAAAAACAACTAAACTAAACTAAACTAAACTAAACTAAACCAAACCAAATCAAACAAAAAACAAAAAACAAAAAAAAAAAAATCAAACCACACAAAATTAAACAAAACTAAACGAAAAACAAAACCACACAAAATAAAATAAAACTAAACAAGACAACAACAACAACAAAAAGCGATGTGAAGTCTCACCACTGGATACTGAGATAAATCATTGTATGTGCGACCAGCAATGGTGTTGAGCTGCATCAGATATTCAAAATTGGAGATTTCTCTGCAAACCCATCTCTGCAACCAGAAAAAAAGGGAAATAAACAAACATTTTATTTTGTTAACAGCACAGAGGGAATAGGAAACTATGGAGAGAGAAGGAGGAACTGGATTGGGAGAGAGGAGAAAAGAGTCCAACCAGCATCTTCCATGTAAGCACCAAGGGTCAGTGTGTCTGCAGTGTGTGCTAATTTCTAGGTCTTGGCTCAATCATGGCCTATTTTTTGAAAGTATTGAAAAATGGAAAATATTGGCATCACATCAGACATACGTGAGTCAGGTTGGAGGCTTTCAGGAGCTCCTGAGGAGAGCGAGAACCAAAGTAGAACAGATTGGGTGGTCTGAGACCCAGGATCCTGGAGTAGACTTTATTCCGCACCTGTGGGAGAAACCAAACAAATATAAAAACACGGGGAGCTCAAATGCAATCCTTTTCTACTGTAGCTTCCCTTGCAGCTCAAGAGTTAGTTTGTGTCCAGCTCACCCCCTTCCTGAAGTTGATGAAGTAGTGTGCCTGGTCGATGAAGAACAGCTCTAGAGCCGATCTTCGCAGGTTGTAGCGCCTCAGGTGGACCTCCCTTAGTTGTGACAAAGGCCTCTTGAAATCAAATCCAATGCCTGCAAAGATGTGCAGTCAAAAGCATTCACATTATAATCATGAATCATATCTTATTCTTGTATACTATGACATTCTAATCAGGAATAATTAAAATGTTTCAATGTTTTTGAAAGAAACTGCAATTATTTGATTAAAAAAATGGTATTATCATGAAATATTATTATGTTTAATAGAACGTTTTTTTATTTTAATATATTTTAAAAAGTAATTTTTAAAAGGGTCATCAGATGCAAAATTCACTTTTACATCATGTTTGAACAAAAATGTGTTTTGAACGACATGAGGGTGAATAATTAATGACATAATTTTCATTTTTGGGTAAACTATCCCTTTAAATTGTAATAATATTTACCGTATTACTGTTTTGTTGTACTTGTGATTGAATAATTGCAGGCATGGTAAACATAAGAGATTTCTATCATAAAATATTAAAAAAATATTAATTATTTCCTTAATATACTTAACCTTTGACTGGTAGTGTACACACATTCATTATGCGAACACTGAATGGAGGCTTATCAGTGAGACAAACAAAACAGGCTGGGTTGGATGATGGGATATGCAACACAATACAAGCTGTTACTCACCTTCCTCTGTCTCCTCTTTCTCACTGCTGCCATCGTAGAAGTACAGGTGGTGCGTTGTGACCTCCAGACGACCTGGTACCACGGCAACAATAGTGATGAGCTCACACTCCTCTGAGAGCACCAGCTTTTCTTTCTGGCTCTCCTCCTCGCCCTCCTCCGCCCTGAGAAATAACACGCACACAATCACACCCTGCTGAACATACTCTCAATCACACTAAACCCATCTCAAAAGCTGTACACACAGTTATCAAAAAGGTGGAATATCACTCAAATGATTCATTCAAAAACACTGATTCATTCAGGCACAAAACACTATGTGTAAACGAGTAACAGTTAATTCTGCTTTGGCTTCATTGAGGTATTAATTTTTCAATGAAATAGACTAAACAGACATTAGGACACTCACTCGTCAATGAAGACTATATCCTCATCCTCTAGTTTGTCATCCTCCATGTCACTAACTTTGGCTTCCTTGGCAACAGCGAGAGGGATGGGCTCGGTTGAGCTGCGAGGACTATCAGCTCCTGGAGAAAAAAAACAAAAACACTTCAACATATAAATATTAACACAGAAACAACAGAATTCAAGAGGACAGAGATTTCTGGTTCTCTAATCTATGGAAGCCCGTTTCCGCCACTGAATAAAAAATAAAAAAAAGGTTATTACGACTTGTTATCTCACAATTCTGACTTTTTTCTCAGAATTGTGAGATATAAACTCACAATTGCAAGTTATAAAGTCACAATTCTGAGAAATAAAGTCAGAATTGTGTGATATAAACTTGCAGTTGCGAGTTATATAGTCAGAATTCTGAGATATAAAGTCGTAATTCTGAGAAATAAAGTCAGAATTGCATGATATAAACTCACAATTCTGAGAAATGAAATGAAATGAAATGATATAAACTGGCAATTACGAGTTAAGTCAGAATTGTGAGATATAAACTTGCAATTCTATGAACATCAGTCTTTTTTTCTCCCCATAACTCGACTTTATAACTCGCAATTGCGAGTTTGTATCTCATAACTCTGAGAAAAAAAACTCACAATTGTGAGAAAAAAAGTTGCAATTGCGAGAAAAAAAAAGAATTGCGAGTTTATATCTTGCAGTTCTGACTTTATATCTAGCAATTCTGACTTTATAACTCGCAATTGTGAGTTTATCATCATACAGTTCTAAGCAAAAAACTCAGAATTGTGAATTTATATGACAGTTCTAAGAAAAAAAAAAAAGACTTGCGAGATGTAAATTCCAAATTGTGAGAAAAAAAGTCAGAATTGTGAGACTCGCAATTACCTTTTTTATTTTTTATTCAGTGGCGGAAATGGGCTTCCATATGAATCTGATTGGCTAATTAGAGGGCGATATTATAGTTTTAATAATATTGCTGTTTTTGTGTCACGTAGTTTTAAGAGTTTTTCAGATGAGAATATACTTGTTTATAGTTCAAATACGCAGTTTGTTAGTAAAGATAGTGTCTATTTGAAAATTTGCGTCAACATATTTTATATAAATAATAGTGGTTTTTAATACTGTATTTTATATAAATAATAGGAGTATTTAATACTGTTTAGTACTGAGAAACGGTGCTTGTGTTCGTGTTGGTGCTTTTAGTTACATTGTTCCTCTGTAGACATAGATGGTGACAAGAGACTGCTTTTATGAGTCAGCAGTAAAGACTTTTACATTGAAAAAATAAACGCTGTCATTAGTTATTTTTAATTTCAACATCAGCTTAACACAGCTAACAAATTAACTGAGCAGTGCTGTAATCAGAAATCGCCCTTAACAGATAAAAGGATATTAACGTTATGACAAAGACAGTGCTTTCCACAGCAAACATTCAAACTAATGTTTTATCATGAATATGGGATTGAGCTGAAGAATAAATGCTGTATCAGATGCAGGTAATCACACTCGCCCAGTCCATCTCTCTCTCATAATACTCTACTGCACATAATACAGTGAGCTTTTAATGCAGTAATACAAGAAGCTTTTAATGAAGCAACTTTATGTTCCTTCGTTACTACTGACATTTCGAATTAGTAAAGGAGGCTTGGGCTCAGCTGTTAAACTGTCACGGTGCGTTCACACCAGACCAGATTTGGCAAATATTCGCGCCGCGTTAACCAATCAGGAGCTTGCTCTAGCATTGACGTGATTATGACGTAGAGAGCGGAAGCAGAAATCCCAAACAACAATGGAGGACAAAATCGCTGAAATTAATTTCATCGCTGTATGTGGACACCTGGAGCTGTACGATACATCTTCATACTTTTATAGAAACAGGAATAAAAAGGATCTTGATTGGAAGAAAGTGAATGAGGAGGTCGGACAATCTGATAAGTTGTAAAAAACGCTGTTTACTCAATTTGAGCTATATATACATCTATATATATATATATATATATATATATATATTATATATGTGTGTATATATATATATATACACACATATATACATATACATATTGAGACTACAATATTTAGCTAAAGCCGGCAAATTGAGCTTATTCGCCATATTTTACAACTACTTTCCCGCTGACAAAATCAATGTCAGCCATTTCGCAACGAGACTGGAGCCGCCTGGCAGAAACCCCTCCGATGTTGTGAAGTGAATTTCACAACATCAACATTTTAACAATACCGTGATAATAATGATAACCGTGATAATTTTGGTCACTATAATCGTGATAGGAAATTTTCATACCGTTACACCCCTAGTAAACTCAAAATGTTCAAGCATCCAACTATGCGCAAAAAGCGTGATTTATTCGCGCAATTCACGTCTGGTGTGAACGCACCGTCAAACTTAGATTTGAATCCGTGGAGGAAGGAAGTAGTTCTGCTCAAAAGAGGGCTTTTAAAGACACTCCATTGTTTATGCATTTACTCACTCGTGTTGTACTGTTGTATAAATGCAATATCACACTCATAGACGTGAGATATGGCTGTATATTGGCCTGTGGCCTCGTGCCTACAGCCCAAAACGTGATATTTATCCCCTGGAATGTGAATTTTACCCTGCCAGATGTGATTTTTAATGGGGGGGGTTTTGGGCTAGTTTTGAGTAGCAAATGGGTGGGTTTTTTTGTTGTGAAAACCTGGCAACCCTGTCTAGTACTCAGTACTTATTTTCTTAATATCATTAATTCATTGATATTCATTTTACAGATTACAGAGACATTCTATACAGCGATACTAACCCATGTTATCTCTCAATGCACTGGCATCATTGTGGGAATCAAAGCTGTAATTTGGGACCAGCTTCAGACGCATCTTAGAGTACGTCTCTGCACTCGACAGTTTCCATTTCACCTCCGGCTGAACCCTGAAACACAAACACTTCCACTCAGTCCATCATCACACACCGCAATATAATCCCTGCATATACAGCATCAGCGTATACAACTGAACCTCACTTCAACACAGTAAACTACAAACGTCAGACAAATAGCACAGACAGCAACAGACCACTAGAAGTTTTCTCATAGCAAACATTGCGCTTGAACCACTGACATCACATGGACTATTTTAACTATGTCCTTACTACCTATCTGGGCCTTGAACGTGGTAGTTGTGTTGCTGTCTATGCAGGGTCAGAAAGCTCTCGGATTTTATCAAAAAAATATCTTAATTTGTGTTTCAAAGATAAATGAAGGTCTCACGGGTTTGGAATAACACAAGAGGGTGTGTAATTAATGACAGAATATCCATTTTTCGGTGGACTATCCCTTTAAATATCTCTATCTATATTCTGATAGTGGTAAATGGTGCAAAAGAAAAGAGAGATAAATGACAAAAAATGCATTATATTCACTAAAACTCCAAATGTTTTAATGCGTGCAGACCTGAGTGCCCAGGCTCCTCTTTCGCTGCTTAGTAACCTGCGCAGTGATTTCCAGTGCCTCCACACCACCCCCTGGTGGCTGTTAATCATCTTCTGCACACTGTGGTAGCGGCTGTTCTCTGTGCGCACTCGTTTCAGGTATGGGTCAATGATGAGCTCCTGTAAAGAGAAGAATACAAATAGTCCATGTTATGAGATGTGAAATGTTTGAGATGTGGAATGAATAATCCCAGTATTCCCAAGCAGTAGAAACTCATGGTCCGCTCGTTGTGGAGATTGAATGGCAATTTTACGTTTACCAGCCCAACATATTCTCTCTGTGTTTGAATAAATGGGGTTAACAGACACCTGAAACTTGGCTTTGCAGTCGGAACGGTCCTTGTCCCTTCTCTGTGCAGTGCTCATGAGGTCATCAAAGCAGGAATTCCAAAAGTTGGACATCAGGTCATGACTTTTCCCAAAAGTGTCTAATTCATACTGCTGCATTGTGGGCTCCACCTACAGGCACACATTATGAAAAGCATTTAAAATTTTTCCTGTCTTTAAGTATTTCCTGTGTTTGTAAACAGCCAAGAGTAACATAACATAACATAACATAACATAACATAACATAACATAACATAACATAACATAACATAACATAACATAACATAACATAACATAACATAACATAACATAACATAACATAACATAACATAACATAACATATTATTATATAATAATTTCAGAAATTAATGTATAAAAACAATAATTTTAATTCTATTATAAATGTATACTAATTATTTATAATTAATATTTCGCTTGTAAACAGCCAATAGTAAGGAATATAATATAAAATAATATAAGACATAATATAATATAATAATTGCACAAATTAATGTATAAAACAATTATTTTAATTTTATTCTAAATCTATAGATATAAATGTATATTATAGATGACATAAAATAATAATATAATAATTGCACAAATTAATGTATAAAATAATTATTTTAATATTATTTTATACACAGACACACACACACACACACACCCACATATATATATATATATATATATATATATATATATATATATATATATATATATATATATATATATATATATATATATATATATAGTTAATAATATAGGATTTATATTTAGGTTAATAATTATTTTATATAATTATAATATAATATAATATAATATAATATAATATAATATAATAAAAAATAAAATATAATAATTGCACACATTAATGTATAAAATAATAATTTTAATTCTATGTTAAATGTATACAATTAATTTCAAATTAATAATTTGTTTGTAAACATCCAAATTAATATATAATATAATATAATATAATAATTGCACAAATTAATAAATAAAATAATACTTTTAATTCTATTACAAATGCATGCAATTTATTTAAAATTACAATATAGTTAGGATAATATAATATAATATAATATAATAATTCATATAACAATATAATTAATATAATAATGTATTCATAAATCAACGCATAAAATAACTTTATATTATACATTTACAACATTTATTTAAAATTATTAAAATTGTTAAAAGTAAAAACAATATATTTGCATTAATTTACATTTAAATTAATAAATCATTTAAATCAATTAATAAATGTATACAATGTATTTGAAATGATTCATTTATAAAAGTAAAATAATATAATACAATATAATTCTATAAATTAATGCATACAATAATTTGAGTAAAATAGGTATTTTAATTATAAATGTATAAAATTTACAATTAATAATAATAAATAATTAATACTTTATAATAAACTGTATACATTTCTAATATAATTAAAATAATTAGAACTACTGATATGTTCATATACTGATATATATCATATTGCTGTTGTTGCTATTACTCTGGTATATTGTAATGTTGAACATACAAAATACACTTTTTCTCTCTCTCTCTCTCTCTCTCTCCACCTCCCTGCACCTAGATACATGTTTGGGCATAGTACAAAACCTGGTTTACTTCCCGATTCAAGGCATGGTAATATACCGTGTGATTTGTATATACGAACAATCCAAACAGGGCAGATTTATAAGCACATGCTGTCACACGCCAGCCTTCATAAATCATCTCCCGGTCACTCTGGCATGATGTCTGTTTAATTTAAACGCATGGTTTGTTTTGGATTTGTGAGAGGAGATGAACAAATCAGGATTTTTCTCTCTTGTTTTGGCACAGGATGAACAAAAGAGTCTAAATAAAGAGTTCATCACTACAATCGAAGCGGATTAACCATCGAAGTGCCCTCACGCTAAAACAAACACACGCCCACTGAGTTTTAGAGAGAGAGTCTACAGCTCAGATGCTGGACCAATGCTGAAATCAGCTTTAGCTAAACTTAAATGAATCCAAGACGATTATAAATAGTATGCTACAGATGTGAATAAAGAAATGGGTTGTTTCAAAGAAAAACGTGTGTATAATCCTTCAGGACTGAGCTTTGTGTGAAATGATGAGCTTATCTCGTGTTTGACTGAGAATGAGCACTGAGACTTATTTCTGACATTCTGCATCCAAAAAAGGTAAAACAAAATAAGTTTCTGGTAACATATACTGAAACGGCTGCGGCAGAGAAGCTGCCAGCTTATCGTAAGGTAAACAGTCTAACCGGGTGCCTGCTATGTGAAGAGTGTCTGTGTGTGAGGGAGATCGGGCTGTACTGACGTGGTTCTGGTAGAACTGCTGCCACTCAGCAGTGCTGCAGTAGTTCTGGAGATCCTGGGCGAAGGAGGGGCTGCCGTTGGTGGCGGGCAGATTGGGGAGCATCTTCTGAAGGGTGGTGCGATCCGCATGCTGGTCCAAAAGCGCTCGGACGATGGGTACCAGCGGGCTCAGCAGAGCCTCGGTGCCCGGTTCTGAACCAGAGTTTGCAGGCCAAAGTGGTGCACCAAGACGACCCAGAAGAAAACACACCTCCTCCCAGGACAGACATAACACAGTTTGCAGCAGGCTATGAAGCTTTAAACATGCCATCTCACACACCTAAGAGGAAAAAAAAACCCAGCAGATATTACATGCTGCTGTCATGGTTTTGGTGTTATTTGTGTTTGTCTTATTTTTTGCTCAAACTAGACTTTTATTTTATATGTGTATTGATATTTGAATATGTTCAGAATAACATACAATCATTATATATGTTGTCTCAAACAACACAGCATAGAATCATATTGTTGTAATCATGTATTATTGTATTCACACAATATATACTATACCAATAGATAGCTTATTAAATATTGCCCAGCATATTTTTTTTATGTGATACAGACAATATACTACAGTATAGTATATACTACCACTGAAAATTACTTTGAAACAAGTTTCATTCAGAAACTGTAGGTAAAATTTCACAAAATTATAATTTATTTTCTTGAAAAATGTGCTACAATAATCTTTAATTGTAACTTCAATAAATCATTTTTAAATATATATATATATATATATATATATATATATATTATATATATATATATATATATATATATATATATATATAAATAATTATACGTACAATGTTTTTAATGTGAAGAAATATAGACATACAGAAAACTGTTATACTATATTATACACTGCAAAAATAGTATAGTATAGTATACAGGGATTAAAGCAAAAAAAATAATCTTCTGACTGAAAATTTTTCCTCTGCCAAACCCTATTCCACAGACATACCTGTCACACACTCAGTTTAAGGGCAGTTTTTCTTTCTGCTTGTAATTAGGAGCGCTTGTCCTCCTAATGTAATATTTAGGAGCACCTTCTGATCAATAATAAAATATTCTGATCAAAAATTAGCCCTTTTAATACAAGGTGATATTTGACTCCTTAAAGTGATTTACAGGGGCATTTTCTTTTTACCTCTGTAATGGCGTTTTTCTCATTTTATTAAAAGTATGTCATCATCTGTGTCAAATTAAAAAATGTGTTTATAAGCTTCTTAAAATGTCTAATTAAAACAATACAATAAGAAGTAGAATAAGACAAATAAGTTACCAATCATATTATATCAATTGAATAATGTTGACTAGACTACATACTGCACATTGTATAATAGCATAGCATAGTATAGTAGTATGGTATGGTATAGAATAGTATGGTATGTATGGTACAGTATATTATACCAGTTGGTTAATACCTTAATGTTGACTACATACTGCACAGTATACAATAGAACAGCTTAGCATAGTAGTATGGTATGGTATGGTATGGTATAGTATGGTGTGGTATAGTATAGTATGGTATGGCATGGTATGGTATAGTATATTATACCAGTTGAATAATACCTTACTGTTGCATAGCATATGCAACATTATGGTATAGCAAATTATACCAGTTGAATAATACCTTAATGTTGACTACATACGACACAGTGTATAATAGTATAGCATAGCATAGTAGCATGGTATGGTATGGTATAGTATAGTATGGTATGGTAAATTATACCAGTTGAATAATAGCTTAATGTTGACTACATACTGCACATTTTATAATATTATAGCATAGCAAAGCATAGCATAGTATAGTAGTATGGTATGGTATGGTATAGTATAGTATGTATAGTATATTATACCAGTTGGATAACACCTTAATGTTGACTGCATACTGCATAGTATATAATAAAATCATTTGTATGGATACAGCATATACGTGTACTATATAGTATACTTACAGCATATAGCATACATTTTTAGTGTGATACATCAGTGTTATTTTAGTATTATACCTTATATAAATATACTACATACTACATTATGTTCTTTTGTCATTTTTATTTTTAATATTGTAGGTTTTTTTTTTTTTAAATAATATTTCCACTACTTTAATTAAATATTATTTCTGTTTCAATGCAAAATTTTACTTCATTTAGTTGTCAAGGTAATATTTCTAATTTGTTTTTTTTTCTATTTTTATTTTATTTGGTTTCATCTTTATTTAAATGAACAAAAACTAACTGTATAGTTTATGTTTTACCAGATGCAGTATATAATGTACCATATAATATACTACATTGTACTATAATATACTTTATTAATACAATAATCACCTACTGGACTACACATTTTTTTAACTTGAATTTTTTATAAAATGCCAAGATGCAATAAACAGTAAGCTGTTACTTGCTTCTGAATACACACTGTTCAAAATCATGTTAGAATACTGTGTTATATCAGTGTTCAATCATGGTTTTCTCTGACTGATCATGCACACCTGTGTTGTGTCCCCTTGTTAGTCTTGTTTATCTACTCATGTTTGCCTCTTGTCTGTGTCAGGGGCTATTTCTGAAACACAGCTTTCACTCTGAGTGGCACTTGTTTGTCTACGCTTATTACAGAGTTCCTGTGAGCACAGGAGCTCTTTTTATGAGCTCACTTTCATTTAGGGTTTAAAGGATGCATTTAAGTTGGCTAATAATTTCTATGAATATCAAAGTCATCTGAAGCCTCATGGTCAAAATTAACACTTGCCTAATGTGCGATGTATGTAAAATTAGCTAAATAATTTATTTTTAGAATAAACATGTACACTGTCTTATTACATAGTATATAACCTGTGCAAATTAAAAGGATTTTTTTTTTTTTTAGAAACAACAACTGAACTTTTATCATTACATCACTTTACATTATAAAAATAATTACAAGCTTATGCTGTATAGACAGACAACCTTGTTATAGAAAACAAACATGCTCTTGAACAACAGACTGTAAAGAGCCACGAGGCGGGCACATGTTTTCCCAGACTGCCTCACAGTAAGTCAGTTCCTCATTCAGTTGATATGATCTAATTTGAGTGTGGGATGGGTTTGAGTGAGTCTGGAGGAGAACGATAAAAAAAAAAAAAACCCTCCACATATACCCATATATGGCCATCTGCTCTCCAATGGAATGAACTGAAGCTATTTACAAAGAAAAGCTCTTTAAAGCCCAAAGGCTATCTAATAATCCTGAACATGACCATGTGTGTGTATTTTCAACACTCCACCTGTAGAAGGGAGTATACCTATTGTTCAATTTCAACACCATGAGTGATATTTAGTTCATTTTGTTTGACACTGTCATAATAATCGTTCAGTTCATCAAAATCAACTAATAAAAAACACATTTGTAAAAGTCAAAGTGCAAGAATTTTAAAACACAACCCTGGAATCCCTATTAAGACGGGTGTATATGTGCTAACCTGTGGGTTCTGCTGCTGCTGAATGTATCCAGTGATGATACGCAGGCCAATCAGAGACATCTCTTTGAGCTCGGAGGCCCCCGCTGACCCAGGGGTCGTGTGCCATGCCTGCAGCCTGTCCAATAGATTCACCACCCCCTCAAAAATCTGCCACAAATATAGACATAGTCTTATACTTATTCACAAATAAACACATTGTATACGATAAAAAAGCAAAATGAATTTGTATACTTAAAATTTATAATACATACAAGTACAGTTGAAACCAGAAGTTTACATACACCTTGCAGAATCTGCAAAATGTTAATTATTTTACCAAAATATGAGGGTAAATGCATGTTATTTTTTATTTAGTACTGACCTGAATAAGATATTTCACATAAAAGACATTTACATATTGTCCATATAAATAAATATACATTATATATATATATATATATATATATATATATATATATATATATATATATATATATATATATATATATATATATATATATATCCACAAGAGAAAATAAGAGTTGAATTTATAAAAATGAGTCAGTTCAAAAGTTTACATACGCTTGATTATTAATACTGTGTTGTTACCCGAATGATCTACAGCTGTGTTTTTTTGTTTAGTGGCAGTTGTTCATGAGTCACTTGTTTGTCCTGCTGTTCTCCAGAAAAATCCTTTTTTCAGCATTTTTGTGTATTTGAACCCTTTCCAACAATGACTGTGAGATTTTGAGATCCATCTTTTCACACTAGGGACAACTGAGGGACTCATATTCAACTGTTACAAAAGGTTCAAACACTCACTGGTGTTTAAGAAGGAAAAATGATGCATTAAGAGCCAGGAGGTGAAAACCTTTGAACAGAATGAAGATGTCTACATTCTTCTTATTTTGCCTAAATATCATATTTTTTTATTTAGTACTTCAGAAGCTACAAAAGATACTTGCTTGTTTCCCAGAAGACAAAATAAGATTTAGCCTAATCTTCAAATTCAAAAAGTTTTCACCCCTGGCTCTTAATGCATTATGTTTCCTTCTGGAGCATCAGTGAGAGTTTGAACCTTCTGTAATAGTTGCATATGAGTCCCTCAGTTGTCCTCAGTGTGAAAAGATGGATCTCAAAATCATACAGTCATTGTTGGAAAGGGTTCAAATACACAAAAATGCTGAAAAACCAAACCAATCTGAAGGATTTTTCTAAAGAACAGCGGAGACTTTAACTGTTCAGGACAAACAAGAGAATCATGAACAACTATCACTAAACAAACAAACAAAAAAAAAAAACAGCTGTGGATCATTCAGGTAACAACAGTGCACCTACAATTTCTAACGAGGTCATTTTTATAAATTCAACTATTTCCTCTTGTGGACTATATGAAAATGTCTTTTATGTGAAATATCTAAATGTCTTGTACTAAATAAAAAAAAATAACATGCATTTTGTATGATCCCTCTTATTTTGGTAAATAATTAACATATTTCAGATTCTGCAAAGTGTATGTAAACTTCTGGTTTCAACTGTATATGCAGCACATATGAGTTTGTATGTTTGAAAGACGGCGTCTTTATAGTTGTGAATTTATATGTTATACACTACTTTTCGATGGGATACTTTTTTAATTATGTAAAGGATATTTAAAGGATTTCCTCCAACTTCCTGTTTCAAATTCTTCTAGCATTGGAATAAGAGTGTGTGAGTTTTAAAATCAGTGTGACAATATATCCATCCAACCAAGCGCCCACCTTCTCACTCCATAGTGTTTGATTGTCGGTGCCCTCAGCGAACAGGAAGTCCTGGAGCAGCCTGAGGAGGCGGAGCAAAGAAGGCACATGGGGCAGGGACCCGCCCTGAGAGTCCCTCAAATCTGACAGCGACGACTCCAGCATCATCTCCAACAAACTACAACACACAAAAGACACGTAATGCATCCGCAACACCCCCACCAGTTTATACTATTTGTTCACAGCAGCAAAACAAACAGAATAACAATGTCTTGAACAAGTCATCAGACAGGCACACCCTAAGACTTAAAGTAAAAACAAGCTCTATGGTGATGCAATGCTGCAGCCACACCAAAGAAAAGCAATAGCCCAGTAGTGCAAAGAACGTCTGCCCTCCAGAGATCCCCACCCTGCCCTCATCTGAACCAAAAGGAATCCAGACAACACTTTCATGTACGGTACCTCCCTTCAGTCTCAGCTCACTGATCTCTACTGGATTTCAAATGCAGTAGGTTTTCTTATAATGGAGGTCATTTATATGCTACGCATTTAAATACTTTAGGAGGGTTAGAAGATTATTCAAGGTTTATCCGATTCCAAAAAGTTAATCTTCAAAGTTCAATCAATCTGAAAAAAAAATGTCAGTCTTCATTTTATCTCTCTGGGACAAAGGAATTCCTAATACAGTCCTAATACTTTCTCTATTCTTTATGAGTTGTCACTGCATCTGAATTGGTAAGTTTTAAAGCATTAAAGTTTTAAGCTTCTGACCTGCGTTTGATGTCATCAGGTGGCCGCACCAGCTGACAGGATGAGCCAAGCTTGGTGAGGACAGAGAACACCTGACCCCTTTCTCTCCATATCACATCCTCAGACCCCTCAGTGCCGCTCCACAGCACAGAGAATACGATGTTCGTCAGCAAATTACACAACTCCTCCTCAGGAGCCTAAAAGGGGAGATAAAGAGGCAAGTTTTTAGTTAGGAAAGTTATTAAAGCAATCACAAAGTAGAACTCAGAGCAGTGGTTCTCAACTTCTTTGACTACAGTGTTTCAACAATTGTCGAGGGTCCATTTTTCAGTTGTTAAAAACCAACAGACAGTTTCAGTTGTTTAGTAAAAAAAAAAAAAACATAAAAATGTCTAGTTAAAGTGGAGTCTGTGGATTAATTATGATCACCTAGTGTTTTTTTTACTATGTAATCATTTTCCATTACAGATTTTCACAAAACTTTTGTGATGTTTTATAAATGTCAATAAAAAAGCAAAAGCGAAATGACATTTCCAATGTTATGTTATGTACTTTGTACACGCGGGTCGCACATGGAGTAATCAGCTGTTCCAGAGGGTAACAACACTGTCTCAGGCCATTGTTTCACAGTAGACAAAGAAACTAAAGAGACGGAACAACAACAAAATAGCGTAGCATTTGAAATGGATGAAGCTTTCTACAGCACATGGGTCGACTGTTCACGCACAACATCAACTGGAGTATACTTTGAAAGGATACGCGTTTGACTGTATGCGTACGCTAGCATACGCGTACAAAAACAAAGTTTACTTTAGGCTTAAAACTTATTTTTTTTCTCTTGCTATAGACCTTTTTCCTGAGTAAAAGATAAGCGCCGCCATTACGAATTCTAACTTTTGACTGGATGCTCTTCTGTTCCGGTCTCCATTTGAACCTATTCAAATAGCGCCCATCTGTTTTTAATGTAGCTAACGTCGGCAGCTTTGTGTCATTTACAAACTCATTAAACTTTGAGGAGAGAGGCACTGACAAATGACGGTCATTGTATCATTGGAGCCATGTGCTTTTTAAAAACATTTAATAGGTTTAACATTAGATTATCAGCTCAGAATATATGCTAATTTGACTAGAAACATCTTTCTGGTTAAGAGTCAGGCATGACTTTTGCGTTCAGGAAAAACGTCTATAGTCATGGCAACGGATGCTCCCAAGCATTGACTAGAGATGCCGCAAACAGCTCCGGAGGCCATGCTGGATCCATAATGGACATGCACAGTGTAAATAAGGGGTTATCCAAGCATTAATGAGAGTGGCTGGGTATGAGTTGTTTCTTGGAAGTTATAGTGATTATGTGAGTTTTAAGTACACCAGGTGACCTGTAAATGTGAAGAAAAAAAAAAAAAAAAACTGTTTCCAATGCAGTTTTGTGAAATATTCCTTTTTCGAATTGCCTGAAAAACCACCTAATGAGAGAATAAAAACTTTTTTGCAATATATGGGAGGTTTTTGTGAAATTGACGTGTTTCCATTGGGTGCATTTTCAATTCGCAATTTCAATTTGCACAATTTAAAGGGAAATGAAAGCGCAGCTACTGACAAAGGCAGATGGATGAAACATTTGTCTTTTATTCCCTGTTTTAATTCAAATAGAAGATTTTAGAGAGCAGACCAACCTTTTAGAGAAATTTAATCTGTATATGTATTTTTTATAAAAATGTTTTTAAATTAAATTACATTTTTTAAATGAATTTTTCCTGGTCTAGAAATCACACTTTTAAAATGAGGCTTCTTCATATATCCAGGTTTTCCAAGTCGGCAGGGAATGCTGGTTCTTCAAAGACAAAATTCAGATATAACTTTTTTAAGTCATCTTGACACCCCCTTGGAAATTTTCCCTCTAGTGGGCCATAGGCCCCTGGCTGAGAATTACTGATAGGTATAACGGTGCATTCCAGGGCTGCCCCCAATAGTCAACTAACTGTTAGCTGATGAGAAAAGTTATTTTTTATTAGTGGCAAAAAAAAAAAAAAAAAAAAAAACAGGAAGTGGCGAAGTCACAGAGTCCGTGACAGACAGAGTATTAAAGGCTGGTCGATGTGGTAATATAGTACATCGGGCTGGACATCCAAGTGCTCGCCAATCATTCATTGACTTCAAATAAGGCTTATAATCTCAAATATGTAAGAAGTAGCAACTTTACATGGTCGCTCAATCTAATGTTAACCTGGAAAAATGTGCGCTATTGAAGTGTGCGAAGTGTGGAAGCTGAATAGTAGAGCGCTCACTGCATGAGGCGGCAGTGCGGTCACTTGCTCTTAAAATACTCCATTTTTGGTCATACAGATAAAAGTAATACATCTTTTGAATCTGCACTGACTCTACGTTTATTTGTGTGCACTTACATTAACAATGAAACGTTGTGCTTTTGTAAAATAATTAAAGCACACAGGATGTGCTCTCTGCCGTCTCGGTCTCTGTAAACTTGAGTGTGAAACTTCGAAACTCAGTGTATACTGGCCTTACAGGCATCTCTGCATATATGCAGAGAGTGAAATGTCTACTTTTAAATGAACCAATTCAACCAGAAAACAAATATTCTCTGATTATGTAATCCATATGAAACATGCATATAGGCTTCGACTTCATCTCTTAAGCCGAAAACAAAGAAAGCACTGGTTTATCAATAAATTATTAAAACGTTAATGCAGTCTCCTTGCTGTTTTTCCCCTGACACATTCATAATTATTATATCTGCCGGTGCGCTTGAGCATTTATTAGGCTATGTAGGCAATTAAATGTTCATTATTATGATTTCTATGGTTTATCAATAAACGTGCAACTAATAGTTGACTAATGCTGAAAATGAACTACAAATCTTTAGCCCAAGTGCATTCACATGTGACGTTGGCGTTAACGATTCTCATTTACTTTGAATAGATGATGCCATGCTTTGCCGAACTGAATTGTGGATCCACTGCCTCACGCTATTGCCGTTACTTGTGGCAGAACTTGAAAAACGTTCAACTTTTCAAGCATCAACACAGGTGTCAGCCAATCAGATCGCTTTATGCAAATACCCTAGTGCAGACGCTAGCCAACTGAATTCATGCAACACCAGAAAAGTAATATGATTGGCTATGACAGTCGCGTCAGCACCAAGCTTCAGACATGCTACGTCAAGTGTTAAGCTAACGTTCCATACTGTGCTGTACCGTAAAAGATTACAATGGCTGCCAGGGCGTTTCTCCACAATTGCTGAGGTATTCTGAGTGGTTGTTAGCACATAAGGTGATAAGGGTAAAAATAGCCTGGATTGTTTGATGGTATTAACTGGTTTATTTCAGTCTAGCTAGACTCTCTTTTTCCAGCAGGGTCAATTGTCCTTGATATTCTGCTCTCGGGACTCCGTTTCATGCTTCACTTCCTGGGTTCCCGAACTATTTTTGAACACTGAACACGTTACATTGTTCACTTTTACTTGTTTTTTGACCTTGCTTCTAATTTAGTCTTTAATTACACCCTCAGTCTGCTGTATCTGTAGTTATCTTGTTTCAGGAGCTGTATTCTGAAATCACCCTGTCAACCTTCATTATTGCCTACATTACAGTCCACTGAATGAGTGAGTGACAACAAGTTAGCAAGTGTTCAGCATGTACCTGTGGGTTGGATGTGTTAGAGATGGTGTCTGTTGGTGGTTCGGTGCTGTAGCTTGTGTCGTCCAGAACGTTGGACAGACTGGAGCTCTTGCGTGGCCTCATGCCTGGGAAGCTCTTAATGTGCTCCAGAGGAGATGGGGTCTCTGGTTGGCTACCCACTGGTGTCTGAGGTCCTTTCTGAAGGCTTAGTTCCAGCTCAAAGGGTGAGCTGAAGGGCGAGAGCGGTTGATACACGCTTTCCTCTTCCTCCAGCAGACGGGACGACGGAATGTCCACAGTGTTGGACAGGGTGGACGAATGACTGCTTTGTTCTCCAGAGTCAAATGGCTTAAAGTGGAGGGAATCGCTCTTGAGCTGTCCAGTTAATGGAGGGGACTGGGAGAGGTCAGAGTAGCCCTCGGATGCATCTTGAGCTTCTTCCTCCTCGAACTCCTCTTCATGGCGGGCGGTGAGGGAAATGTAGACATTCTGCCGAGTGTCCTCCATTACGCTGTCCTCACGACGGAAGACGGGTCTGGATAGAACGGGGTCCAGAGAGTTGGTGGGGCTGGATAAAGAATTGGATTGGCTGAGAACACGAGACTCGTATGACTCTTTGATGTAGAGTTTGGTGAGAACATCCTGCCAGCCTGACTGACGAGCGAGCTGCTTCACATACTCTTCATTGGAGTGGATCAAGTGGAAGAGCTACAGGGATGAAAGAGGAAGAGAGAAATGTTAATTTACTAATTTAAAACTTAGTCATTTAGCTGAGAATAAACCATTACAGGAAAATCACAGCATATAGTATGCTTAGAAATAGGTTTTGTTTTGCTTTTTGCAAATGAATGTCAGATGGACTGTATTTTGAGGTAAAGCGAGTGAACCTTGTATTGTCAGACAGGTTGAATTTTTCAATTATAGCATATTAATTACTGGAGTGATCGGATTTTGTTTGGGCATGAGAAAAATGACAGATGCTGTGATTCATTAGTGAAGGATTCGTCAGACTAATTCAAATCTGAAACTGGTGAGTAAACTCTTTGTTTGAGTCATTCATCTTTATTACAGATCAGTGTTTCTGCGAAATCGACATCCCTATCTAACGTCACAACTGAACAACTTGTGTATCAACTAGAATTTCGAGTTTTCCAATTCTAAGTACGATTCGTGTACTAAGAAATCATAATTCTGATATTTCTGACTCTACCTAAAGGGCACAGTTAATTCTATGCTAAAGCAGTAGGCTAAACTGTTAGCAAGCTTGCTAACCATAGGCTAACTGAAAACAGAATCTTTCCCTTTTGGTAACCATTTGTAAAGCATGATCAAAACATGACTTGTTATCGTGATATCTTGATATATAGCTAACCAAAAGCTATTCCAGCCAGTGAAAAGCTACAACACCCCATAAAATAAGCTTATCATTAATATCTGGTTTTAACCTAAGCTGGTTGGGTGGTTTTAGCTGGTCATCCAGCCTGGTCTTGGCTGGTCATAGCTGGTCAGCAGGCTGGTTTTAGAGGAGTTTTGGCTATTTCCTTAGCTGGTCAGGCTGGGAGACCAGCTAAAACAAACTACTTCCAGCTTAAACCAGCTAAGACCAGCCAACCAGCTTAGGTTGGTTTTAGCTGTTTTTTTTCTTTCCCAACAGGATTTCCAATCACAAGTATGATCTGTGTGCTCAGAAATCATAATTGTGATATTTCTGACTCTATCTAAAAGGGCACAGGTAATGCTTTGCTAAAGCAATAGGCTAAACTGTTAAAGATATCGTAATCTGGAAAGCATCTGCTGTGTACAAACGTCTGGCAGACGTCTATAAGATGTCAGTTTTACATACAATCTAAATCATAAACATCTTAAAGATGCTAAAACCAGCTAAGACCAGGATTACCACATAAAGAAGTGGTCAAAACCCCTCTAAAACCAGTGTGCTAAACCAGCTATGGCCAGTCTGACAGATTAGTCAACCAGCTTAGGCTGGTTTTTAGCTGTTTTTCCAGCAGTCACTCACCTTACGACAGATATCTAGTCGGACGCTGAGGTCGGCGCGATGGGACAGGTATGCCACTGCCAATAGGTCTCTTAAATTAGGAGTGGGATCTACAACAAAAAGACAACAAAACATACCAATCAACACCTGAAGTGTAAATTTAAAAACTACCATCAACTTTTTCAGCAGTTTACCTGTGGCGATCACCTGCTCATACAGGCAGCGTACAGTCCCCATGGTGATTGGGACGTCTCCAAAGGAGCAGACTAGCCCAAGGTATCCAGAGTCCTTGAGTTTGATGCGCATTTTACTGCGCTCAGGTATACGTTCACTCTTTAAGACTTTATACAAGACCTGCAGCAGAGCAGGAGAGATGTGTTTGTATCACTCTAAAAGATTCTGATCTCATCGTTTTGGTTTCAAAAGTTTACCTCAACACATGCCATACTGAAATGTCACCATTTAAAGTGCAAGTTTATTCTCACCCTAAAAACTCTCTCACGAGCCTCATCGCCATAGTTGGTTTTGAGCAGCAGACAGTAGAGCTGCTCCACCCCTCGTTCCAGAAGAACCGTCACAGCCTGCTCTCGAGGAGAAGGAGAACTCCTCAATACAGTGTGTAACACATCCAAAATACTGATCACCTATAGAGAGGGAAAACATTCGGTCAGCAATTAGCAAACTTACTGAAATATGTAGCTGAAAACCCATGAAAGATTTACGTTAAAGGAAAAGTCCACTTCCAAAACAAAGATTCACATATAATGTACTCAACCCCTTGTCATCCAAGATGTTCATGTCTTTCTTTCTTCAGTCGTAAAGAAATTATGTTTTTTGAGGAAAAAAAATATAATGGACTGATATGGTGCCCCCAATTTTGAACTTCCAAAATGCAGTTTAAATGCAGCTTCAAACGATACCATAAGTGGTTGTAAACAATCCCAGCCGAGGAAGAGGGGTCTTATCTAGCGAAACGATTGGTTATTTTCATTAAAAAATACAATTTAAATAATTTTTAATCTCAAACGCTCATCTTGTCTTGCTCTGCCTGAACTCTGTGTATTCTGACTCAAGACAGTTAGGGTATGTTGAAAAACTCCAATCGTATTTTCTCACCAACTTCAAAAATCATTTCAAAATCATCCTACATCACTGCAGAAGTACCGATCCAGTCTTTGCAAAGTGAACAAGCAAAGCAGATCAAACAGCGATATAGGACGATTTTGATGTCGAGGGAGAACATGAGATGGAAGCTTTTCGACATACCCTAACTGACATGAACCAAAACAAAAACAGTCCAGGCAGAGTAAGACAAGACAAGCGTTTGGCATCAAAAAGTATATCAATTGTATTATTTTTATTTAAAAAAAACGATTGTTACGCTAGACGAGACCCTTCTTTCTCAGCTGGGATTGTTTACAACCGCATTTGAGATCGTTTGAAGCCGCATTTAAACTGCATTTTGGAAGTTCAAAATTAGGGCACCATAGAAGTCCACTATATGGAGAAAAATTCTGAAATGTTTTCCTCAAAAAACATGATTTCTTTACGACTGAAGAAAGAAAGACAGGAACTTCTTGGTTGACAAAGGGGTGAGTACATTATATGTGAATCTTTGTTTTGGAAGTGGACTTCTCCTTTAAAAAAATCCACATAATTTTATACATATTTTGGACTATGGGGGGCGCCATTATTTCAATGATGAAAAATGGTTGCACTCTGTGAGCTACTGGCGCTACCTCTTGCTATTTTTACTGCAACGCAATTTGGAATACGCAACTCAGAAAATAAAATACTAATACAATGCCACATTGTGTGGCTTTTGGCTGTATTTTACAGTCTTTACTTAGAAGCAACACACCAGATTTGGGAACAGAGCAAATTTGTGTTTGTGTGGTTCACCTGTTGCTCGTCCTGCACTATAGCAGCGTAGGCTAGTACACTGTGGAGCTCCTCAGCAGTGGGAGATTTCAGAAGGTCCTTCAGCAGAGAGAAAAGAGAGATCTGCACCGTCTGCCTCTCATCAGACAGAGGACTGCCATCCTTCTCCACACTGTGGATACAAAAAGAGTACTTACAAACATCTTTCATCCACATTACGTATTTAGTCTCAGATCTACCAGAAATCATAACAGTACTTTTTTAGTTCTGAACATACCTGTAGTGTGTCCGAATCGAGTCCAGGATGTATTGAACACCATACCTCTTGCGAGTCTTAAGCTTGCCTTCATTGATGACGGTGGTTAGGTACTGCACATGACCTACAAACCAACACAGATACAGACATACAGACAAAAGGGTTTAGAATGAATTAATCAGCTAAGAGAATCACAAAGACTAACACAGAAAAGAAAAAAATGATGAATAAAGACATTATATTTGTTTTCTTTGCACACAAAAAGTATTCTCGTAGCTTTATAACATTACGGTTGAACCACTGATGTCACATGGACTATTTTAACAATGTCCTTACTGCCTTTCTGGGTCTTGAACGTGGTAGTTACATTACTGTCTATTCAGGGTCAGAAAGCTCTCGGATTTCATCAAAAATATCTTCATTTGTGTTCTGATTTGAACAAAGGTCTTACAGGTTTGGAACAACATGAGGGTGACTAATGACAGAATTTTCTGAACTATCCCTTTAATGCAAATGAGTTGAATAACAAAAAAGTAACAGCTGCCATTGATAGAATAGATGCCACTGTGATGTGTTTTCGGTGATTACCTAGGCAGACTGCAAAGTGGCTGTGGCTCCAGATCCTGAAGTCAAAGAGCAGGTACTGGTACAGCTGTGATAGAAGGGCGTTGTTGCCCTCGTTGGACACCTGTTTGAGCAGGAACTGACAGGCCATCAGGACACTCATGTCCATCATACTGCTGGGAACCTGGAAGAGAAAAACAATGTGAGACAGGAGATTAAGTGTTTTGTATTTATTAAAGTATAAACATACATTAGGGCTGTCAAATCTATTAATCACATCAAAAATAAAAGTCTGTGTACAAAATATATGTATGCACTATGTATATTTATATGCATATATAAATACACACACATACATAAAATATAAATATGAATATACATATTAATATAAACTCTACACACACATATATTATGTAAACAAAAATGTCTATTTTTTTGCGATTAATTGTGATTGATCGACTTGACATCCCTTATATATGCACTTTTATTTATTTATTTATTTTTTTATGATTAATCACGATTAATCGACTTGACATCCCTAAATTTTCTGCCCAATTGCATTTTTTCAGTTAATAATTGGTTTAAATGCAGAAAAAAGATTACATGCATCTATGAAGGACCTCTCCCATGTATGGACCCACTTTAACTTTTCAAGAAAGATTAGTTATTTGTAATTTTTCTGTCATTCAAAGTGTCAAAATATCAGGTGGTACAACCGTCTGGCCATAGTTACCCTAAATTTATTCAGATTAATTTTCTGTATTATTTGGCATGATTTCCAAAGTGTTTTGTAATCCTGTATGAAATTACAAAGCATTTGTATTTATATTTCCATCATAATATAGAAACAAACTTTGTCTGATGATTTCCATTTTATGAAATATCATGTGGTGTGACCATCAAGAAACTACCATTTCAGGACTTTTATATTGAAATCCATATGAAGATAGGACTTTGCATCATACCAATTTGCTAATGACCCATGGAAGCAGGGTCAGGTTTGTAAATCTCTTTATATTTGGAAAAAAAAATAACCCTTTTAACGGCGGGTATGTAGTTACCACATTTGGATCATGTGGTATGACCTCAAAAAAAAAACAAAAAAAAAAACACAATGAATATTGGGCTGTTTTTACAAATATATATTTTTATTATAAATTATTCTGTGAGAAGTTATCTTGTTTTGTTTAGGTGCCCAATTCTGTGCTTGTAATTTTTGACTGAATTTAAAAATATCATGTGGTGCGACCAAATATCACGTGGTGCGACCACTGCAGAGTGTTTTCCATTATAGATATGTCCCAGCTTGGCAGTTTTTGTGCTCAATTGATGGTTTACATACATAACAAACTATATTTTAGTTTCATTTGGAATAGATTTTTATGCAATTTGTGTCATTTCAGAGGGCTTATATTTAATCTTTGTACAAAGAAAAAAAAAATGTCTGACAAACCATGGCACTTTTATGTCACATATCATGAGGTAAATTCAGCTTTATCATCACAGGAAAAAATAAACATTTTAAATATTTCAAAATAGAAAAAAAAAAAGTTACTTTAAACTGTAACAATACTTTCCAATATTACTGGTTTGCTGTAATTTTAACCAAATAAATGCAGCCTTGTTAAGCATCTTTTTTGAAAAATCTTACAGACCCCAAACTTTTGAACGACAGTGTGAATATTAATTAATATTCTTAAAAAAATGAATAAAAACTATTAATATAAATATATTTTAATTTAGTTAAATGTGATACTTGTCCTACATTAATGCATTTCATTGACAGCCCACATATTTATGCTTGAGGAAGTTATGTAACTATGAGCGTGTCTGTACTTATCAACTCTCAAACCCGAGAAACTCTCTTCAAAGCCTGTCAAGTCACAGTACATCAAAAGCAGTTCAGATATGACTTTTAATTTTGTGGAACAATAAAAGCCACTGCTGAGCCTAATGATCTTACAACAGATGAGAAATATATCAGCATCTGTTTCTATGAAATTCAGCTGCTGTAACAGACAACCATAGATAAAATTTTCACCTATCAACATCATATCAAATAATCTGCTTCATATCACACACATAGTATCTGATCTAATCACCAATGAAATGACTACTACGCAGCTCCCACAGATTTGAAACTTATATTGATTTCGTGTTAAATGTCACAAGATGCTGTTGTGATAAACGTGTGAACTCTTGATTTGAATGCATTTACGTCAGATACTCAAATCTCCCTTATTCATTTCTTTAAAGATTCCTGGCACCAGATAAAACCATAAAGCATGAGAAACTGTGGTTGTGTGTGTATTGTGCAATATCATTGGATTGTTAACACAAGTGTTTCCTAACAGGATGCTACGCCTTGAAGTCACATACACCAATATGTCCTGTTAGACGTCCAGACGCCCTCTCTATTCACCCGTGTGCGTGTGTGCGTACCTTGCCGAGCATGGCTCCGATGATGGGCGGCCCGTGGCACTGAAGCAGACTCTCCTGATTGGCCGGATGGTTGCGCAGCATGTTCTTAATCATCAGCAAAAACGCTGCTACACTGTTTTTCTCTAAACGGCCCTCTAACACACACACACAAAGCAGCAATCAGTTTCACATTAGCAAATTGTAACATTGACAAATAGCTGCAACGGCATTACATGGGAAATCAACAGCCAAAGGTAATATAAAGTTTAAAACTGCAAAATGCAAAAAAACACTGGCCTGCAGCCTCTCACACAGGCATATACAAACACATGTAGAATCACTCAAAAACAACTTTATGAATCACTGCCTCACAGCAAAAATCAGCATGCTCAGAAAATATCAATGGTGACTCATACGGCAATTACAGTAAAATTTACATCATCGATGTGCAAAGCAGCTCTAAAAAGCCACATAACAAGCTGTCAATGTTTCATGAGACTGCAGACTGTTTGAACTCTTTTCGACTGAAGAAAGAAAGACATGAACATGGATCTGTCGCTAACAATGTGTCACAGCTCCGACAGACTACTGACCAGATGACTTTCCCAGTGGTAGCAACATGCCGGCAGGGCCCCTGGAGGACGTGAGCTCTGGCCCGAGAAGATCTGAAGTCTCCTGGCCTACAGTCTCGCCCTGATCCTGTAAACACACCTGCTCCAGCAAGGGCAGAAGAGCTCCCATCCCACCTACTGAGCTCAGCACATCCTACACACAGGATGAAATAATAAAACATAATTAGCAGTTACTGCTCCTTTAGGGATGTATGAGATTATGAGTTTTGTTCAGAAGTATGTGTTGAATACACACATTTCTCAACATTGGCAAACACAAAAGGCTGTACTAATATCAGAACTAGATGAGTCACACTGATCTTAAAAGATAATGAAGCTCAGTGACGAATACGCACCTTAACATCCCAGTTTACCACTCTGTGACCAGTCAGCCTGCCATCGTACAGATGGTTGGGGGACAAATCCAAACAGATCTGGTTCTTAAAGGCCTAGAATGTGGATATTTAAAGTTTAAATTTGTTTAAAACTAAATTTGTTTGGACATACAGTTGAGGTCAAAAGTTTACATACACCTTGCAGAATCTGCAAAATGTTCATTATTTTACCAAAATAAGAGGTATCACACAAAACATGCTCTTTTTTATTTAGTACTGACCTGAATATATTTCACATAAAAGACATTTACATATAGTCCACAAGAGAAAATAATAGTTGAATTTATAAAAATGATCCTGTTCAAAAGTTTACATACACTTGATTCTTAATACTGTGTTTTACCTGAATGATCCACAGCTGTGTTTTTTTGTTTAGTGATAGTTATTCAAGAGTCCCTTGTTTGTCCTGAACAGTTAAACTGCCCAAATCCTTCAGGATCCACAGGTTTTTCAGCATTTTT
The DNA here is from genome assembly GCA_036247105.1 of Cirrhinus mrigala. NCBI lineage: Eukaryota > Metazoa > Chordata > Actinopteri > Cypriniformes > Cyprinidae > Cirrhinus > Cirrhinus mrigala. The sequence continues at coordinate 27,511,601 of CM070022.1, forward strand.
ATGTGTGTTTCAACCCTTTCCAACAGTGACTGTATGGTTTTGACATCCATCTTTTCACACTGAGGACAACTGAGGGATTCATATGCAACTATTACAGAAGGTTCAAACTCTCACTGATGCTCCAGAAGGAAAAATTATGCATTAAGAGCTGGGGGTGAAAACTTTTGAACAGAATGAAGATGTTTACACTTTTCTTATTTTGCCTAAATATCTTTTTTTTTCATTCAGTACTGCCATTCAGAAGCTACAGAAGATACTTACATGTTCCCCAGATGACAAAATTAGTTAAAGTTACCCTGATCTTCAAATTCAAAAAGTATTCACCCCCTGGCTCGCACATGCGTTGTGTTTACTTCTAAAGCATCAGTGAGCGTTTGAACCTTCTGTAATAGTTTTAGTGTGAAAAGATGGATCTCAAAATCTTACAGTCATCATTGGAAAGGCTTAAAATACACAAAAAGAAAGAATACACGAAAGAATATGTGGGACCTGAAGGATTTTTCTGAAGAACAGCAGCAGTTTGATTTTTCAGGACAAACAAGGGACTCATTAACAACTATCACTAGACACAAAAAAAAACACAGCTGTGGATCATTCAGGTAACAACACAGTATTAAGAATCAAGTGTATGTAAACTTTCGAATGGGGGCATTTTTATAAATTCAACTATTATTTGCTCTTGTGGACTATATGTAAACATCTTCTATGTGAAACATCTAACATGCATTTTGTATGATCCCTCCAATTTTGGTAGATTCTTGCAGATTCTGCAAGGTGTACAGTATGTAAACTTTTGATCTCAACTGTATTTATTCCATATTTATTTTGACTTCTTTTGAATATACTACATTTATTTCATATTACTATCATATGTAATCAGAAATGTACAGAACAGTTAGTCAGATGAACATCTGGATGAATCTCTGAGCAGATAATTACCTGTGGTGTATAGTATAACACTAGTTTACTGTTGACTTCTGAAGGTTCACCATCAGCTTTGAATAGAGAAACATTATTGGGACCTGCAAACCAAAATGAGAAACAGGCATTCTTTAACATGCATTTCTTTGTGGATGGAAATGTAAATTTCTGCATTATGAATGCAGTGGATGTTTCATTTATACCTGCAGTGAACAAAGCTCGTGCCTGAGCAGGCTGCAGAGCTTCATGGCAGATGAACACCGTGGCTAAAAGGCCACCCAGAGATGAAGGAGAGCCCCACGCAGTGTCCTGTAGCCCTGCCGGGATGGTGTGAACTGGATTTTCCCGACTCAAACCCGGCCGTCCCCCTGCGGCTGCCGCAAAGGATGCAGGGAAGGACTGGGAACGTGCAAGGGTGGGTGGCCCAGCATGAGCCGCAAATGCCATCTCGGAGGGTGAGTGGGACGGGTTGGGCAGGGTCGGAGAGGTAGTCATGGTGGTAGTGGTCCGGTGACCAGCTGATCCAATGCAGCAGGAAGTGAAAGGCTGAAATGTTGATAGTCAAACAGACCAATGAAACAAAACAAGTACATAATAAATCGAACTCCAGCAGACAATAATATTTACTCACCTCATTCAGAGAAGGAAAGCGCAGGGGTGCTGTTTTACACTGCACTCCATCTACATAAACAGTGACAACGTTCTGTCCAAAGGGCCGACGGCCAGGAACGTGAACAATAGCAACTGAGTGCTAGAGAGAAAAAAAGAAGGGTAAAACTAAGACTTTGGATACAGAAATAAAAAATTATAATGATATCATCAGTGTTGGGGGTAATGCATTACAAGTATGTAGTCAGATTACTTTTTTCTAATAACTTTCACTTTTGATGCGAAAGTGATTTTACAGTCGCCAAAAATATAACTTTTAACATATAAGCAAGCCCAGGCCAGTAATGCAAAAGTAAAATAATGCATTACTTTCCATAAAATGTAACTAAGTAGCGCAGTTAGTTGCTTTTTTATGAAGTAACGCAATATTGTAACGCATTACTTTTAGAAGTAACTTTATCCAACACCGGATATCATAAAGTAAGCTCCTTTTGTTGAAATTCTGCAGTAAAACAAAAACACATGTGATGCTTCTATTAAAAAGGTGACAGACTTTTTGTAAACTGAAAGGAACTTTTTTTTCAACCACTGCCACTTTTAGCAATATTCTAATATTTATTTTCATACAAGTGTTGCTCTCTGTTCCTTAAACAGTCTAAGTAATGTGTGTGAGTTGTCTGTAAGTTTACTAACCCAGGCGCAATCATTGAATGGGTGTTCTGGTAGGGAAACGGCCATGTATTCCTTTTTAGTACATACTGCCACCACCAAAACTTCTTCTGTGGTGAAAAACGCTTCAAAGCCAGTTCCGCTTGCTGTGAAGAAACTACACACAGGACACAATACAGCTTTTAAAGATATGAATACGCATAAAACAAGCACTTTCACCAGTACAACATGCTGTCAATATTGTTACTTCTAGTTCTAGAATAAGTGTACTAGACTCATGCCAGAATACATGTAATAGTATTCTGTAATAAGTAGGCTTGGGCAATATATCATTTAAAATTATTAACCACTTATTCAGTATGATTTTGTTCATAATATAAAATTAAACAACAATTGTAGGGACCAGTGCAGAAAATGTGCATGGAATCGCAGAATCCAGTCGAAAAAATGGAACTGACCGTATAATGAGGAATGTCACAGAATTTACCAAATTTGGGATGAATAAAACAAAAATAATATTTTAATATTTAAAAAAAAAATTATTTGTATATTTAAATACAAATCCTGTATGCGGTTTTGTTTATCGCACACATACTGAATCTTGCATGATGCTCGCTGTCTTGTCTGCCTCTGCCTCCTCAATATATGAGGACATGAACACATGAATATAATTGCTTGAACTGCTCTGAGAGTCACTTCATGAACATTTTACTGTTTCTTGTGAGAAAATCTATCATCAAATCATATCCAAACAGAAACCTAAAGGTCTTCATAGCAACCTGTCAAAATAAAAGTTCGGTTTAACTTGAAGAAACTGTGACAGAAATATATTACTTAATGTAATGACACTACTACTACTACCAATAAACATTTTTAAGGAATATTTACCAGAATTTATTTACCAGAAAAATGTAAATACACAACTCAGTATGTCTGAAAAAAATAAATAATAAATAAACTTTATATATATATATATATATATATAGATATATATATATATATATATATATATATATATATATAAATTAGAGATGCTTTTGATTACTAAAGCGTAAAGAAACCATTAAAATGGAATCCAGAAAATGAATAGAAAACACAAAATTTGGTAAAAATAAAACTGTTAAATTAATTTTTAAATGTAAAATGTAATAAGCTGCTGTTAAATTGTGCACGTTTCAATTAATTAGACATGCTTTTGATTAACATTTTTAATTTAATCATTAAAACAGAGCCTAGAAAAATTAAAACAAATGGAAAAAATGGAAAAAATGGAGTTTGGAAAAAAAAAAAAATAATAATAAAATGGATTTCATAGGGCCCTACGATGCTAAATATCACTATGATTTTTATCAGAGTTTTGCAACTGTTCTACGTTTAACTGCAGTCATGAGTGCTAAGATATATATTTTAATGTCATCTTTGAATCAGACATCAGTAGTAAAATTGTTGTCAGTGTTAAGTTTGTAAGTTGCAATTACTGATTACACTGATGCCTAATATTACCTATAGATTTAAAACAATTGATTTCAAAAACAATTGATTTTAATGTATTTTAAAAGAACATCTACTCACCAAGCCTGCATTTATTTGATACAAAGTACAGCAAAAACAGTGCAATTTTGAAATATTTTTCTATTTAAAATAACTGTTTCCTATTTGAATATATTTTAAAATGTAATTTATTCCTGTGATTTCAAAGCTGATTTTTTAGCATCATTACTCCAGTCACATGATCCTTCAGAAATCATTCTAATATTCTGATTTGCTGCTGAAAAAAAAACCCATTATTATTGTTGAAAACAGCTAAGTAGAATTTTTTCAGGTTTCTTAATGAATATAAAGTTCAGAAGAACAGCATCTGAAATAGAAATCTTTTTTTAACATTATAAATGTCTTCATCATTCACTTCATCACTTTTGAACAATTTAAAGCATCCTTGCTAAATATTAATTTTTATCATTTCTTTCCAAAAATAAAAAATGAATTAAATAAATATATATATATATATATATATATATATATATATATATATATATATATATATATATATATATATATATATATATATATTGACTCCAAGCTTTTGAATGGTATAGTGTATAATGTTACAAAAGCTTTTTATTTCAGACAAATGTTGATCTTTGGATCTTTCTATTCTATTCTATTCTATTCTATTCTATTCAAATATTGATAATAATAAAAATGTTTCTTGAACAGCAAATCAGCATATTAGAATAATTTCTGTAGGATCATGTGACACTGAAGATTGGAGTAATGATGCTGAAAATTTAGCTTTGATCACAGATCACATTCTAAAATATATTCAAATAGAAAGCATTTATCTTAAATAGTAAAATATTTCACAATATTACTGTATTTTGGATCAAATAAATGCAGGCTTGGTGAGCAGAAGAGACTTTAATGTTTAAAAAACATTAATAATCTTACTGTTCAAAAACTTATGGCAGTGTAGTTCAATAATGATCAGCTCATCTGCATTAACACAACCATTTACAACTATGACAGTAAAAAAAAAATGTTTCCTACACACCAAACAGTCTTTATATATAAAGACTAAAACAATTACATGAAACACGCATCTATCGTAAGTATTCTTGAACAAACCTGTAAAGCTGTTTCCTGCGTGGTCCCTTAGCCATCCGAACCATATTATCCAGGTTTGTCAGATGGGATTCTGAGTAGTGGTGCTGGGGTGGAGGAAAGTCCGTGTTGAGGCACAGCCAGGCGTGGAAAGCGAACGCGCTTCCTATCCAGCGTTGTATAGCTGGCACCATAATACCCGCCATAGGGGGCGTAAGGTCAAAATACTGCAAGGCGCTGCACCCACCCTCTCCACGAGCGGCCATGGCAGAAAGCACCCTTACCACGCGCCCGCAGTACGGGTGAGGAGGTGCACCGGGCTCAGTCCGCAAGAGCTTCAGTAGACTTTTCAGTTCACAGGGCCGTAGAGAAAGAGATCCCAAGTCTTGAAGCAAACCCAAGAGGGCGTCCGCGCACTGCCGGTCGAGCCGCTCTGGGGATTCGGACAACACCTCCAGCAGAGAGCCTACTAAGCCCGCCTCGACGGCTACGGTGCGACAGGACAGGGTTCCTCGACACACGGCCGCCAGCCACTGGGACACCAGCAGCTGCAGAGAGCGAGAGCCCAGATCTGGCAACCACTGCAGCAGGAGGAGCAAAGGCTGTTCGTTACTGATGCCCAACTGCATGGCCTGGGAATGCTCTCCTTCAACAGCCTGAGAGGAACAACATGGAGAAAGGGATTCTGTGAGGATACAACTTTTTTTGAGCATAGTGATTCTCAGTCATGATCCTGAAATAATCCATTGTTACAAAATTTAACACACTGGATGAAGAATTTAACTTTTGGCCATTACCAAGTATGTTTTATGAGTATGCATTTGTGTAGCATGAAATTCAGTGATATTTTAGTATCTTGGTGCCACTAATATAATATTTTTTGCTGACTAACAAATTTTTTTTTGGTATTTCATATTATTTCATAATATTTTAAATAATTTGTATATTTCACATTTTCTTTAGTTTAAGAAATTTGATTGTGTTTTTATTTATTTATTTATTTATTATCATTTTTAAATGTCTACATAGTATTTCCTTTTTATTTCAGTTTTATTTTAGTTATTTTCAGTTGTAGAAACTTAGAAATATTGGCCCGGCTACCAACTGATTTTTTTTTTTTTTTTTTAATAAATATACATTTAACATTTTATTTTATTTCAGTCAACATTTATTTAAATTAACAAATGTTTTGTAATAGTTTGAGTTTTAGTTAATAATAATTATGGTATTTTATTTTAGTACCATTAACTATTAGTATCAACATAGTATTAGAGTATTTATTCATTTTTTGAATTTGTTTTTATTTTTATATATTTTACATTTTCATTTTAATCTTGTTTTATGTTATTTGGTCTTATTTTAATCATTTTGTTGTGTATTTTTCTCAGTTTTATTAGCTCTGTTTTATGTTTACTTATATTTACTTTTTTTTTTTTTTTTTTTTTTTTTAATTTATTTCAGTTTTAAGTTATTTTCAGATTTAGTATATCAACTTACATTGGTTTGGCAACTAACTAACTGAATTTTATATTTTATATTATTTCATAATATTTTAAATGTGTTTTTATTTTTATATGCTTCATTTTGTTTAGTTTAAAGAGTAAGAAATTGTGTGTCTTTGTCCATTTTATGTATATATTTTATTTATTTATTTATTTAGTATTATTACTAAATATTACATATTATTAACTTTTTTTATTTCAGTTTTATTTGAGTTTTAGTAACTTTGGTATTTTAAATTTAATTTAGAAATACTGGCTTGGCTACCAATTTTTTATTTATTTTTTATTTTAGTTAACATTTATTTAAATTAATATAAATGTTTTGTAATAGTTTGAGTTTTAGTGCCATTAATATAGCACTACAGTATTTATTAATATCTTGAATTAGTTTTTATTTTTATATTTTACATGTTAATTTTAACATGTCTTATTTAGTAATTTTGTTGTGTATTTTTCTCAGTTTTATTAGTTCTTTTTTATGTCTGCTTAGTTTTTATTATTTTTATTATTATTATTATTTATTTATTTTTTTTCAGTGTTAAGTTATTTTAGTTCTACATTTAGTCATTTCAGCATATCAGCTTAAATAGATTAAAATGCTGGCTTAGCAAATAACTAACTGATTTTTCTTTTATATTTTATATTATTTCATAATATTTTAAATTATTATATTATTATTTTAAATTTATTTTTAGTTTTACTAGCATTTCAACTTTAATTTAGAAATGCTGGCTTGGCTACCGAGTTTTTTTTTTTTTTTTACATAGTATTTTATTTCAGTTAACATTTAAAATAAATGTTTTGTAATAGTTTGAATTTTAGTTAACAAAAATTATGATTGGTATTTTATTTTTAGTAAAATTAATATAGTATTATAGTATTCATTAATATTTTGAATTAGTTTTTAATTTGTATATTTTTTATTAATTCTTTTTTATGTCTGCTTAGTTTTTAATATTTTTCTTATTTTTATTTCAGTTTTAAGTTATTTTCAGTTTTACATTTAGTCATTTTTGAATATCAACTTAAATTAATTAGATTAAAATGTTGCCTTGACAACTAACTAGCTGAATTTCCTTTTATATTTTTATATCATTTCACAAAATTTTGTAAATTAGTTCTTTTAAGTTTAAGAAATTTTGTTGTGTGTTTTTGTCAGTTTTATTTATTTATTTATGTATGCATTGATTTTTTATTATCATTATCATTTTAAAAATCTACATAGTATTTACTTTTTTATTTCAGACTGTTTGCCTACTGTTCTTTCTTTTTTTTTTTTTCTTTTTTTTTTTGAATACTGTGTATTTATCATTCTACTCATCTGACAACTGTTTTTCGCTTACTTTACAGGTAAAATGACAAGAAGCCTAAATACTAATACACATCATACATTCTAATAATTTTTACAGAAAATCTTACTCTCTGTTCCTCACACAATTACTATTGTATGGTTTAAGAGGCTTGAAATATACAAGTGTTATTGATTAAAGGTATGTTAGAGTATTCAAATTGTTTTTTTGCAAATACTATGAAATTCCACTGGTCATGTGACCTCATCATGGCTGCCCCCATGAAGCGACCCTCTTCATTAAAAATTAACCCACTTTTAATAGGCCACTAAAATGACACTCATGTGAAAGTATGTCATTTTAATATGGTTATAAAGCACATATTACTTTAGGTGTAAAAATTCCTGAGCACACATTCCATCTAAATGCCAAAAAAGGAAGGAAATGTAGGTCACACCATCTGTGATAGTAGTTACATTTACAGTTTCTTCTCACTCACCATGTTCATCAGCTCCTGCAGGAGTCTTTTGGTGGGTTGTCCTTGACTTTTCAACACATCAAACAACTGCGAGTAGCCAATCCGCTCCTTGAAGACCTCCTGGGAAGACAAACCACACAAAGTTACATTACAAATGAACAACTACACAATACAATGAGTGGTTTTACCACCCTGTTCCCCAAAATAAACCAAAACACAAAAGGTATTATATAAGCAGAAATGTTTTCACATGAAATCAGGATATTAAAGGGGAATATCACGAAAAAACAGGATTTTACTTCAAATTTAATTTAAATTAGAAAGTCTATGATGTGAACGGCTTTCACAATGCAAGGCCACCCAGATTATTTATTGAAACTACCAAGCAACAAAAAAGAAAACATAGCCATAAATCTTCAAAGTTGTGCCACAGTATAATGTTTGCTTTGCAAAGAGGGTGTTATTGTAGAACAGGGCGGCACAAACTATATAAAGAGATTAGCCAATAAAAACAAAGGCATTTACATAAAGAAGCAGCAGTAAAAACAATCTTTCATTCTGATGAGGAGAAAAACTCAATGTCATGTCAAATCTACATCATGACTTTGTATTTTGGTATAAGAAAGTGAAACCTTAATACACTAATGATAAACAAAAAACAGGATATGGAATTGACACATTAGGGCCTGACAAATAACTGTTAGCAAGTGTCATAAAATAAAGGAGGAAACGCGTGTTGTGATGTCATCTTGGGTGACCTGTTTCTCGCAGAACCACATCAAATGTGCTGATAAGATTAACCACACACGCATAAGGGGCACAGTTATCATACACATGCACTTTGACTTATCAAGCTGATAAGACAAGAGACGTCTGTAAGCTGACTTTTCAGAGACTTTAGAAAAACAAACATAAGGAACGAGAGGAGAGGAGGTGTAACAAATGAGTCAATGGCATGTCATACCTTGGCAGAGGGCGAGTTGCTCATAATGGCGGTGAGAACTCGAATGGCGTGAACGGTGATGCAGTCAGAGCCCTTTTCCCAGACCTACACACATATGTAACATACACATCATTTAGTTCATATTCACATACTTAAGTATCAAATGATTAGCTCACCCAAGAGTAAGTATTCTGTCATGTATTTCCAAACCCATAGCAGAATTTATGAAGAACCAGTGACATTTGGTTTGGGGTTAGTTCACCCGAAAATGAAAATTCTGTCATTAATTACTCGCCCTCATGTCGTTCCTAACCTGTAAGACCTTTGTTTGATTTAGGAACACAACCGACAACTGACACGTTCAAGGCCTAGAAAGGTAGTAAGGACATCGTTGAAATAGTCCATGTGACATCAGTTGTTCAACCGTAATGTTATGAAGCAACGAGAATACTTTTTGTGCGCAAAGAAAACAAAAATAATGACTTTACACAACAATTCCTTCTCGTTAATGTCTTTAAAGGAACACTCCACTTTTTTTGAAAATAGGCTCATTGCCCAACTCCCCTAGAGTTAAACAGTTTAGTTTTACCGTTTTCGAATCCATTTAGCCGATCTCCGGGTCTGGCGGTAGCACTTTTAGCATAGCTTAGCATAGATCATTGAATCTGATTAGACCGATAGCATCTCGCTCAAAAATGGCCATATATATAATGACAATATTTTTCCTGTTTAAAACTTGACTCTTCTGTAGTTACATTGTGTACTAAGACTAGCGGAAAATGAAAAGTTGTGATTTTCTAGGTCGATATGGCTAGGAACTATACTTTCATTTCAGCGTAATAATCAAGGAACTTTGCTGCCGTACCATGATGCAATGATATTACGCAATGCCTGAAAGTGACCGGCACTAAGTTTGTGTAGATGCAGAGTTGCAGCCGGCACTCATGGTACGGCAGCAAAGTTCCTTGATTATTACGCCGAAATGAGAGTTCCTAGCCATATCGACCTAGAAAATTGCAACTTTTAATTTTTCGTCCGTCTTTGTACATGATGTAACTACAGAAGAGTCAAGTTTTAAATAGGAAAAATATTGAAACTCTTTGGTCATTTTTGAGCGAGATGCTATCGGTCTAATCGGACTCAATGATCTATGCTAAGCTATGCTAAAAGTGCTACCACCAGACCCGGAGATCGGCTGAATGGATTTGAAAATGTTAAAACTCAACTGTTTAACTTTAGGAAAATGAGCCTATTTCCAAAAAAAGTGGAGTGTTCCTTTAACAGTCTGGGGATTGAATGTGTCAGTTGCATTGCTGTCTATGCAGGGTCAGAAAGCTCTTGGATTTCATCAAAAATATCTTAATTTGTGTTCCGAAGATAAACGGGTCATACAGGTTTTGAACGACACAAGGATGAGTAATTATTTACAGAATTTTCATTTTTGGGTGAACTATCCCTTTAACATGGATGTGAATTAGATTTCAAAGCTTCAGTGAATTTTCGATGAACAATGCTAAATGTTTTGGTCTGTTCAAGACCAAAGAGTATAAGGCATACAGACTACTTTCATACTGCATTATTGGTGCTTTAAGCCCATTTCAGACCTTGACGGACATGGTCACTATAAATATTGTTGTATGAGCTGAACATAAAACTCTTCAGAATTTCTCCTTTTGTTTTCCACAGAAAGTAACAGAAAAACATGGGTTTGGAATGACATTAAGGTAAGTAAATAATGATATACGCTGCCATTCAAAAGTTTGGTGTCAGTAAGATTTTAGATTTTTATGAAATTAATACTTTTATTCAGCAGGGATGCATTTAATTGATTAAAAGATTGACTTATTATATATAGTATAAGTGATCGACATATATACACTGCCATTCAAAATTTAAGGTTAAGTAAGATTTTTAATGTTTTTTTTTTTTTTAAGCCTTTTCTGCTCATCAAGGCTGTATTTATTTGATTAAAAATACAGAAAAAACTGTATTATTGTGAAAAATTATTGCAATTTAAAATAGTGGTTTTGTATTTTAATATAATTTAAAATAGAATTTATTCTTGTGATGCAAAGCATCATTACTCCAGTCTTCAGTGTCACATGATCCTTTAGAAATCATTCTAATGTGCTGTTTGTTTGTTTTTATGTTGGAAACAGTTGTGCTGCTTAATATTTTTTTGGAACCTGTGATATTTTCTCAGGATTCTTTGACGAATAAAAAGAAGAGCATTTATTCAAAATAGAAATATTTTCTAACAATATAAGTTTTTACTATCACTTTTTATCAATGAATACATCCTTGCTGAATAAAAGTATTAATATCTTTCAAACAAAGAAAGAAAAAAATTACTGACCCCAAACTTTGAACCATAGTGTATATTGTTACAAAATATTCCATTTTAAATAAATACTGTTCTTTTTTTAACGTTTTATTGATCAAAGAATCCTGAAAAAAAGTATCAAAGGTTCGAAAAATAAATAAATAAATTAATTAATTATGCAGCTCAACTGTTTCCAACAATGATAATAAATCAGCATATTAGAATGATTTATGAAGAATCATGTGACAATGAAGACTGAAAATTTAGCTTTGCATCACAGGAATAAATTACATTTTAAAGTACATTAAACTAGAAAACCACTATTTTAAAGTGCAATAATATTTCACAATAATACAGTTTTTTTCTGTATTTGCAATCAAATAAACAGCCTTCATTAGCAGGAAAGACACTAATTTTCTGACGGCAATTTATATATTTATATTGTTTCTAGAGCACCAAATCAGCATACCAGAATGACATTTTAGGTTGTAGTAATGGCTGCTGAAAATTCAGCACTGCCAACAAAGGAAATAAACAACACTTTAATATATAAGATTTATTTTAAATTATGAAATATTTCATAATATTGTTTTTACTGTATTTTTGATCAAATAAATGCAGCCTTGGTGAGCATAAGTGACTTCTTACAAAAATGTTTTTAAAAACATCTTACCGACCTCAAACATTTGATCAGCAGTGTAAACATTTATGTGAAATATTCCTTTCAATTGAACAGTTTCAGAGAGATGCATGCAAAGATGAGATATTCATGAATCCTGAACATTCTTCCTTGAAGTGCAAGATTCTGTTTAAAACAAACTGAATACAAATTAATGTTCATGTTAAATGAAAGAGATTAAAACATGCAACAGTAAAGCCGATTTCTAAATTTTTAACCTCAAAATATTAACCACCACTCCACCACAAATATCCCACCAAAGACCACCAAATGAAACATACACCAAATGTTACACCCACAGCACCACAGCTACACTAGACATGCTAAAAATCTAGAAACACTCTGCAAGCTGCAAGACAACATGCAAGCTGACACGGCCTTGCAAGTACATCCACACTCACACATACTCATATATATACACACACACACAGACACACACACAGTAAACCACCACAAGCAGGATCCTCACCCTCCAACTCCAACTGACACTGCACTAACCTTTAAAAATGTACCGATATGGTACCATGTTATCAAATGCTAATTTTATACTACGTGATCTCCATATTTATATACAACAGTGCTATAATTAACTAAATACATTTGTTAATTGAAATAAAGCTGAGGCACACTTAAACTATCGAAAATTAGAAATGCTGCCTTGGTGACTAACTGAACACAGTTTATGAGAAGTAATAAAATTGACTGAAATAAAACAAACTAAATCTGAAATACAACTAAATTAAAACTATAATTAAGTTGTAGTTGGACTACCAGTCAAAAGTTTTTGAACAGTAAGATTTCTAATGTTTTTTAAAGAAGTCTCTTTTGCTCACTAAGCCTGAATTTATTTGATCCAAAGTACAGCAAAGTACAGTCAAATTTTGAAATATTTTTACTATTTAAAATAACTGTTTTCTATTTAAATATATTTTAAAATGTAATTTATTTCTGTGATTTCAAAGCTGAATTTTTAGCATCATTATTCCAGTCACATGATCCTTCAGAAATCATTCTAATATTCAGATTTGCTGCTCAAAAAACATTTATTATTATTATGGTGAAAACAGCTGAGTAGAATTTTTTTCCAGGTTTCTTTAATGAATAGAAAGTTCAGAAGAACAGCGTTTATCTGAAGTAAAAATCCTTTGTAACATTATAAATGTCTTTATCATCACTTTTGGTCAATTTATTGCACACTTGCTAAATAAAAGTATTAATTTATATTTCTTTCCCAAAAAAATAAAAAAAATAAAAAAAACAGACTCCAAGCTTTTGAACGGTATAGTGTACAATGTTTCAAAAGCATTTCATTACAGATAAATGCTGATCTTTATATCTTTCCATTCATCAAAGAATCCTCAACTCTACCGAACTGTTTTAAATATTGATAATAATAATTATAATAAAATGTTTCTTGAACAGCCAATCAGCATATTAGATTGATTTCTGAAGGATCATGTGACACTGAAGACTGGAGTAATGAAGCTGAAAATTTTGCTTTGATCACAGGAATAAAATCACATTTAAAAAAAAAAAAACTTTTTTGAAGTAGAAAACTGTTATTTTAAATAGTAAAATATTTCACAATATTAATGCTTTTTCTGGATCAAATAAATGCAGGCTTGGTGAGCAGAAGAGACTTCTTTAAAAACGTTAAAAATCTTACTGTTCAAAAACTTTTGACTGGTAATTTATAAATAGTTAAAAATAAAAAAAGTACTCAAAAAAAGCACACAAATTTAATCTAGATCATTTTGCATGACATTATATCCAGCCTGACGACACTTTCTCCCTAAAATATTGATGCTATCTCTCAACTAACATGCAGATGTTTTGCTACTGTATATTCACCTAGACAACACTGAACGCTGTTTATGCAGAATCTAATGTTGCTCAGTCAGCAGTTATCTGTCTGTGTATTCGTCTGTGTGCCTGTGTTTGTCAGTCAAGTGAAGGGTGGGTTTCCTGCTGACGAACGCCACACTGATCAGCGGTGAAGGGAAAGTACCTGCTCCACTTCAGCCTCTGTGAGCAAACGTGTAGTGAGGTCACATTGGCCCTCACTCTCCACCTTAAACCTGTTACTCTGATATAGCTGCAGGACAGACACACAGTCATACACACAGCGTCACAAACAAACATGAACACAAGTGAGTCAGAGATAAAATAAGCAAGCAGAAACTGAACTTACTAACAGATAAGGCAAAAAAAAAGTAATGAAAAAGACGAGAAAGAGAAGCTCTACGAAATCCTCATTACTCAACATAACATCTAGTTACAACACACTTACAAACCACCTAGCTTACCAAAACCGACTGTCATCACATACAGACATATGACACAGAACCTATATTTCATCATAGGCTGGGAACAGAGGCTGTGCTACAAATAATTACTGCTCGTCATTTTAATGCACTTAGTTGTAAATTGTCTATTGGTCTATTTTTATCTGTTAGTAAAATATTGAGTCAGTAATATATTGGCTTTATGGATTAATGACAAATAAGTGTTATAAAAATCTAGTTTCAAAGTTCTTAGAATTGCAACATTTGTATTTGTGTTGGTTTAATGTGGTTTTGAAACATTTTTATATCATCTTCATAGAAAGTTTTAATTTAAGTAGTTAAGTAGTAACATGTTTTCCATGAATTCATGTGTGCACACATCTTAAACATTAATACAAAAAAGTAGTTTATTTATTTATTTTTTGCAAATGAAGTATTAATTAAATATCATTACTTCTACTACAATTTTAATTCAATAAATAAATAAATATCATTACATTTTAGTGAGCTGCACAACAACATGACTTTTAATACCTGAAATTAACAAATCTTGGGCCAAACTATCGAAATTTCTGTCTGCAGGGATCCTCGCTATGATTTCATTTCCTGTTTTCTTCTGCAAGTTCGTTGTACCAACTGACTTTGGTTTGGCAGAGAAATGTTTTTTTTTTTTTTCCCCTCCCCAAATAATTATGTCAAATTACTTTAAAAAGAAACTTACTTAGGCTTGTATGACTTTAAAAATTACTTTTATTTATTTTTTTTTATTTGTTTTTTTTTTAAGCATTTTCATTTTATTGAGGCTTTTCATATTAGGAGAGTTGTATGGGTTTTCAAGTATTTTATTTTGATTCTGTTGCCATGTAAAAGAACTGCTTCGCACGCTGACTGAAATAAATCTGAAATAAAATATAAATATTAGTTAAATAATTAAATGCAAATATGAAGTAGTAAAATGAATGACTGAAATAAACATAAATTTATATATATTTAAAAAAAAAATAAAGAAAAAAATAAAACTGTTAAAAGGCACATAAAAATAACAAAAAAATGTACTGAAATTAAAATATGCATATGAAAACTAATTAAAAACATCAATAAAATATCACTGGTATTTTTGGGAAAGTTGGCCTGCCCTGTGGTGTTTTTGTTGTTGTTGTTGTTGGTGGCACCACCTGACATTGATTTGGCACACCGATGTTTTTGTTAAAGAGAACTTCAAAGAGAAACTTACTGAGGCTTTTGATATTTGAAGAGTTGTATGCCTTTTTTTTTTTTTTTTTAAGCATTTTCTTTTGATTCTGTTCACAAAATATACGTGAAAGAACTGCTCTGCATGCTAATTGAAATAAAATATAAATATTAGTAAAATAATTAAATGCAAATTAGAAATTTTGCCCTGGTAGCTGAAATATGTTTAGGTGAAGTACTAAAATTAATGACTGAAATAAAAATAAATTTAGATATATTAAAAAAAAAAAAAAATCATTAAATATTACAAATGTTGAAAGCACATAAAAATGATGAAAAATTCAATTAAAATTAAAATATGCATATGAAAACTAATTTAAAACATCAATAAAATAGTATTTCAGTAATACTAAAAAAACACTGGTATTTTTGGGAAAGTTGGCCTGCCCTGTGGTGTTTTTTGGCTGGTGGCACCACCTGACATTGATTTGGCAGACAAATGTTTCCAAATATTCATGGAACTTATTGAGGCTTTTGAATGTTAACTGAAATAAATCTAAAATAAAATAAAAAATATTAGCAAAATAATTACATGAAAATGAGAAATTTTGCCTTGGCAACTGAAATTATGTTAGGTGAAGTACTAAAATTACTGAATGAAATAAAAATACATTTAGATATATTTAAAAATATATAAAATAAAATAAAATAAAATAAAATAAAAAAAAGAGTTGAAAACTGCCCTGTGGTGTTTTTTGGTTGGTGGCACCACCTGACATTGATTTGGCAGACAAATGTTTTTCAAATATTTATGAAAATTACTTATTAAAATGATAAAAAATGATGAAACTTATTGAGGCTTTTGATATTATGACAGTTGTACTATCTCTACAGTTTTTACTTTTTAATTTTTTTCTTATTTTTATCAGCTGCTGAAATGTACTTAAAGGAAATGCTTCAAATCCCTACTGACATCCTTCAGTGGGAATGTTTCCCAAGAATCAAATATCTTGTGTAAAAATGATTTTAATCACTTTTAACTTGATAAATGACAAAACAAAACAAAAAAATAATAATCATTTAAAGCAACCTCCAGATTGAACCATTGTGAATCTGTGGTTCAGATTAGTCAACCTGCGTTCAGTAGTCTGCTTGTTATCTGACAAAACAAAAATCAGCGGACCGCCACATTTCCATTGTCAGCCATGAGACTCATTTGAATCCTCAGGGCTGGAATTGAAAGCGCTGCTGCAGATATCTCAGAGGGTTTAAGAAGGTAGCATTCCTGACCTTGCTGTTCTGGATGAGGCGGAGGATGTGCTCGAAACAGTTGTTATTGAGAAAGATAGCCTGCAACACTGGCCGGTCTGAACACTGCAGGATCTCTGGGATAGCATCTGCAGGGCAAAAACACAAGAACATTCAGTCATTTTGACCTGTGCCTTCTGGAGAGATAACACTGTGCCAATTTTAAGCACTTAAATAAACAGAGCTCGGGACGTGTGCGTAACTCATGAAGAAGAAAATAAATGCAACCAAATAGCTGTTTTGTGGCCTTTTGCAACTTCTCTATTCAAATTGTTTCCAGAGAACTGGCTACAATGACTCTGAACTTCTGCAAAAGAGGTGGAAGTTCACCACAAACACATTATAAAAATTAAAAAACAACATCAAACATATCACACACAGCGATCTGGGATAAATATCTAGAATCAGAATGCATCAGAATCTCACCATGCAACATTCAACAGCATTGTTGTGTTGATACTCTACCTTAAGGGTTTTTTATTTATTTATTTATTTATTGCAAGATGCCAACAGTTACATCATGACATAATTACATGCCAATTACATGAAATACTTCTGGGAAATTGGTGCGACTATTCAAACAGCATTTTCTACCTGCTTTATAATTGTAACGCATGCAATTTTATGACCTCATATTAAAGGAGAACTCCACTTCCAGAACAACAATGTACAAATAATTTACTTACCCCCTTGTCATCCAAGATGTTCATGTCTTTCTTTCTTCAGTCGTAAAGAAATTATGGTTTTTGAGGAAGGCATTTCAGGATTTTTCTCCATAACACTTCCAAAATGTAGTTCAAATGCAGCTTCAAATGGCTCTAAATGATCCCAGCCGAGGAAGAAGGGTCTTATCTATCGAAACGATCTGGGGGGGGGGGGGGGGTGATTCGTTCATGCGCAACATCCTATTAGATTCCGTACTAGAATTAGTTCACCTGTTTCGAGTCTTCAGGTTTTTCCGAGTCGTTCATTCGTCTTATGGGGCGGTCACGTGATGAACGAACGACTCGACAGATTTAAAAAAAAAAAAAAAAGATTCGTTCATTTTGCTGAACGAGACTCAAAGGTCCGAGTCGGTAGAATGATCTGAACTTCCCATCACTACTACAAAACACGTGTAAGTCCATCGTCTGTGTACTCCGGCTCAAAAAGGTAGAGTATGGTGAAAAACTGCATCTTATTTTCTCCTACAACTTCAGAATCGTTCGACATCGTTGTACCTTTTTGTTTGTAAACAGCGTTTGACTTAACGTACTTGCACTTTCCTAGTCTTTGCGCGTTTGCTTTGTAAACACTGGAGCTGTAGTTCCACCTAATTTCCACGTGACCTTTCGACGTGATTCAATAGTACGTAGAGTCGTGAACGCGCATCTCAGAGCCTGTGCTACACGAGCTTTTGTGCTTAAAAAGTATACAAATTTTTATTTATCGAAAAAACATGACTGATTGTTTCGCTAGATAAGACTCTTCTTCCTCGGCTGGGATCGTTGAGCCCTCTGAAGCTGCATTTAAACTATATTTTGAAAGTTCAAAATCGGGGCACCAATGCAGTCCATTATATGGAGAAAAATCCTGAAATGCTTTCCTCAAAAACCATAATTTCTTCACGACTGAAGACAGAAAGACATGAACATCTTGGATGACAAGGGGGTGAGTACATTATTTATGAATTGTTGTTCTGGAAGTGGACTTCTCCTTTAACTGAGAAGCTGAGCCCTCATTTATCAACAGTGCATAGAAAAGGTTCTATATTTTGTCATATTTACACACATTCCTACATATAAGTACAAGTTGTTAGATCACACACTTTGCATGAAACTTTGCTTACACACTCATTAAGCACACATCTGTGTGTATGCACTTTTGATAAATGAGGCCCCTGGAATAATTGTATTTCAAAAATGATTTTGCAGGACCATTTAATGTAAATTATAACTGAACTAGTGAAGGTAAAAAGTGTTTAAAGGAAACAGTGACCATAAACTTTCTTTATATTCATATACAGTGCACAGCATAAATGAGTACAACCCCTCTAAAACGTAATTCAGCAATTACTCTTTACTTAGAAGACATGTTAGGGTTCTTTGGAGATATAATGTCCTAACAAGCCTGCTCAAATCGAATTACAGAAGAAGAATGTCAAAATTGTTCAGCAAAATAAGATTTTCTTATTGTTTTTATGATTATTCTACTTCCTTTTTTGTGATTATTGTTCTTATTATTGTTTTTATGATTGTTCTACTTCCTTTTATGTAAAGCACTTTGAATTACCTTTGTGTATGAAATGTGCTATATAAATAAACTTGCCTTGCCTTGCCTTGCCTTGCCTTATCAGAGTGATAAAATGTTGTGTTGCAAAAATGAGTACACCCTCCTAAAAGTTACTGAATAAATCAAACAAACAAAAAAATGGTTTAAGGCTATTTTTGATCAACAGGTAATTATATTGAACCAAAACTGTTAAAGACACGTAATTTCCTGACAATTAAAAGTGTTATATAGCCCACTGAATCATGCTCAGACTTAATGCTGGCAACCATGGAACCACTTGGGAGAAAACTGCCAGGTGACTTATTTCTTAGCATAAAAGAGGACAATGGTACAAGAGGAATAGCAAATTATTGTTTTAAGTGTGAAAATATAGCAGAAGTAGCACCGACATTCAAAAACAATGGACTTGTGACAAGGCTCCTGAAATAATCAGGTCTTCACTTTA
The DNA here is from genome assembly GCA_036247105.1 of Cirrhinus mrigala. Taxonomy (NCBI): domain Eukaryota; kingdom Metazoa; phylum Chordata; class Actinopteri; order Cypriniformes; family Cyprinidae; genus Cirrhinus; species Cirrhinus mrigala. The sequence goes on from CM070022.1 coordinate 27,531,115, forward strand.
AGTTTTCATAAGTCTTCACTGTGTGAAGTAATACAAAAACTTAAAACAGAAGATGCTACCCTCCCCTCATTCACTGCATTATTGGCCATTTTTTCAGCATGACAATGAAGATATTCATTCTCCCAAGTTGAAAATCTTAACACTCTTGAGCAGCTGTGGGGGATTCTGTAGAAACGAGCTGAGCAAAACTCCCCTTTAAAGACCAGGGCATTTAAGGAGGTCGTCCTCCAGGAGTTAAACAGGACAGATGTGAAAATTTGTCATGAACTTCTACACTCAATGCCAAGAAGTGTCAGTGCAGTGCACTTAAAGTGCTGGAGGACATACTAAGCACTAGAACATTATACATTTGCTGAATTAAATCTAGGGTGTACTCATTTCTGCAATCCTTCTTTTAAACAAAATTGGCTAATTTACTTATCTTACAAAAAATATTGACAGATATTTTGTTGTTTTTATTACGTACATGTTTAATACACTTAAATTTTGACATCTTTCCATGAATTATATTAATGATCATTAAAAAAAAACATCTTTTATATTTATTTAGAGGGGGTGTACTCATTTATGCAATGTACATTTTAACCTAAAATTTTCATTCAGTATTGACAACCCTTATAAATACAGAAACCTAGTTGTAGAACCAAAGTTGTAGAGGCATCGAGAAAGCTACGCCAAATAATTCTCACTAAACGCACAAACAGACTTCGAGAACTTAAACACAAACACAACAGACAGTGCAAATACAACGCAACACAAATTATCAACAAAGCAAACAAGACAGTGCAAACACAACACTGCATTATATATAAAATGATTTGCTTAAAAAAACTGGTGTATTCAAATTTCTGCAGTCCTGCAATGCTGTAAACACGAGGATAAAACCACGCAGAACCTGATTTTACCAAGTACAACATGTTTCTGGATCAACATCTTTGTTGACCCTGGAACAACATTGTGATTAACCAATCAGATTTGAAAAAACAGTTTATAGTTTTTGTGAAGTTTAGGCTCACAATCAGTGTTTAGTGCTTGCACATCAGTGTCATTTAGGGGTGTGCGATATGACGATTTTTGATCGTGGACGATAAAAATGTTTCCAAGATCTGCTTTTTGAGAAATATCGTAGTATCGTGCTATTCTCTCAGCTGCAGTTCTGGCGCCTCCGTCTCAATATACTGTACAACGCGACATACATTCACTTCAGTGTTAACTCAGCGGTAGTTACACTCACGGGACACTGCACTTATTCACAATCACAAATGTACATTATTTGCTTTAAAGTCTTGCCGGTTAAACATTTCATTCGCTTGCTTTTCCGACATGCGCTTTTCCACTGCGCTTACACCTGAAACAAGCGCACATTAAAATACTGTTAAATAGCGCCTATAATTACTTAACTAATTTATGTATCACGTCTGATTACGCGACTTTTGTCAAAACACACAAGGTTTACATATAAAAACAGTTTATAGAAGCTTGTCTAAAGTGAAAGCAAACAATTGAATTGAGAGAGAAAAAACGAATGCCTGCCTGTATATTAAATGTGCAGCTCTTAAAGGGGCAGTACTAAACATGCTGCCGCTTGTCATCAAAGGGATAGTTCACCCAAAAATGATAATTATGTCATTATTTACTCACTTACATGTTGTCCCAAACCTGTATTACTTTCTTTCTTGTGCTAAACACAAAATAAGATATTTTGAAGAATGTGGATAACCAAACAGTAGCTGGTCCCCACTGATTTTAATAATAAAAATGATCAAATAGACAATGTTCAACAGAAAAAAAGAAACTCATTAAGGGTTAAAACAACCTGAGAGTGAGTAAATGATGGTATTAAAATAAAACACTATGACAGAATTGACAGACAAATGACAGAATTTTTATTTTTGGGTGAACTATTCTTTTAATTGTTATTAAAACAAAACACAAAGAGAAAAATCACTCACTGCTCTTGAATGAAAAACTTTAATATAGTTGCTTTGATAAGAATCAGTGTACAACTGATGTGTATATAGTGTATAAGTATATAGTGTTTCACTTTTTGTATTTGTTAATTCAGTTTCTTGAATGCTACTGCTAAATACACCTACTGAACCCGAAAAATAAAGCACTGTTTGTATTCTTTGTTTTTTATCTTTTAATAACAAAGATAAAATAATGACAAAGATTTTTATTTTCACCCACTTTGGCCTAAATATCTGCTATTCTTTTTTATTTCATACTTTGTTTTTAAAATAGGAAAATTAGTTTGGCTTTACTGCTCAGTCAATTTGCAAAATAGTAAAACCAACATGACAAAGAATCGTGATAAAATCGTGAATCGTGATATTTCTGAAAAAAATCGTGATATGATATTTTTGCCATATCGCCCACCCCTAGTGTCATTCATCTATCATTTCCTCTGATTTTAGGGATTACTCATGGGTAAGGTTAGGTTTAGGTGTAGGGATGTGGTCAAGTTTAAACTTTTGGATTAAAATGTTGTTCCAGGTTCAACAAAATATGTTGACCCAGGAACACATCTAACTCAGCAACATCAGGACATGCATAAAACCACCCACCCATGTATACAGATGTTCTGCAAATCGGTACAAATTTACCTTTGTGGCTTTGTGGAGTTATTTAATTAATTTATTTTACTTTATTTATTTATTTTTTAAATGTATTTGGTGTATTATGTGTATTTGTATGTGTTTGTTAAGTGTTGTATATGAGAAGCACCACGAAAGTCTGAATTAATTGGCCCAAAGGGGTTTAATAAAGCTCTAAACTAAACTACAGGGTGATGATCCTTAATGTTTAGAGATTAGGATCCATTGTAATGTACTGACACATAAGTTTTGTTCAAAAACTCATCAGCTGCTTACTGCCTACTTAGGCAGCTTCTTTCTTAAGCAGAACAAAAAACAAAACAGAAGAGAAGAGAACAAAACAGAACAGAACAAAACAAAACAACAGAAGAGAACAGAACAGAACAAAACAAAACAAAACGGTACAGTACATAACAAAACAAAACCAAACAAAACTAAACTAAAAAGAAGAGAAGAGAACAAAACAAAACAAAACAAAACAAACAAACAAACAAAAAACAGAACAAAAGAGAAACAAAACAAAGCAAAAAAAAAAAAACAACAGAACAAAACCAAACAGAGCAGCTGCTTTCTTAAGCAAAACAAAACAAAACAGAACAGAACAAAACAAAAAAGCAAAACAAAACAACAGAAGAGCACAGAACAAAACAAACAAAAAAAAAACCAACAGAACAGAAGAGAACAAAACAAAAAAGCAAAACTAAACAACAGAAGAGAACAGAACAAAAAAAAAAAAACAGAACAAAATGAAACAGCACAGAACCAAACAAAAAAAAGCAAAACAAGACAGAAGAGAACAGAACAAAACAAAAACCCAACAAACAAAGAGAATAAAAAAGAAAACAAAGCAAAACAAAACAAAAAAATCTCAAACAGAACAAAAAACAGAACCGAACAGAACAAAAAAGCAAAACAAAACAGGACAGAACAAAATAAAAAAGAACAAAAAAGCAAAACAAAACAGAAGGGAACAAAACAGAACAGAACAAACAAAACAAAACAGAAGAGAACAGAACAAAACTGAAGAAAAGAGAACAATACAAAAAAAAAAAAAAGAACAGAAGAGAAGAGAAAAAACAGAACCGAACAAAAAAAACAAAAACAAAAAACGAAAAAAACAGAACAAAACATAAAAAACTGAAGAGAACAACAAAACAAACAAACAAACAAAAAAAACCCAAAACAGAACAGAAAAGAAAAAAACAGAAGAGAACAATACAAAAAAAAAAAATACAGTTAAAACAAACAAACAATCAAAAAGATGAAACAAAACTATCCTAACAACTTCAAAAGTGAGTGATTTGAAACACTCTACAAAGGTAGCTACTGCACACAAATAGTATTCTGCATAGGAGACGCAGCTCAATAAAGCCTTACATTAATGTGTTGCTAAACTAGTAACCAAACAACCAAATAAACAAAAATAAACAATTATTGGTTAAAATGATACATTTTAAATGCATCAAAATTTAAGGGATAGTTCACCCGAAAATGAAAATTCTGGCAACATTTACTCACCTTTGCTAATCTTTATTACTATCTATAAGATAATTGTTATAATTGTTCTATGGAACACAAAAGAAGATATTTTTTAAATATATATTTACCGTTTTCAACCAAAAGTTGAAATGGTCAGTGGGGTGCAATGCTGAGATGCTTTTCAAAATATCTTAATTTGTGTTCCACAGAAGAAAGTCATGAATAAAAAAGGGGGTTGAAGAGTAATGGAAAATATTCTCTTACTCAGCATATGTTCGAGAAGGGTAATGAGGTTATCCTCCCAGCTCTGCATATCTCCCTGCTGGCTGTCCGGTGGCCGGTTCCAATTCAGCAGCTGGAAGTAACCGTCCAGTACTGTCCGGATCTCCACCTGCCTCTCGGACGGACTGCTGGAGTGCAGAAGGTGGATCATTGCAGTTAGACACCGCAGGGTCATTCTGAGCAGGCAAGAGTTCTTGGGCTCTTCTGGAGATGAGGCAGGAGTGAGGCACCAGGAACGCAGCACAGACATGAGGTCCTTCACAGCCTGGGGGGTGATGGAGAGTAGGCCGTTTCTCTAAAACACACACAAAACAACAGCACATTAGACACTGATTTAGTGAGGTAAAATCAGAGATCTCTCCGAAACCCCTCAGACGTTAATACATCTCAATATAAACAGGGCCAGAGTCTAATTTACCTTGCATCCACTGATTACAGCTCCCTGTAGATGCACCAACCTCACCACGAGCGGCTCTGGGATTAGTTCACTCTCTTGTAGGTAATCTGTGGGTGTAACCAGTCATTTAGTCAAAAAAAAATAATCTTAAAGCTGAGAACTGTTTGTGCAATTGTCATTATTTTAACATTTTAAGGCACAAAAATCTATTTTTGCTGAAGAGGAAGTTAAAAAATGTGACCCTGAACCACAAAGCCAGTCATAAGTTGTATGGGTATATTTGTAGAAATAGCCAATGTGTCAATGGGTCAAAATTATGGATTTTTCTTTTAAGCCAAAAATCATTAGGATATTAAGTAAAGATCATGATCCATAAACATATTTCGTAAATTTCCTACTGTAAATATATCAAAACTTAATTTTTGATTAGTAATATGCATTGCTAAGAACTTCATTTGGACAACCTTAAAATGATTTTCTCAATATTTCAAACTTGTGCATCTCTGTGAAATATTGGCCTATCCTAACAAACCACACACCAATGGAAAGCTTATTTATTCAGCTTTCAGATTTGTCAAACTGACCCTTATGATTGGTTTTGTGGTCACAAATGCAAAATTCTGTCATCATTTACTCACTTTCACATCTTTCCAAATGCACAGATTTATTTATTTTCTAAAAAATTAAAGAAGATACTCTATATTTTTTTTTAATACAATTAAAGTCAAGGTGGTCCAGTGTTGTTTGATATAATTTTCATTTTTCACTATCCCTTAAAGGGCAAGTCATATGGGTTTTCGAAAAATATCTTTTTTGCAGTTTGTAACGCAGCTATCCTTCAATGTAAACAGTCTGGAAAGTTCTTTATCAAAAAGAGTGCATGATAAACAAAGATACTGTCTCTCAAAAGAAAGAGTTGACTGAAGAGTTAGTGTCTCAAATTAATTTTTTCCATAATACCACAGCAATACAGTTGCAGCCTTTTGTTGTGCTTGTCAAATTACGGTGGACTGCTTCTCTAATCTTGTCTTTTATCTTCGTTGGCTTCTAATCTTCTTTATTTGGACTAACAAGCATTTCCGAACCACAAGTTGTAAGTATGATTGATACATTATGTGTACATTTTCAGTTGAGTGCTTAAAATAGCAAGATGTTTGTGCTAATATGTGATGTATACCTAGTGCAGATTTCGAGGTAAACCATGATATCACTGTCTTACTGAAATAGTTCTGATAATTCGCCGTGAATAAACTATTTCCTAAAAATGTGTAGATTAATGTAGACTCTCATTGTTATATTTACTTTGTGTAACAATAATTTAGACATATTTTGGTGTTTCATCAGTTATTCACATTAGCACTCGGCTAACATATCCACTGTTATTGTTTTGTTAAGTGTTTAGAGTTTATGAGCTAAACTTTAGCTGTCGGCACGATTTGTTTGCATAAGCGTTCAAATATTTTTATGTCATTATTTTAAGAACGGATTGAAGCACTATATTATTGTTTTGGTGCATGCTTTGTCAGTGGTAGCCAGGGTTGCCAGGTTTTCACAACAAACCCCACCCAATTGCTACTCAAAACTAGGCCTAAACTATCCCAATCGGATTTCGAGGGGAGTCCCCATTAAAAATCACGTACCGGAGTATAAAATACATATATCAAATACAATATTTTTGTCGGGGTTCCCCTGGTAAATTTGCATTCCAGGGGCTAAATATGGAATTATTAGGGTTTCTTCAACCCGCGGACATCAAAAATTACCTCAGACGTGGCAACACTGATGGCAGCATTCACTTAATTTGCTAAAATACTCCTCTCTGTACCAATCACAACAGGCTTGGTCAGCTGACCAATCAGAGCAGAGTAGGCTTATGGAAGGGAGGGGTCTACAGACCTTACACTCAGAACTGATCAAAGAAATCATTTCGAAATCATTGAGATTGATTATATTCTGAGACAATTACAACGTTTTCTGACCTTATATGCATTTAAACCTGTTGCAAGGGACTCTAACACAATATTAGGACAATTTAAAATACCATATGACCTGTTCTTTAACAAGGAACTGTCATGTAATCGGAATCACCTACCATACAAAAACACTGGATGCTTCAAATGAACACAGATCATCAAACTTAAAAAGGCTTGTCAGAATTAACCAATTCAGGGCTTAAAGGCTTTTGTTGCTCTGTTTACTGAAACTACAAGAAAGAAATAATAAACACCAAAACAAAAAACAAAACAAAGCAAAGCTAAATAAAAAGCTAAAGAAACAAAACTAGACAAAATAACAACAAAAAGCAAAGCAAGATGAAAACAAAACATCAAAATGTGAACCTGGCTTCTCTAATGTTGGCTTTTATTTTTGTTGGCTTCTAATCTTCTTTATTTGGACAAGCGTCTCCAAAACCAGCTGTAAGTACGATTAATGCGTTATGTGTACATTTTCAATTAAGTGCTCAAAATAGCCAGTTGTTTATGCTAATATGTGATGTATACCTAGTGCAGGTTTTCAGGTAAACCACAGTACTAAGGTCTTTCTGAAACAGTTCTGATAATTCGCTGTGAACCCATTATTTCCCAAAAATGTGTCGATTCATGTAAACTGTCATTGCTCTAATTACTTTGTATAATAAAAAAAGAATGTAGGCATATTTTGGTTTACAAAAAGTATTGTTTCATCAATTAGTCACGGTAGCACTCTAAATTAAACTTAAAATCGAACTTAAAAAGGCTCATCAGAATTAACCAATTCAGGGCTTAAAGGCCTTTGTTGCTCTGTTTACTGAAACTACAAGAAAGAAATAATAAACACCAACGCAAAAACCAAAACAAAGCAAAACTAAACAAAACTAAACAAAACAACAACAAAAAGCAAAGCAAAGTAAAGCAAAACATCAAAATGTGAACCTGGAGTGATTTTGAGTTTTAAGTTGCACCACATGAACCTGAATTTTCTTTCTTATTTTTATTTTATTTTATTTTTTTTGCCAGATTTGCCATGCTACGCACATAAAGACCAAATTTTGCTCTAAGACTCTGAAGTGCGTGTTCATACGGACACCCTAACATAGTCTGAGTACATGAGAAAATCGAACAACCCCTTTACAGACATGTTTACAATTTTATCATAAACACGATGTGGAGAAACCTTTTGCTGAAAAAAAACTTTTCAGCACAAGAAACTAGTTTACCTCGCCTCATGACCGCAGGCCACTTGAACCCACTGCAGCTTGCCTACTAACTACATATAGGTGTGGAAGTTGCTCTGCAGAGCTTATAATCACTTGAACAAAGCTTGCATCAATGTCAGGATTATGTTATTTGTTTTAGCCTTTGTCTGCAGGCTGCAACACAGTCCTGCTTCTCAGATTTGTTAAGCTGTGCGCTTATGAGAAGTCCAGTACAAATCTAGACTATATACATGTTCTACATAGTCAATATATATATTTGATATTCTACAACATGTCCAGACGGAGCTTGACACAAACTAACAGAAGAAACAAATCATAACCATCTATCACTTAAAAATGACAACTCCACAGATTAAAAGATATACATGAACAAAATTTAAAGGCAAATAATAACAAGACAAAACAGAGACTTTAATCATTGTGGATTAATACTACAGGGATCAGATCGCTGTTTCTACACAAACAAAATTTAGTCTCCTGGGTGGCGGGATGTGTGAGATCTCACAGGATGTGTAGATGGGAGTAAATGGAGATTAAAGATTGTGTCAGGAGGCAGGAGTGGGTGACGTACCGTGGAAGAGCAAAGGAAGCTCCTCTGGTAGAACAAGAGGGGAGAATTTATATTTGCTTCTCTCCAGCATACTGACCTCCTCCCTGAAAAACACACAAATCAAAGCTCTTTATGGAGATATTTAATATATTCTTGCTTAGTACTAAAACAATAAGCTACAGGACACTGCAATAAATCATCTTCTTAATCCATAGAAGAACATATCTTAAATTTTCATGATTTAAGCATAAATCTACCAAAGAGTTTATTAATAATAATAAACAACAACTGATAACACTTCATTTTAATGTACTTACTATTACAATAACAATTAATTATGCATAATTACATGCAAGTAATCCTAAACCCGAAACCTAATCCCAACCTTTGCCATATAGTAAGTACATATAGTTAATTAATATTACTCAGTACTTAAATGTATAATTACGCTGTAAAAAGAACACCTTAAAAATTAAGTGTAAACCCAACAACTATGTATACACTGGTATATATATATATATATATATTATATATATATATATATATATATTATATATTATAATATATATGGTACCAGTTTAATCTACTCATACACTGTTGACATGAATTGTTTACTTTTCTCATCCCAATGGCAACTTGTTTCTTGACTGAAGCATAAATCTCCAAAAAATAATAAATTATTAAATAATAATATCAATAATGGGAGTACAATAATGGTACAAGTTGATTAATCTACTCATTCACCAGTGACATGAATTATGTTTATTTTTCTCACCCCAATAACAACTTGTTTCATGATTAAAGCATAAATCTCTAACTAAATAATTAATTATTAAATAATAATATTATTAATTGAAGTACAATTACGTTATCAGGTTGCAATGCCATGGTATTTTAATATTTCATGATTCAAGTTGATTAATCGACTCGTACAGAATGGTGTTGGCGTGGTTATTTATCTTACCCACAGGCAACTTTTTTTGGAGCATGAAAAATAATACATTATTAAATTTAACAACAATATAAGCAAAATTATATTACCATGTTTTAATACCATGGTATTTTGAGATATAGGTTATACCAAGTATGTCTCAAGCTATTAGTCTATTAGCTATTAATCTACTCATACACCATTACGCTGACAAAAATGTTTCCATAAAAACATGGTAACACTTTAATACTTTAATGTAGTACAAGGGACCACACAAATTTTGAAATATTTTTACTATTTAAAACAACTGCTTTCTATTTGAATATATTTTAAAATGAAATTTATTCTTGTGATCAAAGCTAAATTTTCAGCATCATTACTCCAGTCTTCAGTGTCACATGATCCTTCAGAAATCATTCTAATATGCTGATTTGCTGTTCAAGAAACATTTTTATTATTATTATTATTATTATTATTATCATCAGTATTTAAAACAGCTGAGTACATTTTTTTCATGGTTTCTTTGATGAATAGAAAGAATAGATTTCAGATAAATGCTGCTCGTCTGAACTTTCTTATTCATCAAAGAAACCTAAAAAAAAATTCTGCTCAGCTGTTTTCAACGTAATAATAAACGTTTTAAGCTGCAAATCAGAATATTAAAATGATTTCTGAAGAATCATGTGGCTGGAGTAATGATGCTAAAAATTCAGCTTTGAAATCACAGGAAAAAATTACATATATTCAAATAGAAAACAGTTATTTTAAATAGTAAAAATGATACTGTTTTTGCTGTACTTTGGATCAAATAAATTCAGGCTTGGTGAGCAGAAGAGACTTCTTTAAAAAAACATAAATAATCTTACTGTTCAAAAACTTTTGGCTGGTAGTGTACGTACTATAGCAATTACTAAATATTTAACAAATAGTTGAGTTAGTCTACCTGTGGGCTGTTTGCAGGGGCAGAGAAAGATGGACTGTTTCATTACATACACTAGTTCATAACCTCCACATTAATGGATGGGCAGAACAGTGCTCGATGAAGAGATGCACACACGCTGTGGGAAGTTTATGCTGTGTGTGAGCATAAGAAGGCTTGAGAGCTGAGAGGTGAGGACTGGGTGTGTTATTAACAGTTAAAGTGGAGCTGAAACAGAGCTAGCCTCTCTTAATGGCTCCTACGCATTCCTGTTGTGGTTTAACACCCTGCCCAACTCATAGACACACACTCACCCTGCCTGCCGTCTCCTCCATGTCTGATAAGGGTCAAAGAGATTTTCACATAGCAGCAGGCCATGCTGTACCACCGACTGTAAAGTGCTCTGATCATCTGGCTGCTTCTTCAGCTGTAACACACATACATACACACACTTGGCTGAGACTGAATACACAAACTGAATACTGAAAACAAAAATCCGTTTTTGACTTGTTAACACACGAACATTCCTTTGAATAAAGCCAAGGTCTTCCACCCAAAGCTTTCTGATTCAACCTGTTCTGTTAGTTCACAAACCTACAATAACACCACAAGTACATACAACAGTAATAACAATAGCTACATAGTAATATAATTAAGTGAACAAAACATTCATTGGTATGTTTAATCTAAATAAACATTCAACATAAATTTGAACTAGCTTTGAAACCATAAAAATGATAATGACTATAACACCTTTACTTAGTCTTTTGTATGGCTTTCTGACAAGAAAAATTGAGAAACAATAGAATTAAAATAGTTCTAATTCAATAGGTCATTATAGCTTTGAGACATCGTACATTTTTATAAACAAAGGTAAAAACTGTCACTGGAATGGGACCCTTTCAAAAGGTACTAATATGTACACTTTAGGTACAATCATTACCTTTTAAGAAGATTAGGGAAACTGGATTAGAACATGATGCAAACTAGACTCAAACGCGCATTTCCCACATGAGCACCATAGCTCAATGTATCAGCAGGGGTGCAAACCACTTTGAAATGGTTTCACAGACTTTGATTTCTTACCTGAGTCAAACAGAAGTTTAGGAGCTTGATTGTCTCAAACACAAACCCCGGAGTTTTTTCAGAGTCTATATTCTCCATATTCCTGCAAGCAGAGATTCACATTAGAAATGGTATTATTGTACACTCAGGAAAGATGAACATCCGCTATGCAATTTAGCATAAACTGCTGGCTTGCGTTATCCCTGCTGTTTGAAGTTAGAAGCTTATCAGCAGGAGTTTGAGTCACTGGGGCATTATCGCAAAGAGAATGATGGTGTTCGAATGATTTGTTCTCTGTGCTCAGTGGGTACTGACCTGCAGATGATGATGAAGAACTTGATGAGGAGCAGTGGGTGTGGAGCAGTGCTGCTCTGATCCTGCCCTGACATGTGGAGGGCACTGTGCCACAGCTGGGTGCTGAGGAACACCAACACCTCCTTGGGGAGGAGGGGGACGTCGGCGCTCCATTCCTCCAGCCTACAGACAAAAAAAAAAAAATGAGGTTTTGTTTGCTTTTTGTTTTGCTTTTGTCTTGCTTTTTTGTTTATTTTGCCTTTGTCTTGCTTTTGTTTTGCATTTTGTCTTGCTTTCATTTTTGTTTAGTTTAGCTTTTTGTTTGCTTTTGTTTTATTCTTTTGTTTTTTGTTGTTCAGCTTTTTGTTTGTTTTGCTTTTGTCGCTTTGCTTTTTTTGTCTTGCTTTTGTTTAGTTTAGCTTTTTGTTTGTTTTATTTTTGTCTTGCTTTTTTTATGCTTTTGTTTGTTTTTTTTGTTGAGTTTAACTTTGTTTTGCTTTTGTCTTGCTTTTTTGTTCTGCTTTTGTTTTTGTTTAGTTTAGCTTTTTGGCTGTTTTGTTTTTGTCTTGCTTTTGTTTTTTTTTGTTTTGCTTTGTTTTGCTTTTGTCTTGCTTTTTGTTTGCTTTTGTTTAATTTAGCTTTTTGTTTGTTTTGCTTTTGTTCTGTTTTTGCTTAGTTTAACTTTTTGTTTGTTTTGCTTTTGTCTTGCTTTTGTTTTGTTCTGCTGTTTGTTTGTTTTTTTTTGTTGAGTTTAACTTTGTTTAGCTTTTGTCTTGCGTTTTTGTTCTGCTTTTGTTTTTGTTTACTTTAGCTTTTTGGCTGTTTTGTTTTTGTCTTGCTTTGTTTTGTTGTGTTTTGCTTTTTGTTCTGCTTTTTTGAGTTTAACATTTGTTTGTTTTGATTTTGTCTTGCTTTTTGTTCTGATTTTGTCTTTGTTTATTTTAGCTTTTTGTTCGTTTTGTTTTTGTCTTGCTTTAGTTTTTTTATTTGCTTTTGTCTTGCTTTTGTCTTACTTTTTGTTCTGCTTTTGTTTTTTAGTTTAGCTTTTTGTTTGTTTTACTTTTGTCTTGCTTTTTTGTTTTGCTTTTGTCTCGCCTTTGCGTGCTTTGCTTTTTGTTTGTTTTACTTTTGTCTTGCTTTTGTTTTTTATGCTTTTGTTTGTTTTTTTTTGTTGAGTTTAACTTTGTTTTGCTTTTGTCTTGCTTTTTTTGTTCTGCTTTTGTTTAGTTTAGCTTTTTGGCTGTTTTGTTTTTGTCTTGCTTTTGTTTTTTTTGTTTTGCTTTGTTTTGCTTTTGTCTTGCTTTTTGTTTGCTTTTGTTTAATTTAGCTTTTTGTTTGTTTTGCTTTTGTTCTGTTTTTGCTTAGTTTAACTTTTTGTTTGTTTTGCTTTTGTCTTGCTTTTGTTTTGTTCTGCTGTTTTTTTTTTTTTTGTTGTTGAGTTTAACTTTGTTTTGCTTTTGTCTTGCGTTTTTGTTCTGCTTTTGTTTTTGTTTAGTTTAGCTTTTTGGCTGTTTTGTTTTTGTCTTGCTTTTGTTTTTTTTGTTTTGCTTTGTTTTGCTTTTGTCTTGCTTTTTGTTTGCTTTTGTTTAATTTAGCTTTTTGTTTGTTTTGCTTTTGTTCTGTTTTTGCTTAGTTTAACTTTTTGTTTGTTTTGCTTTTGTCTTGCTTTTGTTTTGTTCTGCTGTTTGTTTGTTTTTTTTTTGTTGAGTTTAACTTTGTTTTGCTTTTGTCTTGTGTTTTTGTTCTGCTTTTGTTTTTGTTTAGTTTAGCTTTTTGGCTGTTTTGTTTTTGTCTTGCTTTGTTTCGTTGTGTTTTGCTTTTTGTTCTGCTTTTTTGAGTTTAACATTTGTTTGTTTTGCTTTTTTTCTTGCTTTTTGTTCTGATTTTGTCTTTGTTTATTTTAGCTTTTTGTTTGTTTTGTTTTTGTCTTGCTTTAGTTTTTTTTATTTGCTTTTGTCTTGCTTTTGTCTTACTTTTTGTTCTGCTTTTGTTTTTTTAGTTTAGCTTTTTGCTTGTTTTACTTTTGTCTTGCTTTTTTGTTTTGCTTTTGTCTCGCTTTTGCTTGCTTTGCTTTTTGTTTGTTTTACTTTTGTCTCACTTTTGTTTGCTTTTTGTTTGTTTTGCTTTTGTCTTGCTTTTGTTTTGTTTTTTTGTTTTTTTTTGTCTTGCTTTTGTTTAGTTTAGCTTTTTGTTTGTTTTTCTTTCGTCTTGCTTTTGTTTTGCTTTTGTTTTTTGTTTAGTTTAACTTCGTTTGTTTTGCTTTTGTTTTGTTGCTTTAGTTTAGCTTTTCATTTGTTTTGCTTTTGTCTTGCTTTCGTTTTTGTTTTGTTTTGCTTTGCCTTTTGTTTTGATTTGAATTGTTTTGATAAAGAACTGACAAATAGACATCAAAAAAGTCAAAGCACTCTTTTCAGACATTGAACATAAGAACATAAGGTTTGTTCACACAGAGCACAAATTATATAATAAACAAAATAATGTTTCATCTGCTTAATTTGTTTGGTGCATGTCTTCAGCAATTGGTGTTCCTCAAAATTCCAAACAGCCTCAAGTTATTTTTTTATGTAACTGATCTTTTTCTAAATTTTATTAAGGCAACCCTAGCTGAACCACAACATTGGGCTGGAATTGATCCTTCATCTCCGACACCACAGCTCAATATGCCTAAAGTATATGTTCTAAACTTTAGATCACAGATCTGGTGTGCACTACATTAGCCAGTATCAAGACTCACTATATCAGATCTGCATGATGAGATGAAAGTATCCAAAATATAGATTTTTGAAACTCGCCAACCATTAAATGAGCAATTAAACAAATACAAGCTTTAAAATACCATCACAGTCGGAGTTCCATCTGGACCTGACCACCTACAGATCAACTCCCTGCATCAGTGACATTTTGATAGGTCAGCAATGTAACTGACTCACCGGCGAGGCTCCGTCGACTGCACATCAATGACCTTCTCAAAAGACGCCACGAATGCCTCCAACCACTGCTGCAGGTAAACGACATCTTTCTGAAAGACAGAGAGACATAAAAGAAAAGAGTAAGAGGCTGTAAAACATTTTTTGACAGGACAACCAGAGGTCAGAGAGATCTAGGTTACAAACAAACTCCGCTTCAGGTAATCCAAAATGTTAATCTCTGTGTCTATGGATACCTTTCTTATCTAAATATAAAAATTACACTTTTTAAATCCACAACCATTGCGAAAGCCCCTTAAGAAACGCATATTATTGGGGTCAGGTGAAGCCAAATTCAGATTATTCTGAACTTCCTTTAGACCAGTTAAATCAACTAGTACATTCAATAGTCTCTCAGTCAACACAACAACTACTCAACTTGGAAATTAAGTAGTTTTGCACATGCGTAGTAAGCCTTTACCCCACGAGCATGACTGGGCGCTATCTCCAAAATCAGAGCATGCACACACTTGTGTTAACACAACAGGAAACTACAGCTTATGCAAACTTGTGCAATGTAACACTGGATACTGTGAATTCGTAATGCTATAAATGCAGTGACAATCGTTTTGTCAATGGGATAAAAGCAAGTAGCATTTGCACAATCCGTTATGTCTTTCATTAGGCTCCTTGTGCAAACACAAAAGAAGGTACTAATATGCACTTTTAGGGGTAGATAAGGTACAAAGTTGTCCAGCTCCAGTAACAACCCGTGGTACACCTAAATGTATTTTATTTTTTGACAGTGTACATCACAATGTTTGCCATATCCCAACAATTACCTGTAGTCGTATTAGTTTCTTTGATAAACAGATCTTAATATTGCCACCACTGCAACCTAATCTACAAGAAATTCCCATTATCGCTGTTCAAATCATATTGTTGTTAGAAGTCCCTTTTTTGAGCTGTGAAGCATGAAATTCTGTCATCTTTCCACTAGTTGAGAATAAGCTGGAGCAAGGAAAGCTTATCACGGATGAGCGCGAAGGAACAACTTTGCACATCTGGACCTAATGCTAGCAAAGGTGGATATACCATCAGTCATATTGCAGACCTGCTATTTGATTTCATGAATCTATAATAACTGAAACAAAAGGCCTAGTTAAACAGATAACATGTCCTTTGGGCAATTAAAAAGATACATGCAGCAATGGTTAGATTCCATGAAAATGCATGCACTGATCAAATGTCGATCTTGTATGCAATGCAAGCAGAATCTAGCAGAATCATAACTTACAAAATTTATTTTTTCAGTCATCATCAATGACTGGAAGGAACTACTGAAAAAAAAAAATCATCTTTGACGGAGAGATCGCAATAACATTTACTGTAAAGTTCTGTCCAAGAATGAGTCACAAGCAAGAACATGTGTATCAACAAGAAGAAACCCTCGCATGTGACTGTCATTGGAAAGCGGCTGGTGGAAAACATTTCAAAGAGCGAGGAGCTATGCTTAGCTTAAACGATGCGGCTTGATCCGCCCACTCATATAGGGGAAGTTGGGCTGTCAGCAGCTTCATAAAACACTCTCTGATATGTACACACTCTGATAGCAAAATACAGAGGGCTTCTGGTATAGCAAAACAATGTGCACTACAGCAGAAAGTAACTGTAAAATAACATTAAACCTGCTCAAGGTGGAAAGAAACAAACTTTACCAATTGCTGTTCATTTAGGGGCCAGTCCATGTCTCATGGCAGGTGATGTGCGGTGGAGGGGCTCTTGTTACCCCGGTCTCTGCTGAGCCCCCACCTAGATGCTTCTAAAAAGTCCAGAATGTGTCCACCTGTAAGCCTCAGAATCATTCGGAATCCATCATGACGTCTCCGCTGGTTTACCGCTCTGCTCTTTTCTGCTCTCTTGCTGTCTGTACTTCTGTCAAGCAACCAGGAAATGGCAAGTCACTTTAACTGAGCCACATTTCCTGTCGTCCCTCAGCTGGGCTCTTCGTCATCATGTTCTCTTCCTTCTTTGCTGCTACCACAGCTTTATTGGTAGTATGAATCACCTCGGTAAAGCCATTAAGCCACGGTGTACCTGATGCAACCCTTCACAACATTTTGAATAAAAATTCAGTCTTTATTTATTCACTTTCATGTCATTTTAAACCATGACTTACATTCGAGGAACACAAAAAGAGAAAATTAAGAGAATAATACATTTGCTGCTCTTCTCCACGCAGTTCGACGCTTCGAAAAAGACAAAAAAGCACTATAAAAGTCTCATAATAGTGATGCATACAACTTGTGCGTTGTATAGTCAAAGTCTTCTGTAGTCGTGTGATGGCGTTGTGTCACAAACATTTCCGAATTTTTGTCGTTGCTCACTGCTAATCTGTTAATCTCTATAACTCATTGAGTTGAACCTGACATCAGGATCACTCTGATGTTCATGAACTGGACAAAGCAGATGTCAAGATTTTCAGAAAATAACTCAACAGTTCATCCAAAAATTAAAATTCTGTTATCATTTCCTCACACTCATGTTTTTAAAACAACCCTTAGGACAAATCCCATATGTATAGAGCGGTTCTGAAGAGACATGATCACCTTATATGATGAAAATATTAGTACCGGCAAAATGATTAATTGAGATTAATCACAATTAATTGCATTCAAAATTAAAGTTTGTCTTTACATAATACATGTGTGTACTATATATATATATATATATATATATATATATATATATATATATATATATATATATATATATATATATATATATTAAATGTATATATACACATAAATATTTCTTAAATATACACATATGTGTATGTATTTATATATAGATATAAATATACACAGTACACACACATATGTAAACAAAAATATTACAAAAATATAAAATATACACACACCTTGCAGAATCTGCAAAATGTTGATTATTTTACCAAAATAAGAGGGATCATACAAAAAGCATGCTTTTTTTTTTTTAGTACTTACCTGAATAAAATATTTCACATAAAATATGTTTACATATAGTCCACAAGACAAGAGAAAATATTAGTTGAATTGATAAAAATGACCCTGTTCAAAAGTTTACATACACTTGATTCTTAATACTGTCACCACGGCGGTCTCTGTGGCTCCCTCTAACCGCCGTCAGCGGGAACCATCCCCGGACTTTTAGTTTGACATCGCTCCGCACCCCGTACCTGGGACCCTCCCGCTTCCGGTTCCGGGTCTTCCGGGTCACTTCCTTTCGGCGGCCATTTATACCGCGCTCCCGCGGCAAAACCCCCGCGAAGTATTGTCTAGTTTCTAGCAATCTCTGAGCGTTTTCCTTGTATCTATTGCCTTTGTTACCGACCGGATTGTTTATATCGTTTACCCCGCTTGCTGCCTGCCTATTGGACTTATTGCCTGGACTGTTGGTTTACGCTCTGGATTCTCCTTATTGCTCCCGTTTGCTGTTGTTTGACTTACGCCTGCACGACTACGTCATTAAAGTATCGCACATGGATCCAACGCCTCCGCCTCCTTCTGTGAGTGTGTTACAGAATACTTCGCCAACATCGGATCCAGCGATCGTTTACCCGGCCTCGTCAGATGCGACCGCAGCCACTCCTCCGTCAGTGCTGCAGATCGCTTCGGAGCTATCTGCCCAGGCTTCGACGCTGGCTGTACACCAGCAACAGCTCCATCGCCTCACCGATCTCACAGAGCAGCTGGTAAGAACGCTGCAGGGCCTGCAACTGACTCCGCAGCCTGCGGCACAACCCGCGGCCACGCCGCCATCGGGAAACCAGCCCACCTCCGCCAGCCCGCGGCTGGCCTTTCCGGAGAAATTTGATGGCACTGCGGCGAGATGCAAGGGGTTCCTGCTGCAGTGTTCGCTGTTTGTTGATCAACAGCCGCACCTCTACCCAACCGACGAAGGAAAGATCGCCTTCGTTTGTTCCCTGCTTACCGGGAAAGCTCTGGACTGGGCCACCGCGGTCTGGCGCCTCGACCGACCCACCTTCCCGTCATTCGCCGCTTTCCTGCAGCAGTTTAAAGGGGTTTTCCAACCTAGCTCCGAGAGTGGTGAGGCCGGAGAGGAGATCATGGCGCTGCGGCAGGGTAGGAGGTCTGCAGCGGACTATGCTCTAACCTTCCGCACCCTTGCGGCTCAAAGCGGATGGAACGACGGGCCGCTTAAGCTGCACTACCGCAAGGGACTCAACTCCGACCTCCAGCTGGAGCTGGCCTGTCGGGACGAGGATTTAACCCTGGAGCAGTACATCGACCTGTCCGTCCGGGTGGATAATGTGATGCGGGCACGCAGGTCGACTCGTCATCTCCCTTCGCTCCCCCTCTCGACAGCCTCTCCCGAGGCTCCCTCCGAACCCATGCAGCTAGGAGCTACCAGGCTATCACTGGAGGAAAGAGAAAGGAGATTGCGGAACAACCTCTGCCTGTACTGCGGCCAGGCTGGACACATCAGGGCAAATTGTCCCACTCGACCTCCACGACAACCCTCCTCGGTGAGTTCTGTCGATCTATCCATTGACTGTTGTAGTATACCGGTGACTCTGGAGTGTGGAGAGGCTATTATTAAGACCACAGCGCTCATCGACTCCGGGGCCGCTGGCAATTTCATCGATGCTGACTTTGTTGCTAACCATCACTTACCAACCCTTTCCTGTTCCCCACATGTGGCAGTGGCCGCCCTCGACGGGCGACCACTAGGATCGGGCCGAGTCAACCTCACCACCGATGACCTCACTCTCCGCATCGACCCCTCCCACTACGAGCGGATTCGCTTCTTCATCATTGCATCACCACAATCACCCATCATCCTAGGATACCCCTGGTTGAACCGTCACGGACCATCCATCGCCTGGGCCGACCGCACCATTTCATCTTGGTCACCCCACTGTCACTCACACTGTCTACGTCCCCGAGTCACATCCACACGAGCACGCACTTGCCAGGGCAGCTCCAGCGGCATACCCCTCGAGTACCAGGACCTGCTGGAAGCTTTCAGCCGAACCAAGGCCACCCGGCTACCTCCTCACCGACCAGGGGACTGCGCCATCGATCTCCTCCCAGGAGCCGTGCCCCCCAAAGGACGGATCTTCCCTCTTTCACAGGCTGAATCTGAGGCCATGCACAAATATATTCAGGAGGAGCTGGCAAAGGGCTTCATCACACCGTCAACCTCTCCAGCTTCGGCGGGCATTTTCTTCGTTAAAAAGAAGGACGGCGGCCTTCGTCCCTGCATAGACTATCGTGGTCTGAACGAGGTAACCATAAAATATCGCTACCCTCTTCCCCTTGTCCCGTCGGCCCTGGAACAGCTACGCTCAGCCAAGTACTTTACCAAACTGGACTTACGATCAGCCTACAACCTCGTCAGAATCCGAGCAGGCGACGAGTGGAAGACGGCCTTCTCCACCACCTCGGGGCACTATGAATATCGGGTTATGCCCTTCGGCCTGGCCAATAGTCCGTCCTGTTTCCAAGCCTTCATCAACGACGTGTTTCGGGACATGCTCAACAGATGGGTGATTGTCTACATCGACGACATCCTCGTCTTCTCCAACTCCTACCCCGAGCACGTTCAGCACGTCCGAGCCGTACTGCAGCGCCTCATTGCTCACCAACTCTACGCTAAGGAGGAGAAGTGTGACTTCCATCGAGACAGGATTTCGTTCCTCGGCTACATCATCAGTCCCGAGGGGGTGGCCATGGATCAGAAGAAGGTGGATGCTGTGTTAAGGTGGCCGCGGCCTTCCACGCTCAGGGAGCTGCAACGCTTCTTGGGGTTCGCTAACTTCTACCGCCGCTTCATACGGAACTTCAGCACCGTAGCGGCCCCCCTCACTACTATGATTAAGAGGGGCGCCTCCCGCCTCAGCTGGTCCCAGGCAGCTATTCAGGCATTCAATGATCTCCGTCAAAGGTTCAGTACGGCACCCATTCTACACCACCCTGACCCCGAAAGACCCTTCGTCCTGGAGGTAGACGCCTCCAGCACCGGCGTAGGAGCCGTACTGTCCCAGCGTCAGGGTGAGCCACCCAAGTTGTTTCCCTGCGCCTATTTTTCTCATAAACTGAGTCCAGCCGAACGCAATTATGATGTGGGTAACCGCGAGTTGCTGGCTATCAAGCTGGCGCTTGAGGAATGGCGGCACTGGCTTGAGGGTGCTAGACATCCATTCACCGTGCTAACCGATCACCGAAACTTAGAGTATCTGCGTTCCGCCAAGACGCTCAACCATCGTCAGGCACGGTGGGCGCTCTTCTTCACACGCTTCCAGTTCCAGGTGACGTACCGCCCCGGTTCACAGAACACTAAGGCCGATGCTCTCTCCCGTCTCCACGAGTCCGATCAACCACCCAGCCCACCAGAGCCTGTGTTACCGCCTGCTGTGATCGTCGCTCCAGTAACATGGGATCTCATGACCGAGATCGCCGAGGCTCAGATCTTGGACCCGTCTCCAGTCGAATGCCCTGCCGGTCGCACTTATGTTCCCCTCACTTTGAGATCTCGAGTTCTGGCTGAGGTCCACACAGTTCCGAGCTCCGGTCATCCCGGTATTGAGGCCACCATCCACCTACTCAACAATCGTTTCTGGTGGCCTTCTCTGCGCCTGGATACCATTAACTTCGTCAAGGCCTGCACCGCCTGCAACACCGCCAAAGTCCCACGCCGCCTGCCCGCCGGCCTCCTCCAGCCATTACCCGTGCCTCAGCGTCCCTGGTCACATATAGCCGTGGATTTCGTCACTGACCTGCCCGTCTCCAACGGACACACCACCGTCCTGTCTGTGGTAGATCGTTTCTCCAAGGCCTGCCGTTTTATCCCCTTACCCAAGCTCCCCACGGCCCTGGAGACGGCAGAGATCCTATGCAACTGGGTGTTCAGACTTTACGGTCTGCCGGAGGACATTGTGTCAGACAGGGGCCCCCAATTTACCTCACGCCTCTGGGCAAACTTCTTCCGTCAGCTAGGGGTCAACGTGAGCCTCACCTCGGGGTACCATCCTCAGGCCAATGGGCAGGTGGAACGTCTCAACCAGGAACTTATTCGCTTCCTCCGAACATACTGTCAGAACCGCCAGGAGGACTGGAGTCGGTTCCTGTTCTGGGCGGAATATGCCCAGAACTCCCTTCACAAACCATCCACTAACCTTACCCCGTTCCAGTGCGTACTGGGCTACCAACCACCCATGTTCCCCTGGTCCGGGGAACCCTCAGAGCTCCCAGCAGTAGACTCCTGGCTCCAGAACAGCGAGGAGACCTGGAACCAGGCCCACGTCCATCTTCGGGGGGCTGTACGACGCACCCAGACGCAAGCCAATCGCAGGCGCCGCCCCAATCCACTATACCAACCTGGACAGTGGGTCTGGCTTTCGACCCGGGATCTGCGTCTTCGTCAGCCCTGCAAAAAACTAACTCCCAGGTACGTGGGTCCCTTCAAGATAGTTAAACAGATCACACCTGTGTCTTTTCGATTAGCTCTCCCTGCTGAATACCGAATCTCACCCACTTTCCATGTCTCTCTGTTTAAGCCCGCTGGCGATCCGGAAGGAGTGGAGAACCTAGAGGGGACCGCCTCCCAGGGACCTACCCCCATTGTCGTCGACGGCGAGGAGGTCTACCGGGTTAATACCATCCTGGACTCCCGACGCCGGAGAGGTCAGCTACAATATCTAGTCGACTGGGAGGGCTTCGGCCCAGAGGAAAGATCATGGGTCGCCTCCGGAGATATACTGGACCCCTCTCTCACCACTGAGTTCCACACTAATCACCCAGATCGACCAGCCCCTCGAGGAAGGGGCAGACCCCGGCGTCGGGTACCTCCTCGCGCCAGGAGTCGCTCGCAGGGGGGGGGCTCTGTCACCACGGCGGTCTCTGTGGCTCCCTCTAACCGCCGTCAGCGGGAACCATCCCCGGACTTTTAGTTTGACATCGCTCCGCACCCCGTACCTGGGACCCTCCCGCTTCCGGTTCCGGGTCTTCCGGGTCACTTCCTTTCGGCGGCCATTTATACCGCGCTCCCGCGGCAAAACCCCCGCGAAGTATTGTCTAGTTTCTAGCAATCTCTGAGCGTTTTCCTTGTATCTATTGCCTTTGTTACCGACCGGATTGTTTATATCGTTTACCCCGCTTGCTGCCTGCCTATTGGACTTATTGCCTGGACTGTTGGTTTACGCTCTGGATTCTCCTTATTGCTCCCGTTTGCTGTTGTTTGACTTACGCCTGCACGACTACGTCATTAAAGTATCGCACATGGATCCAACGCCTCCGCCTCCTTCTGTGAGTGTGTTACAAATACTGTGTTGTTACCTGAATGATCCACAGCTGTTCTTTTTTTTTTTTTTTTTTTTTTTTTTTGGTTTAGTAATAGTTTTTCATGAGTCCCTTGTTTGTCCTGAACAGTTAAACTGCCCGCTGTTCTTCAGAAAAAAAATCCTTCAGGTCCCACAAATTCTTTGATTTTTCAGCATTTTTGTGTATTTGAACCCTTTCCAACAATGACTGTATGATTTCGAGATCCATCTTTTCACACTGAGGGCAACTGAGGAACTCATATGTAACTATATTACAGAAGGTTCAAATGCTCACTGATGCTTCAGAAGGAAAAATTACACCGGGGGTGTAAACTTTTGAACAGAATCAAGGTGTGTACATTTTTCTTATTCAAAAATGCTGAAAAACCAAAGAATTTGTGGGATCTGAAGGATTTTTTTCTGAAGAACAGCAGGCAGTTTAACTGTTCAGGACAAACAAGGGACTCATTAACAACTGTCACTAAACAAAAAAAAACACAGCTGTGGATCATTCAGGTAACAACACAGTTATTAAGAATCAAGTGTATGTAAACTTTTGAACATGGTCATTTTTATAATTTCAACTAATATTTTCTCTTGTGGACTATATGTAAACATATTTTATGTGAAATATCTTATTCAGGTTAGTACTAAATAAAAAATAACATATTTTGGTAAAACCATTAACATTTTTCAGATTCTGCAAGGTGTATGTAAACTTTTGACTTCAACTGTACATAGAGAACATCAAGTATGTTAAATGATAGCTGAAACTACTTGCTTGAAGCAATGAGATTTGATCTTACAGGTCGAGCAAGTACACTTTATTAATGTTTATATGCAAACCTAAATTAAATCTCCATGTCATATAAACAAATCATGTCTCCAGAACTGGTCAATTTATATGAATTTCTTTTAGGGTCCTATATGAACTTTTCGAAACCATTTTTGATGGAACGGACTTAAAACTACCATCTTACTGGTTTGGAATGTCATGAAGGTGAGTAATCAATAACAGAATCTTTGATAGTTGGGCGTACCAGCCCTTCAAATTCCAGTCCGTTTCACACAAGAGTCAAATGACTTCAGAAGACTTGGTATATAGCACATTATGTCACTTTGAAGCTGGACAAACCCAGTTCTCATTCACTTTCAATAAACTGAAAAAGCAACAGCTGCATTGTAAATCACCATGCTACCTAAGCCTGACTGACAAAAATGTGATGGAGCTGTAATTGAACTGAATTCTTTCTACAGACCTTGACAGAGTTGAAAGCCCAGTTGTGCAACAGAGAATCCTCTCATTTTGGTACACAGACCATGCTTGAGAGCATCGTAAAAGCATGCTTTTATTCCACAAACAGATTTGGTGTGGCTTTCAAGTAATAGTTGAACCGAACCTGAAGATTGAGCAACAAAGTATGATTGATTTAGTCATTGGTATGAATCAGCAGTTAGGTGGAAGTGACATGCCCTGACCTGACCAGATGCATGAAAAAGCACATTTACAACCGCATGGGGAATAAACCCTAAATTTAAACTCTCAAACCAATGACACGGAACTGAAGTTGAGCTGGTATTGAGTCACTTTGCCAATTGATCACTTGATCCTATCTAAGTGCTGAGCTTAACAGGGAAATGCCAACAGTGTGTCTCTGTGGGTCCAGTGTTGCCTACTGTTTATATCATCACCCTTAATGAGTTTTCCATTTTAAGCTCTGGCACAGCTGAATCCAGTAAATTAGATTTTGAACTTGACACAGATTTCATTTATTCAGACAACCAGATTTACAAGACAGCTACGGCAATCATGTTCTATTTTGGACGCTTTTCTAAAGAAACAAAAACATTAATTCGCACATGAAATATGCGAGAATAACTATATTATCGTACTTTGTCTACACAGAGGGTGGGCGGTCTTGTAACCTCTCTTACACCACTAGATGATCTGTCAGGGTTGCTTCATTTCAACAGAATTATAAATTGCACTTCCTCAAAACAAACAGTCAAAAATAACAGCAACAGCCAACGTGCTAAATTTCTTTAATTGATGATGGGAAATGAAAAAGTTTTAGGCTGATCTAAGAACCGAAACAGATATTGTGAAACCACCACATTTTTTTACATTCACATGCAGATGTGGCAAACATACATTTCCAACAGTAAATACTTTCCTCTTACCAAGAATAAGGGACAAAACAGGGCTTGAAACAATCAGTCAATATATGGATAACAAAATATGGAAAAATAAATACAGTTTAGATAATAACGTATTAGGGCTGCAACGAGTCCTTGATTCTGTTGGCATATTCGATTTTAAAAAAAATCCTCTGTCCGTGTCAAGTAATTGGCAAAATACCGGCCCATTCAACATATTAAACCCATTTAAAAATCAGAATAAGGCATAATGCTATTAAGAATTCCCAAACACTACAATTCAATTAAATAAATATATGCAATGCTGGTTTAATATATGCAGTTTAATTATTTACATGCGTGTAGTTTACATACGTGTGTGTCAGAGCAGCTCCTTTCACAGTAAATGCTGTTACACAAACCAGGGTTGCCAGGTTTTCACAACCAAACCCCCCTGATTGCTACTTAAAACTAGACCCAAACTCCATGGGGCTAAATATCACGTTATTGGGGTCACTTCAACCCTCGGCAACAGTGTTAAATTTGTCCAATTCTGCGGGAAAACTGCAGACTTGGCAACACTGACACAAACTGTTATCATTTACATGTGTGGAGCATCTCAAACTCCATCTCTGCATGTTGTTGTGAGTTTGGGTTTATTATAACGCTCATCTGGGAACGCAACGTACGCCATTTCATCAGATTTTTAAGGTAAATCATTTATAAACCTAAGCAAACACAGGAGAATACATCATCTTTCTCAATATGCCAACTGTTCGTCGCGATTTCAAAATAAAAGTTTAAACCCTTACTCTGATGAGTTTACACGTTTTGATGTCCACATATCCAAGAAGTTACAGTGGCTGTAGCTGTTCTGTCATAAAGAAATGGCCAAATATTACAGATTACGTGGACATTTGAATGAATTGTTGTTTAGTCAAAATTAAACACGGATTAGATCGCGCAGTAAAGTGTATCTCATTTGTTATAATGTTATAAAGTCACTTTTATAATGCGTAATGCATATTAGGTCTACCGTTTATATTCCATTATGTATTTAACAGTTTTGTTCAAAACAACCATATGATTACTTGCTTTTAATACTGTTTTTAACTAATTATTGTTACCTCATTGCTATTATACATGTATTTTAAGTCATTTTAAAACTATTGTTCACTTAGGTCTATCTGTATTACTACAACAAAATCATTATAATTATTAGATTACTCGTTTAATCGTTAGAATAATCGACAGATTACTCGATTACCAAATTAATCGTTAGTGACAGCCCTATAATGTATTAATGATCATTTTTGGTAATTAACAAGAAATAAAAACAATGCATTTAAAAAATTTAGTTTTGAATTATATTTTAAAAAACAGCAGATTGTTTTTCTTAAAATAATTTTGGTTACAGAAAAATGGTCACCAATTTAAAAAATTAAAATGAGATTACGTCTTCCTGTCCATAATACTCAATAGATGTCACAATTTTATGTAAAAGTTATGTAATTTAAAGGGATGGTTCAAACTAAAATTAAAATTTTGTCATTAATTACTCAACCTCATGTCGTTCATTTTTGGAACACAAATTAAGATATTTTTGATCATTTTTGATTTGAGAGCTTACGAATGTCTTCACGTTTGGAACGACATGAGGGTGAGTAATTAATGACAGAATTTTCGCTTTTGGGTGAACTATTCCTTTAATGTTGAGATTATGAAGTTGTGTGATTTTCATTGTTTGCTGTAGTCAAGAAAGTCAACACCTCTGATATGGAACAGCCCCCTTTTTAAGGGGGAGATGGAGACATCTGATATGTTTAAAACTAACTAGTTTTCAAGCTAGGTTGATTTCATGCTGGACAATATTTTCTCAAATTGGTTTCTCTAATGAGGCACCAATTTGTACCCTATTCATGGAAACTAATTGCTATTCATTTCCCTTTTCAGTTAATATGTTAACTGTCTTGTGATGATAGAGTAGAGTTAGTTAAATTCAGGTCAGTTCGTGAATGCTATTTGACTCCAGTGGTGTTCTCTGAAGACGGCAAATCACAGATGAGCCATTCTGTTTGAGATTCCTGGCGGCTCTGAGAGCTCGCAGCTGCTCAGCGGACACAAAGAGAGTTTTTCTCTGGGTTTCTATTAATTATTCTCAATGTCAGTAAACACATGCCTCAGGATACATGTGAAAATCCTCAAATATTATTCAGGAGGAAACACACATTCAAAATGCTTTGAGATTAAGCTATTTTCACAATTATTTAACTCTAAACACACCTAGCCAAACTAAAAAGGCTCAACCAGTTTCCATCCAAACAGCCCACATCTCCACCAATGGCTACTAACCTCACCCACAACACAATCAAACAGAATAATGTCCTTGAAACATCAATGTAAAAGAGGGAAATGATAACTTCCTCTTAATTAGGTCATAGGCTGACAGGGGGATCAAAATTATTATAGAATAAATAGTAGCTTCATGACATACCATTGAACAAAGTAGTAGTGTGGCTGAATTACCGTTCCTGATTAGCCTTCTTCCAGATGATTGAAGCTGCTAAATGAGTCAAAGGGGGCTAAATATAGTTAAACAGTCTCACGGGTAAGTCTCGGAAAGTACTGGAGCTCCTTGACAGCAGCGGCCTGGACTTATCCCTCCACCTGGGGCTTTTTACATTTTTTTTTTTTCTAAAACCCAGAGTGGATTCCCCAGCAGCACTGAAAACGTTACAGCACCTCTGTTACATAAATATGATAGTGTACACATCAATGCAATGCCAGAATGAAAAACAACAACTGTCACATCTCTTTAACCACAAAGCAATCCTGGTTTCAGTTAGGTAGGAGAACAGTTGTAGTATCACTTCCATAACCAGAGTCATATTACCCTCTGAATACTAGGAAGGTATAAACTGCTATGGCTGCAAGACTATTGAAATAAAGCCAAAATAGTGATATGGCTGCGATTATCAAATCGTGAAGGCAGCCATTTAATTATATAAATATATGCACTGCATGCTACAAAGTGAAGCACAGTGCTGTGTTCCTAGACATTAGCATTATCTGTATTTTGTTATTCATAAATGCCAGTATTGTAACTTTACACAGGTGTGTTGTTATAGAGGTGGAGTAATGTAAAATAAAATTAAAATAAAATATTAAAATGGTACTATTTCTTGTTTAGTTTTTTGTCTTTTTTTCAATTATTATTATTATTAGATTTTTTTTTTATTTTGTTACACTGCAATGAAATATTAAAATAGCACTATTTCTTTTTTTTTTTTTCAGTCATTTTTTATTTTATTTTAAATGTAGAAGTAATGATATTTGATTTTCATTCAAACAAATGTTGGTGATGTATATATCAATTATTATTAACATTATTAATATTATTATTATTTAATTGCATTATTTTTCTTAAATATGTGATTTTGTTACACTGCAATGAAATATTAAAATAGTAATATTTTTTATTTTGTTTTTCAGTCATTTTTATTTTTTTTTAATGTAGAAGTAATATTTGATTTTCATTCAAACAAATGTTGGTGATGTATATATCAATTATTATTATTATTATTATTATTACTACTACAATTCCTATCATTATTTTTTTTTCCTTAAATATGCGATTTCTTTACACTACAATGAAATATTAAAATAGTACTATTTTGTTTTTCAGTCATTTTTATATTTTTTATGTAGAAGTAATGATATTTGATTTTCATTCGGACAAATGTTGGTGATGTATATATCAACTATTTACATTATTATAATTATATATTTTTTATTATTATTATTATATTTTTATTATTTTAAATATGTGATTTTGTTACACATATTTACAAATACAAGTACTAATTTACAAATATTATTTACAAACTACTATTTCTTATTTTGTTTTTTAGTCATTTTTATATTTTTTATGTAGTAGTAATATTTAATTTTGATTTAGGCATGTTGGTTATGTATATATTAATTATTATTATTATTATTATTATTATTATTATTATTATTATTTATTAAATTTATGATTTGGTTACATTACAATAAAATATTTAAATAGTACCATTTCATTTGTTTTTTAGTCATTTTTATATTTTTATGTAGTAGTAATAATATTTGATTTTAATTTGGTTTGTGATGTTTTTTTTTTTTTTGTTTTTTTGTCATTTTTATATACCCATATTGATATATACATCACAAAATGGGCAAATTGTGCAGCCCTACAAAACAAGCACAGTCACAGTCATAATTTTAATTTCTAAATCATGCAGATTCATGAGACTGCCTTAGATTTTGGTCAAAAGCGGCCTATTAACCCAAATAAAATGGTGTAGGCCACCTACTAGGCAACAAAACTATAAATGTCAACTCTCCCGTCAATATTTTGCTGAACACAGCAAACGCCTATAACTGTGCAATTATAAGCAAACATGTAGATAAATCCAGATTCATAGACTTACAAAAACAGAATGTCCCCCACATAAATGTGCAGCTGAGCAATACAGAACATCTTGCAACATAAAAACAAAGCCACTGTACAAAAACAATAGCGTCGGCACATCAATGCGAAAGCCTGAAGTCAAAGCTTAGATCACAGCCTTCTGGTTGGTCTGTTTGTGTGCACATCCTCTGCCTCTTTAAGCAGTTGATGAAGTCTGCAGCTGCGTCAATAACTCAAACAAAAAAAATATGTGACCGTCATAAAACGCATTACAAAATCAGGAAGTAGCCAACTTCTTTAGTATCTTTTTGATTATTCTGCCGTTCAAAGTACATGCTGTAGCTCTTTGGGTTTGACAGCGCAGATTCATTCTCATGTCTCACGCGCCTAATACTCAGACCTTTATAGAAAGCATTTAAGTGGTCTATCATGGACTGTAATGGGTTTTCTAAAACGCTCTTGTTTCTGCTGATAAAAATGTTACTATATTACTAAGCGAGAGCAGATTTTGGCAGATAAGCTTTGCTAACCGCCATGTATGTCACTTATGAAGATGTTTCATTCTTCAGCACTGGGCAATAACTGACCTTAGGCCTAGGCAAAGTGATAAATATGCAGTACAACTTTGTAAACACCCAAAAGTTTGGTCAACGGCTGGCAAGCATAATCAAGTGAAGATATAAATCTTAATAAAAGAATAGAAGAGAGATTCTTTGTAGTCGACATAAATTCTGGTTGGGGAGAACAATTGGTCCGTTATATACAAATAAATGACTAACTAGTCATCCAGTGCTAAAGCATAGTGTAGCATATCAAAAAGCCTCAAAAAGGGTAAATATCGAAGACCTGTCAAATATCAGAGATTCCGATAAAGAAAAACACTACAAAGTCTACAAAGTTTAAACACTGAACTTTTAGAATAATCAATCAGATGTCTCTGAATAAATGGACTACATACATTGAAATGGACGGCCTAGATAACACAACACTCTTAAAAAAAAGGTTCCAAAAGCAACAAGAGTCGTACTCACTGCAGGGCCAAATGGGTCAAACAGGTGGAGCTTGATCTAATCCAGCTCCACCTATGTGGACCTAATGGGTGGATGGCTTTATGTTTAGGGGTAGGGTTATTGTTTAAGGTTAGTTTGCGGTTGGACCTTCAAGCTCCACCCATTACTTCCAGAGAAGGTGAGCTGGATGTCCAGCTATGACCACCTACTCTGCAGCAAGCAGCTTCTCTCCAAAAGGTGGACTTTCACAGTGATGCCAATGAATCTTTCATTCTTAAAAGAACCATTCTGTCTAGTGTGAAAAAAGTTTTAAAGTGCCCCTATTATAGATTTTTGAAAATGACCTTTCAGGCAGTGTGTAACACAGCTCTAAGTTATTGTCTTTTAAAAGAAAGAGTCGTTTCCTAATCATGAAAATGAGTCATTTTTAAAACGAATTGTAAGCTGTTTTAAGTTGACGACAATAGTATATTGCCCGCCCGCTTGTTGCGGGAAAACTTGACCCACCGTTTCTGAAATGCGCTGCATGCAGCAGACCAATCACAACAGACTGGGTCATCGGACCACTCACTACAGATTAGCTTCATGCAAAGGAGGGGTTTAGACAAATGATTTGTTGAGCGAATTATTTGGTAGTCGATTATAAGACAATCAAAGTGTTTTTTGACCTTGCATGCATGTCAACTTGTTGTTGAGGACTCCCAAAACCAAAATTTGAACCTTTCATAATCCATAATAGGGGCACTTTAATAGTCTGAAGGACATTTTCTTTTACTATAAAGAACCTTTGGTACAATAGTAAGGTTCCATGGATGGCGAAGGTTCTTCACTGAACCAACAATGCCAATAAAGAAGCACCATTTCTTAAATGTGAATGTTAAATAGTTTTTCCAACTTTTCTGACAATGAACTAATGCTCTGTTGAATAGTGTTAAAGGATTAGTTCACTTCTGAATTAAAATTTCCTGATAATTTACTCATCCCCATGTCATCTAAGATGTTCATGTCTTTTTTTTTTCCCTCAGTCGAAAAGAAATGAAGGCATTGAGGAAAACATTCCGGGATTTTTCTACATATAAAGGACTTCAGTGGAGATCAGCGGGTTAAAGGTCCGAAAAGCTTCGAAGGGCTCTATACGATCCCAGCCGAGAAATAAGCGTCTTATCTAGCGAAACGATCGTTCATTTTCTATATAAACTTTTTAATCACAAATTCTCATCTTCCACTAGCTTTGAGATGTGCATCTACGACTTCACGCATTGCGTAATCACGTTGGAAAGGTCACACGTGGTTAGTTCTCTGGTTCATAAAGTCTTCCAACTTCAAAATCGTCCGACATTGTGGACATGCAGCGCCCGGCTCAAAGGCCTTTCTCAATCCTGTCCCCTTCTCTCTCTCCCACTTCGCTTCCTGTCCAGTATGATCTGTCCTATTATAATAAAGGTCAAAAGGCCAAAAATAATCTTTAAAAAAAATATATAAAAAATCGTCTGGCATTGCTGTTTTACCTGTTTTTGTAAAGGGCGTTTACCTGAGCAGAAACTCCACATATGCATAGCAGAAGTAATAGTACTGCCAACGCTCCAGGAAATCCCTAATATGGACAAAAGTATCCAGTTATCGCTATAGCTGAATAACACGCAGATAGAGAAATTTTAACTGAGAAAACTCAAGGACAATAAACATACAATTGCCACAATATATGGTTTATCTGTGTTCTTCAAGCAATCTTGGGTATTTTAATAAGGATAAAGTATATTTATAATGCAATGCTAATCAACATAGCCTTTAAAACTACATAATACTATAAAATAGTTTGATTTTTGCCTCATTCTGTGATCAGAAAAAGAAGTTATTTTAAACACTCGACTATGTTATTAAGTAAATTTGGAGAAAAAGCATGTCAATAAATAATATATTTGTTGGACAACAGGTTTGTAAACAGGCTCATACGTATAAAAAAAAATGTATCGCACACATGCTACTGTAGTACATTTATTCAAGGCTCAGACCGATTTTTTGTTGCACTGTACAGCCCTGACCAAACCAGTTCCAGATTGTAAAGGCAGCTCCTCCTTTAGCGATATGGACTCCACGTCCACCTTCCACCATGTCACTCCGCACTGTCTCACACAGAAATATGTCAACAACTAGACTTTATCGTTATTATCGCGGGAAGACTAATTCTTATTGTGGGAAGAATTTTTACCGGTATATCGCAAACGATAAGATATCACCCATCCCTAGTAGTGTTGCATGAAAAAGTATGGCGATACCCTGCTTTTAAAAATGGCACGATTCCGCAATTTACTAGTACCGGTGAGTTTTAATAAGAGCCATATTTCTGCATTTCCGTGTTGTTTACTACACATATAGGCATGAAACTCGCAGTGTTTTCAGCCTCTGCCGCCTCAATAAATGAGTACACGAACACGTTAACATAATCTCTAGAACTGCTCTGAGAGTCGCTTCATGAGCATTTTACCGCTTCTTTTGTGGAAAACTATCTTCGTATAACGAAGTCCCTAAAGGTCTTCACAGCAACCCGTCAAAATAAAAGTTCAGTTTAACTTGACTGTCAGAAATATATTAATATATTACTTAATGTAAAGATAGTACTACTAATAACAATACAAACAATTATTAAAACAACGTTTAAGGAATATTTATACCAGAAAAAAAATATTTACACGAAAAAAATATTTACCAGAATTTATTTACCAGAAAATTGTACAAAACACAGTATTTCTGAAAAAAAAGTCTATAGTAAGTTAATTCTTTATCAAATCTAATTATCCTTTATAAATTCATTAGACATGCTTTTGATTATCAAAATGTAATGAAACAATTAAAATAGAATCCAGAAAATTAATGGAAAACAGATTCACAAACAAAACTGAATTTGAGAAAAATAATAAAACGTATTTCATAGGGCCTTAAAACATGTAATTTTTGTTAAACTTTTAATAAATTGCTGTTACATTCTGCAAGTTTCATGATTTCAATTAATTAGACATGCTTTTTGATAAATGTATATATATTTTAATGTAACCATTAAAATAGAGTCCAGAAAAATTAAAAAAATAGGAATTTAGGAAAAAATAAAACAGATTTCAAAGGGCCTTCTTTGTTTCATTTGTGTCTTTGTTTTATTGTAGTCGTCCTTTAGTTTGTTACTTGCATCTAGGTTCTTATTATTAACAACAAAGATAAAATAACAAAAAAAATGACTGTCATGATATAAATTGTTGTTGTGAAAAGTACTATATCATGAAATAAGATTTGGCTTTATCCTTTAAAGGAACACTCCACTTTTTTTTTGAAAATAGGCTCACTGTCCAACTCCGAGTTAAACAGTTGAGTTTTATTGCTTTCGAATCCATTCAGCCGATCTCCGGGTCTTGCGGTAGCACTTTTAGCATAGCTTAGCATAGATCATTGAATCTGATTAGACCGATAGCATCTCGCTCAAAAATGACCATATATAATGATGATATTTTTCCTATTTAAAACTTGACTCTTCTGTAGTTACATCGTGTACTAAGACTGACGGAAAATAAAAAGTTGTGATTTTCCAGGTTGATATGGCTAGGAACTATACTCTCATTCTGGCATAATAATCAAGGAACTTTGCTGCAGTACCATGGGTGCAGTAAGCGCAAAGCCATATTGACCTAGAAAATCACAACTTTTTATTTTTCGTAAGGAATACCCTTATTCCTCGGCTGGGATCATGTAGAGCCTTTTGAAGCTCCACTGAAACTGCAATCCTGGAATGTTTTCCTCAAAAACCTTTATTTCATTCCGGTTGAAGAAAGAAAGACAGAAACATCTTGAATGACATAGGGGTGAGTAAATTCTGGAGTAAAGTAATCCTTTAAGTATCTATTAAAGTATTGAACTATCCAGCACAAAGATCTGCCATCTCTAAGTTACTCTGTTTGCATAATTGTGAGGGGAAGATAAAACATGGGCTGAAAATGTTTTTAAGAGCCTCACATGCGAAACGCTGGCATTCACACCAGATTACGGTCAAATAAAGCCACCTGTACAGAAGTATTTGTCTTAAACGTGACGTAAACCTCAAAAACTTGACTTACAGGTACATGACAATGGCACACAATGGCAGTTCAAAGAATTGAGGTGGGTGATGCCTTTTCACCGCTGCCTACACAAGGACTCTCAGCCTATTGTGACACTATACTAAAATCTATTTAGATTAACAAGCAGGTTAGTTGTCTGTAAAAATACACACACCTGACAAGTTGGCCTCCTCCTAGGAGGAGCACGTGCGAGGAGCAACAAACAACCGAAAAATAGTTGTAATATAATGTAATAAGCATGATTGCGCAACCATAAAGGCATCCAACAGGTCTGTCACCTCACGTTGATGACAATTTCTTAGAATTGTGAAAGATTTTATTATGTTCTGACAATGGTATCATTATTTATTCACCCTCAATCTCATCCCAACCCTAATAATGTTTTTATTGTGCTTTTTTTTGGACCTTAGAAGTAGAAATCACCATCAACTTTCCTTGTGTGGAACTAGAAGTTCCAGAACCTCCTCCTGTTTTTCATGAAAAGATTTATGACACTAGAGTACAATGTTGGATGGGCTGTTTCTTCCATTGTAGAAAGCTATTTCAAATACAGGTCTAGACAACTAACTCAAGCTCATTTGTACATCATCCTGTATGAAGGTCATCTACACATGCTCACAGAATCTCTACCCTAAAACTCACGAAAATCACAACAAACAAACACAAACTTGTTATTTTCAAAACCTCTTCCTCAACTGGTCTTCGGCTGAATTGGTGTGGTGATGTGTACCATGTGTTTGTCAACTCACAAACAGGTTGTTCAGGGAGGTTACAAATGACAACCATGACAGGAAGTGGTTTTATCACATCAATGTTGTCCTCTGAACAGCACACTCAAGAGGAAGTGGTCTAACAGAGAGGCAGCATTGCTATCGCAGCCAAAAGAAAAAAAAAATAGCTGGCACATTATTACAAATACAGTTAAATTACTGGAATGACATGACATTAAACTTCGCTGTTCTTTTGCGATTGTGTACAAATGCCTCTGATGGGGACGAAGTATTCAGCCACACGCTGTTTTTATAGCACTGAAACATTAAACGCTTGCTGAACAGTGCACTCTGTAATTTCTGTCTCATTAAAAAGGTTTTACACTTCAAGAAGTGAATGAAAAATATGTTTAAAGTTACATCTGATATAGACACCTGTAACTGTTTTGTTTTACATAGAGAGGGTCATCTTAAGGGGGCAGCAATCTTAAAAATCACATGATCAGCCAAATACTATTTACTTTGTCTTGGTGCCTTCCCCAAACTCAGCACATTTCCTCACAGAATACATTAACTGACTGCAAATGATGCATTTCTACAACGGTAAACATTTGCTTATGCGTAATACTGCATCCACACCACTAGGTGTCAATAAGACCAAGACGACTGCCATATTGACCACTGAGGGGAATAAAGTATTGCTGAATACATCTTTGAAATCACAATGAAAAAGTAGAAGCAGATTTTTTCTTCTGTACAATTTGGATGTACGAAACTAGTCAACTAAACAGAACTGCAGCTGCAATTCGACAATGGGAATACTAGTTGACTACTCAAAATATAGTCATTTTAATGTTACATTTTAAAAATAATACATTATTTTGAAAAGTGACTTTCTGGAACAGAAAACAAAATCATTTCATTTCACCTCAAACCTTGCACACGTGTTTTCATTGTACTAACAAGACAAGCAAAGTGTGGGAGCGAATTTACCGGTTTAAAGGGGGAAACATTGTGAATGAAAGTGAACTTACGTTCTTGAAACGTTTTGGTTGACATTTTTTCATGTTATCTCTGTATAAAACAAAATAGTGTTTATATACTATAGTTTTGTTTTTGTTTTTTTTAAATGCTTTTTAAAGAGGTCTCTTCTGCTCAACAAGCCTGCATTTGTTTGATCACTGTTTTCTATTTGAATATATTTTAAAATGTAATTTATTCCTGTGATTTCAAAGCTAATCCAGTCACATGATCATTAAGAAATCATTCTAATATTCTGATTTGATGCTCAAAAACATTTATTATTATTATCATTATTATGTTGAAAACATCTGAGTAGAATGTTTTCAGGTGTCTTTGATAAATAGAAAGCTCAGAAGATTTTTTTTTTTAAATATAAATCTTTTCTAACATTATAAATGTCTTAACATCACTTTTGATCAATTTAAAACATCCTTGCTAAATAAAAGTATTAATTTCTATCATTTCTTTGTTAAACAAACGGACTGGAGTAATTATGCTAAAAAATGTAGATTTGATCACAAGAATAAATTACATTTTAAAATATATTCAACTAGAAAGCAGTTATTTTAAATAGTAAAAATATTTCACAATATTACTGCTTTTGCTGCTTTTTGGATCAAATTAATGCAGGCTTGGTGAGCAGAAGAGAATTCTTTTTTTAAAAAAAAAAAAAAACATTAAAAATCGTACTGTTTAGAAACGTTTGACTCGTAATGTAAGTGCAGCACTGCTTTGTTTACAGTGGCAATCATAGTATTTCTGCTTGTCCAAAAGCGCCACCTACTGCCAGAGAGCAAATTTGCATTATCATTCAGCCTTTCTGCTGTTTTTGATGCTGTCAGTGATGTACATTTTAACCGTTTGATAGAAAACAAGATCAATTATGATAAAATATCTAGGATTATCTGACACTTTGATACATAGTTGAAGTTTTTCAAATGGTTCGCATATACACGTGTATACACACTTTTTGTGCGCAAAGAAAACCAAAATAACAACTTTGTTCGACAATGTCTTCCGTGTCAGTCTTCAACGTTTTCTTTGCACACAAAAAGTGTACTTGTAGCTTCATAACATTACGGTTGAACTACTGATGTCACATGGACTATTTTAACAATGTCTGTTTCTGTCTATACAGGGTCAGAAAGCTTTCGGATTTCAGCTTAAATATCTTAATTTGTGTTCTGAAGATGAACAAAGGTCTTATGGATTTGGAACGACATGAGGGTGAGTAATTAATGACAAAATTTTCATTTTTGTGTGAACTATCCCTTTAAGCTAACATCTTGAGCAAACATTTCATGCCTCCAACCAGATTCTAAAATAACATGTAATTGCAATCATGATACAAATTAAAATAAAATGAAATAAAACACAACTTAAAGAGGTCACACACTGTGTCAGTCAAAATTTACAAGCTTCCCATGAGAACTCATTACATTGGGCGGACATAGGACTCATTCTACGGTCAAATGACTTGCATAATAGGTGAGGAGAGCTTTAAATGGGTTTAAAATAGAACAAGGCCTCATGAGCCCAGAGAAAAACAAGCAAATTTTCAACCTTATCTAGTTAAAAATCACAGCAGACAGTAGACAGCAGAGGCATTTAAATGGGTGTTTCAAACAAGAATCAAAACATTGGAAAGCATTGTGCTGTCAACCATGCAGGGGGAAACAAACTCATAAATACTGGTGTGCAGTACACACCAGAGAAAAAAAAAAAAAAATAAATAATAATAATTCACATACACAACTCCTTTTATCCTTGTTTCACAGAAAATCACATCTATAACTGCGGAAAAGAGGCAGAACCATTTGCCTGCTGCAACAAGTCAGAGGAACAAGTCCAGCTACTTTGCATGTCTGGTATGGATCCCTGTTAGCTGTATGTGTGAAGTTATAAATAAATGGGAATGAAATGACAAAGCATTCGTTTTTAAATTATAACATGAATGAGATTTCGAGAAACACTCCCAGCCAACTAGCTATCTTTGTGCCAAGACCAGCAAAACCAGACTGGAACACTATTGCATAATTCATAAAGCTTCTTTTCCATGCAATCTGCTAACTGCACAATATTTTTTAAAGAGTGTGAGCACCAAATTAAAACAGTGATCTGCAAGTAGACATTTCTCTATGGTGACCCCTGGTGCTTCTTGTATCCTGCACCTGCTGTTTTGGTTACCATGGTAGCCATTCATAAAGAACACTTGCAATAGTGAGCCATTACAGCTGACTTCAGCTGCTGACCAGCAAAGTGGCCATCATGACAGAGTTTTAAATGGAATACATGGATGCACAACTTCAACAACTTTTTTTTTTTTTTAATAATATAAAATAATCACTCCGTGCAGTGTGGTCTTTGTATGCACCAGTCCACCAGAAGGCGTTGTCAACATAACCATTCTTTAATGTGGCATGTCCATCTTTTATTCATTGTGAAGGGAAGCCCGACTCATTTCTGTGAATCAGGTTATTCCAGAATGGTTTGTTTCAGTCATCTAAAAAAACGATTCAGTGATTCTTTTAAGTTATGACATAATCACAAAGCCCCTGACGTCCTTGCATAGCATATTACATACCCTAAATGTCTCACACGTACGTCTGCAAGATGTCTGTTAGAGATTACTTGATCTGGAAAGCATCTGCTGCGTACAAACATCTGACAGACATATGTAAGATGTCAGTTTTACATACATTTTAAATGATAAACATCTTAAACACATTTAATAGTCATCTATTTGACATCTGATGTTGCAGATGAACAAACAATCTTAAAAAATACATCTTCCAGATTTACATGCAGACGTCAAATAGACATCTCTGTGATGTGTGTGTGCTATTAGGGTACATTGTTGTTGATTACAATGTAATCAAAAAAGAAATCAGCAGTCTGCCAGTCATTATCCGTTAAGTTTACAGACATTTTAGCTCTAAAACAGGGGTAAACACCTGTAAAAAATCTATATGAAAAATTCCTTCATTTTAACACAGCACTGAATAGCCTACTGTTTTACTTTTCTTAGAATGTATGCTATTTTGACTTCGCTTTATCGTTAGCATTAACAGTTTGTATTGTAATTTCCATGGGTCGCAGTTCACTTTGTTAAAACCACAATTCAGCTCGTAAAAACAAAGCCATAAAACTGCCAGTTCTCAAACTGTAAACATACAATTCTCTATTCTCAAGTCAGAGAACTGTTCGAAACGGATCGATTCGTGAATTATCGTTCAGATTGAATCGTTCGTTAACAAATCGTTAGGAACCGGTTTAATGATTCACTAAAAAGATTCGACACAACAGAACGATTCGTTCGCGAATCGGACATAGCTAATTCATTAGAAAATCTAATTTATACAATTATACACTAAATACATATTAAAAAATAAACGAATAAAAATTTCAAGTATGTTAAAGTACCCCGCCATCTGTAATTAAAGATTTAAAATGAAACATTTACTAACAGGTTACATTTCATTCTTTCTTCTATTGCTGTTGATTTGTTTCAAATACAAAAAACAAATAATTTGCAAACCATGCTGCATATGAATAAGAGGCTGCATAATGCAAAGAGAAGTTAGCAGGAACAGGCATGGCATTACCTGACTCACACAGGTAAACACTACACAGAATAACTGTAAACATTAAATTGACCTGTTGTGATGAACCCTAGCGTTATGCTTAGCAAAAATATCTTCAGTTCTTGTCATCACAATTGTCAGTGGCTTCATAACAAGATACTGATGAAATATTTAAGTGAGCGTCAAATGTTTTCACTGTGTACGTGCACGCGCAACCTTCCCAAAAAATAACCACGGACGCACTTCCTGAAACTGTTTCAACACAAAGCGGGCAAGGAATTCTGGCGAATATGTTTGCCTTTTCACTATATGTAGGATGCGACATAATATAGCAAGTTTGCGACAACATAAACTCCGACGGCAACAGGTGTCGAGTGACTCACCTTAGTGTAATATAACATCCACAGCTCATACA
Source organism: Cirrhinus mrigala (assembly GCA_036247105.1). Classification (NCBI taxonomy): domain Eukaryota; kingdom Metazoa; phylum Chordata; class Actinopteri; order Cypriniformes; family Cyprinidae; genus Cirrhinus; species Cirrhinus mrigala. The sequence goes on from CM070022.1 coordinate 27,571,485, forward strand.
GTCGCTCTTTCGAAGCCATTCTCCCTCGCCCTTCTGTGTATTCCCTCCACTTAAGCGTCAATCAAACCATCTGAATATACATCCACAAACGAAGTGGCCGTGGATTGATTCAGCGAAGATCCAGGGAATACTGTTTGCTAGAAACAGCATGCTGCTGTACAGCTGTCCACTACCTGGTTGCCAAGCTCTGCCAAAGTTGCATGTCTTTTAGACGGAGGGTGGGTCAAAATGACAATTCCGAGCAGAGAAACTAGAGAATGTACAGAGCAACATTTGAGAAATGTCGCTGGTTAGCAGCTGCATAAACGTGCATCTCTGCTGGAGGAATTCTAGAGGAGTTAAACGCACTTGTCTGTGCACGCATTCATTACCCTGTTCGCACTCCACTCCCCTCCTCTCGAGCGTTACAGTGGCAGTAGAGAGCAAAGCAAGAAATAGCCGGGAGGAGTTCAGCCTCAGAGCTCCACAGATGAAGGAAAACCATTGAGCATCATAAGTGTCACAGCTGATTGGGAGAATTAGCGGGGATGGAATGGCACTGGAGCGCAGAAACTTCTCCTGGTGACTTGGTTTGTACAAAGCAAATTTACATTAAAAAGTAAATATTACAAGATCTATATATGTAGTATTTACTTTTTAATGTAAATTTGCTTTGTACAAATTTGCTTTGTACAAACCAAGTCATCAGGAGAAGTTTCAGAGGAGAGAGAGAGAGAGAGATAGAGATACATAAGATGGATGTGTATAAATAGACATTTTACATGTCATCTCAATGCCTAAACATGTCCTAATTTACCTGAATTCACAAAATCTATATACAGGTATAATTATAAAATAAAATGTTATTTATTTTATTATTATTGTTATTATTATTATTTTGTAAGTTAATTCTGAAGATTTGAATTGGAATAAATTCAGACATAAATTGCAGTGGAATGAAATAAAATAATACAACAGATTATTATTATTATTATTATTTGTTTATTTTTAATTGATTTATTTATTATTAAAGGTATAGTTCACCAAAAATGAATAATCATAAATCAAATGAAACCGCAAAAACAAGTTTATAAATGTTTTATAAATTCAGACATAAATTACATCGAAATTAAATAAGATAAAACAACAGATTATTATTATTATTGTTGTTGTTGTTGTTAATATTTTTGTTATTATTATAATTTTTTATTTTTTATTTATTTTTTGCATCACATTTGACAATGTTTATTAATTCAGACATAAATTACATTAAAATTAAATAAGATAATACAACAGATTATTATTATTATTATTTATTTATTAATTAATTCCATATATTTGGAAGTTCTGTCATCCTATTTAAAGATATAGTTTTATAGTTTAAAATGAAAGAAAAACAATCATAAATCCAAATAAATAAAGAGTTTAAAAATGAAAGTGTAATTATGCTGGATTTGAACATGCTCAGTGAACACGCTACAGTGAAATTAAATAAGATAATACAACAGTTTGTTTATTTATTTATTTATTTATTTATGTTTTGTTCATTTCAAAGATTTGGAAGTTCTGATATCCAATTTAAAGTTATAGTTCACCTAAAATTAAAGAAAAATAATCACAAATCAAATAAAGCCCCAATAGCAAGTTTATTAAAAATAAATGTGCAATTATCCTGGATTTGGACATGCTCTTTTTGCATCACATTTGACATTGTTCTATAAATTCAGATATAAATCACAGTGAAATATATATATATATATATATATATTATATATATATATATATATATATATATTAGGGCTGTCAAACAATTAATCATGATTAATCGCATACAAAATAAAAGTTTGAGTTTGCCTAATATATATATATGTGTGTTCTGTGTGTAATTATTATGTATATATAAATAAAAACACATTCACACTCTAAGAAAAAAAGGTACAGTTCTGTCGCTGGGGCGGTACCCTAAGGTACAAAAGTGAAAAGGTACATCTTTGTACCTTACCTACCCCTAAATAGTACATATTAGTACCTTAAAGGTACATTTTAGTACTTGGAAAGTACATATTGGTACCTTAAAGGTACATACTGGTACCTTAAAGGTACATATTAGTACTTTAAAAGTACATATTTGTACATTTTCACTTTGTACCTTAGAGTACTGCCCCAGTGACAGAACTGTACCTTTTCTTCTGACAGTGCATGTATATATTTAAGAAATATTTACAAGTATATGTATTTATTATAATTTTTATATAATTTATATTATATATAAATTAAAATAATTTGTCCAATAATAACATATTCTCCTAAAAATATACATTAATTTGTGTGTATTTACATAATAATAGTATATAATAATTACACACAGCACACACACTTATATTAGGCAAACTTTTATTTTGTATGATTAATCGTGATTACTCAATTGACAGCCCTAATATATATATATATATATATATATATATATATATATATATATATATATATATATATATATTTAATTTCACTGTAATTTATATAGGAATTTATTTTTGTTTATTTATTTATTTTTACATTAATTACAAAGATTCTGACATTCTGTTTAAAGGTATAGTATAATTATAAATAAGTCCTTCATTAAATTGAGCCTTGTTTGGTGATGAGTGTTTGTTTGTCCTAACTGTGCAATGCATAAGAAAATTGTTTATGTACAGTTGACGCATTTTGAATAGTTAATGTTCCCATCTTGATTAAAAATTGCACATTAGGACATTGGCTCTGATTCATTGTACCTCAGGGTTTAGCTGTGATTTAGGATCATAATTGGAATTTGTCACATTGCAATTAGTCATAATTTATTTTAACTACAGGGGTGGACACCTGAGGCTAGAAAGCCTGAAAAAGCTTTGAAAACACAGGTAAAACCAAAACACACACAAGCACAGAGTGTCATCATTATTCTACACAACACACTGACTGCAGTATTTATTATTCTCCACAAAACACATTCTCAGTTCACCATTTAGAAGCAAACAAGATCTAGATGATTAGCATACACACATATATAAAACTTTTTTTTTTAATCTCTCTAATACAAGCCTTTGGCCTGCCATGTCTTATGAAGTATTAATAATCCTTCTTCTTCTTGTTTTAATCACAAAAACAGTATGACTTGATGATGAGTTATTTTTCACATCCCAAGCCTTTGAGAGTAAAATATCACTAATTTACATTCAATATGATCATTGGATCCCTTGAGGACCCATGCAAACTCTATGCAAATAAACTTGTGCTGGTAAAGAGTCTGAATAATCTCATTTTCCCATTTTCATTTGGCACATTTGTTTTTGTCTATAACTGGATGTGCAATGACACCACCATATTTAACATAACTCTGAAGGGCCTATTGTGTTTGGTGCCTTGTTGAAACAACAACATGCTTTTGACTGTAACCTTTTAAAGATACCACAGCTTAAATAATACATTCTTTCAAAATCAAAGCACATATGTACCCTTTTTACCACACTGTATTCCACAATATGAGGCCATTACCTTTAAATAATAAAAATGTTAACGTTTTTCTACTCATTTTAGTAATCAAATAAAATGATAGTCCAGGAGAGAGGGGGTCATAATGCACCGTTTTCTTAATCCCATTGCTAAGTGCATCTTTGTAACTGTTTGGTCACTGGGAAGAGGATGGACCTAGAGGCAGCTGTATTGCCATGGCAATGCCCTACATTCCACACCATGTCATGTTCGGGGTGTTTGTTTGTCTGTTCGGCGAACTTGTGTGGGTCATTTTTTTTCTGTTCATATGAGTTGTGATTTCTGATTTTGTTTTTTATGTATTTTTATTTTATGCATAGAGCTGTGTGTGCTCATCTATTAAAATGTGTTGTTAATTACTTGTATTAAAATTTGCACAATCTTCATAAATGTTACTTGTTCTTTCCTAGTTGAACAGACCAGAGCATACAGCAGCATATTGGTTATCTATCGTACATATTTCACTGTCATGATGTTTTAAAGTCTATATGCCGTTGTAAACTATTGATTTTATAGATTTTTTAATAACTTAGATAAACAAAAAGCCATTTATCAGTTTTCAGCCATAACATGAAATGAGCTCATTAATGTTAGCCAAAATATTAACGTAGCCTCGATCACTATCCACTTTCCTTGTGTGAAAAACAGAAGATCCAGAATCATCTGTTGTGTTTTATGGAAAACATAAATGTAACTGATATTGGAGTATGTAAATGACAACATTTTCGAATCTTGGTGATTTTTCAGTATAGAAAGCCAATACACATCCAGACTACTAAGCCTGTGTTACGTACATGCATGAAAGTATTCCTATTAAATACCCAGAGTCAATAATCAAACTCACAAAACTGTGTATTATAGTATATAAAAATGTATTACTTAATACCTGCAGTTTATATGTTCAAGTCTGACAAGTTGAGTATCAAAAACGATGTGTTCGGTGTTCTTCTAGTAGGTTCTGCACAGACTGCATAATCGATACAGATTCACCGATCCAGCTGTCCATGCTTTATTTTAACTATGGAGAAACCTGTGGGATCTTTACAGGAGCAAGCTTTGAAAAGAAAAGAAAGATTAAAAGCTTTACGAGATCGGCAACTTCAAGTGAGTGTCGCAATAAATGCTATTTTCTTTAAACAAAATGCGTGAAAACGCGCGGGCTAATGTGCTTTAGTTAGCGAGTTAGCATAACAGTGAAGCATTGCATTGTTTCATAAGCAATTTAGCATCAGTTGTCATTAAGAAGATGCATTCTAATCATTTTAGTTCTTGTATTTTCCACAATTTGTCTTTGAATTCATTTCTATTATCAAAAGAAGAAAATTTAGTTACGCCTCAACTGACTTTGTGTTTTGTCTTTGAATAATCATTAAACAAACACTGTTGTTAATGTGTCTTACAATAATGTGTAACAAGTAGAGTAACGTTACCTTCCTATTTAGTTCAGTGTTGCTTCTACATTCAGTCAAAAGTTTGAACAGCAAACCAGTTTAGGCTAGTTTAACCTCATGTGAACTGATAAGCAGTTCTGGTAACTTACAGAATAAAGAAATAATCAACTCAGTTAATGAAATGAGGATTTGTCCTCTTTGTATAGGCTACAATAACATAACTAGTGCCTTCCTGTCACTGCAAGCCTTGCCTTGAAAAAATGAGGAACAGGTCAATTATTATCAGTGGCTATCGACATGCCAAAAATGTTGTTTGAATTTAACTTTGAACCTCGGAAGTTCCTTTTAACCCTGTTTGCCCTTAAATGTGCACAGTAGGACTTTGGCTTTTTAAGTGTGCATCAGAGCTTTCCTGCTTTTCATTCTATCTTACTCTTATTAGAGTTTTCTGTCATCATTTGGATTTTGTCTCCGTGCTGATATTAACTTATTGTTTTGTAACTACAGGGACAGGCATCTGAGGATGGAGAGCCTGAGAGAAAAAGAGCTCTGGAGGACTCTGAGAGTGAAGACAGACACAGGTTAAAAAAAAACAAAAAACACATAGATATAAAATCCAATGTCATTTATATGTAAGGATACTAAACTGAATTCCCAGTTGTACCATTCAGAAACAAATGGGACCTTGTCGAATAAATGGACAATAAATAACAAAGCTGTACTCTGTTTACACGATCTTAAGAAGGGCTGTGAGGTAAAGGTCTCTCTCACTCTCAGCTCTATTTCAGGCTCAAGCCAAGGCCTCAAGCTCTTTGCTTTTTTTCCATTGTTTATGTTCAGCTTCACAGAAGCCTCGTGCTCCCCTCCCTGAGCTCAAGAGTTGTTTGGCATTGACAGTTCGCAAAGGTTTCTAAACAATTATCACCTAATATCTGGACTATGTCTCCCTTTGTACATGTTAATAGTGTCGTTTACTCACACTCATGTTCTTCCAAACCTGTATCTTCTTTTGTGTGAAAATGATGCAGTTTTGGAACAACATGCAAGTAAAAACAGAATTAACCTATGTAACACTTAATAGATTCATAATTTTGCAGCTAAAAGGCTTAACGTTTTTAAAATGGAGGTGATATTGGAGGATGTCGGGGAGAGAATGTTTCAAGGTGTGTCTCCTTAAACATGCATTATTAAAATGACAGCACGGTTTGGAAACAATGAAAGGTAATTCACCACCCAGCACACTTGTTATTTTGACACTTCTTGTGCTGCCATAAGACAGACAATCTATCTGTCTTTAGAAAATCAAAGTGACCGTTTCTATTGTTATTAAAACAAAACAAAACAAAACAAATTTGAATAAACTAGTCATAAAGGGGATTTATTTTAAATAACCTGTTTTTACGATGAAACAGATCCACAATGAATCTGTTCAATGAAAATGAAATACTTTTACTTCTGAAAATAACTGTTTTCTATTTGAATATATTTTAAAATGTAATTTATTCCTGTGATTTCAAAGCAAACTTTTCAGCATCAGTACTCCAGTCTTTAGTGTCACATGATTCTTCAGAAATAATAATTAAAAAAAAAATCTACTCAGCTGTTTTCAGCATAACAATAATAATAATAAATGTTATTTGAGTAGCAAATCAAAATATTAGAATGATTTCTGAAGGATCATGTGACTGGAATAATGATGATTAAAAATTCAGCTTTGAAATCACAGGAATAAATGACATTTTAAAATTTATTAAAATATAAAACAGTTATTTTAAATAGTAAAATGTTTCAATATTTTACTGTTTTTGCTGTACTTTCGATCAAATAAATGCAGGCTTGGTGAGCAGAAGAGACTACTTTAAAAAAAAAACAAAAAAAAAAACATTACAAATCTTTTGACTAGTAGTGTAATTGACAGTTTTCAACATTGATAATGATTTAAAACGTTTAGAATAATTTCTGAAGGATCATATGACACTGAAGACTGGAGTAATGATGCTGAAATTTCAGCTTTTCCATAATAGTAATAAATTAAATTTTAAAATTAGGGATAGGGATTTTTTAAAAAAATATTGTATTTAAATATTTTGGCTCGTAAAAAAGTGAATATTCAAACATTAGTTTGTTTAAATGACGTTTAACGAAAAAGATGTTATTTTTTAATAAATATGTTTTTGTCACCATTTCCCAACAAGTGTTTGTTTAGGCGTTATACACAACAATTCAAATAGTGTTTTTATTTTTCAAAAAATAAATATTCAAATATTCGACTATTCAGGTACACCTCTATCGAAAGCAATTGTTTTGAATTGTAATAATATTTCACAATATTCTTTCACTGTATTTTTGATCAAATAAATGCAGCCTTGGTGAGCATGAAAGACTTGAAAAACATGAACAAAATTACAGTCTCTTTAGATCAGCAGTGTTCTTTATTGTGCATCATTGTTTTCTGCTTATTGAGTTCCAAGCTGAATAAGTGGAAACATCCACTTTTGTTGGGCAACAGTTTGGTCTTTTTGTTCAAGCTGTCAAAATTTTGAAGTGAGGTGAGGCAGATAATGTATATCTGCTCAGAGTTTGAATGAAGCTCAGCTTTTCACTTGTGCCAGACAGTATTTTGTCACAGCTCAAGCAGTAGGACAAATGTCAAATGTCCAGCTTGACTTGAAATTTTTCCCAAGCGAAGCAACCCATCTTACCACATCGTATTTGTTATTTCTATTTCTCTAAATGAGTTTTGTCAGCAGTCAGGATTTACTGTACCACTGCTGCTTATTTTAGATTGAAGGAGGCCCGACGATGGTCCCCTCGGTTGTTTTGCAGCCTCTGAGAAACGAGAGACCTTCCACCAAACTGTCAAGGCCCTCAATTCAGCTCCGTCCTTCTGAGCACTTCAAGAACACAAGAGCTTTTCCCTTGAGCATTAATCCGTCTTTCTGTATGTGATTGAAATTACAAAACAGGATACTGTTCTAGCCAATTCGCCCAATCCCTTGGCCACAAATTATTCAGGACTCCAGGATGTTCGAAATGCTCACTTAGAGTTTGACAAATGGCTGTTGACGTTCTGAAAGTGTTGGATTGTTTGGCCGTTCTACTGTAGATGAGGAAAGCCAGTGGTCCTGTATTGTTCCAGCAGGTGGTCAGGAAGTCTTTTCAGGAAAGCTGAGGACAGGGAGGAGTTCCCAGCTCTTTGTTTAAGTCTGTTGTTTTCAGTGTTTTTCCAAAAGCCTTCAATGCTCTTGTTTGGGGTCATAATATTTGGTCCAGCTTTGCAGGGCCTTGATAGGGTTTGGCTGTGAAATTGAGTATTAATAAGGTATTGGTTGTGATGCTTTTGTTTGATGACATGCTTTTTCCATTTCATTACACTTTAGTTTGATAACCTTCCACCCAAGAGCTTTGAAAAGGAATGGTGACACAGCTGACATTAACAATCTGTTTGGTCTCAGCCCATCTAATTACATGGTTTGACTCTACTGGCACTCTTTTAGATCAAGCGGTGATGAATGTGGGCTTGTTGTCGTCGGGTCAGTGACAAATAAAACTGTCCATGATAAAGAAAAGGAGTCATCTTTTAGAAGTCTAGTTCACAACATTTACTTTAAAACTTTAAAACATTTTAAAGCTGCAGTCTGTAACTTTTCTTGGTTAAAAAAAAAAAAAATCCAGAATCAATTATTGAACAAGTGCATAACCAATTAGTGTTCAAAACTATGTCCTTACCTTAGCCCGATTCACAACAGTAAGCTTGTAGTAATGTTTTGTAATTTAGTGGTTCGCGCCAGTTTCCGAGTTTGCCGTTTTTGCATCATGTCATGCCTGTGTATGCGGAGTCCCGTCTAGTAGACTAGATCATGTGCAGTGTTGGCAAGTCTGCGGTTTCCCTCAGAATTGGGCTACTTTAACACTGTTTCCACGGGTTGTTTTTTGACCCGCCCCAAAAATGTGATATTTAGCCCCTGCAATGTGAATTTTACCAGGGGAGCCCTGCCAAAAAAGCATGTATTTTACCACCCGGAATGCATTTTTTTTTAAACCATTGGACCCCCTTTGAAACATGATTTGGCTAGTTTTGTGTTAGTTTTGAGTAACAATTGGGTGCATTTTGTTGTGAAATTTTGTTATGATTTTGTTGCGTGTGTGGATTCTGCCGCTAGCGGATCATTTGTACCCTCTTCTTACAGCAGCTAGAATAATTAAACTTGTCATTATTAGTGGTGTGACGAGACACTTTTCCGACGAGATGAGACGCGACACGAGACTGCGTTCACGAGAACGAATTTTTTATCGTTTCTTAAAAAACCTCAATGATGACATATATAGAGAAAATAGTTTTTTATTCAACTGAAGAAGATAAAATGCAAAAAAAAAAGGTGCATTTTGAACTTTATGAAATTAAACTTCCGTTTTAATGAATTATATGCAGTAATAACATTTAAACGAGCTTCACGATTCTGAATAAACTGAGAATCCCAGTTGTTATTAATAAATTGGAGACCATGATTGTCTCAAGATTCTGGAGAAAAAAAGATTAGAAAACTAAACAAAAGAACATAATTTACTAGTGGTTCTGACAAACTGTTCATTGCTTAAGTCTTTTAAAAACATACATTCATTTTAAAACAAAAACAACAAACCATTCAATGAAGGAGGCAGTGTCTCACTTCATTAAGACTTGTTTGACTATTGAAATCTGAATGAACGATTCAATGACATATTTTTTTTTTTAAACAGGCAGTTGTTGCCACCTCCTGGTGGAAGAGATTAAGCATTACTATACGTACAAGTGCTAAGATACTTTCGTGTGTTTGAATCGAGATTTCGATATTTTAAGGATTAATTGTACAGCTCTAATGTAAACTGCAAAATGTTTTGCAAGGATATCGTCACGAGATCTTGCGAGATGCGACTGGCCACGAGATCTCCTCACATCCCTAGTCATTATAGAGCAAGTTCTAAGGAACAGTGAGTTTAAGAACAATTTCTTTCGATAACATAAGAATGGTATAACAATTAGAGATTAGATTGTACAGAAATTGAAATCTACAGATAATAGTGATACACACTAAATACATGTAGTCACGAAATGTTGACGTTGAGGACCAAGTAAAAGAATAATAATAATTAGCATGGTTTATCGCTTTTTGGTAGCGTGATTTATTGTAAAAGCTTCTTTTTTTTTTTTTTCAGTTGGTCAGAACAGAACTGGCAGACATGTTACTTGTTCAGATGACATTGTCTGGTGAAACTTCTTATTTTGGAAATAATTCCAAGACGTAGTATCTGTAATTCCGAAATACAGTTAATATCCACCCTGGTGCATTGACTGACAGTCCACACGTACACCTCAAAACATTAGATTCATCTGCACTGAGGAGCCATGCCGCTGCACAACCCACATGAAGAAGATAATTCCACAAATAAATGCAATTGCAGCTTTCAAACAGAGATGGCGCCAAATCGGCAAAACTTAAAAACTGCAGCTTTAAAGAAAAGTTTAATGCTTATACACTTAGATAAAATAATGCTTAATATTTAAGTTCTACTCTCCTAGTTTATTGACTCCAAAAATGTCATGTGGTGTAACCATGAAGTAAAACATAATTACATATTTTCCATATCTTAATAATTGTTTTAAAACATTTAAAAAAAAAAGAAAAAATCAAGGTAAAAATAATTTTGATTTAATCTTTTGTTTTTGGAGTTGCACCACATGACATTTTACAACTTGCCCTAACCCTGCCTTGTCATGAAAAAGTCACACAATCTCGACCTTGATATCAGTTTTTGACAGTTATTATCTATTTTATTATATTTTTTAGTCATATAGAATAGAATATGCGCCGTTAATGCAGCATTAGAAAACTTTACTTTCGCTTTCTGTATAGTGAATTGACTGAAGTTAAAACGTTCACCGGCAAAACTAATGCGCAAAGTTTTCACTTTTTTTTTTTTTTTTTTTTGTGTGATATCCATTGACTCGCCTTTGTGGTTTAAAACAGAAATATTTCCAATATTGCGACGTAACCACAAACCCCCATGCGTATGTATCTTAAATGCGGGGAGATATGAAAGAGGAATCAACTCGGTATGCTGCGCTGTCTGAAACGCGTCTCTATGCTTGTGCGTGCTTTGGGTGTGTGCAAGAACAGAGCGTGAGTAACGGATCAAGTTCAGTTTCGTGTCTTCTTCTTGTGGTTTTAAATAGCTTGAATGTGTAATTTGGCAAATTAATCTGCAAATCAAATGCCGAACGGTGGGGTCTGGAACCTGGTTTGTACTATAATAGATTATATGACAGATCAGAGCAATCTTTTGTTTACTAATTTAACATTAAATCATCAAATTGTTACTCCATATCAATCGCATTCAACAAAATACAGAATAATTAGAACAATCATTTATGCACAATAAATATCTGAGCATCATATCTATACAAATTTTTCCCAGGACATTCTCGCGACCCAGTAGAAATTCTTCCACGGCCCGGTAGTGGGTCGCGACCCGGTGGTTGGGGACCTCTGCTTTAGACAATCACAGAAACACAGCGTGCTGCACAGTTGTTTCAGTATTTGAGTGGAAAAAATGTAAAATAAATAAATCAATAAATACACTCTGAAAAATGAATGTGGACCTACTGTAGCCGGGTCACTGACAAACAAGATTGTGAACGATTAGAAAGAGGAGTCATTTTTCAGAAATCTCGTATAATGACATATGTATCAGGTTCATAAAAATTTGTTTTTTATGCTAGTTTCATGTGGTTTTGAAAATTTTAACCATTTTAAAGGAAAGCTTCAGCTTAATGACTTCATATGTCATGTGGTGTGACCGTCAGGTAGAAAGTAATTACATTTACCTTAATTAAATGTGTGTTTACATCTTCTATTATTTATTCTTAAGGTGGTGATGAATGTGGGCCTGTTGTAGCCCCTTTTCTGTGAGAACAAAATGGGCACACATCTCTAGAGACCATTGAGCAATTTGAAGAAAATAAATACTCCGTTTCCTATAGGACAATCTGAAACAAACCTTCATGTCTATCTTCTGATCACGCTGTGAATAACCCTCTATGCTCCCCTGGAAATCCAGCAGGCGATTTTGCTGTGACTCCCAAAGATGTTAATAGACCTGCCGGTTGAGCGATGGCATAATTGTGCTTGTTTCAACACCTCTCAGCTGTGAGACTGCAGTCCCCAGACACGGTCAGGTGCTACATGCTAATTAGCTAGTTCTACAAAGATGAAGGGATGCTTTGTACACATGGTGAGCGAATGTATTCTGGATGCCTCTACAGGCTGGATTCAGAGATCCAGCAGCACCAGCTGCTCACAGTTCAAACTAAATGTTTATCTGCACTGCCACCTGCTGGTTACTGGTGTTTCCTGTGATTACTTGTGTGTAATATGTCCTTGAATAGGTTATAACGGAGGCAGTGACTAAACATTTCTGGAATTATGTTTGCAGAGAGCTGAAGCTGAGGAATTACACGCCGGAGGATGAGGAGCTGAAGGAGAGACAGGTGCCTAAAGCAAAACCTGCATCAGGTGAGAACACTTCTGCAAGGAATATTACTAGCTGTACCATTTTTAATTATGTTTTTAAATGTTTATACCTGCAAACTAAACAGACCGTTCAGTAATTGTGATGCTGGGTGATAATGTTACAGCAGGTGATCAGGTGTTGGGTTACAGGTTGTCTGACTGGTCTTGTTTCATATTACTGTAGTGGAGGACAAGGTCAAGGACCAGCTGGAAGCTGCAAACCCAGAGCCTGTGATTGAGGAAGTGGTGAGTGAATTTGTCCCTTAATACAAAGTCTCAGTTTTCAAACATGATGCCATATGGACAGCAGCAGTGTTTCCTGAATATATACACTACCGGTCAAAAGTTTGGAATAATTCATGTTTTTTAATGTTTTTAATGTTTAGTCACCACTGACACATTTATTAAATAAAAAAATACAGTAATATTGTGAAAAATATTATTTTTATTATGTAAAAAAATTATATAAAATATTATATGTTAAATATGTTACAATGAAAAACAACTGTTTTAATTTTTTTAATATATTTTAAAATCTAATTTATTCCTATGATGGCAAATCTCGAGTATTCAGTGTCAGATGATCCTTCAGAAATAATTTTGGTATTTGCATTTGGTGCTCAATTATTAAAAACCGTTCCTTTTTTTTTTTTTATCAACAATGGAAACCATAATTATGGATTCTTTGATTAATAACAAGTTAAAAATAAAAGACTAAAATAAAAGCAATTATTTAAAATATAAATCTTTTTTTTGTAGCATTATAAATGTCTTTACTGTCATTTTTGATTAGTTCATTGATAAATAAAAGTATTCATTTACAAAAAATGATTGAAGTATGAACTTCAAAAGTGTTGTTTTGAGTATTTTATTAAAAGAACCAGCTCAAAAAAGTTGAGTTAAAAAAAAATTAAAGTACACTGGTTGCTCTGTATGTCTGTCTACTCTGTCTTTTATAGACTTGTTTACTTGTCATTATTTCTCATTATTTTTAATTTATACCGCAAGCTTACATTATAATTTCGTTTGTAGTGGCAAAGTGTTGTCTCACTGGGCAGACCTTGTCTGAATTTAAACTAATTTTATTCTCTCTTTTTTTTTTTTTCTTTTTTTTTCTTTTTTTTTCCCACTCTTGACTTGTGTTCTCAGGATCTGGCCAATCTTGCCCCCAGAAAACCAGACTGGTACAAACTTTTCATTCCTACTGCTAAAACACAATTGTGCTTTATATTCATTGAGATTCATATTAGTTCAAATTTTCATTCCTTTAATGCCTGTGTTGTGTTTTTGTAATAGGGATCTAAAGAGGGACGTTGCAAAGAAGCTTGAGAAATTAGAGAGGCGAACACAGAAAGCCATTGCTGAACTTATACGTAAGTATGACATGACGCACTCACAGAGACTGAGGCCGCTCTGTAACAAGGATGACTATAGCATGATAGATTTATCTATAAATCTGTAATTAAAATTTTTTGCAAATATAGCAGTAATGTTACAAAGAAATTATCTCTTTCAGAATGATTTTTTTCAGCTGATGATGAACGATAAAAACATTTAAAGGTGCAGTGTGTAATATTTATGAGGATCTACTGACAGAAATGCAATATAATATACACAACGTTTTCAGAGGTGTATAAAGACCTTACATAATGAACCATTATGTTTTTATTACCTTAGAATAAGCAATTGCTACCTACATACACCGCGGGTCCCCTTACATGTAAATCACTATTTAGCAACGCCATGTTTCTGCAGTAGCCTTAAACAGACAAACTGCTCTATAGATCGCGTTTTATCATAGTTTTTTTTTTTTTTTTTGTGAATAAAACGCTGACACAATGATAAACAAGTAACTGTAACTCGCAATAACATATATGTTTACTGAATAATGGTAAATATAATTCCTGAATTTATTACTGGCTACTCTCTGCTGTCTCAAACGACTACATCTTTTTCCTTTGTCGGTCACTGTAGCTTCTCCATGTGCAATTCGCAACCTCACCACTAGATGCCGCTAAAATTTACACACTGCACCTTTAATTTTAAAGAGCCTGAGCATTTAAAGTAACCGATGACAACTGCAGCATGCTTTTAATAAACAATGTTATTGCCCTTTGGTTTGGATGCTGGTTTGGAACAATAATATAATTATTGTTATTGCTCTTGGTGTGGACAGGTCTTTTGTATGGAAGCCTGTTTCCACCACTGAATAAAAAATAATAATTAAAAAAAAAAAACATTTAAATCTCTCAATTCTGACTTTTTTCTCAGAATTGTGTAATACAAGCTTACAACTCTGACTTAAAGCTTATAACTCTGTGCGTTATAAAGTCATAATTGCGATATAAAAACTTTTTTCCTCGCAAATACGAGTTTGTATCTCGCAATTCTGACTTTTTTCCTAAGATTTCTGAGATATAAACTCACAACTGAGTTATAAAGCCCAGTTTTAAAGGGGGAAAAAAGTCTGTTCTATGTTCGAGTTATAAAGTCAGGATTAGGAGATACAAACTCACACTTCCAAGAAATGAAATCAGAATTGCGAGATAGGAACTCAACAGTTCTGACTTTTTTTTCTCAGAATTGTTATAAAGTCAGAATTGCAAGATATAATTTGCAATTCTGTCTTTTCAGAATCATATTCTTAAAGGGTTTGTTCACCCAAAAATGAAAATTAGCCCATTAATTTACTCACGCTCCAGGCATCCTAGGTGTATATGACCTCCTTCTTTCAGATGAATGCAATCAGAGTTGTATTAAAAATTATCCTAGCACTTCCAAGCTTTAGAATGGCAAAGGCGGATGTTTCTTTTCAACAGTCCAAAACAAGTCCAATGAAGTGCATCCATCCATAAAAAAAGTGCCTCACACGGCAGGGGTGAATAAAGGCCTCCTGTGGCAAATCGATGCATTTTTGTAAGAAAAAAAAAATATTTAAAATGGAAGAATCACTTTCACCTAGCTTGCGCTAACTGCTTGTACACGGAAGTAGCTCCAGGCGGATGACGTAATACATCAGCAGTGCGCATGCACCACTCAGACATGACGAACGCAGACACGCCATGGAGAAAGGTAAACAAAGCTCCAGTCACGAATTAGAAGTTCAAAACGAGGATTTGTAAAGAAAAATGTTGGAGGATTTCGATATAAACCAAGGCGGAGACTGTTTTTCCTTTCCTAAAGTAAGGAAACTTTGCTTCTGTAAACAAACGTTGGTTTTCACGAGACTCACAGGGGCGTGCGCAATGCCAGCGTCCTAAGTCATCCGCCCAGTTGCTTTTGTGTACGACTGTTAGGGCAAGCTAGATTAAAGTGATTATTACGTTTTAGATATGGATATTTTTCTTACAAAAACGCATCGATTCACTACAGGAGGCCTTTATTCACCCCCTGGAGCCGTGTGAGGATGGATGCACTTTACTGGACTTGTTTTGGACTGATGAAGAGAAACACCCACCTATTGCCATGATAGAGCTTGGAAATACCTGGATAATTTTTAATATAACTCTGATTGGATTCATCTGAAAGAAGGAAGTCATGTACACCTAGGATGCCTGGAGGGTGAGTAAATAAGATAAGATAAACTTTATTGTCCCGAAGGAAATTCGTATTGGACACACAAAGAACATTATAATCTGCCGTTTCATACAAATAACATATTACATTCGTGTGATACATACATACAGTGACCCATCACTAACCTCACTATATATAGTGAGCAACTAAATTACACCCTACCCATTATCAACACACCTTTATTCAAAAAAAAAAAAAATAATAATAATAATAGGCTAATTTTCATTTTTGGGTGAACTTTACCTTCTAACATTTCAGTCTTTTTTCCCCTCAGCATTGGGCTTTATAACTCACAATTGCCTTTTTCTCCGAATTGTGGGATGTAACTCGCAACTCTGTCTTTTCTCGCAATTGCAAGTTTATATCTCCTAATTCTGACTTTATAACTTGCAAAAAAGTCATGACATATAAACTCGTTGTTGCAAGAAAAGAGTCAGAATTGTGAGAGAAGAGATGCAAATTTGTTTTATTTTTTTTTATTCAGTGGTGGAAATGAGCTTCCATACTTTTGATGAGTGTGAGGTTAAAGAAAAAAAGCATGAATCCATCTCTTTGTTACTCTTTAATCAGTAATGTACTAAAACTATAGTTATAGAGCCTTTTCAAAATGAGCTCTGCCAGGGCTTAAAGGAACACCCCGCTTTTTTGAAAATAGGCTCATTTTCCAACTCCCCAGTTGAAGTTTTACCGTTTTCGAATCCATTCAGCCGATCTCCGGGTCTGGCAGTAGCACTTTTAGCATAGCTTAGCATAGATCATTGAATCCGATTAGACCGTTAGCATCTCGCTCAAAAATGACCAAAGAGTTTCAATATTTTTCTTACTTAAAACTTGACTCTTCTGTAGTTACATTGTGTACAAAGACGGATGAAAAATGAAAAGCTGCGATTTTCTAGGTCGATATGGCTAGGAACTATACTCTCATTTCAGCGTAATAATCAAGGAACTTTGCTGCCGTACCATGGGTAGCCTAGAAAATCGCAACTTTTCATTTTCCGTTAGTCTTAGTACATGATGGAACTACAGAAGAGTCAAGTTTTAAATAGGAAAAATATCGTCATTATATATGGTCATTTTTGAGCGAGATGCTATCGGTCTAATCAGATTCAATGATCTATGCTAAGCTATGCTAAAAGTGCTACCGCAAGACCCGGAGATCGGCTGAATGGATTCGAAAACGGTAAAACTGAACTGTTTAACTCTAGGGGAGTTGGACAATGAGCCTACTTTCAAAAAAAGTGGAGTGTTTCTTTAATGTAAGGCTAATTGCTGTGGAAGTTAAAAAGCCCTGGAGATCTCTTAATGACATCATATATGGATTTCCTGTCTTTATACGCTCCTCTGGCACTAGACCTAACATTATGACTACATTATAGTTTTGCCTCTCAAAACCACAATAAAATTAATTCTGCAATATCTTAAATATTTTGTGGATCACCCAATCAGAACTAGAGAACACAAGACACAAGAGTTGTTGGTGAAACACATACTTAATGTTCATAGCTTGTTTATATCTGGGAATTGTGTAAATCCACAGGTGAAAGGCTCAAGGGAAGTGAGGAAGAGCTGGCTGGAGCGGTCGGAGCAGTTGGCATGGAAGAGGGAGACTCGGATTGAATCTGTCGAGAATGATGGTCCCGCACAAAAGATTTTCAAGAAGTTTCCAGCCCAGTTCCTCATTACATAGCAGTGTGTGTTTAAAATTGATTTTGTATGCTGAGCTCAGGATGAGTGTACACACAACCAGATCAGGTGATTAGAAGTGTGAGTGTTTTTGTGAGAGACAATGAGATACAGAAAGAAAGAATGAGAGAGATACAGGTGTTTTGTGTTTTCATATAGAGTACACAAAGACGATTTTCTCTTTTTTATTTTTATTATTTTGTTGTTTATAAGTAAACAGTTCTTTCTTTTCTAAATTGACTCCGTCTTTTCCTCTCTAGGCCTTATGATAAAACATTTTCCGATGTCAGTACGCTTCTTTTAAAACAGAACCTGAATGCTGATAAAGAAGGGCTAAATTCGTATTTTCATGTTTGGATTTTCTCATTAATATGAGAGAGTTCCAAAATCAGACATTACAGAGAAGAATACAATATCTTAATTGAGAAGAACAGCACAGATAAAACTGCAGTACATTTTCTGGCTTCAAGATAATGAGAATAAATTGAGAATAAAGTAGTGGGTGTACTTGAGCTAGTCTCTTCAAGTACATTTTTGCTTAAAGAAGAGTTAAATCAGTCTCAATTATTTTTTCTAGAATTATTCTGCTATGATTTAAAAGATGCAAATTTTCAGATACAAACTGATAGACCTACTGGACATTTTTGGTTGTATGGACAGCACAAGTCTTTGACAATAAAGTGCATTCCTCGCCTCCCTCTGTAACACGGCTAAACCTAAAAGACCAAAATGACATTAAACGTAAACTTATCCTAAACATCTCATAAAGTTAATTTACTTAAGTATACTGATATTGATATGTTGTATGTTTATTACGATATAATAATGAAAGTATATATTAATGTTTAAGAGTAACATTTTATTCTTTGAGGTCACTCTGAATTGGGCCAAAACCAAAAAATGAGATGCTCACCACTAAGAGGTGCTATTGCACATAATATGAAGAATAGATACATTCCTCTTTATCTTTAGCAGATGGTTTCTTATCCAAATCCTGGCTTTATTTCCTCCTTCAGTGACAGAGTGGTGCTTTCAAATAACTCAAGAACCATCCAGTTCATGAATCACCACTTTAGGGGGTGAAAATGTGACCTTTCGGTTATTAGCCTGGATCTTGAAACGCTAATCTACCACCTCCGTCAGAGAAATAACATCAGCAAAAGCTGATCTCGTGCAATTTGGCTGAACTCACATCCTCTGCACTTAAAAAACAGATTGGCTGGTTCTACACACATAACAATCATAGAAGTCCACACCAACCATACACAAAAGAGACATCATTTGGCCATTACTTCCTAAACTACATATTTTACCAAATAATTTCAATATTTTTGAGTAAATATCAGTAGAAACTTCAAGCATTACACAATTAGGATACTGTGGCTTCTTGTGTAGTGATTCCACAACAAGATTGACTGAAATATCCTCACCAGTCTTCCCTGTGGAGAATTTTCTGTGATATCTTGAACGTATGGTGAGAGAGCTTGTCTTAATATTGGTGTTGGTGAGATTTTGACATGCAGATCAGCTGGTGGAGAAAAGCCATTGCTAGGTAGCAGGAAGAAACTGGAACTTTTGTGGCATCACGGATGTTTCCAGAACTGTAGCCCTTGAGTAGGATTGGAAACCTCAGCCACGGGGTGAAAAGTGCAAGGCTTGTCCATCTACACTTGAGTTGATGCCATTTCTGGTCCTGTGTTAACTTGTGAGGGTTGATGGTATGCATTAATTTTTGCTTTCGTTATGTCCGCCCGTCTCGATTTTTCGTGCAGCAGGGCCCAGCTCCACCTTACACACTCGCTGAGCAAACTTTAGCGAGCACAGGGTTTCTCCAACGTTGCTCTCAAGAGAAGAAACCTAAAGAAGACAAATTATTTTTACATGAGCATTGTTGTTCATTGGCTTAATTTAAAATTGTACATTAGTATATCGGAGGTTTAATGCCGTGATCAATCTCAGTCTTAGATGACATTCCCATTGACTACATGTAGATCGTTCAAGGACTTTGCCAAAGTTAACAAGGTTCAAGAGTTTTGAGGCATTTATAGCATGAAATTGAGTCATCAATCACCCAACTGTATATTGTTTACAAAGTTAGGTGCTTAAATTATTCTGTACTCGCTACTTTTCACTTTTCAGCCTTTTGCAGAGATAATTTAAATGCCACTATATGTACTCGAGAAAACACAAACTACAATATCCCAGAAATCGAGTGTGCATGAGAGAAGCCCTGTTTCCAACTGGTATGACAAGCATTTCAAATTGTCTACAGCAGGGTTATTAATCTGGCCCTTGAGGTCCACTTTCCTGCAAAATTTGGCTGCAAACCTGATCAAATTTTTCTTTCTGTAGCTTTTAAGCAGCCCTAAAGACATTTATTAACTTGTTCAGGTGTGTTTGATTAGGACTGCAGCCAGGGGTGATAAAAAATGTTTGACTAATAGGGGTGGTATACTATACTTATTGCAATATTCCACTGTATTGTACAAATAGGTATAACATTTGAGTACTGAATAAGCCAAACACTTTCTGATCTCACACACACACCTGTTTACTGTACAAATATGAAATGTTACTGTTTGCATTTCTAGTACAAGCCCCTTTCTTTAGCTGAAGTATGCAACATGCACTAGAAGCTTCTGAAGTTAAATTTTCAAATGAAAATGGCAACATGATCGTTTTATAAAGTATGCGTTTATGTGCTTCATTTTCGCTGGAGGAAACAGCTGTGGTGTGATGAGGGGTGAACATAGCGAAAACGCAGGCTACAGTAGATGGGAAACCGATTGCTCCCCCCTAAAAATGGCCTAGTGACGCCCATGACTGCAGCTAAGCTCTGCAGGAAAATGGATCTTAAGTTGCCCACCACTGGTCTATGGTGACTACTTGTGTTTGGATTTTTGTCAAATTCTACATCACCAGAGAGTTATGTGGGTGGTACTTCTCTGAAATAAGTTTGCAAGGTGTGATGTTTGCACCCCATAAATGTTACATGAAAAAGAATAAGAAAAGGGATAGTTCAGCCAAAAATGAAAATTCTGTCATTATTTACACACCCTCATGTAGTTCCAAACCCGTAAGACCTTTTTATTTTTTTAGAACACAAATTAAGTAGGGCTGTCAAACGATTAATCGCGATTAATCACATACAAAATAAAAGTTTGAGTTTGCCTAATATATGTGTGTGTTCTGTGTGTAATTATTATGTATATATAAATAAAAACACATTTATGTATATATTTAAGAAATATTTACAAGTATATGTATTTATTATCATTTTTATATAATTTATATTATATATAAATTAAAATAATTTGTACACATATTTCTCCTAAAAATATACATTAATTTGTGTGTATTTATATATACATAATAATTACACACAGAACACACACATATATTAGGCAAACTCAAACTTTTATTTTGTATGCGATTAATTGCGATTAATCGTTTGACAGCCCTAAAATTATGATATTTTTTTATTAAATCCGAGAACTTTCTGACCCTCTATAGATAGCAATGCAACTGACACATTCAAGACCAAAAAAGGTAGTAAAGTGTTCCTTTAATGTAAGACATTAACACTAACACTAAAACCAAAAAGGTAGTAAAGACATTGTTAAAAAAGTCCATGAGATATCAGTGGTTCAGTGTTTCAATGTCCTTACTATGTTTCTGTGCCATGACCTAGTTCTCTTGCTGTCTCAGGGTCAGAAAGCTCTCAGATTTAATCAAAAATATCTTAATTTGTGTTCCGAAGATAAACGAAGGTCTTACGGGTTTGGAACGACATGAGGGTGAGTAAATAATGACAGAATTTTCGTTTTTGGGTGAACAAACCCTTTAAGTGTTACATTTACATTTTGGCTACTGAGTCTTGATAACTCCTTGTACCTGAACAACCATGGCAGTTTTGTTGCCTTTTCCCAGTGAGTCTTGCAGCAGGTAGGTGAGTCGTGAGTTCCTGAAGGGTATGTGAGTCTGGTGGGCCTTCAAGGCCTGGATCACATCTCCTAGAGCCAGCAGTGAACGGTTGATATTCTGGGCTTCCTTCAGCCTCTCTCCCTCTGCCCCAGACTTCCAAACTCTCTCAGAACCAGCCAGATCCACGAGATTCAGCTTGCCTGCAAAGGAGAGTTCAGGGATTGTGGTCATTCAAGGACAGTGATGAAAACTCTTGCAAAACTCAAGCAATCTAAAGATCCAGAATCACTGGCACTGACCGGTGGTTTTGGCTCCACTGGCGAGGTCTGTGCCCAGCACAGTCACAGTGAGCAAAGCATGAGATCGAGAGCTATGCTGGTTCATCTGCGTTCCAAATGTGATCCTGTTCTTTCGAGCAATGGCCAAAATCTGCAACAAATAATAACAGATGATTGGAGAGAATGGTTTCTGTATAGTCAGTATATCTTGACAGTATATTATGACACCCTGGGACTTACTTTCTTGATATGCTGGAAGCTTTTGACCTCCATGACTCTGAGTCCTGGCACATGAAGCTGACCCGTCCCATCAGGGTTGATCTTGATGTCAAGTTTCTCTCCATCCTTACTCAGCAGATCTCTGATGTTAACAATCAAAAAATGTTAATGATTTATTTGTAAATATTAATGATTGTAATAATAGGGTTAGTTCACCAAAAAAACGAAAACCCTGTCATTACACCAAAACTTTGAGACAACAAAAAGTTCATAAAAAGACTAAAAGAAAAAGGGAGGATGTGTTGTGCCAATGAGTTTTGTTCTTGAACGTCAAGCTTAGATCTCTTAAATCTGTCCGTAATAAAAAGCCATCATGTCTCTTCAAAAGTTTTTTAATTAAACCACTTGATTTATATTTAAGAACTTTTTGAAGTATCAATGTTTTGGTGGAATAGACTTTCAAAGAAAAGGACAGAATCTCTTGTGTGTCATAAAATATCTTTATTAGTGTTTTGAAGATGAATGGAAATTTGAGTTTGAAATGATGTGAGGGTGAGTAATTAATGACAGAACGTTCATTTTTGGGTGAACTATCTCTTTAAAGTTTCTCATGAACATCAACTGAATGTCAGTTTTCTTCATGATCCAAGAGCTTACTTTATTTGGATGCTTCTAAAATTTTTTATATATATATATATATATATATAAATATATATATATATATATATTTTTTTAAAGGGGTCATCGGATGCCCATTTTCCACAAGTTGATATGATTCTTTAGGGTCTTAATGAAAAGTCTATAATATACTTTGGTTAAATATTCTCAATGGTAGTGTAAAACAACACCCTTTTTACCTTGCCAAAATCAGCTCTGCAAAAATCATCTCATTCTCATCGAGGCTGCTTTAAATGCTAATGAGCTCTGCCTGCCCCGCCCCTCTCTTCTCTCTGTGGAGAGACGAGCCTGTTTACTTTAGCCGCTAAACTTGCTAACTAGCACATTATTAGGAAAGGTGATCGCAAACATTCATAAAAAAACCCTAATACTCACTTCTGCTGTAAGTGAAGCTGGATCATGAATGATTCGCGCGAACATAGACGGATATATGTAGATCGGGAGGCGCGTTCCCTTCACAAACAAACGTAATCTACTGCATCTTCAGCGGCTCAGATGTCGGGAGTAAATGACGACCACTATGTTCATTATTACATCCAGCAACACAACACCTCAATCGCTCAATCGGAGATATTCTTGTCTAACTTACATCTCTGCATCAGCATCGAAACGAAGAGGACGGACTGTGACTGCTGATCTGAGGTAAAACGCTCATGTCAATCAACTATCGTGGGAGCGCCCTCTGTCAGTGTGATGCCACAACGACAGGCATCTGAGAATGGCTTGATTTAAAAAAGGGAATATTATTTTTACAGATTAATTAAAAACCACTACATGGATTTTTATCATTATAGGGTAGATGTGTACATACACTGCCAACACACATTAATGTTCAAACATGTAACAGTGAACTTAGCATCCGATGACCCCTTTGAAAATTGCCAACGATTTATTTGACATTTAAGAAGGATGTAGATGAAGAAAACCATTGGACTATTGGGTTTTGGCATGATAGAAAGGTAAAATGCAATACCTCAGGACCTCGTTGTAAATTTCCACTGAGCTGACACTGACAGTGTATGTCCACATGTCTTTTCTTTCCTCAATCTCATTGAACAGGTGTTTCAGGGCTCGTTGGTTGATGCCAGGGTTCTCAACAGTACCCTGAGTGGACACGGATGGTTAATGAGACCTGACAGTCTTGTTGAATAATTAATGGAAACAGATCATCTGGGTCAAAAGTATGAAACTGGAGCTGTGTGTTATGACAGGTATATAGTTACAGATCCCTATATGTTACCTCCATAGTATAGGTCTTGCCAGATCCTGTCTGGCCATAAGCAAAGATGCAAACATGATATCCATCTATACAGGATGTGATGAGTGGCTCAATTTCCTGGAAAACCTAAAAGATAAAGACCCAGAATGGTCAAAAATACATATCGAAAGAGTTAGAGTTAGCCATGAAAATGAGCAATCTGATGATAGCATGGCAGTTTTTCATGTGAATGTGACTTTTACTCTGCTTACCTCTTCTTGAGTGGCCTGAGGGTGAAAGACTTTATCCAGTTCAAAGTTTTTGGCCTTTCCTTTGCTTAAGACTGTGAGAGCAGATTCGTTATTTGGATCTGTTGTCACCACTATCGCTTGGCCTTCCTCATAGTCCTGATCTTCCTTTAGTACTGGCTTTACACGGCACAGCACACGAATATTTCCTGGTAAAATTAAGAAACTTGTTTTAGTTTTTGCGATTTAGACAAAAATATTAAAAATGGTGAATATGGCCTACCTTTAAGCTCAACCAGCTGCTCGTGGTACTTCCTGCGGAGAGCTACCTCTTTTCTGTATTTTTCCAAAAGGTCTTTGTTGGCCTCTGACATCTCATTTATAGCTGCCATAATCTTTTGTAACATTTAAAATTGATTCATAGTTAACAGACTATATCAACTCTTAGATCTTGGAAGTTCTACATGTAGTACAAGTTTGTGCAGCAGTAGGTGATTACTTACCTGTTTCTTGGCTTCTTTGATAGCTGTTCCATAGAAGTCGGAAAAGTTCCGGACCTGGCTGCGAAGGCTGGCGTAATCAGTCTTCATGGTTCGTAATGTGGGAGGGAGAGCGCTCAGACGCTTCTGGAGGGCTGGAAATTGCACATTAACATGCACTAAGCTGAATACATAGTTGTATTTAAAGAATTAGTTCACTCCAGGATTAAAATTTCCTGATAAATTTACTCCTATGTCATCCAAGATGAAAAGAAATGAAGGTTTTTGAGAAAAGCATTCCAGGATTTTTCTCCATATAGTGGACTTCAATGGAGATCAGCGGGTTGAAAGTCCAAATTGCAGTTTCAATGCAGCTTCAAAGGGCTGCACTGAAACAAACAATTAGTCATTTCAGACTATCAGTCATTTTCTAAAAAAAAAAATAAATAAATAAATGTATATACTTTATAACCAGAAGTGCTCATCATGCACTAGCTCTGTGTCCACGACTTCATGCATTTTTTAATCACAATGGAAAGGTCACACATGACGTAAGCAGAAGTATCGACCTAGTGTTTACAAGGCAAGCGTGCAAAGAAAGTCAAACGCCCTTTACAAAAAAGGTAAAAAAGGTAAAATAATGATGTTGGACAATTTTAAAGTTGAAGGAGAAAATGAGATGGAGTTTTCACCCTACCCTACATTTTGAACCAGAGTTCACAGACAAAGAACTAACCATGCGTGATCTTTCCAGAGTGATTAGGTAATGTGTGAGGTCATAGGCGCTCATCACAAAACTAGTGCAAGATGAGCATTTGTGGTTAAAAAGTACTTTTAATTTACAAATAAATTACAAGTACATCAGTACATGTCATTTTTTTAGAAAGTGACTGATCATCTCACTAGATAAGACCCTTTATGTTCAGCTGGGATCATGCAGAGCACTTTGAAGCTGCACTGAAACTGCAATTTGGACCTTCAACCTCCTGATCCCCATTGAAGTCCATTATATGGAGAAAAATCCTGGAATGTTTTCCTCAAAAACCTTGACATGGACATCGTGGATGACATCCCATGAGGTGAGTAAATTATCAGGAAATGTTATTTTAGGAGTGAACTAATAATTTCAGTTGCACTCATCTACATGTCGGATGGCCTGAGAGTGAGACATTTTCATTTTTGTATTACCTGTTCCTTTAAGAAACAGGCATGAACCATAAAATGTGTAGTAAATATGCAGTAAACTCACTTGTGAACTGATCTTGCAGGCTCTGGAGATGCTCCTGAGAGCAGTTAGCTGCCGCTTTTACAGCCGCTTCTTTCTTTTCCTCAAGATGTCCGATCTCCTTCAGGAGCTCCTCCCTTAAAGTCCCAATCTCCTTTTCATATGCAGCAATCTGTGGAGTCATTAGATTTACAGTTGAAGTCAAAAGTTTACATACACCTTGCAGAATCTGTTACTTGTTAATACTTGTTAAATGGTTGTTATTTTTAATTTGGTACTGATCTGCAAAAGATATTTTACATTTAAGATGTTTACATAAAGTCCACAAGAGAAAATAGTAGTTGAATTTCTAAAAATGTTTCAAAAGTTTTCATACACTTGATTCTTAATACTGTGTTGTTACTTGAATGATCCAAAGCTTTTTTTGTTTAGTGATAGTTGTTCATGAGTCCCTTTTTTTGTCCTGAACAGTTAAACTGCCTGCTGTTCTTCAGAAAAATCCTTCAGGTCCCACAAATTCTTTGGTTTTTCAGCAATATTTGTATATCTAAACCCTTTCCAACAATGACTGTATGATTTTGAGATCCATCTTTTCACACTGAGGACAACTGAGGGACTCATATACAACTATTACAGAAGGTTCAAACACTCACTGATGCTTCAGAAGGAAACACATTAAGAGCCGGGGAGTGAAAACTTTTGAACAGAATGAAAATGTGTACATTTTTGGTATTTTGCTTGAATATCTTTTTTTTTTTCCATTAAGTACTGCCCTTTAGAAGCTACAGAAGATACTTACATGTTTCCCAGAAAATAAAATAAGTTAAATTAAATAAGATCTTCAAATTCAAATTCAAAAAGTTTTCACTGTATAATTCATGAGTTTTGTATCTGAGATCCCTAGTTGAGTTCCTTAGCAGGAGTTATACTGTATGTATGAACAATCATAAAAAAAAATGGATGAAGCTTAAAAACCTTGTGTTGCAAATTGCAGCTGACTTCATCTGAATGCCGGATGTTCTCCTCCAACTGTCGGCATCGTTCTCTCTGATTACTTAGCTTCTCAGAAAGCTGTTCATTCTGTTGTCTGGCTTCGGATAGCTGGCGTAGAGTCGAAGATGACTCTACCTCCACAGTTTGGGTAACATACTGTAAAAATAAAAGTTAATTTTATCCTGTTTGTTTGTTTTTTAAGGGTTTAAGTTCATATTCTTGCCTTTTTCTTACTTTAACCACAGGCTCCTTGTTGCGTTCTTTGTCCAATTCGAGCTGCAGCTCTCTCACCCTCTCCTCTCTACTCCTGAGCTCTTCTGCTTTTCTCCAATCGCTTTGCTCCCTCTGGTGCTCCAAACGTGACAGCTGCTCTGCCCGCTGCTGCAGTGAACTCTCCAGCTGCAGAACACGACTGCGCAGGTTCTCATTTTCCTAGGATAAAACAATAGACTAATTTGCACATTTCTCCACAAACTCCATACACCTTACCTCATAGGCTGCAAAACTAGGAAAAGCCATAATAAACTAAGAGATTTCCCCTAAATGTTCTCTGAACAAAGAATTTCAAACTGAACAATATTTCTATTGAGTTCCCAGCATGACTGGTGTCACAGGAGTTTTGATGTCCTAGATTTACAGTATACCCAGTGCATTAAAAGACAGTATTACCTTAATAAGCACAGAGCTGGACTGGGATGGGATGACTGACAGCTGCTGCAGAAGACCTTGTGTCACTGTGAGGCTGTGTTTCAAACTCTCGTTCTCTGCTGATAAGCAAAGCACTCGTTTTTCTGAATCTGTTACTCCCTGGTAAAAAAAAACACACACACACACACACACCAAAAAAGTCACAGCTGACCTGGAAACAAGTATCTGATGAAACAACCTAGATAAACTGTTGGTCATGAATCATTTTGAGACTGTCTGGCCTGGTTTTTAATGCGCTCAGTTTTAAATGCAGAGCACTGGAACAGATTCTTCTTTCAAAAGCTTACCGATGCAACTCTGAGTTTGGACAGTTCCTCTTCTCTTTCTTCAATACAGCTCTTCAGCTCATCAATCTACAGGGACAAAATCAATGCTGTCAGCTTAGCAAGTCTGGAAAGAAAAATGGGTGAAGGAGATGAAACTGGAATGGATTAAATGTGTCAACAGAGTACAACAGAGTTTAATACCTGATTTTGAAAACCCAAAATACTTTCAGGATCATTAGTGGGGTAGACAGAGAGGAATATGTAGAGATGTGATATTAAAAACATTGACTGCGTCAATAGTTGACTGATGAATAAATGCAGTGGGTTGAATGAGCAGATGAATGGATAGAATCAGTGAAGGGAAATATAATGCTCAGCACCTGCTGTTGGAAAGCTTGCACATTGGTATGGCGATCTCGTTCTCTCTGCTCAAGCTGGGAATGAAGCAATCGCAGCTCTCCTCTCAGCTGACTCTTCTCTACTTGCAGCCCGCATAGAGACTGAACCAGCTTATGCAGTCCAACCGGAGATGCTGCAGGAAGCATGCAGTCACCTACACACACAAACATGTCATAGACGTTTAGAGTGGAATTTCAAAAGTACACTAAAAAAAACAATGGCTTTGAAACAATTTTTAACTCAGAAATTGCTTGTAAAATTCACAAGATTCAGCAAGAAAAAGCAAATAACATATTGAATTAAACCTACATTTTTAAAGTAGACTGAAATAAGAATAATCTTTATTTAAAATGTTAAAAAAAATAATTCTTTATAGTGTAACTCATTCATCTGACTAAGAGTCATTTGGAAAAGAATGATAAACTTAGATTTAAAAAAAAAAAAAGTTTTATAGGTCATTAAATTGAAATGAGTGATTATTGGTTTCACTTCATTGTGTAAGAAATAAAAATCATAAGGAATTACAGTATTACCATATCCTGTTCTAAAATGTAAGTGCATAAATATTGTGTTACTCAATAATCAATGAGATATCAATAAATCAATTGACAAAATTATTAATAAATAATTTAGCAATGACAAAAATAGATAAAAGAACTGAACAAATGGAAATTTAATGACAAGTATAGTTAAATTAGAAATAATTTTGATCTTAAATAATAATTAGATATTTAATTACATGGTATTTGATATTAGATAAAACGCAGATAAACAAGAAATTAATCAAAACAATTTAATTCATACTGACTTTAACTCATTCAAGTGATTAAATCAATAAAATGGTATAAATAAAAGCAAAAAGCAGAACATAATTTGAAAATGCAGTTATTATGCATTTCATAACTGCATAAATAAATAATATTTTATCACTATTTTTCATCACTTATAAAGTAAATATTGTTTTTTTCTGTTTTTAATTGACTAATTTCTTAATAAGTAAATTGCAGACATTTATCTTTTTATTAACATTAACAATTGACTGCTTAACTGATTTATTGATATCTCAGTTGATTTACAGATTTTCAAAATTATAGTGTTTCAAAACACGAAAGGGCTTAAATGATAAGAACAAATATAGCTGCAAGCAGCAATTACTGGGGTTCAAGCGCTTTAGGTATTTAAATATATAAGGAAAAAGACATTACATACCACTTGGCAAGCCTGTAACCACCTAAATCAATTATTTAATAAAAGTATTTTTGTCAAATCCAGGAGATTTACCATAGAAATGTGATGTTGTTATAACATTTATGACTGTTATAGCGCCATCTGTGGTCCGATTGAATCTGAGGCATGTGCTTAGTCTGGCATAAGCCAAGGATTCCAGCGACTGAAGACACTTCAGGCTGCGACCAACGGTTTAGGAATTATGAGCGAATTCGAATTTTTGATCGCTGTAGCGCCCCCGCCAGGCCAATTGGGCCGAGCCTTGGTCATATTGTAGGCGGTGTGAGTACTTATTTCTCCTAGATGCTGACTGCATTAAAGGGGTGCTATTATGCTTTTTCACTTTTTGAACTTGTGTGGTGTGTATCTTTGGGCATAAAAAGATTTACAAAGTTACAAATCTCAAAGTCCACTCCAAAAGGAGATATTTCGTTTTTAAAAAATCCCTTTTCAAGAACTACAACGAACAGCTCCTTTGGACTACAACCTTTGTTTTCCACATGCAGTGATGTCACAACGCATGTGATGTCACAAATTAGAATATCATTAAAATAAACCCCGCCCACAGAAATTCTAATTGTTGGGGTGTGTGTAGGGACGAGGTGGAGGATTAATCTAACTTTAGCGATGCTGCGTGGAAAATCGCTTCAACGAGCCGCAGCGCGATGGGTGTAAACACAAGCATTGACTAGAGTGGCCACTTCGGAGCTGTAACGGGCCGCAGAAGTGTGCAGTACAGGGGGTCGAAACACATGCGGAAGCTGCGATCTACTCCGTTTGCCCTGTCGGAGCCGTAACGCACCGCAGACTTATAACATGAGTGTTTTTTTAAAATGCATAAACTTGCACTAGAATAGCCTAGGCTAATCAGTGATGATGTTCTTTGATAATGTTAGGCTGCTTTTAGCCTTATGCTGGAGCTGGTTTCGGGCAATGAAACTAAGTATGTAAATAATTAAATACATTAGCACGATATTATCATGTATTGGCGATCTCGCAGGATGAAAGGACCGAACACTAGTGTATTATTTACTCACCCTCCATGCATCCTAGGTGTATATGACTTCCCTCTTTAAGACAAATGCAATTGGAGTTATATTAAAATTTATCCTGGCACTCCCAAGGTTTCGAATGGCATAGATGGGTGTTTCTGCTCATCAGTCCAAAACAAGTCCAATAATATGCATCCATCCATAATAAAAAGTGCCTCACATGGCTCCGGGGGGTTAATAAAGGCCTCCTGTAGTGAATCGATGTGTTTTTGTAAGAAAAATATCCATATTTAAAATGTAAGGATCACTTTAATCTAGCTTGCACTATAACAGTTGTACACGGAACTTGCTTCTTTGACAAGGGGCGTGTCAGTACTGAAACACTGTCAAAGCTGTTCACCAATCGCAACGCAGTGGGACAGCTAACCAATTACAACACATTTCATTTTTTGAAAGGCGGGCCTTCATTAAACCCGGGACTAATTGACCCTTTTGTGCCAGGCTGGGAGAAATGTATTAATGTAATAATGTAAACTATGTTAAAAATAATGCGTTTTTCATCCACCCAGCATGAAAGCATGTTCTAGTACACCCCAAAAAACAAAATCAACACTTGGTAAAAGACCATAATAGGACCCCTTTAAACGGAGAACATTTGGAAACTTTGTGAACTCTTGAGGAAAAACTGCCTAATAATATCACGTTTCTCCTCTAGAGTTGTGCAAGCTGTTCTTTTCTTTCTTGGTTTGCCAAGATATCAAATCAAAGCCCAAGAACTGAATGTAAATTAAAACATTTTTCATCTTTGCTATTCACATTCATTTCATTTCAATTTATTCCAGTCGTATGTTTTTAATTAAAAATGTCTTAACTCCATTAACCAAAACTCCATTAAGCAACGACAACCTCACCAACCCCAGTTTTGAACTCAAAGACCCGTGCAACGTGCCTGGCAGCCTAACTGCTCTGCAACATTTTATTTAGATTCCCGCCGTTAATTATTGATATGCCGAGTCAGAGATTCTGTTCCTTCCTGTGCTGTGTACTAATTACTGAGGGAGGCGGCGTCAGATCTGCACTGTCAGTCTCTCAGGGGGAGCGAGCGGATTGGTGGGAAGGATGAAGGGAGACTCGCTCACGGGGACGCCACTGCAAACGTGATGTCGAACAAACATGATGGAGGAACAGCCTCAAGCATAAAAATGCTAAATGAATGCTATACAACCTTCTACTTGATTCTGATTGATTTCTGTTGTCAAGTATTTTGTACAGTAAACATTAAACTTCATAACTGATTGCAAATAACCGGCACCGATTTCCTAGCTGTGCTAGGTTCATGGGTCTATTTCTTGTTACAGTTTCTTCTGCTGAACACAAATAAGATATTTTGAAGAATGTTGGTAACCAGGCAGATGACGGTAGAAACTGACTTCCATTGTTGTTGTTTTTTTTCACACTGTGGAACCATCAACTGCTTTCTTCAAAATATCATACAGGTTAAGAACAATGTGAGGGTGAATAAACAGAATTTTCATTTTTGAGTGAACTATCTCTTTAAAGGCTCTTTATTAAACCACTGATACCAGTAAAAAAACCTTCATTGTTTAAAGGTGAATTTCCTTTCCATTGTACACTAGATTTATATACTGTACACATATAGAATCTAACACTGGTGCACGTGAAGAACTCTGCTAGTGTTTGTAAGTGCACTTGCATTTGTAAGAGAAGCAGCTCTCACAATGTTTTATTCATCTCTGTGAGCCACAGAGAAACAAGCCAAGAACTGTAGACGTGCGCCAGCCGTGCAGATGGGTATTTTTACTACATGGCTAATAAAAAATATTGAGCTCTCAGGAGCAACAAACACATGCATTCCCATATGACATTAAGACATCTGATTAACATGAATTAAATCTGTGTTTCAAGTGGCTAATGGATAAATATCTGCAGATATGTGGGTGTCATGACAAAATCGGCAAGGTTTCTGGTTTTAGCATAGCTCTGATGTAAGATAACAATACACCATATGGTTCTATAGTCTTTCTCCTTTGATGAAAATACAGTTTTTGCAAGCAACATTTAAATTTAGTTTTTAATATACTTCATTATAAAATAATGACATTTTACCAGTGCATGATTATTTTTTTGGGAGGGATCTTAAAACCATGAAATGGGCTTATATTTTCTCTACCAGCTTCCTCTCAAGTCCCAGCTGAGGATAATTGGTAGTGAAGGGTTTGATGTAATTATGCAGGAAATGAGAGCAAAGGTTTGACAAAAACACTGAGAGGCAATCAAAATCAATCTGAATTTAAAGAGGCTCTGCATTTAAATGAAAATGACTTCCAGAACACAAAATTACAGATAATTTACTCACCCCCTTGTCATCCACGATGTTCAAGTCTTTCTTTCTTCAGTCGTAAAAAAATTAGGTTTTGTGAGGAAAACATTTTAGGATTTCTCTCCATATAGTTAACTTCTATGGTGCCCGTAAGTTTGAACGTCCAAAATGCAGTTTAAATGCAGATTCAAAGGGCTCTAACTGATCCCAGCTGAGGAGGATTGGTCTTATCTAGCAAAACATTTAGTTGTTTTCTAAAAAAAAAAAAATAAAATAAAAAATTGAAAATTTATATACTTTTTGACCTCAAATGCTTGTCTTGCCTAGCTCTACGTGAACTCTGTGTATTATGGTTCAAGCCAGTTAGGGTAGATAAACTCCCATCTAATTTTCTCCTCCAACTTCAAAATCATCCTACATCGCTGCAGAAAAACCGACCCAGTGTTTACAAAGTGAATGTGCAAAGAAGATCAAATGCCCTTAAAAAAAAAAAGGTAAACCAGCAATGTCGGACGATTTTGAAGTTGGAGAAGAAAATGGGAGAAAAGATGGGAGTTTTTCAACCTACCCTAACTGTACACACAGAGCTAGACAAGACAAGCATTTTTTTTTTTTTTTTTTAGAAAATAACTCATCATTTCGCTAGATAAGACCCTTCTTCCTCGGCTGGGATTGCTTAGAGCTTTTTGAAGCTGCATTTAAACTGCATTTTGGAAGTTCAAACTCTTGGGCACCATAGAAGTCCACTATATGGAGACAAATCCTGAAATATTTTCCTCAAAAAACATAGTTTCTTAGTCCACTTCCAAAACAAAGATTCACATATAATGTACTCACCCCCTTGTCATCCAAGATATTCATGTCTTTCTTTCTTCAGTCGTACAGAAATTTTTTGAGGAAAACATTTCAGTATTTTTCTCCATATAATGGACTTATATGATGCCCCGAGTTTGAGCTTCCAAAATGCAGTTCAAATGCAGCTTCAAACTATCCCAAATGTGGTTGTAAACGATCCCAGCCAAGGAAGAAGGGTCTTATCTAGAGAAACGACTGGTTATTTTCATTAAAAAAATACAATTTAAATACTTTTTATTCTCAAACGCTCGTCTTGACTTGCTCTCCTTGAACTCTGTGTATTCTAGCTTAAGACAGTTAGGGTATGTCTGAAAACTCCAATCGTATTTTCTCCCTCAACTTCAAAAATCATTTCAAAATCATCCTACATCACTGTAGAAGTACTGACCCAGTCTTTGCAAAGTGAATAAGCAAAGAAGATCAAACACCCTTAACAAAAAAGGTAAAACAGCAATATAGGATGATTTCGAAGTTGAGGGAGAACATGAGATGGGAGTTTTTCGACATACCCTAACTGTCATGAACCGGAACAAAAACAGTCCAGGCAGAGTAAGACAAGACGAGCGTTTGGCATTAAAAAGTGTATAAATTGTATTATTTTTATGAAAATAGCCAATCGTTACGCTAGATAAGACCCTTCTCAGCTGGGATCGTTTACATCCGCATTTGGGATCATTTGAAGCCGCATTTAAACTGCATATCAGTCCATTATATGGAGAAAAATGCTGAAATGTTTTTCTCAAAAAACAATTTCTTTACGACTGAAGAAAGAAAGACATGAACATCTTGGATGACAAGGGGGTGAGTACATTATATGTGAATCTTTGTTTTGGAAGTGGACTTCTCCTTTAAACCAGGACAACATTTTTTTTTTATGTGGCTGCTAATACATATATTGTTATAGTTAACATTATAATTAGCATTCTTGGTGTGAACAGGCCTTTAGACACAAAATAGCCATAAAATAGTTGTGAATGAGTGTGTTGGCTGATTTCGGATTGCTGAGAGGCCAGAAGCACAACGGCCATCATAGGCGCCAATTTATGTTTCTGCCGGTGGCTGTCCAACCCTGTTTACAAAAAGCACTTTTTCACACACACATAATATCTGAGCGAGCGCAGAGCAATGATCACTATATATATGGGAGAACAAGCCTGCTATTACAATAATGCACTCTAAAATAATGGCAAAAACTGCCCCAAATGAACTATAAATACAAGAATAAAGTCGTAAAAGATGCAATCCATTTCTTATCTCGTGTTTTTCCATGGGTGCTCAACAATTTCCAGGATCGGCGCCTATGACTGCTATGAAGATGAACCAGCTTTTGCCAGTATCTCAGACCTCCTTTAAAACACCTCTTGGCTTTATATAGCTCAGTAAATCCTGATGGCATTAAGGATCATGTGCATCCACTGAACTACAAAGACAAGTACATCTGACACTGAATTAGTGCAAGAGACATCCACTTTAAACCCACACAATATTTAATAGTAAGCCTGGCTGACAGCAAACCTGTTGTAAGAGTTGACAGAGGAACATCTGGTGATTTTTAAGGAGAAACAGACCACCAGAGAGTCCAGATGCCCTATGTCGCTCTGAGGTCACTGCCAGATGCGGCTTCTAAAACCATCACTCTGCTATTTTTAGCACTTTTCTCCAATGTTCTCATTTAAAGTACAATTTTTAGCTGTCCACATGATGTGAACAGGTCCTTGTCTCTTTCACCACTGACGTCAAACTACAAGATTCAGAATCCAACAACAAACATGACAACAAACATGACATCACCTAAGGCTTGGTCTTGATAATAAAATTCTTCTGAACTGCTATTTTCCAAAAATCTATGAAATATATTCCAAAAAACACTTTTTTAAAGATATTTGTCTTGATATTTTACAGCGATAGTTCACCCAAAAATTAAAATTCTGTCATTAATTATTTGTGGTACTCTTGTGAACGCATGGCAGAGACTGACACGAAATAAAAGAAATTGTTGAATAAAGTTCTTTTTTTTGTTGTCTTGGCACACAAAAAGTATTTTTGTGGCTTTATAAAATTAAGCTTGAACCATTGATGTCACACGAACTATTTCAACAATGTTCTTACTACCTTTCTGGGCTGTGAACGTCAGTTGTGTTGCTGTCTATGCAGGGTCAGAAAGCTCTTGGATTTCATCAAAAATATCTTACTTGTGTTCTGAAGATGAACAAAGGTCTTTTGGGTTTGGAATGACATGCGGTTGAGAAATTGATGACAAAAGTTTCATTTTTGTTTGAACCAACCCTTTAAAATGGAATTTAAACTCCTGAAAATAATGTTCTCTAAATTCTCATGGATCCAGTCGCAAGTTTTTTTTTCTTTTGTGGAAATCAATAGCATCTTTGCCAAGTGAACTAGAAATATTCTTTTACCTTAAAGCCTGATACCCTCAGACCAAACAGCAGATACAGTAACAGATTTAGCATCCTCCGACAAATCAATATCGAGGTAAAATCAAGCAGCATGTAATATTAAACTTCACATCTAAAATCTTCACATTGAGATTCTGTTATTTCTTCAGGTTCAAAAGGTCTCACCCTCATTTTCAGGCGATGGGCTGTGCTGCTGAGCGATCACTTCCTCCAGGCTGTTAATCACACTGTTCTTGTCTCTGAGGCGCTGGCGGTAGGAGGCACGCAGGGCCTTCATTTTCCGCCGGTGCTGGACGCGGTGTCTGCGCAGCTGCAGACGGTATTGATCCGCCTGCTGCTGCAGCTGTTGCAGGTGGGAATATTGCTCCAGGAAACTCAGGAGGTGTGACATCACAGACAGCAACGGAGACTCTGTCACCTGGAAAATACACAGCTGATATAATACATATTCAATATACAGTATAAATTGTATTTTCACGTTCAACTACAGTAGATTTGTCCACTTTCTTTCAGAAAATGTGGCGGGTACAAATCTTGTCTTCACAATGTTAGGCTGTTTAGTATGTTTCTATGTGGTTCCTAAGGTGTTCTGAAAGGTCGCTAGGGTTTAGGTCATTACTTGGTGGCAGGGATATTATAACTGAAACTAAAACTGAAACTAAAACCACAAAACAAGATTTTCATTTCTTGAAATAAACATTAATTGACATAAAATATTTTAAAACAATGAAACTTCTTTTCAGGTTGTTTCAGGGAACATTTCTCATTTTCATTCAGTTCAACTTTCTGTACACTGCCGTTCAAAAGTTTGGGATCAGTAAGATTTTTAATGTTTTTTAAAGAATTCTCTTATGCTCATCAAGGCTGCATTTACTTGATCAAAAATACAGAAAAACAGTAATATTGTGAAATATTATTACAGTTTAAAATAATGGTCTTCTATTTTAATATATTTTAAAATGTCATTTATTCCTGTGATGCAAAGCTGAATTTTCATCAACCATTATTCAATGGTCTTCAATGTCACACGATCCTTCAGAAATCATTCTAATATGCTGATTTATTACTTTTATTTATTATCAATGCTCGTAACAGTTGTGCTGCTCAATATGTTTTTTCAGGATTCTTTGATGAATAAAAAGTTAAAAAGAACAGCATTTATTCAAAATAAAAATCTTTTCTAACAATATAAGTCTAAAGATCAGTTGACCACCCTTGCCGAATAAAAGTTTTAATTTCTTTCAAAGAAAGACAGAATAAAATTTATGGACCACAAACCTTTAAATGGTAGTTTATATTGTTATATTATATTTTTATATTGTTATTTCTAGTTTAAATAAATGCTGTTCTTTTTAACTTTTTATTTATTACAGAATTGTATAAAAACATATATTTTTATTAATATATATATATACATTTAAATCCAAACAAAATATTAAGTAGAGCAACTGTTTCAACATTGATAATAAATCAGCATATTAGAATGATTTCTGAAGTATCATATAACGCTGCAGACTAGAGTAATGGCTGATGAAAATTCAGCTTTACATCACAGAAATAAATTACATTTTCAAATATATTCACATATCCAAATAAATTTTACATTGAAATTTTTATTTTTTTATAAATTTTTGATCAAATAAATGCCTTAATAAGCACAAGAAACTTCTTTCATAAAAACTGATCCCAAATTTTTTTAACGGCAATGTACTAAAACTAAAATAATAATAATAATAATAATAATAATAATAATAAAAACTATATAGACATTTAAAAACAATAATAAAAATAAACAACGATAAAATTGCTAAGACTTTACAATTAAAATATAAACAGAAAATATATTTAAAACTGTAATTTAAAAAACTATCAACTGTAACAGAACCTATAATAGAATTAAAACTATAATAAAATCTCAGTGATATTGATGCTAAAATAACATTTCTTGGTGGTTACTTATCCAAAGACAGCAAATAACAACTCCTTATTGGAATTTTGGGTAATGAAAATGAGGCTGTAAGGGATGTACAGTACATTCAATGTTCAGCCTCATTTTAATTAATGAAAAATAAAATATGTCATCTACCCTGACTAAGGTCTAATGACTTTACTATGACTTTATCAAATTTGCTTATTTTGAAAAACAATAGCACTGTTCTTCTCAGCAAACCACAAAAAATGAGCTATGATTCATAATCACAGAACAAACTGTGCATTCTAAAATGTGTGCCCGGTTAAAAACATAGATGTAGTGGTCTATTCAAATATTGCAAACTACCACTTCACCAAATCACCACCACTATGAAATGTGGCAAATGTGAATGTGATTAGAAGGTCTTCACCTTTTCATTTGGCTCTGCTGGAGAATTAGTAGCTCTTCTCTTTTCTGCCTCTTGCTTAAAAGACAGGAAAGCTGTTAATGGTGTTTTGGCAGGTAATCCATGAGCTTCATCAAACTCATCATCTTCATCACTAAGGGACGTCCCGTCACTATCACTGCTGCTGCCTGCAATTTAAAAGGCAATTGTGGTTGCATACCGATTACATGGAGCAGCACTTCATTGCATTTAGAACATCATGTAACGAAACAACATTATGAAAACATTCTTACTGGAATCACTCAGACTTGCAAACCCTCTTTTACCCAACCTGGGGGTGTGGCTACCCTTCCCCTTGCTCTCTGTTTCCATGGAAACATGGCCAGGCTCCTGTCAGTTACGGAGGAAGACGAATGTGATTATTGGAAGGCGTTAAAGCCACCACTGAGGACATACGATACGTGACTGTGCATGCGTGCATTATCGAATTATCACCTCAGTGGAATTGCCTCTAGTTTCTATTATATTTTATAAAAAATGTTTTATTTTAATTAATATTTAAATTTATTTTATAAACATTTTATTATGTTTTACTTAAATAAATGTCAAATTAATATTTTTTAAAAATCAAATCATTCAATTTTTCTACCTGCACACATTTTATGCAGACAATAGGGAATGCATATATTAGCATGTCTATCGGCGTGTGTCTGCTGCGGCCACACATACCTCCGGGGATTCTCCACACGCCCCCTCGAGCTCTGCCTCCTCCTCCTCCTTTTTGAAAACGGTGTAGAAAATGTACACCAGCAGAGAATAGAAGGCATACATTTTTCTAAGGTGCGGATACAACGACAGCGGCTGGAAATAAATGCTCTGGCTTCACAGCATCCCTCTGCTCTTGTCACACTGCAATGCAATCAGACAAGTGTTACTAAACCGTTGCAAATCCAGTCTGGATGACATTCCCATTGTCGTCAAGCTCCGTACAACGATGCTATTCCCAAGGTTTTGCAGAGTCTTACCATCGGCTGAGGTTGATCCTCAACAACTGCAGTCACTGCATTCTCATTCCTCAGCTTTGAAGCTCTACATGGTGATTCTGCAGGAGCGTTTGTGCCTGTTCACCGGTGTTTCTGGGATTTGGATGGCAACACCAGCTCTTGACTCTGCACATCTGTCCAACCTGCTATTCCTGGCTGCCTTTTTCCCCTCCTTCTTCTCCTCCTCTCTCAATATCCATCTCTCTCCTCCCCCTTCCTCTCTCTCTCTCTCCTCAGCAGTGTTTGAGAGCGCTCAGCGCAGAGGTGCCGTGCACTGCAGTGGTGGGGTGCAACTAATGGAGATTGATGAGCGAGGGAGAACAGGAAGTCAGGTGCTCAACAAAGCACATTGATATTGCTATATTCAAAGTGACAACCATAGAAAAGGAGTCTATGGTGATGATTCATGAAGAACCAAAAGTGTTTGTTCCTGGTGTATATGAATTTCTTCTTTCAGACAAATGCAAATGAGTTATATTAAAAAAATGATCTGGCTCTTTAAAGCTTTATAATGGCAGGGAATGGGTGTTGAGATTTTGAAGTCAAATAAAGTGCATCCATCCATCATAAAATGGCTCTGGGGGGTTGATATAGCCTTCAGAAGTGAATTGTTTGTGTAAAAAAAATACCCATTTTTAAAACTTTATAAACTTTATAAACTGCAATCCCTAGCTTTCACTGTTGTACGCGCATTCAAGAGAGATCGGCATTCCAGCGGATGACGTAGGACGTAGGCATAGTGTAAGCTCTGGTGAGAAGTGATGAACATGGAAAATGGAAAACAAAAATCTGGAATAGAAGTACAAAACGAGGATTTGTAAAGAAAAATGTTGGAGGAGCTTATGCTACGCCTACGTCATCTGCTGGAACGCCAGTCTCTTGTGTTCTTTACTGGACTTCAAAATCTCAACACCCATTCACGGCCATTATAAAGTGTGGAGAAGCCAGGACATTTTTTAATATAAATCTAATAGCATTCGTCTGAAAGAAAAAAGTCATATACACCTAGGATGGCTTGAGGGTGAGTAAGTCAAGTGGTAATTTTCATTTTTGGGTGAACTATCCCTTTAATGGGCACGAAATAGTGCTACGTTTACATTGTTGTTGCAGGATGTTTCTTAGTCCACAGGTTAAAGCAATCTGCCTGGATTGCGATTCTGAGGGAGGGGGAAAAGGAGGAAAGGGGTTAGCTGACAGACCTGGCAACCCTGATGACAGTGGAAGGCAAGCCCATATGTTGCCAAGTCTGCAGTTTTCCCATGGAATTGGGCTACTTTAACACTGTTGCCATGGGTTGTTTTTGGTGTTCGCGGGTTGAATCCACCCCAATAATGTCATATTTAACCCCTGAAATGTGAATTTACCAGGGGAACCCAGACAAAAAAACATGTGTTTTATCCCTTGGAACGAGGGACCCCGTGATTGGGCTAGTTTTGAGTAGCAATTGGGCGGGTTTTGTTGTGAAAATCTGGCAACCCTGATAGAAACAGCCACTAACAACTAACAAGCCACTAACAACTAAAATCTAAATACATATCTATGGCTCTAGATGGATGCTACTGTAGGTGATTGCTTGGATGTTCTAAATGGTGGCTAGGTGTTTGTTACAGTATTCCAGTTGGTTCCACGGTATTTGTTAAAATGTTCCAGATGGACACTACTGTTGGTGATTGCTTGGATGTTTTGGATGGCTGCTAGGTATTTGCTACAGTGGTTGTACTAGGTGCACTCTGTACTAGGTGGTCGTAGGGTGTTTGGGGTGGTTGCTTGTTGTTTGGTATGGTATCCTAGATCAGTGGTTTTCAAACCGGTCCTGCAAGCACCCCCAACACTACACATTTTCTGTGTCTCCCTCATCTATCGCACCTGATACAACTCACCAGCTCATTAGTAGAGACAGCAAGATCTGAAATGGGTGTGTCAGATATGAGAGACCTACAAAATGTGCAGCGTTGGGGATGCTCACAGGACCGGTTTGAAAACTACTGTCCTAGACTGTTGCTATGTGTTTGCAAGGGTATACTAAACAGTTGTTAAGATTTTTTCTAGACTGTTCTGGATGGTTGCTAGAGCTAGTAGTTTGCTAGAGTATTCTAGATGGTTGTTAGACTGTTCTTAATGGTTTCTTTGTGTTTGTTATGGTTTTCTAACTAGTTATTTGTTGTTTTCTAGGGTGTTCTGGATAGTTGCTAGGGGATACAGGGGCCTCCTTTTGCAGCCAATACAGCATCATTTCATCTTGGGAATGACAAAAAGTCCTGCACAGTAGCCAGAGGGATTTTAAGCCATTCCTCTCCCAGAACAGTGGCCAGGTCACCATGTGATGATGGTGTAGGAAAATGTTTCCTGACTCGGGAGATGTTCAACTTCACTTTCATGTTCATCAAACCACTCTGTCACCAGTCTTGCTGTGTGTACTGGTGCATTATCATCCTGATACATGGCACCACCTTCAGGGTACAATGTTTGAACCATTGGGTGCACATAGTCAGCTCTCATATTCTGCTCTTACTGGTGGAATGTGCACTCAGTAAAGATTGGCCACCAGTCTGCGCAAATATAGCCAGGAAACCTCCAACACTATATTGGCCAGTGTTTCAGTTTCATTGTCCAACCCCTGTAGGTGTTTGCTTGGGTGTTTTGGATGGTTGCTTGGAGTTTGCAAGGATGTGCTAAATGGTTTCTGGAGATAGGTGTTTGCTAGGGTGTTCTAGATGGTTCCTAGGCCTTTGCTAGGGTGATCTGGGTGGTTGCTAAGGTCTAGGTGTTCCCTTTCGAATGGTCTCTCCCGTTGAGTTGCTGGCGCTAATGGGGAAACACCTGTTTACTCTGATACTGAACCCTGATTTGTTCACGTTTGTGTAGCTGCATGAAGCAATGACGCTTCAACCTGTCAAAAGTGGTGAAGTCGACTGCTATATAAGTTGGCTCTGAACACCATTTCATCAGAACTTTTCTCCTTCAGCGACGAAGCTCATCTCCTCATTGACTGCAAGAAGCTGAAGAAGAAGAAAAAGCAGCAGCAGCAGCTCTGCTCAGCCTGCTGCTTGCCGTCATAGAAGGAGAAGAAGCAAGAAGGCTTCCCCTGCAACCTTCCGGCACTTAAGAGCAAATTTCCGATTAAATTCTCCAGCGACGTTGTTGCAAACGTTATGCCGCGAGTTTGGCGCCTGTGCATTGCTCATCATTCTGAGTCGTCATGCTCTCACTGCATGAACATGAGTCTTGCCCTTCTCCGCTTGGATCCGCTCGTCCTCCCTGCTGTGCTGTTCCATTTCCTTTCTCTCCTAAGAGAACGAAACAGTGGAGTAGCAGGGCTCTGATATCGGGCTCGAGTGATCTCACGCTGGCGCAGCTCCTGCGTGCTTCAATCTCTCCCTAATGCCTTGATTCACCGGTGTGCTGCACATGTGAGGATAGCAGCCCTTGTTGGCTCCAAGCAGCTTGATGTCTTTTAGCCCACCTGAGGAGGAAGTCCCCGTTGATGACTCCATGTCATTAATGGCTTTGGAGCATGAAACCCCACCTCTGATGCAATCGGCACAGCTGAGCATGGACAATAAGCTGATCTGCGTTCTAACAAAGGATGTGGAGGATCTTGGCCTGGCTTGGTCGGCTCCGGAAGAGCCCTTGCATGGCCTCCTTAATGGCCTTGGATGGCCGTCAACATCCCTCCTGCCAACAGCCCGCCAACTCACCAGTTTGCACTGCTTATAGCATGGCACTATTGGATGTGTTCCCCATAAGCATCAGTGATCAAAAGGGAACACTCCAGTTACTTACATAACCACGGTTCCCTGAGATAAGGGAACGAGCATTGGATTGACTGCTATGCTATAAAGCTGTACGCGAGTTGTCGCTTCAATCGAAAGATTCTGACAAAATGGCGCTCAGAGCCAACTTACATAGCAGTCGGCTTCACCCCTTTTGGCAGGCTGAGGTGCCATTGGTTCATGCAGCTACACAAACAGGCTTCAGTATACAGGAGTTTCCCCATAAGCGTCAGCGACGCAACACTTATTCCCTTATCTCAGGGAACTAAGGTTACGTAAATAACCAGAGCATTTGCTATGATGTTCTAGATCAGAGGTTCTCAACTCTGTCCCACGAGGTCCATTTTCCTGCAGAGTTCAGCTCCAACCCTAATCAAACACACCTGAACAAGTTAATCAAGGTCTTTAGGGTCACTAGGAAGTTACAGGCAGGCGAGTTTGCTCAAGGTTGGAGCTAAACTCTGCAGAAAAATGGATTTCACGGGCCAGAGTTGAGAACCCCTGTTC
Source organism: Cirrhinus mrigala (assembly GCA_036247105.1). Taxonomy (NCBI): domain Eukaryota; kingdom Metazoa; phylum Chordata; class Actinopteri; order Cypriniformes; family Cyprinidae; genus Cirrhinus; species Cirrhinus mrigala. The sequence goes on from CM070022.1 coordinate 27,615,277, forward strand.
TAGATGGTTGTGAGATATTTGTTAGGGTGTTATAGATCAGTGGTTCTCAACTCCAGTCCTCAGGGCCCACTGCTCTGCACATTTTGTATGTTTTTGAATCTGACACACTCAGTTCAGTTCACGGGTCTTTCTCCTAAGGAGCTAATGATCTGAATCAGGTGCGTTGAAATGAGAGGGACATACAAAATGTGCAGAGCAGTGGGCCCCGAGGACTGAAGTTGCGAACCACTATTATAGATAGTTGCTATGTGTGTTTACTATAATATTCTGGATGGTTGCTAGGGTCTGTGTGTTTGCTAGAGTACTATACTTTGTTGCTAGGTGTTTGCTACAGTGGTCTGGTTGGTTGCTAGGTAGGTGTTTGCTAGGTAGTTGCTAGAGTGTTCTGAAGTGGTTGCTTGTTGTTTGGTATGGTGTTCTGGATGACTGTTTGGGGCTAGGTGGTTGTCTAGTTGTTTACAAATCAAAATGAGCCCACTTGCAAGACTCTGTGACATTCCAGTCCCTAGATATTGGTACATCCTCCAATGCATGTGATATTGAATTTTTATTTGTATTCCTTGTTAGTTTAATTGTCTACTAGGCAAAAATAAGGCATAAAGGGTATCATTTGCCTCTAAGTTTAATACTAAGGGTGAGGAGTTTTTAAAAAGTATGAGCAAAAGCAATTCCACAGTCAATTGCATAAGAAAATCAAAAGGTGCCTCCCTTAGCTAGAACCACTAAACTGAGGCAGATGTAGGAGGGTTATTGCGACTATAATGCATTTAAAACTGATGGGACATTTTATTGATACCATGCTCTGTCTAACTATACAATTTTTGCAAAGCGCCAGGAATAACCATTAATCATCATGAATAAAGTGTCTTATGCTCAGGCCTCCAGGCTATTAAATGCTGACTATAATGGACCATCCTCATCGTGTTCCCCTTCCCTATTGCAACTGTCATAATATTAAAGAAATAAAAGTCTTATGGCTAATGTAAAATCATATTTCAATGGAGACTTCCTGAAAGAGTTTTGCATTAGAGTTTATCTACAAACACTAAATCTAAGCGATCTGTCCTGCATGATTGCAGAACACCTCATTAACAAGATGCATATGCATCATATTTAAAATAACATCACATCCAGTGAGCAAGAAATAATATGTCTGTATTTGTTTTTTTTGTTTTAAATATTTTATTTAATATTTAAAGTTATTCAACATGTTTCATACAATCCAATATAAGCAAAATCCTAAATTTAAATTAAACAAGTTAGTAGCTTATTCACTAAACCTGCTAATTCAGATTGAAAAATATATATAAATAAAAAAAAATAACTACATATACTGATGTTTCTTTTCTGTGCTTCGGTGTTTGAATCAACCTCTCCTCTGCACAAACATATAATACTATGTATTTTTAAACCAGTGTTGTCAGATCTGAGATCTCGCAAGAAAAACAAACTACATGCATCTGCAGCGACTAAACAGAAAATCTTTTGTGTTCAGCAGGAGAAAGAATTTATGATGAATCACTTGTTCTATTCCTCATTTGCAAGTCACTTGGATGTAAAAGCATCTGCTAAATGAATAAATGAGATGTAAATTAACAGAATTTATTTTTTTGGGTGAACTATGCCTTTAGGTTGCATTTTTGACATTCAGAAAACATCTTTAATAAGTATATCATTTTACAAAAATAAAATGTTCCACATATATAAATGGACATCTACATTTATGAGTAAATTGATCATGTACATTTACCAAAGTCGCTCATAATGAGTGGACATGGCAACACTGGTTTAAACAGAGCCCTATTCTTTCTGTACAAAGGACTACATTGTTAAAGATGCTAAAACAATGTATTCATTGCTCATGGATTTTACTAGCTCTCAATGTTAGTGTAATGGATTTAATATGTTAGAAGTAAACTCTATGATTTAATTGCAGACATAAAAAACTCAATTTTCTGTAGTACAATACAATATAATGTTAGTTTTTAAGACAGAAGGCCTGCAACAGTAATGCACAGTGCATAAGCCTGATAATAACCTTAAAGTACGAAATTAGCATATTATGGTCCTCTTTTGTCGTTGGAAACCATTGCTTAAGTCATTCCCAGCCTTTTAAATCAAACAGGTATTTATTGAGGGCCTTCCCAGTGGTCCAGCATCCTAACGCCATGATGACTTTAAGGATCCAGCTGAGAAGTCCTTCTGTAGGCAACACGAGGGACCGCAAAGAGCCAGAACTGCTCCTTGGCAAAATTAATAAAGGCAGATTAAGAGCAACACTCCCTACTGCCCCTGCTGCATTTTCAGCAAAGGCACACACTGTCAGCGAACAGGAGAGGGTGGAAAAGGCCAAGCAACGTGACATAATGACCAACCCATCCGACGATAACCAATCAGAGAGTATTACGAAAAAAGTAGAGCCAATCAGGAGGATACGAGCAGTGATGTGGTCCTCACTTAGCCACAAGAAGTCAAAAGTAGTAAGTGCAGGACCAAGTGATTCACCTGCCCATTCTAGATCATTCTGAAATGATTTGATAGTTTGATTACTGGGAGAAAAGACTGAAAGGACAGAAGAGCAGCCAATCAGGAGGAAGCCCACTGATGAAGCTCTGTGGTCCTGCAAACAGAGAAAAAAACGTACAACTTACTAACAGTATGTATATAATCACTGCATTCAAAACACTGAATGGATGTTTACCTTAAACAGCCGATAAGTAGCATGCAGTGATGAGAGAGCCAAAATCATATATATCATGGCTGTGGTAAACTCTCTTATAAAATCCATCAATGCCCTATGAACACATAAAACACAGCTGTTTAAGTATAACATTGAAATACAAAGAAGGAAATCACAATAAAAACATAACGGATGTTTGCAACTACTACCAAGATACTGGATAATGCAACAACCTTGCATGTGAAAGTTATAATCAAAACGAAAAACGCAACATGTATATAAATATAATAATGAGGCTACATATTAGGCTACTAACTAAAACAGTTACTGATGTCTGAATACTCTACTCTAACTGTAGCGAATAGGATTGTCACACCATAACTTTACCTGAGTAGTGAAGTCTTTCATTGTTCAGCGTGAAATAGCAGACACATAGCAACTGCAAAACGTCAGGCTACTGAATTAGGATTTAAATCTCAACGGTTGTCGTTTTGTTATGAGACAGAATGTCAAAGATTGTGTTTAGCATGTGCTCGCTGTTTATCAACAACTCACAAGAGCACAGGAAGTGTGTAGCTCGGCGTTTAGCGGGTAGAGTGAGTACCGCACCCTCTAGCGGATGAGAGAGGAAAAGCAGCCATAGTCACAAACGGTAGGGAAGCACTCAGTAATTTTCCTCGTTAAAGTATTTCTACATCCTGATGGCAATCAATAAGTGGTCTAAATATAAAAACATAAATATATGTCTTTTGTTGAAGGCTCAGGGTCAGAAAAGATTTCAGCCCGCACTGTTTTTACAAGAGGGATGCATTTGATGGAATGGGTTTCAATCGACACAACGAAATTAAGGAGTTTATTCTCGACAGGTAAGCTAATTTAAAGTTACAAGTATTCCTAATATGTTGGACCTTTTATTGAAAGTAATCTATTTTTACTCGTTGAGACATGCCTTCACTTCACCTTTATCCACATTTTTCTTCAACACTTAAGTAAGCCTATGGGTGAGACTTCCGGAATGACAATGTGCAGTAAACTGTAAAACTGTTTGCATTACAAACCGGTGTGTTCATAATTAAGATAATACATTAAAATAACATGGTAACCATATTAAAAACACACCAATTTGCAATATCAAGCAATAAAACAAGCTATTTTGTACAGCTAGAAATAACGGGATGCGGATGAGACCAGAAGCCCATGGCCATTTGTAAATTTTATGGGTGTGGCTTCTGGTCTCATTAGCTATGTGGGCCATTCCACCGAGTGGGTGCCACTTGCTTCCAAAACTTGCATATATTTTTAAGACTGAATCTAGTAATACACATATTTAACCAGCAGGACTGTGTATAATTCCTACACATTTTGTTCATCAGAATATAACAGAACACTTTTACGAATTTTGAAGCCTAAATACAATCTCCAGAAGCAAAAAGCTAAAATTAGGCTATAAAAGCCTAAAAAATAAAAATCACCACTCTTAAACTTCTGACACCTCTTGCAATCTTTATTTAATATCTACAAATTGGAAAGCAAATTGGAGTTAAAATTGAGTTAGAAATGCAACAAGGCTTTAAAAGTGGACTAGTGATTAGATGAGTTTAGCCACTTGTTAGCAATGTCTTTTTCAAGACACATAAAAGCTTTAAAACAGTAGGGTATTACTAATGTACTTTGTTGTAGAAAGAAATGTGAAAATATCTTGAGCTCGTGTTAACCACAGACTTATTTCAGGCATTTAACCTATTAAAAAACCATTAACATTGGGATGATAGTTCACAAATGTCAGCTCGTATGTGGGTTTTAGGACGGTGTATTCATACTCAGTTACTGTTCTCTTGGGTGTGCTATAACTGTGTATGGTTTGACTTTGAGAACCACACTGGCGACGCCTCGCAGGTCAGGCAGAGGCTCCTCTTTACTGGCAGGCAGAAACTGAAAGTCCCGCAACAGATAGGCCGTGAAGAGAAACATCTCCATCTTGGCTACTGCCTCTCCCAGACACAATCGTGCCCCTCCTCCAAAAGGAACCAGGGCACGAAGAGACCCGCCACCACCTTCCAAAAAGCGTTCTGCAATAAATCAGATTAACTGTCAAAGTTAATGAGCACTGCATTATGTATTTGTAAATATGCAAATTAGAAAAGCTGGAAAATAAGTGTGGTTTTGTACCTGGTTTGAAGCTATATGGATCGTCCCAGACCTCTGGATCATGGTGGGCACCGTACAGATTAGGAATGATTAGTGTATTCTTGGGAATGAAATGGCCTGCAATACTAAACAGAGGACTGTATGAATTTCTCAAAGGAATCTAATTTAAAAATGCAGCACAGTTGTGTAAATCTTTGTTGAATTGATCTTTTTTAAAACCAAGTTCAGCTGAAATGTAAGAAAATTCTCACATTTGGGTTACACTCTCATACCACCATACTTAATCTCACGCCAAAAAAATGGGACAATGCACAATAAATGACAAAGAATTTGGTTCTAAAACAAATTAATTTTCCCAAACCAAGTTACGCAGTTGATTTCATAAGTCAACTAAACCACAGCGTCATCTGTCAAGAACAGTTCAGGCCTCAGAAAAATGATTGAAGGAGGAAGTTTGTTTTTGTTTCAGTGTTGTTTAGGTAATCAGCATTGTGATTGCTATCTAGAATCGGCTGGTTTAGCCCGATCTTACGGCAGTTTGTACATATTTTAGGAGGTGGCTAATTCGTACAAATTTGTACAACCTAACTCGTACAAATTCATACGATTTTAGCGAAAACGTACATATTTTACGAGCTGCACAATACGTATGGATTCGTACAAATGACCTACATCTAACCCCGCCCCTAAACTTCCCGTCACTGAAAACGTACAAATTCGTACAAATGAGGTTGTTACAATGCTAACACCGAACATTACATTTACATTGCTAATGACGAGCAGAATTGAAACTAATCGTAATCACAGAACTGTGATTTCACTTGATGCTCACCTGCTGTTTCGTATGGCTCTGTGAGGCACGGCGAGGGGAGCTACAGGTCGAAGTCTTAACATCTCATTGATCAAAGCACACAGATACGGCAGTCTGTCTCGGTCACTGTAGCTGGGGTACCGCACATCCAGCACATCACACAGCTCCTTGTACACTTTTTTCTGAACCTGAGTGATGAGAGAATGGAAACATGATTTGATTTGTGCTGAGTGTTCGTTTGAAGCTAGATAAGTAGCTACTAAATCTTACTTTGAATTTAATCTGAGCAAGAAGATGCATTCAAGATGATGGACTGGTTTTAGTGGAGTTTTTTGCCATGGTAACTTACTTTACAAGTCTAACCAGCTCTGGAGCAGGTTTTATTCTAGGTAAGAGATCGAAAAACCAAACTATACCTCTGAGCAAAGTGACATACAGTAGTCAACATTTGAAGTGGATCAAAAAAAGTTCATCAGAGTTGTCCTAAGACAAGAATGGATATTGTTTTGGTTTTAGGACAACTTTGATGAAAATATTTGATCCACTTCAAATGTTGACTACTATATATCAAACCTGGGGTCTAATAAAACCATACATAGTTTCTATCCTAAAAGTGTATGCACGCACAAATGTTTTCAGATTTAAAAAACCATGCGTATGCCAGAACCTGCGCAAAAACCCCTTCATAAATCCCGGTCAGGGGAAGTTTGTGCGTACGTGCATCTCCACCCCGTCTTCTCCACTAAATCACCATATGGAGCTTACAACACCTAGTTTTACTATGCATAACCTCATATGCATATCATTTCCATGCACATTCCCATCCACATAACACCACGTTTAACACCGTCAAAGGTACAAGACATAAGGAAATATGAGACACAGAGTATTATCCACATTCATTTTTATTGCTAAAAACTATCCAGTATCCTTGTTATGTTTTATAATAAATATATAAAAATATCCATAAAAACAAAACGGTTTAAAATAGTTCTCAGATATAATTTAGAATAGAGTTGATCTCATTCTTTTACAGTGGCCAAATAGTATTTTGATTGTTTTAAACAATTCAAATCAAATTAGATTTATGCAGTTATGCTGATAAGGTGAACATCTATTTTTAGTGGAAAAAGGCCTATATTTATTGCAGTGTAAATTTGTCTGACTCGGCACATTACCTGAAAGTATTTTAAAAAGGAAATGTGCAAATCTTACCGTTTTCTTCGAGTTGTATTCTTCAAATACAGTGGTATATTTCATAATGTTGTGGAGATGCCACACCACATCAGCGCCTCTGTGCAGCTGCGGTTGTACAGTAAGCTGTTATCATTGAAACTATTAAAACCAGAGACCTTTCAACCACCAAATCCAGCAGTGTCCGCCATAATATCGAAGTAAGTGTGCATTGCATTGTTCTTGCTAAAAATATTTTCTCATGAAATCTACAGTTTAGTTTAAATATGAATTATTGTGCACCTACAGCACTACACGCTGTTATTAAAACATAGCATGCCACAGAAAAAGTGATTAACGCATCCACTATGTTTAAATTAATATATTTTTTGTTTATCTTCTGCGTAATGGCTTTTTGTAATTTCTGTGCTAGTTTTTTTTTTTTTTTTATAAATTCGGATATGTGCGTGGAAAATTTGCTTATGCATATTTATATGCCCATTTTGTGCATACGCAACAATTAAAAATGAGACCTCTGGAGAATGTTTTTAGCAAGCATTATGGACCTGCTGGGTTTGTCAACTCTAAACCTATTCTCGTTTGGTTTTGTCAACTCTACACCTACTCTGAAACTCTGAGTTTGTTCAAGTAGCATTGTGTAACAAGCCACAAGAGTGTCCAGTCCTGTTCCTGGAGGGCCACTGTCCTCCAGAAGTTTAGCTTCAACCCCGGTTAAAAACATCTGAACCAAGTTTGGCCCACCATGACTAGGATTTAAAGGAAGACACTTGTTACAGAAAAATAAAAATACCTCAGGTCTGTGTAAAAGGAAGGCCACTGTCCAGTTGAGCAAGGCAGCAGTAGTTTCTGTCCCTCCAATGAGCAGATCCACTGTGGTCATGTGCACATGAGTGTCTGTCAGAGTCTATGCAGAGGAGACAACAATATCTGTATTTATTTATAGGTTAACAACATTGGATACTTTGGATACTTTATTTGGATATTTAAAAAAAAAAAAAACATTATGAGGGGACAAATGATTTTATTATTTGATTTTGGGTCTCCAGTTTGAGAAACACTGGTCCGGAGAGGTCCACTCTTGCTCCTGGAGGGCCACTGTTCTGCAGAGTTTAGTTCAGGGGTGCCCAGTCTCAGTCCTGGAGGGCCACTGTCCTGCAGAGTTTAGCTCCAACCCCAATTAGACACACCTTTTGACACACGCCATTATGACGTGAAATTGTAGCGCTCGGTGAGCTACTCGGTGAGCTCGGTTCCCTTTAAGATTACTACTAAATTCCAAGCAGGTGTTTTAGGGCATTTTGAAGCTAAACTCCGGAGGCTCTTCAGTAGCAGGACTGACCACCCCTGCATTGGTCAAACAAATATGTTTCATTGCTCCTCACAATCTGATTGGCTCCTTCTTGTGCCGGTTCCAAGGACTGCAGAAGTGAGGAAGTCACTGTGCCGCCTTTATTATGGTCACTTTTCTGCACACATCATACAATGGCACTCGATTAGATGTGTTTTGTAAATTTAGTTATCTGTGTTTGATCATAACTTGCATCATTTGACCATTCATTCTTACCTTGAACTCCTCAATGTGTTTCCCTATCAGCTCATCGCGTCTGTCAACCTCCTTCAGGAGGCGAGAGAATGGAGGGTTGGGTAATATCTATGAAGAAAAATATCTTTAAATGGCATTAAATGTATCTTTGTTCAAAACTATTCTAAAATCCGGAAACTTGGGGATTAGAATCAAATGTGTTACCCTAAGCAGAGGGAAGGAGTCCAGTGCTGAGATCCAGGGTGAACCCCAGAGAGAGACAGTCTTATTCAGACAGTCCTGGAGATTCCGCAGCCGATCTGCACTCTTATCATACTGGGGCAGATTACATAGTTTAATGTGAGACTGTAGAATTGGGAATACATGTGAGAGTATATTGTACTGTAAATGTATATAACATTTAGACATAATTTACACTTTTGCCAAGGGTTAGAGTTGTGATGACGTTACTCGCGGCCACAGTAAAATCTTCAGATAAATCCACTGCTTTTCCATTGTAGTCCCGTAATACCTGTATCAAAACCACAAGGGAAGAAATTAAGTTCATCCCAGCAAAACCATTAATTATTTTTGTCATTCATTCATCCTTAAAAAATGCAAAATGCCTTTGAGGCGCTGGCTTATGTTAGGGGGTTAATCTTAGTTTTAAAGCTGGAATACACTACATTACCCAGATTTATAGTCTGGAGAAGATGACGCTGGAGTTGGGTATCGAAAATCGATTCCGATTCCAGAATCGGATACTTCAGTTCAGGAATCGGATACTTCTTGTGAAATTAAAATTTCGATTCCTATATGCGTTTTTTTTTCTTCATCTGTGAGGACCTGACCTAGCTTGCTTGCTAATCTAAGGGCATAGTGCTCCAAAGTACGGCTACACTTGCGATGCAAAGTAGCCTATAATATTTGTGATAAGCTAAACATGTTGCAGTAGATGTCACCACCAATATGACAAAGCATTTTAATTAAACAGATCGTTAAAGATCACAAACACAATTCAAATACCAACGTGATTCTGTTCCTAAATTACCTTTTTCCCTGCAGCATACGACCAGTGTGATTTGAACATTTAAATCTGCCTTGGTGCTGCCGCTGACCTAAAGAGAGCCACTGCCATGTATATCACAGTCTTTTCAACCACACAGTTCATTATTTCTATGTTACAAACATTCAAATAATCACAGAAGTACTGAGATAAGTTCATAGTCTGGATATAAACTCTAATATGTACGGTAGAGATCAAAATAGTGTAAATAATCCTTTTGAAAGTTAATTTAACATTCCAAATAATGTTAAAGATTTATCGATTACGATGATATGCCAGTAGATGGCGAAAGCGGGCTGTTAATAATGTATTTGTCTTTGATCATTCATTTAAAAACACTGATTTATCCAGTAAATCTTGAGTGAATCACTAAATCATTTACTTATAAATTAGGCCTACATGTGATTTTGTTTAGTTGTCTAATGTTTTTTTTTTCTTTAGAATTGTAAGAGAACCACAACTTCCATTTAAAAACAACAACAATGACAACCCAATTTATCCAGAATCACGCAGCTCTATTTTGCAAACAGCTCTTAAGTGAATCTTGTTTTAATTTAGCCTGTTGATTTTTGTTCACGGTATTCAGCTGCAACTAAATTTTTAGCAAAAACAGAAACCGAATAAATATGCTTGATATAATCTTTATTCACAGTGGAATCGAAACTCGGAATCGATAAGCAGAATCAGAATCGGAATTGATAATATTCTAACGATACCCAAACCCTAGTTGACGCTAGTCAGAGCCAGTCTGCAGATTTGAGTTGACAGATTTCATAGAAAATCGAGTAGTGTATGATAGACTCAGATATTATAGCTTCAAACTATGAATCCATCCGGTCATGTAGCGTACATTTTTCTAACGTAACTCTGTTATTTATACTGATTTAGATAGCTAAGTATGTGTGTGTGTGTGTGTGTGAGAAAGGATGCTTGTGATTTCCTAAATTGTGTTATAATATGCATCTATCCTATACCTGGCAGAGATGGTGTGCTTGCTTTTCTATGACGGAGTGCAGGGAATTCATTGTACAGCGTTGCAGAGCACTATGGGCCACACGTCTTTGAGCCTTCCATTCCTCACTGAAATCACCCAGAGAAATGGTTCGTCCTCCGCCTGACACTATATCACCTGAGAGTGAGGTACAAGAAGAAACACATATGAAATATGATACATAGGCTGTCGTTTGGAAAAGATAAACATCCTGGATAGCGGACAGAAGTAAATTACCGGTATACGAATAAGGCCTCCCGGCAAAGTCAGACCATTTTTTAATCAGAGCCTCGCGGATGATCTCACTACTATTTAATACCACCATAGCTGTAAAAAACAATAAAAGATATGAACAGATTTTAATGACATAATGGAAACTGACACTACAAGCAAAAGTTGTTTTGTTTACCTTACGATTTCCACATGCATTTTGTCAATAAAGCCGGTTATTTAATCAGCAGTAAATCTCCATCACCTGCTTTCAGATGGAGCAGCAATTATTACACAGAGCCGTAGTTCACTGATAGGTTATGCAAAAAAATTGTGCGATTATGAAATCGAAAGAAATAATTTGAGATAATGACAGCTGTTTGCGTAGCTTCTCAGTGAACTACGGCTCTGTGTAGGAGGTACATCTGAAAGCATATGAAAATACCACATTTGATAACATGTTTTTACTCCAAACTCACTTCATAATGTCAGTCCAGTGTTTGAAATAAATCCTTCTCTGAGATGATGTGGCTTCTTACACAGAATAAGGCACACAACATATGTCATAGTATTCTAAGCAGTGATAAAGGCATTGTATTATAAGTATACTTTATTATAATGAAAATTATGATAATAAGAACTCAAACCATATATTGTCATAGTCGTGTGTTTATTAGTCACGCTGAATCAATTAATACAGTTAAATCTTCTGTTTATTCAGCTGCAGCGATCGCGATTTGTGGCTGGACACAGCTCACGACGGAAACTAACAATGAAATTAATTGTTCTACCTATTAGATTGTGTTTTATTAACGTCTACACCTACCCCAACCCTAAACTTAGCCCTTACTATAATACAAAAACAGTATTATTGTTGTACGGTGTGACAAAAATAACGTTAGATTGATGTGCGCATGCCCAGTAGCCAGAGCTGTATACCATCTAGCCTAAACCGTGGGTGCTACTCAATATCCCTCCTCGTCTCCTCGCTCCTCTGTCCTCCATGCTATGACCCGGAAACCGATCGAGCTCAGCCATCTTGTAGGACATCTCAATTCTCTAATGCTGCATTCACGCCATGCCGTAATTCCGAGATGAAAACACATCACATTCTACTCTATCTGAATTATGTGTTTCTATGGCAGCACTGTCAACGCCAAAGCCCTCATGTGTTCCTGAACTCGTAATTACAACTTGTAAACTCGGAATGTTTTTAGAATTATGACTTAAACCAGTTACAGATGTACCACTTGACTGCTGTCAGGTTCATTTTGGTGCTGCTTATGCTGCATTCATGCCATATCGTAATTACCGTATGACAACATGTGACGTTCTACTCAGAGCTGTTCATGTCCTCAGACTCGGAATAATGCATTTCTATGGCAACACTATCAACGGCTAAACAGAGCCTACGTTGGTCAGGTGGTACAGCAGTCATGTGGTACAAGTCCTAACTCTCAGAAGACTCCCAGTTCACAAGTTGTAATTACGAGTTCTACAAGGACGTGAATGCTTTTTACAAGTTGAAATCTCGTAATTACAGGAATTCCGATATGGTGTGAACGCACCTCTAGTTCACAAGTTGTAATTACGAGTTCTAAGAGGACGTGAACGCTTTTTACAAGTTGGAATCTCGTTATTACGGGAATTCCGATATGGCGTGAACGCACCTTTAGGCACTACCTCCGAGTCCAACAACATGGAAAGCTATGAGTAAAATGTCACGTGTTGTCATCTTGGAATTACGGTAATTACGACATGGCATGAAGGCAGCATAATTGCACCATGAGGAGACGAAGATCGAGGAGTGAGGAAGCTTGCTGAGGAGTCATGAGCAAGGATACACAGGTGTATCCTTTGCGGAAGTGTTTTATCAACTAAACGTGACGCACGTATAAATTTTCCTCCCCCGTAATCATTTACATTTATATTCTACTTTTGCAGTTTAAATATTGTCATATATTTAAACAGGGTTTCTAGCTTTATTCATATTTATTATGATTGCCTTAAATAACGAACTTTAACAACATATGGGCAGATCCCATTAGCGCAGCTGATGATGCTTTGAAGTGATGCTTGAGTGGTCAAGAATATTCCAGTGTTCATCCTTTGATTCCTGAGGATGAGAAGGAAAGGAAGCAAGGAAAGGAAACAAGGATGCACAAATAAGAAATGAGAAGCACCCAGAGCGCCCTCCGTCATCGGATGAAGATTTACTGCTGATCACAGAACCATGCATGACGATCGCAGCTTCTGCCTAATCGCGATTTCATTTCAATTTATCGTGCAGCCCTAGTTCACAACATGTCTAAAATGTTCTCCCAACTTTCCAAATTGAGTCATCTGAGCAAACAATTTCACATTGAACAATACTGTGCAAGTTCCCATGGATTGCAGCTTGACAACGTTTTGTGGCTATTACTATGGTTTTATATTTTACTTTAATTTATGCTGATGCTGTTTCCATTAGCCGGGTTTCCATTCAAAGTTGCGAATGTAACTTTTGCGCAAAATTAGCACTTAATTAATTAACTCTTCCCGATAAACTGGCACCAAATATCACAAAGAAAAGTGGGAGAAGCCACTGAATATAATACATTTCATATAGAATAAATTACTTGAACACAATAAATGCGGTCAATGCATTTGTGGATGCTGCTGTTTGGGAGGCAATTCAAGAATGACCATAACATTTCAGATGCTGTGCAACAAGATCGCTGCGCTGGTTAGTCAGGTTATGCCGTCTCACAATGTAAAGTCACATGACGGAGGAATTTGGCAAATGAGTTTCCATCTCCCATTATTTGCATTAACCCTTTTTCGCACAAGACGAAACTTTTTTGTGAAATAAGGGATTTTTTGGGCATTTCCATCACTCGTTTCTGATGTGATACTTTAAAATGTGCATTAAGTTAGTTGTCACATGGATCAAAGTTCATATTTTTACTGAATTAATATATGTTGATCATCACCATGTTTGAAAATCTTGTGTTGAGGTACTGTATATGTACAGGGGTTGGAAAATTAAACTGAAACACCTGGTTTTAGACCAAAATTAGTATGGTGTTGGGCCTCTTTTTGTGGCCAAAACATCATCATTTGGTCTTTTGTAATGACAAATCCTGCGCAGTAGCCAAAGGGATTTTGAACCATTCCTCTTGCAGAAAATACGCCAGGTCACATACGAGTAGTTTAATAATATTTAGATCTGGTGACTGTGCAGGCCATGGGAGATGTTCAAGTTCACTTTCATGTTCATCAAACCACTCTGTCACCAGTCTTGCTGTGTGTATTGGTGCATTATCATCCTAATACATGGCACCACCTTCATGGTACAATGTTTGAACCATTGGGTGCACATATGGTGTGTTCAAGTCATGTCGGATAGATCATATTTATGAACGCGCCGGCTTACTAACATGTAAGCCTTGTGACAACTTGTCCTGAGCTCCCCTATTTAGTAAAGTTTATGTAATTCTACATTTACATGAGATCATATCACCAGTTGCAATGAGATTTGCTATCATGGAAATGGAATAAAAAGAATAATTACTTGTGTTGCCAGAGTTGAGCCGATAGATATTTCCATAGCGCTGTGCTAGTGAAGTCAGGTGGATAGGCAGATGTTCTTGGGCAAGATCCAGCATGTTGCCCAGGAAAGGAAGAGAGGGAGGACCAGGAAGAGAGGAAGAAATAGTGCCAAGGAAGCGCTTAGAGAGGGAATGCAGGAGTTTAGGAACAGCCGCTAGATCAGTGGAAAGAAACGTACACATTAAAACAGAGCAGAGCTGTCGAATATCACAATGTCTTTCTTTACTTTTCTGGTGTTCAGGTTATCAGTGGAATGGAAATATGTTTAAATTACTCAAACCTCCTACCTTCAGGTTGGTTGTTTGCTTTGGCTTCTTCATCTCTTTGCCGGTCAGTCTGTCCACAGAGCTGGACCACAAGCATCCACAAAATGAAAAGTAACAACACCACACTCACTGCTGAGATGCACATGCTGTTGATTCTATACTGAAAACTTTCTGAATGCTTTTCTTTTACTCTCCCCCCTTTTATGCTCTTCCTCCTTCAACCCTGCTCCAAATCCACATGATTTGTTGTTTTCTCAGTCCTTTCATCAAGGATAGATAAATATTAGCCTGACCTTCATCTCAATGTTACTCTCAAAGCAGACTCTCAGATGATTTGATGATATTACAAAATACCAAATCCCTATTCCGTGTTCGCAAACCGGTAGTTTCAGATAGTAGCATAAAAAAACTTTGCTGCAGCCTTTATTAATGGCTGTGCCCATAGCATGAGATAGTTGTGATTTATTTATGTAAAATTCAGCATAGATACATCTTCTAAAAACTCCAAACTCAGTTTACAATCATTAATTGAGTATTGTGAAACCAAGGAAATTGGTTTTATGATATCCCAACGTATATTTCATGACTTAAAGGGGAGCACGCAAGCCAGTATGTGCATGCGCAATACTTTAGTCTGACCACCTTATTTAATTACAAAACCACAAGAAAACAATACAAACAGCATATCACATTACAGAGCATTTCAATTAGCCAAAGCTTAAAATATTAATTACGACTAAAGACTGTTTGGATGATTGAATTAAAGATTTGGTGGGAAACGTATTGTATTAAACGATTAATGCTCACATTTTTCATGCATTTACTTTACAATGCAATCCTCAGTAATTACATCAAATTAAAGTTGTTCAAATAAACGAATGCATTATTCCAAAAAAATAATAATATTAAAAATAAATGTCCTCTGGGAGTAATTTGAGCTGCGTACTGATATTGATTTAATCTCATGCAGCGCTGAGGATCGTGTCGATCAGATAATGTTATTAAAATGAAGGATTACAATACCAGTCATAAGGGTCTTTTTTTTTTTTTTAAACTGAGATTTATACATCATATGAAATCTAAATAAGCTTTCCATTGTTGTATGATTTGTTAGAATATGACCATATTTGACCAAGACACAACTATTTAAAAATCTGGAATCTGAGGGTGCAAAAAAAATCAAAATAGTGAGAAAATTGCCTTTAAAGTTGTCCAAATGAAGTTCTTAGCAATGCATATTACTAATCAAAACTTAAGTTTTGATATATTTACGGTAGGAAATTTATCAAATATATTCTTCGAACATGATCTTTACTTAATATCCTAATGATTTTTGGCATAAAAGAAAAAACTATAATTTTGACCCATATGATGTATTTTTGGCTATAACTACAAATATACCCATGCTACCTAAGACTGGTTTTGTGGTCCAGGGTCACAAATATCATGTAGTAATTGCAATGTCTTTGGGTCCATATCCTTTCCTTAGGAAGGTGTGCTAGACACTGATTAATGTAACATAAAAATACTATACATATTTATATATTTTGCTCTTCTATTGTGGAGTGACACTTTCATAAACTTTTCTATACTCCTCTGATTATATAATGGTAAATATTACAATATCATAGCACAACAACAGTGATCAGCAATAATGATAAGCCCAATACTCACAATAAAAATAAGGTCATATAGATCATAACACAGTCTCGGAGGTAAGAAGTGGATTATCCTTAATCTGAAATGTTTGTCTTTTCATACTGAAATGCGAGGCAAATGTTGGATCACAATAATTAGGAACCACAGTTTTCACAAATCCCTTCTCTCGATTAGGATGTTCTCTTTTATTCTGGACAGCAAGGGCAGTGACTGTAGCATTGAGCGTATTTTGCAGTATTTAACACATATGTATACGATTTCATCAGGCTCCAGATTCTTGACACAAAAAATGACCTTCTCAGCTGTCATAGTTGCAACTCCTGCGTCATCAGAACAGGGTGTTCAACGCACCACCGTTTCCGTTTAAAAAACGTTTTACAAAGTTTTGTTGAGGCTGAACACAGCTCTGGCATCTGTTCATTGACTATAATGCAGGCAGAAATCCCTTTTTGCTTCTAACTGGAGCCAGATGTGATGACACGTGGACTGTGATTGGTCCATTGGCTTTATAACCAACAAACTTGTATTTAGTCGAAAAAAGGAAGCACGTATAAATAGTGAACTGGGAACACTAAGTTAACTGTGCATGCTATTGTATAACCTTTACTGCCGAGCTCCACGCTGATATATTGCCACAAGGCGTTGGATGGAAAGCCCCCATTCATTGCAAATAAAGCAGTGATTCAGCATAAGCTCAGGAATATAGTGAAATACAGTTGCCACCCTGAAAAACCAATCAAAGAAGTATAGTGTCAGGTACGGCGGAATCTTGTATATAGCCAAACCACAATCTAAGCCTTCAGCCCTGCACAGGAATGGAGCTGCTGTTAAACCAGTCTGCTTCAACTGCCGTTTTAGCCTAACTTAGAAATTTGTAAAAGGATTTGCCTGTAAAGCACAGTCACGCTGTAATAATTCACTGATGGGTTCATGTGCACTAATGCATAGAATCTTTATATTATCATGAATCTGTTTAATGTCATGTGCATATAATACATAAAGTTATTTGGACTTAATTCTGCATTTAAAGAATTATAAATAATATATATATATATATATATATATATATATATATATGAAGAGTTCAGATGCAAAACCAGCTAAAAGCCATCTCGGTCAAAAATGAGATAATGATACTGAGTGAATGCTCTCGACACATAGTATACGTCCATCAAATGCTTTTACTTCGAAGTCGCTAAATTCCAGCCTCAGCCCAATCAGAAGTACCAGTACTTACATAGAAACCTATACAAAGTAGCCAAAAAGAAATGCTCATTTTAAAGAAATATGTCAGATGGATTTAGAGGCTTTTGCATCTGAGCTATATATATATATATATATATATATATACACACACACACATACAGTGTTGGGGAAACTTACTTTTAAAAGTAATGCATTACAATAGTGCGTTACATCCTAAAAAAGTAACTAATTACGTTACTCAGTTACTTTTTATGGAAAGTAATAGGTTACATTACTTTTGCGTTACTTTTAAAATCTGGATAGGGCTTGTTTGTTTGTTTTTAATATTAAAAGTTCTATTTTTAACAAATGTATAAGCCCTTTCACACCAAAGTGAGATGAATAAGCCTCAGGCTGAAGGAAAAGTAAATTCACGTCTGTACAATAGAATGCAGAAGAAGAAAGTTCAACACTTTTCAGCAACAAAACAACAACAACAACGAAAACAATTAAGCACAAATGTTAGTTTGTCTAAAGTCATTTTTCTTATTAGTATGGTTGTTCATCAAAGGTCAGCAGCAAATACATTGGTTAATAAAATGGGATTAAATACATAAATAATATTTGTGTTATTTAACATTTAATTATTGCAGGTTTGCATTATATTCTGAGTCTGTTTTAATTCATGGCGATGAAGACTGAATCTGTTTTTTGCAAGTGAGATGAGTAAATGCATGTTCACATTTAGTCTAGAAATACAGTATCATCATGTTCACACAGCGCACACAATGCCTCTGTACTTCCGATTTCTCTCAACATGGGGACAGGAGACTAGTCAGTCAATGAATGGCGAAAAAAAGTAACTGCCGTTACTTATTTGAAAATCTAACTATTTTCTTGTAAATTAAAAAGTAATGCGTTACTTTACTAGTTATTTGAAAAAAGTAATCTGATAACGTAGCTTGCATTACCCCCAACACTGTATATATATATATATATATATATATATATATATATATATATATACACACACACACACACACACACATGTATAGAAATATAACAACATAAAATATGATCAGATGACAAATATGTAAAGAAATATTGTTAATAATACACAAAAACTCACTTCTAAAATCCATGTCTGGTTAGAACTTGGTTTTATTGGTTTTGTCTACATGTCTTAAAACATCAAAAGTAAAACAATTTCATAGAGAGGAAGCCAGTCATATGAAAAGGTTAAAAAAGTAGTACCAAAAGATCAAGACAGTGCAGTTATTCCAGTAGCGGAAATGTTAATAATAATGATGGAACTCCATTAACACAAGTACATCGACACATGCATAAAGTCTACATAACATTTAAAAAGAAACTTACAAAAGTTGCTGTGATTGGTTGGAGGTTGTTTGCATATTTACTTTGCAAAGTTTGTTTTGTATGTATGTTGTTAAACTATATACAATATTGAAGTAGCAGTGTGTAGAAGTTTGTACAGTGTATTTGCACCATGTGCACTATTTACTCTGTAGATTTAACCTTGGGTTGTTGGGGTTGTTGGGATCGTTTGACTGATGTAGGATGGTCGAAGCTTCATCTCAGTAAATGGGAGGGATGCGTCTTTTCCCTTCCAGTCTATCCACACCACACCCTGAGAGACAAGAAAATAAAAGACTCACAAATCAGTGGATTGTTTGTGACTTAGGGCTGCAGTCCATAACTTTTGGTACTGTAGCAGTTAATAAACAAAACCTCTATTGTTTGAGCTACAAAAACACTACTGTTTCGTGATGCAGTACCTTGTTGTCTGAGTAGGAGGCATAGAGGCCGTTGAGGTTTGCCTTGTAGCAATTTTTATACCACCACCCTCCCATGTAGGCCTTAGCGCAGTGAATGCTAAGAATGTTTGGGTCTTTGTCCTTGGTGGAGAACGGCCGGCTGTTGTGATATTTCATGGAATCGCCTGAAAAAAAGAAAAAATGTAGAGAGTCAAATTGTCCTTCTTAATACAAAAACAGCTTGTTTCATACAAAGTGGGACATTTTCTCTTACCAGCAGTGCCAAAGTATCCAGACACCTCGATTGCATAGTGGTTAGCCTCTGAGCTAACGTTGAAGTTGGCATAATGAGCAAAGGCCGTGTCATTTCCTGAACGCAGATCAATCCGCAGGCTCATTGGTGTACGACTGGTGAGAGTGTGAAGGATGTCATTTCCTGTTGAGAAAGGGTACAAGAATATAATTCAAAATCCCTGTAACAGTTAAACTGATATTCTTTATGTGGGAAACTGTAAAAATGAAAATATGCGGTATACAGTGTATATATATTCCTTGGATTCTGAAAAAATAACAGAATCACTGTGGAAAATCTCACCCAGCCAGAATTCCCCACTCAGGAGACCAAAGCCTCTACTGTAGTCTCGCCAGCTCCTGAAGAAATCAGTAGATCCATCTATTCTCCTCTGGAATACCTGCATTTGTAAAACAAAAAAGTCTTACTCAAATTTAGAAACCATATACTTACCCGCATATCAGTTCAGTTCACAAAATGGGGAGAGGTGACAATGTAGTTCAGATAAAAATACAAAAGATCACAACAATGCAAATGCATAGATATGATCAGTTATAGATATTAACAATATGTTGATATTATCAGTTTGTGGTTTAGAATTTTATGCACATAATGCAACTTTTGTCTTTCTGTGTACAAAATACACTAAAGAGACATTGTGAATGATGTGACGCTTGTAGTGTACTACAAATCTTAAAAATAGTTTTAAAAAAAAATGTACATGTAGATAAAAATGATGAAATACAAGACCACTTAAGTGGACCTAAAGAGAGTACACTTTCATAACTGTTTCTTAACATACTTAGGTACACTTTTTAAAGTGCTCTTTGTAGTAATGTCAAATTAAAAGTTTTGTTTTACATTTTAAATCATTACATTTTAATAATATTTTGTCATGCTTTAAAGAAGTAAAGCTATTTTGGTTAACACACAAAAACACATGTAAAGTACTTGATTATAATTTGAATTGTAGTATGTTATTCAGTATTAGATTTAAAGTTAATATATTTTATATAAATACAGTATATATTAACTTTACTAAATTGCAACTTCATTATTACAAATGTGTAAACATATATTTAAATACACGTCATACAAGCGTCAATAGAAACTTTAAAGTATATTTTAGTTTACTAAAAATGGTTGTCTGTAATGGTTGTATTCAAAAATAAAAAAAAGAGAATAAGTCGAAATATTCAGAGAATAAATTTGAAATATTTCGACAATGAAGTCAAAATTATGAGAACAAAGTCAAAATGTTTTGAGAATAAAGTCAAAATTACGAGAATAAAGTAGAAGTGTTTCAAGAATAAAGTCAAAATATTTTGAGAGCAAAGTCAAAATTACAAAAAATAATTTGTAGCAATAATGAAATTAAAGTTATAATATTTTGAGAGTATATTCTAGCCTATTGCGCATACAAATGACCCAGATTGTGAGTACTGATTTTGAAAGCTGAGTCTTTGTTTTATATTAAAAGTACCAAAAGCACAAAGCTTATTGCTATTATTGGGTGGCTGGCACACTACAAAAAGGCCTAATGAATGGAAGACTTGAAATATTATTTTCCAAAATTCCATAAATTCCAGTGGTCTGGCAACTTCTCGTGGTCCTCCCAATCCGGGCATTTGCAAGCGCAGGCTATACTCTCAAAATATTATAACTTTAATTGATTTAATTCTCGTAATTCCTTATTTTTATTCTAGAAACATGTCGACTTCATTCTCTAAACATTTCGACTTTATTCTCATAACATTTCGACTTTATTCTCAAAACATTACGACTTTATTCTCATGTTTTTGGCTTTATTCTCAAAACAGTTCTATTTTATTCTTGTAAATTCGACTTCATTCGAATTTAGATTTTAGATTTTTTTTTTTTTTTTTACGTGGCACTAAAACGTTGTTGTTGCGCCACTTCGGACGCTTTTGCTTACTGCTCCGCGCTTTGCTCCGTTTATATACTTTTCTCAGACTTTTCTAAGATTTTAACCTCAGCAGATCAGCACAGTGCTCAAACAACACATTTTTGGCACAAACACTAAATTTTAAACTTTTCGTAACTGGAATAATACTACGAAAAAGAAGACTCTTTGCCTCCCACTGCCAGCAGTTTACATTCCGGAGACTGGAAAACACAGCTGCCTACTTTCAACAGACGAGAAAGAAAATGCCTCTTCAGCCTCTTCTTGAATCTACTTGCTGCACAAAACAGGCGGAACACTCAGCAGACCGTCGTCACGGACCCCCTCAGCATACAGCCGGTGAGTCCCATGAACCCAGTGAATCTCAACAGTTTATAAGTGTAGAGGAACAAGCCGAAACTGATCGACACACTAATCGATGGCACAAACAGGGAGCGAGACCCAAAGGCACTCGAGACATCAGATTGTCACGAGTATCTCGTATTGCTGCGGTAGCATCCTCTACCCCTGATATGGCTATGACAAGGCTTGCAAAAACTGGTGTTTTACCACCTCCTATACAGCTTGAGAACAGCTTTGAAGCACTAATGAATGTGGGTGAAGAATCCCCAAATGTGATTGAACATGGAGCGAATGAGCCAGCAGCTAACATCGCTACTAACAGGCGCTCAAGGTCGAGCAGACAGCGGCATTCAGCTCAGAGCGCAGCCGAGCCCAGGACTCTGATAGTGGGTGACTCCATTATCAGAAATATCAGTAGCAGGACTACAACTACATGCTGCTTTCCTCAAGCAACTGTCTCTGATATGAACAGGGAACTTCGGAACATCCTAATGAAGCACAAGACTGCAAATCGAATCATCATCCATGTGGGGAAGAATGATATTCGGAAAGAGCAGTCAGAACTCCTAAAGAAGGACTTCAGTGAACTCATCGAAACACTCCGAAGACTTGAAGCTCAGCCGTTCATCAGCGGACCACTCCCAGCAAGGAGAACTAACATGTTTTCATGGTTGCTCGGGCTAAATACATGGCTACAAAGAACCTGCAGTCAAAAAGGAGTCAACTTCATTGACAACTTCAATCTTTTCTGGGGCCATAGACAACTGTTTAAACTGGATGGCCTCCACCCTAACAAACTTGGTGCAAGAGTGCTAAAGGACAACATCTATTTTTCACTCCGTCATCCTTCAGTGGAGTGTGCCAGTCCACCCAACATGAATGGCACTCACACACCTGGACAAAGTATGAGTGACCACAGGACTTTACATCAGCTTCAGAGTCGTCATGTGGTCGACGCATCCCACAAGGACACTGACAACGCCACACAGCCACAACAAGCACTGCACATGGACACCATCCCGGCTGAGCCCTGCCCACTGAGCTCATCACAGACAGAGTGTGACGTACTACAACAGCTCCAAGACTCAGCGCCGAAGGACGACTTTCTGGTAAACAGCGAGGAAAGCCAGGACAACATATTTCAGCCACCGGAAACACCAGAGCCACAGCCCCGCTCACCAGACACATTATCCCTCTCTCCAGCATCTCCACTTCTAAGCTTCTCACAGAAAATGGAGGAACTGGTATATGCTGGAACCAGACTCTCCCACTCTTTTGCTGCAAGCCCCCAGATATCAACTAAAAAACGGCGGGCACCACAACCACCAAAGCCTGTGGGCCCAGCTCACCCTCCTCCTTCTTCGAGAGCTCTCCGGCCGCTGCCACAACGCCAAGGCCCAAACCCTCCTCCATCTGCTGTAGGTGAACCAAAAACAACTGATAACAGCTCTCAGTGATATGTGCCGGGTCCCCGCTACGATAGCAGCAACATTCAGAAATGTTTACATAAGCGGGAACCCAGTGTGCCTGTAGCTTTCTCAATCTCTGTTTTATCACGTGATAGAAAGTCTAAGGCCTTCTCAAGCCGTACGGCTGACCCATCTAATCTGCGGCCTATTAGGTATCAAAATAGAACGGCTCTAGAGACAAAAAGTAATGACATCAAGTTAGCATTTTTAAACATTCGTTCACTGAAAAATAAATCATTTCTGATCAATGACTTAATAACCACATACAACCTGGATTTTATGTTTCTAATTGAAACATGGCTTGAAGACAGCTGCAGTGCAACAGTCCTCAATGAAACAGCCCCTCCTAACTTTACTTTCATGAGTGTCTGCAGAGCTGTTAGGAGAGGTGGCGGTGTAGCTGCTCTATTTAAAGATGTCTATCAATGCAATCAAGTGTCATTTGGTCAGTACTTGTCTTTTGAATATCTAGGGATTGTGCTGAAAGGTGCTCCACGAACTCTATTTATCATTATTTACAGGCCTCCAAAATACTCTCCAGCCTTAGTTGAAGAGTTCACAGAACTGTTATCAATGATATCCTCAGAGTTTGACTGTTTTGCTATTGCAGGTGATTTTAATTTTCACATAGAAAATGCAGAAATCAAAACTACAAAAGAAATGATAACCGTTTTAAACACTTTTGACCTGATTCAGCATGTGCATGGACCCACACACAATCGTGGACACACTCTTGATTTACTCATTAGTAAGGGTCTAAACATTTCATCCATTGTCGTTAAGGACGTAGCACTATCTGATCACTTCTGTATTTTCTTTGATATATTGATCTCTGCTACCACTGAATCTAGATCTGTCTCTGTCAGAAAGAGATGTATTAACGAAAACACTAGTGTGCTGTTTATGAAGGCTATATCTTCAATGCCAAGCATTTCTGCAGACTCTGTTGATCTTCTCCTGGAGTCCTTTAACTCAAAAGTTAAGTATGTCATTGATGACATTGCACCAGTGAAAGTCAGTAAGATGACTGGCAGACAAAAATCATCTTGGAGAAAATCAACAGCAGTACAGAGTATGAAAAGACAATGCAGAAAAGCTGAGCGGATGTGGCGGAAGACAAAACTTGAAATTCACTATAGCATCTATAAAGACAGCCTTCATGCTTTCAATGTGGAACTAGCCACAGCAAGACAGAAGTTTTTCTCAAACCTTATAAACAGTAACCTAAACAACACTCGCACTCTTTTTGCTACTGTTGAGAGACTAACAAACCCCCCAAGTCAGATTCCCAGTGAAATGCTCTCTGATAGCAAATGCAATGACTTTGCCTCCTTCTTTTCCGAGAAGATCATTAATATCAGAAAGGTGATTAGCACATCCTCAAGTTATGCAGAGGTCAGACAGATACGACCGCAATTTCAAAAAGAAGTCACTTTGTCTGTTTTTGAAGCAATTGATAGCAAAACTTAGAAATAGTACAGCACCTTAAATCCTCAACCTGCAACCTTGACACACTTCCCACATCTTTTTTCAAAAGTGTGTTTAACTGTTTAGAAGCAGATCTCTTAGAAGTGGTGAACACCTCACTTCTTTCTGGGACTTTTCCAAACTCCCTGAAAACTGCAGTTGTTAAGCCCCTTCTGAAAAAGAGCAATCTTGATAACACCATATTGAGCAACTATAGACCAATATCTAATCTTCCTTTTATAGGCAAGATTATTGAAAAGGTAGTTTTCAATCAGTTGAACAACTACTTAAACTCAAATGGATACCTGGACAATTTTCAATCTGGTTTCCGACCGCATCACAGCACACAGACAGCGCTCGTTAAGATAATAAATGATATTCGCCTAAATTCTGATTCTGGCAAAATATCAGTGCTGGTACTACTAGATCTTAGTGCTGCGTTTGACACTGTCGATCATAACATTCTTCTAGAGAGACTGGAAAACTGGGTAGGGCTTTCTGGGATGGCTCTCAGTTGGTTCAGGTCATACTTAAAAGGGAGAGGTTATTATGTGAGTATAGGAGAGCATCAGTCTAAGTGGACGTCCATGACATGTGGAGTCCCTCAAGGCTCAATTCTTGCGCCGCTCTTGTTTAGCCTGTATATGCTCCCACTAAGTCAAATAATGAGAAAGAACCAAATTGCCTATCACAGCTATGCTGATGATACCCAGATTTACCTATCCTTATCACCAAATGACTACAGCACCATTGATTCCCTCGGCCAATGCATTGATGAAATTAACAGTTGGATGTGCCAGAACTTCCTTCAGTTAAACAAGGAGAAAACTGAGGTCATTGCATTCGGAAGCAAAGAGGAAGTTCTTAAGGTGAATGCATACCTTGATGCTAGGGGTCATACAACCAAAAATCAAGTCAGGAATCTTGGTGTGATTCTGGAGTCAGACCTTAGTTTCAGTAGTCATGTCAAAGCAGTAACTAAATCAGCATACTATCATCTCAAAAACATTGCAAGAATTAGATGTTTTGTTTCCAGTCAAGACTTGGAGAAACTTGTTCATGCCTTTATCACAAGCAGGGTGGATTATTGTAATGGTCTCCTCACCGGCCTTCCCAAGAAGACCATTAGACAGCTGCAGCTCGTTCAGAACGCTGCTGCCAGGATTCTGACTAGAACCAGAAAATCTGAGCATATCACACCAGTCCTCAGGTCCCTACACTGGCTTCCAGTTATATTTAGAATTGATTTTAAAGTACTTTTACTCATTTATAAATCACTCAATGGCCTAGGACCTAAATACATTGCAGATATGCTCACTGAATATAAACCTAACAGACCACTCAGATCATTAGGATCGAGTCAGTTAGAAATACCAAGGGTTCACACAAAACAAGGGGAATCCGCTTTTAGCTATTATGCTGCCCGCAGTTGGAACCAGCTTCCAGAAGAGATCAAATGTGCTAAAACGTTAGCTACATTTAAATCTAGACTCAAAGCTCATCTATTTAGCTGTGCATTTACTGAATGAGCACTGTGCTTCGTCCGAACTGATTGCATTATGTATAATCATTTTCTGTTTTTAACTGTCTTAAATGTATTTTAAATCAATTTTTAAATCATTTTTAAATTATTAAATCAATCAGTTTTTTACATTTTACATTTTTTGTTTTATTGTTGTGATCAATGTTTTTATGATTGTTTTATTTCCTTTTTTGTGATTATTGTTTTTATTATTGCTTTTATGATTATTCTACTTCCTTTTATGTGAAACATTTTAATTACCTTTGTGTATGAAATGTGCTATATAAATAAACTTGCCTTGCCTTGCCTTGCCTTGCCTTGGTACATTTGACAGCGCACTTCAACCATATTTTAAAGATCACATATTAGAAATAATTATGAAATTACATATAAATGTTAATACACTCTTACAGTAAGTTCAACTAATTGCATTCAGTATAAATTGTAATACATTATAATAATTAACATGCAATGAAGTGTTCAAAAATATAACATTTGGTTCATACTTAAATGTATTATTTTAAATTACAGTATTGTATTTCTATAGTAGCGTTTTTTTAAGTATGCTAAAGTGTACTTCTTTTTTTAAAAGGGTGTGACACACTATTATGACAAAATTTATTTTGTCCACAAAATCAGGCAGATCACGCTTACCACCCCATAAGCCTTCACATCAAGACTATGACATAAAGGCTATTCTTTTAAAAACGGATCCAATTATATAATATGTCATGCTTCAACAACAATTTCATGGGGACAGCTGTGGGTGTATTATAGGTATCAATCCAGGATTTTGTTTCTTACTGTCCAGCCTCCTCCATCAGTCTCCATATCACAGTAGACCAAGACTGGCTCTCCATCCTTTCCTTCAGGGTAGATCTCAGCCTCTCCTGACTCCTTCTTCCCATTGATCTGTACCTCTGAGCAGTCTGTGGGGTATGGGTGCGGGAGCTGGGCTACAGTGCAATAAAAAAGAAAATCAAATCTCTGAAAGACAGAATGCAACCGGGGTGAAAATGAGGCAGTAAAGAAACAGAACATTACACACCAGTGGTAAACTCAGCGGAGACAAAACTGATGTACTGTCCGTCTCTCTCTCCTTCTATCTTCACAGTATAGTTTGAAAAGGCTGCCAGTCCAGTCAGTTCATAACGCGTCACAGATGGATTTAAAATCACCTCCTGTTAATACAAAGCGGGGGGCGGTGAAAATTGTGAGAGGGCTGCTAAATTTGGCTCGGTTGCTATTGAGTTATTGATATTCACCTTGATTTCCTCGCTCACTTGGTATGTGAGCCTATAACTTTTGAAAGCCACATGGGGAGCTCTCCATGAAATCACTGCTGAGTGAAAGGTCACCTCATCGGGAGTCACGACCTGAAGCTTCACTCCTAAAAGGAGGATTTTCAGTAATAAATAATCTCAGTTTTGGTCCCTTGATCACACAATTTTGTCATACAAACTGTGACCATATAACAAGTAAAACTAAGGATGTCCGTTGACATTACAGATTTTTGTATTTTAATATATCGGCTGATATTGAAATTTAATATTGAACATTTGGGTATCATCAGTCTCAATACTAAAATCTTTTTAAATTACTTTTATGTTACTTCTATAGTGCTTTTATGTAGTTTACTCGAGGGCGAGTGAACAGAATTGTGTTTACGCACCACTTCCTGTTGTGAAGGTTATGGAGACTGGGCTACTTTGGAGCCGGTTGACTTGACTTGTGATTTTCACCATGTATAAGGAAGATCTGTGAAGTCCTCTGAGCTGATGCTCCACAGTCCTGCCAGATAATGTCACTGTAATAGTCACATTAGGAGCTAGAAAGCAAAAAAAAACTTGAATAAGCAATGACGGTTTAGCATAGAACCAGCCATTTAATAAATCTGACTGCACTTACATTTTGTAGTTCCATAACTGAGGATATAGCTGTCCACTTTAGCTTGCGATGGTTTCCATACCAGCAGAGCTTTGGTGTCTGTGATGTTCACCACCTTTAGTTCAGTAGGAGAATCCGGCACTATTTATAGAAATGTGAATGAGACATCGGTGACTACAAAATCAGCATCAACATCAAGTAAAAAGAAACAAAAACAAGTAAGCATTGTTCACACCTGTAGTGACAGAGGCTGTGATTGGCTCGCTTTCAAGTGTTTCCAGAACTGAGCTTACGGTAACGTCATAAGTGGAGCCAGCGGAGAGCTTAGACAGGAGAACATGGGACAGCTGGGAGTCAACAGACATGGAGCCACTCTCACCTGCAGTATAAAATGGTAAAGCATTGTAAAATCATCATGTGTTGTGACACATGCAGTGGCACGCAATAGTCATAGCAGAAAAGCAGGATAACTGAAAGACATTTATAGTACCAGTAACAGTGTTGGTGTACGTGACTTTAAATTCTGCTACTATGCTTTTAGGTTTTGTCCAGGATACTGAGAGGGTAGTCTCTGTTATGTTGCTGAACATCAAGTCAGTGGGCGGCTCAGGGCCTGGAAAAAAAAGGTAGGTTGGTGAAATTTTAAAGTTGTACAGCACAGTCAAATACAAAGTTGGTGCAGTTTAAACTGAGGGTAACAACATTAAAAATCTGTATGTTTTTAGAGTTCTGAAACATTTATATGCCATATTACCAAGGAATCAATTGGTGCATTCAGTCTGCAAATGATTTAATGGTGAAGTTTAAGCATCACCATTCACCAATACAGTACACATCATTAATTTTAGCAGTGGAAATTCTATGTTAGGTTGACAGCCAAAGAAAATCTAAGGCTGTTTTGTGCTCCTGATGTCACTAAACTCATGCCTAGTATTTATGACTAAAATAGAGTAAGTGGTTCTTTCCAACATCAATATTTAAAATGTACAAGGTACTGTATTCCATGTATTCATTAGAGATTTAAGCATGCTTAAGTGTTGCCAGCACACCGCAGGAGAGTAAATGCTCTTCACTGGTGTTTATTGCAGTGAACCAAAGCAGGAAGTATGGGAAACCAACCTGTGGATAATGTGAGGCGGTGAATTTTGGATCGTATGCCAAGACCAGAGCCGAACAAGGAAACCGAGTAGCGCGTTTGAGGTTGAAGGCCTTTGAAATGATACGACCGTGCTGTACCAGCAAGAACTTGGGAGAACTTTTTCACGGTCCTTTCTTCAAGTTTGCTGCTTTGGACTTTGATTGACGTTCTGTTTAAACCGGGCCTTTGGACATCGGTTACATTTTCAGCCACTGCTCCATCCTGAATTTTCTCAGAATCTTCATTTCCTCTGATTTCCTTTCTTGTTATAGTAAAGTTCTTGAACGTGCCTTGAGGAGCTTCCCAAGACATAATGAACCCGGCTGAAGTGATGTTATGAACCTCAACTGATCCAATGACTGATAATCTGCTGATAGTTTTGTTAAAATGCTTTAAATGAGGTTTGAATTCAAAACTTGTTCCATTTGCATGCTTTTCAGACTTCTTCTCTGCTTGGAGAGTTGTTGTTACATTGCTGTGCAATAGCTTCTTGTCGTTTTCAGATGTAGATGTAACATTAACAGTCTTGCTTTCTTTCAATTGATCACCTGTATTTTTTATAGTGACCTTTGTCTTGGACACAGTTACATTAGATGATTCCTTAGTGCCTTTAAACACGTTCTCTAAAACTTTGGAGGTTCCATTAACCTTCTTAACAAATCTTTGAGTCATGTTCTGATAGACAGGCTCATCTTTAAGATTACTTGTCTTGGACTTGTCAGTGAGATCAGTTTGTGATTGTTTGTCTAAATCCAGTTTTATGGTTGTAGTTTTTCCCTTTTTTGCTTGCTCTTGACGACTTCTACCGTCATGCTTTAGCAGAACTTGTCCAATAGTCTTAATGATCTTGTCTTTCTTTGTAGTATTGGACTGGACTTTATCTGGAGACATGGTTGGACTTGGCTTCACTGTTGGCTTGGCTGTGGTGTTTTTCTTTGGATCTGTTGTACCTAACTTTTTAACAAATATGGTCTTCTCTGGCTTTGTCTTCACAGGTTTTGCATCAGGTTTGGCAGTGGGCATCTTCATAGTCACAGTTTCAACAGTTACTGCGATCTTCTTGTCAACAGCTGGGGAAATAATTTAGAGAGCCACTTAAATACATTCGTAATTAAATAGTTAATAGTTAACACAACATAAAAAATTTAGCAAGATGTTACTGCTGCTCTTTTACTCACAATGAAAATGGATTGAGACTAGGGTCTGTTAAAGGTGCAGTAAGCAATTTCTGAGAAACACTGTTGATATTTGAAATCAACACCTCAAAAAAAAAAAAAAAAAAAAAAAAAAAAACATCCTGTCAGCACCAACAGCCTCATTATATAGCACCTGAGTTGAGTCTCTGCTCGTGGACCTTTCCCGATCCTGTCCCCTCTCTCTCCCACTTCATTTCCTGTCTACATACAGTCCTATCATAATTTTAAAAAAAGACAAAAACACCCAAACAAACACATTCCTACTCAAAAGAAACACACTTCTCTCTTTATTGCTTTGTCTCCAAATTCGCATACACGCTACACAGGCAATAACTAACCACTGGCACATTTGACCGCTCGCACAAGTATGGATGAATCAGTCCTGTCTCTATAGCTAATATTACGAAAACAGCATATATTTATTCTGTGAAACATCATAAAACTAATGTTACCCACGATTCAAGCAAAAACAAAGTACCTCAGTGTCTATTTTCAGGCCTTCCTGCTCAAATTTTTTGCTCACATGTGACTCTCATGATAGTGTGAACAGCACAAAACACAATCTGATCTTTTCAATTGCGATTGGTTCCGCTTCCATATGTGGTACTAAATCTGATACAGGTCAGATATTTTGCAATTCGACCGCAGTGTGAACAGTCACTGGCAATTCATGCTACATGCTGTGCAAGTGTTGCCAAATCCACAGTTTTCCTGCAGAACAGGGCTACTTTTTCACTGTTACTGCGGGTTGTTTTCAACCCCGTGGGTTGAAGCGTCCTCCCCGGGACCGCGATTGGGCTAGTTTTGGACTAGCTTTGAGAAGCAATTTGGCAGATTTTGTTGTGAAAACCTGGCAACCCAGGTTCATATTGTTCTTTTTAGAACCATGATCTGTTCACAATGCAAATCTGATATTACCCACATTTAAAACAAAAATATGAACAGCTATACAAAAAACTTATATCTGAACAAAAATTAAGCACTAAGGCTCACAGTGTGAATGTAGCCTAAGGTCTCTACAGTGCTGGAATGCTTTTCCAGTATTAACATGGGTCCTAGTGCTTTCCTAATTGTAACCCTTCTTTTTCCAGTTATATTCCTCTGACTGGCTATAAAAGTGTTGAGGTGCTTTGTCTGAGCAATCCAATTCCCCCTACCTACGCAGTCATGTCTATGTACAGCCAATATATTTTTTTAGGACACACAGGACAGACAACTAGCGAATATTCACAAAATTGCTTGTTTGGGTCTTGATTTCAATTTTCAACAGTGTTTCTGTTGCTGTCTGCACCTTTAAGCTTTTATCTTTCACACAAATTTCCATCTGTTGCTCACATTAGTAGGGCTGTCACTAACGATTATTCTGGTAATCGAGTAATCGGTTGATTATTCTGACAATTAATCGAGTAATCAGATAATTATAATGTTTTTTTTTTTAGTGATAAAAATAGAACATTTAAAATGACTTAAAATACATATATAATAGTGATGAACCGATAATAATTAGTTCAAATAAAGTATCAAAAGCAAGTAATCATATGATTTTACTGAACAAAACTGTTAAAATGCATAATGTATTATAAACAAAAGAGCTAACGTACATGTATGTATTATAACAAATGACTGTAGAGGGGCGTCATCAACCTGACGATTGATTTTACATTTTACTGCACAATCTAATCCTTGTTTAATATTGACTAAACAACATTTAAGTCAAATGTCCACATATGCTTTAATATTTGGCCATTGTTTTTATGACAGAAATTTGTTACAGCCACTGTAATTTCTTGAATATGTGTGTGTCCCGAATATAACGAGTGTAAATGTGATTTTATACAACAGTTCAATAAATAAGAAGTTAATATTGTTTTATATTTTAAACACAGTATTGTTTGTTTTCACTCAGTTTTGCCAACAAAAATATTACCTATAAAACACAGCAGAATTGTTTGTCTCCGAGCTACACAGTGGCGTTTAGTTTCCGAATGAGTCTGCATTTTGAATGAATCTTGTGAATCAATGATTCAAAGGCCCATTCATACCGTTTACTGAATTTCTTAATGAATCAGCCATTTGAACGTATTGA
Organism: Cirrhinus mrigala; assembly: GCA_036247105.1. Taxonomy (NCBI): domain Eukaryota; kingdom Metazoa; phylum Chordata; class Actinopteri; order Cypriniformes; family Cyprinidae; genus Cirrhinus; species Cirrhinus mrigala. The sequence goes on from CM070022.1 coordinate 27,647,698, forward strand.
ATGCATGAATAAAGGCATAAAGACATTTACTTTCACCTGTTGGCAGTTTTGGTTTCTTATTTATATTTCATAAAAAAAAACAAAAAAAAAAAAAAAACTTTTGTTTGTGGAACATAAAAGACGGTATTTTAAATACTGTTGGTAACAAAGCTGTTTTGGTTACCAATGACTTCCACTGCATGAACGAAATAAAAAAAAAAAGTTTCTCAAATTATTTTCATTTATGTTCCATAGTTTGTTAAGCCGGTGCATCCTAAACATTTATGTGTAATACATTTTATGCTGAATAAAATAAAATATATCTTTCTAAAGCTACTGTTTGTGATGTTTATTTTCTCATTTAACACAAAAATAGCTTTAAATAATCTTTTATTTTCACAGCCAAATGTAATTTGCGATTTATTAGATTAATTAATTGACACATCATGTAATTCATTAGAATAAAAATTTTAATCGATTTAATCGAATAATATATTTATTTCATTGAATCATAGCATTGTGAATTCACAATAGCATGCTTTATTATGATTTTTAAATTTTTACTTTGATTTGATTTGATTTTGATTTGATTTTTATATATCATGCAGCCTTGGAAATAATGCGTTTAATGGATTCCCGTCCATGGAATGCGCAACATCTGGTATTTTACCGGTTACTCGACACAAGCAAAATGCCATTGAGAATTTTTTTTTAAATCAAGTACTCGAATTCAATCGAGGAATCATGACAGTCCTACACATTAGGACTTAAAATATTAAGAATAGCATATAGCTCATATGGACTACGTTTATAACACTTTCATGGTGCTTTTAATCTAGTAAGACAGCCTCCCGTCACAATTCACCTTCATATGGAAAATAGCAGCAATGACATTCTGCTAAAATTCTCTTTTAGTGTTTTATAGATGAAGGAAATTCAACATGGAACAACATGATGATTTTCATTTCATAGCAAACTATTCCATTTAACTTTAAAGTTTAATGTGTTGTACTCTCATATGATTTACTTACCCTTACTGCAGTCTGGGCCTGTATAGCCAGTCTGACACACACACTTTCCCTTCACACATTTCCCTTTTTTGTTGCAGTTAGAGGGGCAGGTTTTGCCACTGCACTCTGGGCCACTGAAGCCCTGGAAACAAATACACTTTCCCTCTTCACACTTTCCCTGGCCACTACAGTTTTTAGGGCATTGCTCTTCTGAGCACTGAATACCTGAAGATAGATGGTACAGTGTGTGTTTTATAACCTGTTCAAACGGTTTTACACTTTTTGATTATTATCTTAGTTAGTGCTTAAGTTTACTTACACATTTTTTTAATCGCTGCCATCTCTTTCTCAAGAAACTCAACTCTGTCCCTCAGTGCAGCCATCTCAGTCTCACAACCTCCTGTGCAGGCTCCTTGTACCAGGTTGATGTGATGAGTCATAACCAGAGGAGATCCAGGATTCAAACTCACCTCTGTCTCTCGTACTTTGGTTACGTTACCTACGTCTGTCTGAGACTCCTGTGGAACGCAGCCCTCAGTGATGACTACTTTAACTGGTGAACTCTCTGCAGGTTTGTCTTTAGTTGGATTCTGGACTCTATCCACCACAGGCTTTGCAGTAGATGCAACAGTCTGACTGACATTGCTAATTTCTGGGGAAGTAGATTGAGTTTTCGTTTTCGTTTTGATGTTTAATGATGTAGTTACTGGCTTTGATTCATTATCAGTTTGTGGCGATGACTTGACAGTTGAATTTTTCTTCTTGCTAAGTGTGATTTCATCCACAGCAGGTTTTGTGGTGGATGGGAGAGTCTGATTGGCACTGCTAATTTCTGAGGAAGTAGGATGGATCCGTTTTTTTGTTTTGGTATTGACTAATGTAGTTTGCTTGGGAGCATTATGAGTAATAGTTTGGGTCGTTGACTTGGAAGTAGAATTTTTCTTCTCGCTAAGTGTACCTTGAAGAGAAGGCCCAGGTTTCCGGAAATCTGTAGCAAGCTTTGGTGTGAATGAGAGCGTCTGACTAGGTTTTGAGGATGCAGAATAAGTTTGGTTTATCATTTTGGTGTTTACTGGCTTGGATGCATTTACATGAATAGTGTGGCCTACAGACTTTGTACTAGCATTTTTCTTCTCGCCAGCTGTTGCTGGAAGAGAAGACACAGGTTGCTGGATAGCATCTACAACAGGCTTCAAGGAGAACAGAAGAGTCTTTGAGGATGGAATAGTAGACTGAGCTTGGTTTTTCATTTTGTTCTTTAATAATGTAGTTACTGGTTTCTCAACTTTAATAGTAATACTGTTAACTGACTTAGTAGTAGAATTTTTCTTCTCACTAACTGTGTTTTGTACACTTTGCACAGGTTTTTCGATGGTGTCCACATCCGGCTTTGTAGATGATGAGAGCGTCTGATTGACTCTACTAGTTTTTGAAGAAGTAGACTGAGTTTGGTCTTTCGTGTTGGTCTTTAATAATGTAGTTGTTGGTTTCTCAACATTAACATGTATAGTGTCAGCAGATTTACTAGTAACATTTTTCTTAACACTAACTGTGTTTTGTACATTTTGCACCGGTTTTTGGACAGTGTCCACATCCTGCTTTGTAGATGATGGGAGAGTCTGATTCACTTTACTAGTTGCTGAGGAAGTAGAATGAGTTCGGTCTTTCATTTTGGTCTTTAATAATGTTGTTGTTGGTTTCTCAACATTAACATTTATATTGTCGGCAGACTTACTAGTAGAATTTTTCTTCTCACTAATTGTGTTTTGTACATTTTGCACAGGTTTCTGGATGGTGTCCACATCAGGCTTTGTAGATGATGGCAGAGTTTGATTCACTTTACTAGTTGTTGAGGAGGTAGACTGAGTTTGGTCTTTAATTTTGGTCTTTAATAATGTAGGTACTTGTTTCTCAGTATTGACTGTTGACTTACTAGTAGAATTTTTCTTCTCACTAATTGTGTTTTGTACACTTTGCACAGGTTTCTGGATGGTGTCCACATCCGGGTTTGTAGATGATGGGAGAGTCTGATTCACTTTACTAGTTGCTGAGGAAGTAGAATGAGTTTGGTCTTTTATTTTGGTCTTTAATAATGTTGTTGTTGGTTTCTCAACATTAACATTTATATTGTCAACAGACTTACTAGTAGAATTTTTCTTAACACTAATTGTGTTTTGCCCACTTTGCACAGGTTTCTGGACGGTGTCCACATCAGGCTTTGTAGATGATGGCAGAGTTTGATTCACTTTACTAGTTGCTGAGGAAGTAGAATGAGTTTGGTCTTTCATTTTGGTCTTTAATAATGTAGGTCCTGGTTTCTCAGTATTGACTGTTGACTTACTAGTAGAATGTTTCTTCTCACTAATTGTGTTTTGTACACTTTGCACAGGTTTCTGGATGGTGTCCGTATCCGGGTTTGTAGCTGATGGGAGAGTCTGATTCACTTTACTAGTTGTTGAGGAAGTAGACTGAGTTTGCTCTTTTATTTTGGTCTTTAATAATGTAGTTACTGGTTTCTCAGTATCGACTGTTGACTTAGTAGAATTTTTCTTATCACTAACTGTATTTTGTACACTTTGCACAGGTTTCTGGACAGTGTCTACATCCAGCTTTGTAGATGATGGGAGAGTTTGATTCAGTCTACTAGTTGTTGAGGAAGTAGACTGAGTTTGGTTTTTCATTTTAGTTTTTAATAATGTAGTTACTGTTTCCTCAACATTAACATCGATAGTTTTGACTGACTTAGTAGTAGAATTTTTCTTATCACTAACTGTGTTCTGTACACTTTGCGCAGGTTTCTGGACAGTGTCCACATCCAGTTTTGTAGATGATGGGAGAGTCTGATTTGCTCTACTAGTTGTTGAGGAGGTAGATTGAGTTTGGTCTTTTGTTTTGGTCTTTAATAATGTAGTTACTGGTTTCTCAGTATTGACTGTTGACTTGGTAGTAGAATTTTTCTTATCACTAACTGTGTTTTGTACACTTTGCACAGGTTTCTGGACAGTGTCCACATCCGGTTTTGTAGATGATGGGAGAGTCTGATTTGCTCTACTAGTTGTTGAGGAAGTAGATTGAGTTTGGTCTTTTATTTTGGTCTTTAAAAATGTAGTTACTGGTTTCACAGTATGGACTCTTGACTTGGTAGTAGAATTTTTCTTCTCACTAACTGCGTTTTTTACACTTTGCAAAGGTTTCTGGATGGTGTCCACATCTGGCTTTGTAGATAATGGGAGAGTCTGATTCAGTCTACTAGTTGCTGAGAAAGTAGATTGAGTTTGGTCTTTTATTTTGGTGTTTAATAACGTAGTCGCAATTTTAGTAGTTTGTGCTGTTGATTTAACAGTGGAATTTTTCTTCTCAATAAGTGGGTCCTGAAGAGAAGGCACATGTTTCTGGACACCGTCTTGATGCTGACTGACATTGTTAATTTTTGAGGAAGTAGATTGAGTCTGGTTTTTCGTTTTGGTGTTTAATACTGTAGTTGCTGTCTTTGACACGTTAACATTAATAGTTTGGAATGTTGACTTAACAGTTGAATTTTTCTTCTCGCTAAGTGTGCTTTCTTCAGCAACCAGCTTTGCAGTAGATGGAAGAGTCTGATTGACGCTGATTGTTTTTGAGGAGGTGGGATGAGTCTGGTTTTTAATTTTGGTATTTAATGCAGAAGTTACTAGATTTGAATGATTAAGACTACCGGTGTGGGCTGTTGACTTGGCCAACTTTGTAGTGGATAGAAGAGTCTGACTGATGCTGCTAGTTTTTGAAGAAGTAGATTGAGTTTGGTTTTTCGTTTTGGAAAATGCTTTCACTTTTGATTTAATAGTAAAAATTTTCTTCTCACTTGGTGTGTCTTGAAGAAAAGGCACAGGTTTCTGGAAACCATCCACAACCGGCTTTGGGGTGGATGGAAGAGTCTGATTGACACTAATACTTTTTGAAGAAGCAGCATGGTTGGTGGTTAATGTTGTGGTTAATAGCTTGTGAACATTATGGCTAATAGCGTGGTCCTTAGATTTGGTAGTGTCATTTTTATTCTCATTAAGTGTGCCTTGAAGAGAAGGCACAGGATTTAGGATGAGGAGAAAAACTATTGAGATTAACATTTTATGTTGGATAATAAGGTGTCAAGTCTTTCATACAAACAAATGTTTTAAACTGATTATTAAAAGCCTAAATTGCAAATTTTTGGTTTTTAGTTTCCTCAGCTATCTTACAGGTATTTGTGATATAATGGATGTGTTCCCTGAAAAAGAGAAAAGCTGAGTTAGTTTGCCTTTGCATGTAGTTTCATTCACACATTCATTCATTCATTGCTCAAATTTGTGAAAATAAAACAAATGCCTTTCGAATGTGTGTCAGGCTAAGATGAGCTGGGCTGGCTGAGCTCAAGACTGCATTTTTGGGAAAAGCTCTCAAACCCCTGTCAGCAGAGGGACTGTACCGCAGCAACAGAGCCGCACTGTGCTCCCCTCACAGGGACTGTATGTCTTTGACTCAACTCTTACATAATCTTTACTTAGGCCAACTGAAAACTGCCAGGGCTAGTTTCCAGATATAAAATACTCTAGTCTATGTCAGAGCTCACCACAGAAGCATCCAAAAAATCCTTAAATAATTGGAGATTAAGTAAAACTTAGACAAACAAAGATTTCTATTTAGACTGGCCTATTTTTTTTTTTTTTTTTTTTTTTTTTTGAAAACTGATAAATTTTATATTTAAGGTTTTTTTTTTTTAAACTGCAAACATTTGTGAAAAAAAAATATTATTAATAGCATGCATAAATATTAATAAATACACATAATGACCCTTTAAAAATGATATTTTTTTATAATCTAATTTTATCTTAAATCTACAATTCTATTTTTAACTGACCATTATTTTACAGTACAAAACATCCAGTCCACTTTAAATATATGTATTGTTTACTGCCAATTATTGATTATGGCAATGAACACGATGATTCTAGTAATAATGTGTAATAAAATATGCCTTACCTGTGTTTGGAGCTGTTTCTGTCCTGCTTTGTGTTGAATGAGGCTCCTTCCATCAGCTTTGAGAACCTCCTGTGACTGATTGAGATTAATAGAGAAAGAGAGAGTGAACAGGAGCTCCACTAGCCAAAGGACCTGGGGCAATCAAATCTCCTACTTAAAGTTTTTCCATACTCCGCCTCCTTACCGATTTACATTGAGCTTATTCCCTGCTCCTGAACGGCTTTATGGGTGTTTTCTCTTAACAATAAATTCCCTAAACAGTTAACAGTCTTACTGAAGTTATAAATCTATCTGTGATTAGCAGTGTCTCACCTCTCTGTTTACCGGTTATTGCTTTATGTGACATGAATGCTGTTCACCAGAATTGTGCCTGATTTTACCATTATAACAGACAGTTTTTTCTTTCATGTTACAGCCACCATGTGGGTTAAAGGAACAGTTTAACCAAACAGCCTGCTATAATATTTTCAAGTTTGTAATCATTGTAAGGATATTGTAAGTAACTATGATGTTAACTATGATAGCAGCATTTCTACTTGATCCACTTGATTATTGTTAACACAAATATACTATATACAGTTGAGGTCAAAAGTTTACATACACTTTGCATAATTTGCAAAATGTTAATTATTTTACCAAAATAAGAGGGATAATATAAAATGCATGTTATTTTTTATTTAGTACTTACCTGAATAAGATATTTCATATAAAAGATGTTTACATATAGTCCACAAGAGAAAATAATAGTTGAATTAATAAAAATTACCCTGTTCAAAAGTTTACATACGCTTGATTCTTAATACTGTGTTGTTACCTGAATGATCCACAGCTGTGTGTGTGTTTTATTTATTTTTTTTTTTTTGTCATAGTCATTCTTGAGTCCCTTGTTTGTCCTGAACGGTTAAACTGCCTGCTGTTCTTCAGAAAAATCCTTCAGGTCCCACAAATTCTTTAGTTTTTCAGCATTTTTGTGTATGAATTTAAAGGTTAGGGTAAATTTAACTTATTTTGTCTTCTTGGAAAGATGTAAGTATCTTCTGTAGCATCTGATCATGAAAAATACAATATTTAGGCAAAATAAGAAAAATGTACACATCTTCATTCTGTTCAAAAGTGCAAAAGTACACCCCTGGCTCTTACACTTTTCTGAAGAACAGCAAGCAGTTTAACTGTTCTGGACAAACAATGGACTTGTGAACAACTATCACCAAAAAAAAAAAAAAATAAATAAATAAATCGTTCAGGTAACAGCACAGTATTAAGAATCGTCTATGTAAAATTTTTAACAGGGTAAAAATATCTTATTCAGGTGAGTGCTAAATAAAAAATTACATGCATTTTGTTTGATCCCTCTTATTTTGGAAAAATAAATTAACATTTTGCAGATTCTGCAAGGTGTATGTAAACTTTTGACCTCAACTGTAATTTGATTTTCTCTTTATTTTATGGAAATTATTATATTATATTTATAAAAAATATATATTATTTATTACATGGTAAGCAAAGAAACACATTCTGTAAGAAAATAGTTGGAAACCTCTGTCACATGTTTGACAGATTTATCTAAAATAGCTCCATATATACTTCTTTTGACCCTTTTCACAAAGATCTGGCTTGTATTTTTCCTTTCTAGCACCTGATGAAAGTTTGAGTGTGAAGATCCTGCAGTGGAACACAGAGCATGTTTGTGATGTCAGCTGATGTGACATGATGGGTGGCCACTGCTCACTAGCGCCCTCGCTTGTATGATATTTATATCATGCAAACAGGCCCACATCAGTGAGACCACCATTCTGTTGCTGACCTGACCTTACCCTCCTAGTCAAAGCAGTGCCAAGCCTTGAGCTGTATACACACCTAACAAAACAACCATCAACTGACAAACATTGCTGGGAATTCATGAGCCAAAACCTATAGAGTATTGCTCATTTGTTGGAAAACTTTCTATTTGCCACTACTTAAGCAAAACACCCTAATCCGTTGTATTTGCATTTGCTTTTATAGACTGTTATTTGCTGTTTTAGAAAGGGCTTGATAAAATAACAGACTAAATATTACTGTGTTGACTAATCTACACTGAACAAAATTATAAATGCCACACTTTTGTGTAATATATGAAATATATTTGAAAAAAAAAAAATATATATATTTCGTTTTTTTTTTTTTAAGTCAAGTATACTTAAATGTCATTTTAAGTATATTTCTGAGAAGTACATAAAAAGTAGACTGAAAGTATACTTTCCTATTTTTTAGTTTAAAAGAAGTGTACTAATAGCACACTTGAATAAACTTATTTTTTCTTAAGGGTAGCTACTATGTTCCAAAAACCAGCTTGACTATCTTTACCTTTACCTTTTTTTTTTTTTGACCCAATGTTGGACTGTCTGCTAATGACCAGCTAGAAACCAGCTGCCATGTCTTTAGCTGCTGTTTGTGTTTTTGTTTCTTTGGTCAGTGATGATGATCTTTACAATTGTGAAGCAAATGCACACCTATGAAGATGACAAAGGCATTCACACCGAAACATTAATAATAAAAGAAAATATACTCTTAAGTGAGTGTGCAGTTATAATCCTACTTCAGTGATGATGATCTACCAACTAATGACCAGCTTAAACCAGCTAGAAACTAGCACTATGTTCCAAAAACCTGCTTTTGGCTTTTTTCTTTGTTTTTTCACCCAATTATCGTCCACCTGCTAATGACCAGCTAAATCAGCTACCATGTTCCAAAAGCCAGCTTGACCACCTTTACCTTTTTTTTTTTGACCCAATGTTGGACTGCCTGCTAATGACCAGCTAGAAACCAGCTGCCATGTCCCAAAAACCATCTTGACCATCTTTACCTGCTGTTTTTGCTTCTTTGGTCTATGATGATGATCTACCAGCTAATGTCCAGCTTAAAACACGAACAAGCACTATGTCCCAAAAACAAGCTTGACCATCTTTCTGCTTTTGGCTTTTTTGTTTGTTTGTTTTTTTTTTGACCCAGTGATGGTCCACCTGCTAATGACCAGCTGCCAATTTCCAAAAACCAGCTTGGCCATCTTTACCCATTTTTTTTCTTTTTTAAAACCCACTGTTGGTCTGCCTGCTAATGAGCAGCTAGAAACGAGCTACCATCTTGAGCTTGACCATCTTTACCTGCTGTTTGTGTCTTTGTTTCTTTGGTCAGTGATGATGATCTTTACAATCGTGAAGCAAATGCACACCTATGGAGGTGACGAAGGCTTTCACGGTGTAACGTTTAAAATAAAAGAAAATATACACTTAAGTGAGTGTGCAGTTATAATCCTTCTTTAATGATGATGATCTACTAGCTAATGACCAGCTTAAACTAGCACTATGTTCCAAAAACCAGCTTCATCACTTACCTGCTTTTGGTTTTTTGTTTGTTTTTCCACCCAGTTATCGTCCACCTGCTAACTCCTGCTGATGACCCGCTAGAAACCAGCTGCCATGTCCCAAAAACCATCTTGACCATCTTTACCTGCTGTTTGTGTTTTTATTTCTTTGGTCTATGATGATGATCTAATGTCCAGCTTAAACCAGCTAGAAACAAGCACTATGTCCCAAAAACCAGCTTGACCACCTACCTTTGGCGTTTTGTTTGTATTTTGACCTAATGATGGTCCACCTGCTAATGACCAGCTGCCATTTCCCAAAAACCATCTTGACCATGTTTACCTGCTATTTGTGGTTTGTGATGATGATCTACGAGCTAATGACCAGCTTAAACCAGCTGGACATGAGCACAATGTTCCAAAAACCAGCTTGACCACCTTCCAGCTTTTTGCTTTTTTTTTTTTTTTTTTTGACCCAGTGATGGCCCACCTGCCAATGACCAGCTACCATGTTCCCAAAACCAGCTTGGCCACCTTTACCTTTTTTTGACCTATTGTTGGTTCACCTTCTAATGAGCAGCTAGAAATGAGCACAATGTTTCAAAAAACAGCTTGACCACCTACCTGCTTTTGGCTTTTTTGTTTTTTTGACCCAATGATGGCCCACCTGCTAATGACCAGCTACCATGTTCCCAAAACCATTTTTTTTTTTTGACCCAATGTTAGTCTGTCTGCTAATGACTAGCTAGAAACCAGCTGCCATGTCCCAAAACCAGCCTGACATTTACCTGCTGTTTGTGTTTTTTTTTTTTTGGTCTATGATGATGATCTACCAGCTAATGGCCATCTTTAACCAGCTAGAAACAAGCACTATGTTTCAAAAACCAGCATGATCACCTAAAAATGACATGACCAGCTGGTAGCTGGTTTGTTGCTCTTCTAAATTTGCTGGCCTCTTAGACCAGCTAGAAACCAGCTATCTACCATGTTGTAAAAACCAGCTTGACCAATGTTTTGTGTGAGTAATAATGTCTGAGAAGTGACATACTGTGTACGTACTTGTCAGCATTGGTCGGCATTTGTCGGTGCAGTGTGAATTAGCCTTTAAAATGATATGATCAGGTTGTAGCTGGTTTGTTGCTAGTCAGAAATGGTTTACTTGCTTGCACAAGCTAAACCTACCAGCTTAAGTTTGATTTCCAGCATGGACATAAAAATCAGACTTTGCTGACTGATTTGATTTCAATTCTTTAATATATTTTCAGCTGCATCTACATGAAAGTTGGCAAGGTCTTGCTGGCAACATCCAAAAATTCTAGATATGCATAACAAGTAAATGAGGATGATGTTAAGAGATGCAGAAGCATTTACCTAAATACAGCATTTGACCTTTTCCAAATGAAAATATATGCATTTCTAAGTCTGCATATTTGTTCAGGCTTTACTGATTCAAATGTAATGAGATGTTTAATGGTGACAGCACAAACAAGGCGAGCATTGACCTAAGGCCGATTGAAGTGATGGCCAGTCCCACCGTGTTGCTTATGTTGGACCGACTCTCAGAGATTAGAATAATATAAGAGCATAAAGCCTGGGTCTGTTCCTCTCCTCTCAGCTCTCTCACCTCTTTATGTCCTCCAAAAGATGTAAAGAAGCCTTCCTGCCATAATAAACAAGGGTTTAGCATGCCAAGCACTAAGAAACATAACACAGACACACACATCATCTTGGCTTCGAATGGAGATTGTATTAGACTTCTACTGAAATTATTATTACTATTAAGAACCGGTTTATAAGAGTCATTATTTAAGGAATTGGAAACTATTGGTGGTTTTGAGAATGTAAAAAAGTTAGTTCCATACTATGAATATGTGTAGTTTCTAATCAAGTTCTTTAGATTAGACTGCGGAACAAAAAACAAATGTGTTTTTGCGTTTGTCTGATAATTATGCAAATGTAATTGGAGAGTCAAGTCTTTGATCGTTGATTTTAGAGCCTTAATTAACCAGTTTAATTCTCATCTTATCTTAGTCAGTCTATCACGATCATCATTTCTCCATCCCTCGCTATCTTGGCTTGGCGTTATCTGCTTCTCTTGGTATCTTCTAAATGAAACGCCTGCTTTTTCAAGCTGAGTGGGCGATACTATCCACGGTTCAGTTGAGGTTTTAGCAGCTTCATATGGATTCTGTGACGTGCTGCCCTTTCAGCCTCCTCTTCAGCGGAGTGTGCGCGCCGTTGTACACGTACTCGCCCCCGCCCGCTGCTCGCCAGCAGATGTTACAGAGTTTGCCGTGAGCACAGAAGCCCCTCTCACACTCCAAACTGCCAAGTAAAATGAGTCTTCAAAAAAATAAATACACCTATGCTGGGAAGCTGAATCACCCCACTATAACGAATCAAGTCTCAAAGACTGGAGCGGCATGAAACTCCGTGAGAGGATGTGAAGGAGGCCTCAAAAGTGTGTTTTTCTAAACCTACATTGATGTGTGTTGATTTATCTGTGTGTGGTCACTGCTTAGCTGTCTCTTAAATACAGTGTCTCAAATACCTAAAAGAAAAACAAAATGTAGTTGTGACCCTTATGGATGTTATTGTGATTGTTTTAAAGATACTGACTCTAAAATGTCTTGTGAGCACAATTATTTTAAGTGTTGATAACAGAACATATGCATGTTATACAGGTTCTCAGTTACCAGGATGTGTAGCATAAAATGAAAAGCAAGTTAAATGAAGAATAAATGTAGAATCCTTTTCTAATTGCAGTTCAGACTAAGAGTTGCATCCAGTAACTTGGTACTCTTTTACAAACTCTTTAAACTCCATGCAATATTTCTTGTTGACTGATGCTCTGCATGTTGAGACCGACTGCTTCTCCTCAACCCATGTTTTTGAATCCAACAGGTACTGCATGCTGAGAGAGACAAAGAGAGAGAGTTCATGTGTATTAGCTTTAAAGATGAAATGTAGGACTGCCAATACAATACAGTATTGTCCCATATAGTGGACTTCATTGGGGATTAGTGGGTTGAAGATCCAAAATGTAGTTTCGATGCAGCTTCAAAGGGCTCTACACAATGCCAGCCAAGGAATAAGGGTCTTATCTAGCGAAATGATCTCTCATTTTCTACAAAAATAAAAATGTTTATACTTTTTAACTACAAATGCACTTAAGCGAATAACAACATTGCACGGTCAACCATGGTGGAGATAACTGTGATGCAGCATCATCCAGAGGCGAATGAGTATTAATCCTGCATTAATGTGTGCGTTACATTTTACCACTGTATATACACTGACATTTTTTTTTATTGATAGCAGCATCTCTCTAGCCATGCTAATAAAATAAAACTACCAGTACAACTAATTGTAATTGTTTTCAATGCTCCAGAAACCTATATCGCAAATTTCGGGCTACAATAATGGTCTCTTCCATTTTCTGAGACAACTGTGTCTTTTCGCTCAGTTTCTTTGTTAATTGGCTTACACAAGAACGCGTCATGAGAATTTTCGTGATTTTTGTGCAGAAGACATGTCTGAGGCGAATATTGCGTATTCACAGCAAAACCGTTGCACATTTTGTTTCATTCGTGTCACCCGGTGCGAATTTGCCTCTATTTGCTTCGACTTTCTATATAATCTACTTGCACGAATAATTAAATTCGCTTTAGTGTGAACATGCCATAAGACTTTATGCATCATGTAATCCCACTGGAAAGGTCACGCGTAGTTAGTTCTTTGTCTGTTTACTCCGGTTTAAAACTGCAGGGTTTTCTCCTCCAACTTAAAAATCATCCGCAATGGCTGTCTTACCTTTTTTTGTAAAGGTTCTTTGACTTTCTTAAATGCTAGGTTGGCACTTCCACCTACGTCGCGTGTGATCTTTTCAACATGATTACGTAATGCGTGAAGTCCAGCTAATGCAAGATGAGCATCTGTGGTTAAAAAGTGTAGAAATTTTTATTTATTTTTTTAGAAAATGACCAGTTGTTTCGCTAGATCAGACCCTTATTCCTCGGCTGGGATGTAGAGACCTTTGAAGCTGCATTGAAACAGCAATTTGGACCTTCAACCCCTTGACCCCTATTGAAGTCTACTATATGAAGAAAAATCATGGAATGTTTTCCTCAAAAAACTTAATTTCTTTGCAGCTGAAAAAAGAAAGACATGGATGACATTGGGGTGAGTGAATTATGAGGAAATTTTTATTCTGGAAGTGAACTAATCCTTTTACTTTTAATACCACAAATAATACTGACTCATTCTGCATTACAAAGGGTTTTGAGACCTTCCCTCCCAATGTTACCACTTCACCAACTAGCAAGTAGCAAATCATAGTTTCTGACAGGAATGCCGCCTATATTTAAAAAAAAAAAAAAAGTCTCACCCAAACATCCATTTCTTAAAGGAGAAGTCCACTTCCAGAACAAAAATTTACAGATAATGTACTCACCCCCTTGTCATCCAAGATGTTCATGTCTTTCTTTCTTCAGTCGTAAAGAAATTATGTTTTTTGAGGAAAACATTTCAGGATTTTTCTCCATATAATGGACCGCTATGATGCCCCGAGTTTGAACTTCCAAAATGTTGTTTAAATGCGGCTTTAAACGATCCCAAATGTGGTTGTAAACGATCCCAGCCAAGGAAGAAGGGTCTTATCTAGCGAAACGATTGGTTATTTTCATTAAAGAAATGTAATTTAAATACTTTTTAATTTCAAACGCTCATCCTGTCTTGTCTAAGCTCTGTGTACTCTGGCTCAAGACAGTTAAGATATGTCGAAAAACTCCAATCATATTTTCTCCCTCAACTTCAAAAATGATTTCAAAATCATCCTACATCACTGCAGAAGTACTGACCCAGTCTATGCAAAGTGAACATGCAAAGAAGATCAAACACCCTTAACAAAAAAGGTAAAACAGCGATATAGGATGATTTTGAAGTTGAGGGAGAACATGAGATGGGAGTTTTTCGACATACCCTAACTGTCATGAACCGGAAAAAAAGTATCGGAGTAAGACAAGACGAGCATTTGACATTAAAAAGCATTTAAACTGCATTTTGGAAGTTCAAACTCTGGGCACCATTGAAGTCCATTATATGGAGAAAAATCCTGAAATATTTTCCTCAAAAAACATAATTTCTTTACGACTGAAGAAAGAAAGACATGAACATCTTAGATGAAAAGGGGGTGAGTACATTATCTGTAAATCTTTGTTCTGGAAGTGGACTTCTCCTTTAATAGGACATACATCGACTGTTAAATAAATGCATGTAAATGTACTTACTTTCCATTCAAGTCATAGGTAGAGCCATCGTTGCCCATGATGAGGTACGTCTTGCCCAGTTTCAGCTCCCCCTTGCAGTGCTTCCTCTTGGCAAACACCCGTGTGCTGTCTGTGCTCACGCTCGTATCTCCCGCTGAGGTTGAGAGGTTAAACTCTTTATTTATATGAGCATATCTAGTAGATTAACAAGCTCAGCACAGTGTCCTTTTTATCTCAAATGTTTTTGTAAAATGCTCATGTCATAATCTGTATTGCAGTGCATGAGAACACTATACAGGGCTCAGGAAAAAAGGATAACTTACATAATCGGAGGACCACGGTCACAGATGCTGAATACAACATAAAATTGCCCTCTTCAGTAACTGAATCCACAGTGACTTCAAATGCTGTCAGAAAAAAAAAAAGAATAATTAAAGATCAGATCTGCCTCAGGTACAATTTCTTAATATTTTATTGAAAATATTTTACCCTCTTAGGTTTCGTTAGTATTTGTTTGTATAAATATGGAATCACAAACCATAGTCAATGTTGGTGTGGTAACAAGCATAATCATATCTGTCCTTTTTGGTGATTTTCATTTGAATTGTTTTCTTCTCTGTGAAACAACCCCCTAAAACAGAAATAAAACATTCATTACATATTATGTTGGCATAAAACTAAAAGCGATTCTACAGTAAATGATCATTGGATTAGTGTAGATATGCTCACTAGTTTCGATATGGGTTTATTGTAATAGTTTATTTGATTATGGGTTTGTTTGAATGGTAAACAAATGAAGGAGAACCTACTTTCTGCACATTGACACACATCATCTGAGCACAGAACAGAAACCGCCTTGCTCCTCTTGGGGGCGCTGTACAACACTGAACATCTCCTGTCTGTGAAAATACATGTACTCTTTGTATTAATGTTGGTTTCAAATGGCTTTATAACATTTCCGTTTTTAACAACCTGTAGCATATCTATACAGGTGGAGCTGGGGAGGTGGAGGGTTTCAGAGGAACTCAAAACCTTTTGAGGTTTTGTATGTTCAGATATTCATATAACCTAAATAGGGACATAGTAGTATACTTAAAGTATGATGTAAAGCTCAATACTTGCATTAAACTACTAAACTAGTAATTTACTGAGACTATACTTCAAAGTGTACTAAAAATACTACAAGTATTTACTTAGTAAATTATCAGTATACCTATAAGTTTACTTTCAGTATAGTTGCAGTACAAATTAAAAAACTTAAATGTAAACTTCTAAACCTCAAACTTTGAATGTAAACCTCAAAGTTTACTACTGTTAAACGTGAAGTATACTTAAAAGTATACTTTTATATACTAGAAAGTGGGCCAATTTAGTCCCAAAGAGTATTGAAATAGTACACTTACAAGTATACTACTAGTAAACTGATATTTGTATACTTACTACATAACGTATACTTCAAAATATACTTGACCTTTACTTAAGTATACTTAATAAAATAAACTTAAAGTATACTACTTTTTGGTAAGGGAGATCTTAGCTTTTCTTTTTGTTTTGTTTTATTACAAGGTTTATGACCTCAGCTAACCTATGTTACAAAATTAAAAACATACGATTCAATATTTTAAGACACTTATTGACATTGACACACAGTGATAAGGGTCTGTAGGGGTCTTCTCTATAATATAATTTCCTGTGTTTCTGTTATTTCCTCTCAGAAGTTTTTCAAATGATATGCAGTAAAGCAATATTTCAGTTTAAGAACAAAAATGTACAGATAATGTACTCACCCACTTGTCATCCAAGATGTTCATGTCTTTCTTTCTTCAGTCGATAAGAAATTATGTTTCTTGAGGAAAACATTTCAGGAATTATCTCCATATAGTGGACTTCAATGGTGCCCCCAAGTTTGAACTTCCAAAATGCAGTTTAAATGCAGCTTCAAATGGCTCTAAATAATTCCAGCTGAGGAAGAAGGGTCTTATCTAGCAAACCTCAAACACTCATCTTGTCTATGTCTTTGTGAACTCCGTTTTTTTTCCGGTTCAAGACAGTTAGGGTATGTCGAAAAACTCCCATCTCCTTTTCTTCCCCAACTTCAAAATCATCCTATATCGCTGCAGAGGTACCGACTCAGTGTTTACAAAGTGAACATGCAAAGAAGATAAAACGCCCTTTGCAAAAAAAGGTAAAACAGCGATGTAGGACTATTTCGAAGTTGAAGAAGAAAACGCATCTGAGTTTTTCGACATACCCTAACTGTATTGACCTGGATTATACAGACTGCGCATCGCAGAGACGAGACAAGACAAGACATTTGTTTCGAAAATGACTGAGCGTTTCACTAGATAAGATCCTTCTTCTTCAGCTGGGATCGTTTAGAGCCATTTGAAGCTGCATTTAAACTGCATTTTGGAAACTTGGGGGCACCATTGAAGCCCGCTATATGGAGATAATTCCTGAAATGTTTTCTTCAAGAAACATAATTTCTTTACGACTGAAGAAAGAAAGACATGAGCATCTAGGATGACAAAGGGGTGAGTAAATTATCTGTAAATTTTTGTTCTGGAAGTGAACTTCTCCTTTAACAACTTCAGCTGTTATGGTCCAATAAAATACATTTGAATTGAAATTGTGGAATTACTTGCCTGGCTCATAGTAATCATAAAAGGTAGCAGGAGCTGGTTGAACTAAACCAATGGCCACACTTTGCTTCGCTCCGAATGCTATACAGGCCTCACCTTCTATCTGAGGAGTGACAGAGAGACAACTTCAACTACTTTGTAGGTTAGGTAGTTATGATTAACTGTGACTGTGTGTTTGTGCTTATTTCACCTCGTTGAAGTACAACAGCACTCTTCCTCGTGTGAGCTCATAGTGAGAAATATACCTGTCCACCAGGTCTTTTAGCTGTTGGAGAGAATGTTAGAGAAACAATGGAAACAATAGAGGAAAGTGCAATGCAGTAAAACAACTTACTCCTGAGAGTTAACTATTAAAACACATGATGAACAATAGGATTACACATTTTATTTAATAATAGTATAATATATATTTTGAATAGAATTCCTTGCTTATTAAAAAAAAAAAGTCAAATGTCATTGCATAAGATTATGTCTGACCTTTTCTAGATCTGTATTGCTTGCTTCAAAGCCGCTAAGTAGAGTGATGTCAGCAATGGCCATTCCAGAGAGATTTCTGCCCTGTGAATGACTGTGAGAGAAGACAGATGTTAGATCTTAATAAACTTTAAAACAGCAGAATATGATAAAGATGACTTATGTTTGTCAGAGGTACTTTTTCTTACCTGACACACACTTTATAGACAATTTCATCTTGCGTGTTTTGCTTGGTGTCTCTTTTTCGTCTGCTGCGAGCATCAAACCACTCGATTGCTGACCGGGGGAGATCTTCCTCCTCCTTCCTCTCTTCTGCCTGTTCATAGTCCTCATAATAATTGTAAGATTCTTGTACTTCTCCTTAAAATGAATATATGGACATGTGAATATGTGGATAAGGTTAAATGTGTTGATAAATTTGGCCTTAATTTTGGCATGGGTAGTTTGTAACTCACTTGTGTATTCCACTTTTCCCTCTACAGTCACATGTATTGACAAGTCAACGCAGTTAGATTCTTCCTTAAAAGCATAATAAGCTTTTGCCACCTACAGTAACAAAAAAGAATAATAATAATATATTTTTTTTTTTTTACATTTTTTGACCTCGTGTATACACACTATGGTAATGTTTGTAAAACTTCTTACTTTCATTTTAATTTTTCCTTTGCCGGAAATTTTTACATCTATTCCCGTTCCCACAAGTCTCTGAAAAGACAAAAGAGATACCATGATAAACAGATCAGAAGGAGAAAATATCAGAAAACTACTAAATGAAACTGTGTTGATAAGAACTGTAAACTTACAGTGACACCTAGAGGACAACAGGCCAAAATACAGTAGCTACAGTGTCCACATCTCAACATATATGGACCCCCTGTTTATGTAGGTGTGGGTGTTTCATGGCACAGTATTTTAGATTTAGGACAGGACTTTGATTTCAATCCTCATTCTCTTTAGCCATTTTGTTAGATTTCTTTGTTTTGGGTCACTGTCCCAGTTATTTGACTGCCTTTTTGAGCCAAAATTTATTTTAATTAAAATATATATATATAAATACAGTACTGTGCAAAAATCTTAAGCCACTAGTATTTTCACCAGCTAAAAAATGGTTTAAAGTAAGTTATTTCTATCCTTTGCTGTAGTGTGTCAGTAAAAAATATCGGTTAACATTTCCAAACATTCTGTTTGCCATTAATTGTAATAATCTAGTGAGATTTTTGTTTGCACAAGGAGTCTGACAACAGCCAGTGCTCCACACTGAGATCTGATCTCACCATCATCCAGTCTGTCTCTGGAATGACATGAAGAAACAGAAAAACGAAGACAGACTAAATCCAGAAGAACTGTGGCAACATCTCCAAGATGTTTCAAGTAACCTACATGCAAAGCTACCTGAAAAACTATGCACAAGTGCACATAGGGCAAAAGCTACTTTAAATGCAAAGGATGGTCACATCAAATGCTTATTTATTTTAGTTAATAGAAGTTCATTGATAAAAAAAAAAAAATCTGTTTATGACATTGTTTTTGACAGCATCCTCATTTTATGTGCCTAACTGCCTAAAAATTTTAACAGTACTGTAGCTTTGTAGGTACAGGACTCTTAAAGCATCTTGGAGATGTTGCCACAGTTCTTCTGGATTTAGTCTGTCTCCGTTTTTTCTGTTTCTTAAGACAGACTGGATTGAATGATGGAGAGATCAGATCTCTGTTTGCACAAGGAGTCTGACAACAGCCTGTGCTCCATACAAAAATCTTACTGGATTATTATAATTAATGGCAAAATGAATGTTTAGAAATGTAAACTGATATTTCCTACTGACAAACTACAGCAAAAGACCGAATTTAACTGACTTTAAACCATTTTTTAGCTGATGAAAATACTAGTGGCCTAAGACTTTTGGACAGTACTGTATATATATTAAAACCTTTTCACACATGATCTCCCATAAATATTAATGTGTTATATAGCTAATAAAAACCCTATAATTGCAGTACTGACATTCATACATTTGTGACATCTGCTTACCTTTAAGTCTGTTTCCACTTTTTCATTTTTGTCCAAAAGCAGCTTTTCCATCTCAGACCTCCCTTGAACAGTGAACAGTGCATTGATTGTAGAGAAGGGTGTTTCTGGTATACTCAGTGCGTACTCTGATAGGGCTTCCAAAGCCATGATAGTGTCCTATCAAGTGTGTTTAAATAGTATAATGTTATCATTTTATATTGTCTTTTTAAAATATTTTTTAGAATTAAAGTAAAATACATACAGTAGGTACTCTGAAAAATACCATTCAGTCTCATTAGACCCACCTGTGTTGATTTAAAACCTCCTTCATAGTTTTCTTGGGAAGACAAGAAGCAGGCAGCAGCATGTGCTGTTATTAAGTCGTTCTGTGCAAGTGCAGTCAGGAGAGCATATGCAGTGGTCTCTACCGTTAACGCCATTCCAGAGGGCACAAGGGTAGTTTTTTTCTCATTTACCAGTCGCATATTTTCATCATCTTGCCAAACAAGACACTCTTCCGCTAATCGGTTCAATTGAGCAGGAGAAAGTAAAGAATTCACAGAAAAAACAAACAAACAAACTATTATTAATAATGAATGACTAATATAGATATTTAAAGTGGCTTTCATAAAAATGTAAGTATGTGGTATGATACCTGGTTTTGCGAGTCTTCTGAGTTTCATCCAGGCAGACAGTGACTGAGTTCGGTCAGTGAGGCAGACAGACAAACAGTACGCAGTAATGGCTAACGCGTAAGGTCTTTGAAGATCATCGACTCGTTTAAGGAGGAAGTTGGTGGCAAGAGAGATGCTTTTTTTCTAGTGGGCATAAAAAGACAGTGTTAGTTTTCCTTTACTTTGTTAACCCTCAAAAATCTGTTTTTGACACTAATATAACTTCATAAGTAATTTCAGGAAAATTATTTTTGGCAACTAAAGGTACTCCATACATATCCGGGTCCAAAGTTCTATTTATTTCTTCCGGGTCAAAACAGACCCGAATGCATTATGGAGGATAAAACATTCTTTCACTAGTGCCTCTAACAGGCTTTTTATATATAGTAGGCTTCCTTTAGTTGTTGTGGACTATGGAAGATGCGCCCTGTTGAAAAGTCGTGTCATTGCCTCTGGAATAGCACCATCTATGGCTAATAAGGTCAATGCGGGAGAGACAGACTCTGCCGCAGTTGATGCATTTCTGTTTAATTTTCCCCCACTAAGGTCTGGATTTGTTGTTCCACAGACCTAAGCTGTATGTGAAGGACCTGTTGCTTTCAGCTGTAACTTCTTGCCAGTTCTCTGAACTGATGTTCAGAGCATTCATATCATGTTCACAGACCTTTTTATAATGCAGCTGGAGATGACCAACAGATCTCTTGCCAGAGACTAATTTGCCATGCAGGATGTCCTTTGGGATATGACCATCTTCTTTCTGGCATCCTGCATTGTCTAAGCAGCTTGTACATGGTGGGGAGACCAGCACGTACAAGGACCCAGGTGTTGGGTACTTTATCGCTCCACCTTATGCTAAGGATTTGGTGAAGGCAGTGCAAGTGAAAGCTGTTCAGCCTTCGTTCTTGTGCTTGTTAATCTCGGCGTCAAGAGACAGATTGTTGCTGATAATGGACCCAAGATATGTAAACTGGTGGACAACATCAAGTACGTGGCTGTCAATTGTAATGACAAGAGGAGTATCCATGTGTTGGCTTAGCACTTTGTCTTTTGCAGGCTAATGATCAGTCCGAAATCATCACATGCTTGAGAAAATCTGTCCATGAGGCACTGCAGTTTTTGTTCAGTGTGTGAGACGATGGCAGCATCATCGGCAAAGAGCAGATATCTAATGACGACCTTGTGCACCTTAATCTTTGCTTTCAGTCTTGCGAGGTTGAAAAGTTGCCCATCTGATCTAGTGTGTAGATACACCCCTTCGGTAGCAGTCCCAAAAGCATGTTTCAGGAGCATGGAAAAATAGATTCTAAAGCGGGTATGGCAAGGATGCAGCCTTACTTGACACCGCTTTTGATGTCAAAGGGTTCTGACACGCTGTCTGATACTGAATGGTTGTTTTCTTGTCAATGCCTTGGTGAGCTCAATAAAGATGATGCAAAGGGGCTTTTGCTGCTCTCTGCATTTTTCCTGTAGTTGGCAGACACAGAAGATCATATCCACAGTAGACCGTTCTGAGTGAACTTCACACTGGGATTCAGGGAGGAGACGATCTGCTAGCTTTTGGAAGGCAGGTATAAAGCTTTCCTCCGATGCTACAGAGAGAGATACCCCTGTAGTTGTTACAGTCACTTCTGTCAACCTTTTTCTTATAGCGGGTGAAAACTTGGCATCTTTTATATCTTGAGATACTGCTTCGTCACTCCATCACTGACAGAAAACCTCATGGAGGGGCTGCAGGAGTAAATTCTTGCAGCTCTTGAGGAGGACTGGAGGGGTGCCATTACTGCCAGGTACTTTGCCACTGGAAAGCAGTCAGCTGTCCTTTGGAGTTCCTCTAATGATGGTTCAGCATCTAGCTCCTCCATGATAGCCTGAGGTTCAATGACATGCTGAGATGGTTACAGTGTTCTCTCTGGAGTAAAGTTCTGAATAGTATTGTACCAATCTCTCCATCTTTGCCTTTGTCTGTGATTAGTTTGCAGATCAAAAGGGGGGTGGTTTTACTCTGAGTTGGAAACTAAAGCTCTTTTGATGCCCTTGTACATTCCTCTGATATTGCCTGTAGCTGCTGTGGTCTGTATGTCATCACTGAGCAGTTGCCAGTATTCATTGGCACATTTTCTTACTGTCTGATGTACTTTGGTCCTGGCATCTCAGAGTCACTTGGTGAGCACTTGTAATCAGCAAGGGCATCACTTATTGTTTCAATAACCGTGGCAGAGGCAGAGTTGTGTGAATGGTCTGCAGACAGAGCATCTTCAAGAGATTTGGCAAAATCTTCAAATTACCCTCAATACTGCATCATGGTGGTGTTGATGCGAGGCTTCTCAGCTTGTCTGGTATAATGAAACTTCTTAGGTTTAGTCTGATTTTGCAGCACACTAAAGAGTGTTCTGTGTCACAGTCTGCATTTTGCTATCTGCAGGAGAGAAGCACAATGTGCAGGTGACAAGCTTGAGGCTTGTTTGTCTAACAATGGCCATATCCAGCTGGTGCCAATGCTTTGAGTGAGGATGTCTCCGTGACACTTTGTGTTGAGGCTTCATCTGGAAGTAAGAGTTGGTCACTCAGAATCCATGATAAGAAACAAAACTCTAACAGGCACTGTCCATTCTCGCTGCCTACTCTGGCATAGATATCACCAAGGAGAACAAGGTGTTTCTCTGGATATTCTTGATCACACTGCTGAGATTGGGCATAGAATTTATCCTTTGTTCCAAGTGTAAATGTCAGAGTAGGAGCGTAGGCACTAGCTCATCTTACTCTACTAGTGTCTTTCTCACATCATTAATATCTTGGAGATTGTCTGATAATCCTTCTTTTCATTGTACATACTTTCCAACTTCCAAGTTTTTGTCTGATGTCCAATCTTGTTTTTTTCTTGACTTGTGCAAATCTTAGTCTGCTTGTTGGAGTTTTCCTAATTCTTAATTTCCTAATTCCCAAGATTGTGCTGGTACAGCACCTATTTGGCTTGTAGCTGCCCAGTTTATGCAGGCGGTAGCTGTCCAATGAGAGTCTGGGATCTCTCCCACTGTCGGAAGCAACCCCTGGCGCTATGCTCTACGCCACGGATGAGCAACTTCGGTCCTGGAAGGCCGGTGTCCTGAAGAGGTTAGCTCCAACCCTAATCAAACACACCAGAAGAAGCTAATTAATCAGTGTCTTCAAGATCACTAGAAAGTTAAAGGCAGGTGTTTTTGATTAGGGTTGGAGCTAAACTCTGCAGGACACTGGCCCTCCAGGGTCGAAGTTGCCCATCCCTGCTCTACACCAATTGAGCTGTAGCTTATAACCAGTAGACTGCTGCTTCCCAAGCTGTTTTGATGCCAGGGCGAAAGCCAGGGCAGGGTAATATGAAAAAGGACAAGCTGTCCCCCCTCTCCACACTGTTGGTGGTCCCAAAGAAGCGACAGAAGCCAGTGTCACAGGAGTTGCTGGAACATTGCTGAAACAGCAGCAGACCTCCTTAAGGACTCCAGCTCCAGATTTTTCTTTAGAGTTGACTCCAGAAACCTACACCGTGACCGGGTGTGCCGCAAGGCAGTGGAAGTTTGGAATCAGAGTTTTCCGTCTTCTAACCTTGGAATAGATATATAGGACCACTCTTTGTCTGGCCTCTCACCTGCGACCCTACAAGGAGATTTAGCCCCCGACAGCACAGCTTCAAAGGCACTGAGGCACTCAAACTTTGCGTTAAGGTCCCACAAAGTGGACAGTTTGGACACTTAAGTCACACTTTACAGTGGCTGAATTTAAGTGTATTACATACTGTGACATACAGAAGAAGCCGCCCCCCTGTGTATCACGGACTTCAGCGTGTGCGGCCGCCGGACTCCGCCCCTTACCTGGACCCTTCCCTTCTGAACACTGCCTCTCCTTCACGGAACCCCTTCACGCCGAGGACACCAGACCCCCCCCGTTTCTTTTGGACACTTTTATTTCCCCCTTTTGGACACTTTTTGTTGATATTGTTTAATAAAAGCCTCTCCGAGGCCTGACGTCACGCCCACTGTGTCTGCCGCTTTGCTCCTACCCGTGACAATACAAAATAGCAAACCAAGTGGCATCTGCAAACAAATTATGCTAAAGCTTGTCTCTGAATTAACCTTTATTGATTCATTCATTTATTGAAATTTAAATTAGCATTTTTAACCAACTGCTCTCAGTAAGATTTTTTTAAACATGAAGTAATTTCCCCTCAAGCTCACACAGGTATCCTGACAGAATAGCCACTGGTGTAGCTTATTACAACTAGAAAGTGCCCAAGATTTGTCATCATTTGGACAGTCATTTTTCATATTTTTAAATCTAATGAACTTAATTTCTCTGTGATATTTTTCTTTAAAAAAATAATAAATAAATAAATAAATAAGGCATTTTGTGAAATAATGCAAATATATTTATACATTGTGGAAAGTCCATAAGTGGAAATCATGTTTCCTTTATTGCTTTGTCATTCATGTTCCCTGGTTCTTGTTTAATGTTAGTTTAATTTATCCTCCATTTCTGTCTGCATTCCTTTGCTCCCCACTTTACAGCGTTAGCTTGCAGAAGTATAGCATTTTATGAAAGAAAGATGGAAATAATGCCTTTTTACTGCTTTTTGAACACAAGTTTTCAGAATATAAATTTCCCTTCCTTATTTTTCTGTTACCATCTCCCCTTAGCAGCTCTGTAAAAAGTGCCCAAATGCTTTTTGATGCCAGTCTGATGCAATCACTGGTTCTTACCACATCGTTTTCTTCTCTGTCCAAGAAAGGGATGGAGCGATGAAGAGCTATCGTGATGAAAGCTGTTAAAGAGGCATCTTGCTCAACTCCTCCAATACCTCCCTACAACAGAAACACTAAATATCAGCACATTTAATTTAGGAATGCAATTCCTGTTTATACTATTTTGCAATGTTTGACATGTTGTTTTATTAAGTGTTTGACATGGTAAAGCTATACCCTCTGCTGTACTGACAAATTATGGAAAGCATTTAGACCTGCATTTCCCTGTGGTAGACTGGATTAGCATCAGTGAAGGACCCATCTGAGCTCTGTGTTTTAATCAGATATTTGACTGCTTCGCGGATGTCGTCCTGCGAAATCAACCTCTCTGTTGTTCCTTGCTGTTCAAGAGTTTCTATCTGTCGTTCGGCCACAAGGGACAATACTTTCACCACCAGTGCAGTCAACCTATGAGAAGTGAGAAGCAAGTTAATGCTTTTAAATAGTTCTAAATCTAAACATTTTATTGGATAGTTATTGGATGTGGAAAGTGCAGCACAAAACAAATCACATTTGTATGGCTCTGCATATTTTTGGCATATAAATGCACATCAAATTTACCAGGTACTTGTGGGAGTGTTTATCCAAGCTCCATAGGATCCATCAGGCTTTCTGAATGTTAAAAGCCGTTCATAAGCTGCCAGAATAAAAGAGCAGAGTATAGCTTGACACAACTGAATAGTGTTGAAAAAAAAAACAAAAAAACATTCTCTCATCATTTTCTCACATTCACTTCATTCCAAACCAATTTGACTTTCCTACCTATGCAATGAATTTAATTTTGAAATGTGTTTTGAAGTGTGTTCATGCTTTTACCATGTTTGATCAGACTGTAATGCACCTGTATTCCTTACAGTCTTTGATTCTCTGACTATTGCCATTTTGTTTGTGTTTTTTTTCTAATCTCTTAATAATAATCTCTTATGTGCATGCAGATACACTAAACCTTGCTCAATGAAATTCAGTGCTTTGTCCCTGGATCCTGGTTGTAGTTCCAGCCAGCGTTGACTTTTGTCCAGGTAGCGAATTGAGAAGGCAGTAGGAGACATACGGATCATAGTCTGTTCTCCACAGCCAAAAGGAGCCCGGATCAGATTTTCCACTTTGGATGGTGACAGTAATGGCACAGCAGTGGATTTGGCAAATACTTCTTCTGTATTCAGAGAAAAAAAAATATATCACAATAAATATTATTAGGCTTGACCATGATCAATAAATTAAGTTAAATAAGGATTATCAGTTTGGACCTTCTAGTTTGACAAACAGGTTGATATCTGTTTCAGGAACGGTGTTGTTTGGGAAAAATCCATTGATAGACAAGCGCCGGTCACTTCTGCCTGATGAGCAGAGTTCAGATTTTTATACACAGTGGAGTTATTATGTCACAGACTTTGTCAGAGATTTTAAATAAGCAACAATATGTGGAAATCAAACAACAGTGAACAGTCTCACCATCCAGGTTGATAAAATAGGTCTGCTCTTCTCTCATTACCACTCCTTCATTCTGAGACATGAGAAGAAAGACAAATATAATAATATAATATTAGAATCACTGAAAGGATTTGAGATAAATTTCCACTTCCCCTTACCTGGACCAAAAGCATCTTTTGAATGGCATCCACTCTTGTTTTTTGTTTTTCCTCAACTTCAAACAGTTCAATAATGATAGGGATTTCACCTATTTTCATTGGAACAGCAGGGAAAGTCACAGTTTGAGACGACTGTGGCTCCAGAGTTATTGGTACAGCAGATGAGGAAGAAGCTGATCCCGGTGAGCAAAGACCATCCACTTGTTTCATTCTCACAACGAGCTGTCCATAAAAGAGATATATCAAGCTCAGTAATCATTAATACTGCAGTGTATAATGTGACATTTAATGTTACGATTGATTTAAATAAATTCGTTATTTAATAAATAATGTGATATAATAGGATGGAATGAACCTGATTACACCAGTATTTTTAACGGACAGGCAGAAAAATATTACTTAAGGTAACAACTTTTTACAGTTTGAAAGATAAATGTCAATGATTAAAAATATTAATTATAAATAAATAAGCTAATTATATTTTTCAAATAAAATATTATTTTATGCATTAGAAAAGTATCGACAGTAAATGCATATAGAAGTTATTACTAAAGAAAAATGAAGGAAAAAACTGAGTTAAAAAAAAAAAAAACAGAAATAAATAAATAAATAAATAAATAATTTAAACCAACCTCCCTTTCCATCTTGCCATAATTAAATATCACTGCAGCTATAGAGAGTTGTTCAAATCGTTTGACTGAATAGGGAAGCCTCAAGGAAATAAAGACGTGCTTAAATACAGTGAGGTCAACTGGCTCCGCCACACAGAAACCTGCAAACAAAAAAATAAAAGTTTAATACTAGATGGATTTAAATTCTATTTGAAGGCAGTGAGAGGGATAATTACCATGAGATGGAGATAAACTGAGAGCCTGGATCTCCCATGTTGTGATAGAGTGTGGTAAATAGATTTGGTGCCTGGAAGAAAGACCTTGTGCAATTAAACCATTATTCAATATCTTAACACTGTTTCAAAGGAAACTGAAAACTATTTACAGAATTATAATAAAATGTTTCACATCTTATGTACATAAATGTTACGTTTATATATGTTTCTTTCTGATTACAGAGATATTACTTACTTAACAGCTCCTTTCACATCAATTTGTCTGAACTCAAAGCTTGGAGGAAAATAACTGCGAATTGATTCCATATCATTGTCAAAGAATTCATCAATTTCATTAGAATCAACAGCTGTGGGAATGAAATGTTGGAGAATCATTTGTGGAAGAAAAAGTCAGATGACGTCATTGCACTGATTGTGGCACAGCTGACTTGTGCATGATAGCTTTTCGTTAACATGTTATACTCACATCTGCCATGCCCTGTCCTCATGTCCTCTTTCCTCTTTTTGTCTCTTAGCTTTTTTGCAAACTCACAGCACTCTTGGAAGGCTTTCACACAGTCTTTGCTTTCCGTTTTGCTCACTTTTTTCGCTCGTTCCTCGCATGTAAACTTCATAGGAATCAGGGTGAAGCCATGGCGACAGCATTTCTGCAATTCTGCTTTCTTGAACGCAGCTTCTACAGAACAAAAGTGATGGGCAGGTGAAACTGACAGTAACTGCACATCTTCAAGAGCAAAACTAGATCAAAGCTGCTGCAAATTCTCAATCTGAATACAACTGGCTAAATGCCAATATACGTTGAAGTCAAAAGTTTGCAAAATCTGCAAAATGTTAGTTATTTGACCAAAATAAGAGGTATCATACAAAATGCATGTTATTTTTATTTAGTACTGACCTGAATAAGATATTTCACATAAAATGTCCCTGTTAAGTTTACATACACTCGATTCTTAATACTGTGTTGTTACCTGAATGATCCACAGCTGTGTTTTTTTGTTTAGTGATAGTTGTTCATGAGTCCCTTGTTTGTCCTAAACAGTTTAACTGCCTGCCTTTCTTCAGAAAAATCCTTCAGGTCCCACAAATTCTTTGGTTTTTCAGCATTTTTGTGTGTTTGAACTCTTTCCAACAATGACTATGATTTTGAGATCCATCTTTTCACACTGAGGACAACTGAGGAACTCATATCCAACTATTACAGAAGGTTCAAACGCTCATTGATGCTTCAGAAGGAAACACGATGCATTAAGGGCCTTTTGAAAACTTTTGGAATTTGAAGATCAGGGTAAATTTAACATATGTTGTCTTCTGCGAAACATGTAAGTATCTCCTGTAGCTTCTGAATGGCTTAGTTTACACCCCTGGCTCTTAATGCATCATGTTTTCTTTCTGGAGCATCAGCGAGTGTTTGAACCTTCTGTAATAGCTGGATATGAATCCCTCGGTTGTCCTCAGTGTGAAAAGATGGATCACAAAACCATACAGTCATTGTTTGAATGGGTTCAAATACAAAAACCAAAGAATTTGTGGGACCTGAAGGATTTTTCTGAAGAACAGCGGAGAGTTTAATTGTTCAGGACAAACAAGGGACTCAAGAACAACTATCACTAAACAAAACAAACTAACAAAACACAGCTGTAACATTCAGGTAACAACACAGTATTAAGAATCAAAGGCATGTAAACTTTTGAATGTAGTCATTTTTATAAATTCAACTATTATTTTCTCTTGTGGACTACATGTAAACGTCATTTATGTGAAATATCTTATTCAGGTCAGTGCTAAATAAAAAACGACATGCATTTTGAAATAAACATTCATACTGACAATACTATACCTTTTTTAGCCATTTCTGCTTGAACATCTATAGAACGTTTGTTGCGTCTAAAACCAGACTCGCAGCTGAAACCTAGACACAGAATAAATTGAAAAATATTATTTGCATATTGCAGCAGACAATAAGCAGAGTCTGATTCTTTCTAGAGCATCATTTGGCACCTTTTCTCATCATTGAACGGATCGTGGACGAGTGGGAGATGAAGGTCAGGCCAGCATCATTAAAAACAGCAGCTGTGTTCTCTCCACCTCCATACGAACACCCCAGATCATAAGATTGCATGGAGGTGAACACCTTCACACAGGAAAATGAGAAACATTTGAGTAAAATAAATCTTGTTTTTCTTATGTGTCTATTTGGTCTAAGGTTTTGACAGAAAAACATACTTGCTTTGGAGTGAGTTTGTTTTGAGCACCCAGGGCGTAAATGGCTTTGTCCACAACTAGTAAGCCCACTTTTGCATTCTTCTGCGTGCCTACGTTAATATCTAGCTCAGCGGTATCTTCAGGTTGATATTCATGATGGCCTTTCAGTTTTATCTGAAGCTAAATAGGAGATGGGACAGCAGAACTGTAAACATTTGACAATATTTGTACTATACTGTATAATTTTATTAAGCTGTTAAAAATCTGTTTACCTCTCCCTCACATTTGTCTTCTACATCTACCCATATTGAGTCTGCAATAATGTCACCATTTGTGTGATAGTAAAAGGCAATCACTCTGAAGGATGGGATCATCTCTGGACGGATATCAATTAATGCTTTTACTACAGAACTTGATGCTTCAGACTTCAATGATCTCACCATGCCTCTGCTGAGAATCTGAAGAGACACACATTTCGCAAGAGGCCTCATGTTTATAAAACATTACTTCAAAAATGTAATCAGTTACTTAATGAGAACTTTTTTCCCAGTAAAGATATCTAAACATCTTTAATAAATGTGCATCAAGATAAATGTGCTAGAGAAGCTTGTGTGTGACGTCGTTCTCAGAGCTTTAACAAAAACAAATTGTGAGGTTTAACAAAAATCACTGGAATACAAGGCGAAGACGTTCTACCAGATGTAATAGAAATTCCCTTTATAATTGTAATACATTACT
The DNA here is from genome assembly GCA_036247105.1 of Cirrhinus mrigala. Taxonomy (NCBI): domain Eukaryota; kingdom Metazoa; phylum Chordata; class Actinopteri; order Cypriniformes; family Cyprinidae; genus Cirrhinus; species Cirrhinus mrigala. The sequence goes on from CM070022.1 coordinate 27,678,238, forward strand.
TACCATATAATATATTCGCCCATCTTCTGGTTCGCCACTGACATAAAATGTAACATCCAGATAGCCTTCTGCTGAAAGGACTTTAGTAGCCACACTAATATACAGGAAGCTGTTTGTTGTGGACTTCAGTGGGCGCACTTCTTTGGTTAACGTGAAATCATCCACTGTTGCCTGTTGAAATTAATAGGTCAAAAACATACAGCTTACACAACACAGGACTTGAAAGTATTTTTTTGAAAATAGACCTGTTTCACATTGCCCACACAGTCATTCAATCATTGCATGCTGTAACTTAGGCCATGTTCACACAGCAGTAGAATACGGTTGTCAGTACCATATTTGAGTCCTTAATACAGTTGCGTTCACACACAGTACGGTTATTTACGAGTGTGACAACCATATTCTATAACTGAACTCACACCCGTACATTTTCAGAACTCACAACCGCATTTGGAACACACGCGCTGTGTGAACAGAACAGAGCTGGACAGCTAGTTGTCTGTCAGGTCATTCAGTGCCAGAGAGCCGCTCTGCCACATAAACGCGCGTCTACCATGTGTTGCTTGCTTTCATGTGTGGTTTCGGTAACTTACAGTGATGGAGAAATGAGCTGCGTGTCATCTAAAAGTTTTATATCCAGTCTCCACCGGAGCCGTTCCCTTCCATCTGCACGTGTTCTGCACGCGGCTTAAATGCTCCGCTCTCCACTCAAATTTAAAAGCTGCCGTGGTTAATGATGATTTGATGGATTAAACTCGCGGCTGGACTGAACTCTTGTCGTGTCAGAAAGTGCTAAGACTTCCCAGTTTTATGGACGTCGCCATCTTTGATATTACTTTGGTCACTGTTGCTATGGTTACTGGTAAGGAATACAGGCTTGACTCATACAAACAGTGTTCGAAAAGCGACTGTAAGCTGCCTTGTGAACGGGATATTTCGAGACTCACACCCGTGTAGGGTATCAGAGTGAATCAGACAAATTGATTGGCTGATTGTTGAAACCAAAGAGCCAAATTCCTCGAAGAGGCCCAGGCTAACCAGACCATGTCATAAATCTGTCCATAATACCCTGAAGTAAGCCTAACCAACCAGCTTTGAACAGCTTTGAACAACTTGCAGCATTAACAAAAGAACACAGTTATTGATAATCCCAACTCAGGAAAGAGATTGTCAATTTTGGGGCAAGAAACCCAAGATTAATGGTCAAAGATACAGCACATCAGGACCATCACGTGAGGAAACTTTGTTAGGTGGTGCTCCCCCACCCAAGACAAAAAACAAACTGAAATTCCTTCAAAATTCTTTTGTTCCTCAGAACATGCCCTTAGTTCACAGATTGACAGAGAGACTGTCCTTTTTACCTAAATATGCACCAGAATGATGCTTAAAGGGACTTATAAATGAACATCAGACCATTGCATAACTCCCTACTATGTATGTTACTCACACATTTGTCTATTATGTTCTAATGTTCTAAATTTGTCTATTATGTTCTTATGTGCTAATAAATAGTGTTTTCACTATATTTGGGATATTAGTATCCATTGCAGAGTTGATGTTATACGGCTCGCTCAATGAATCGCTGGCCGATTCATCGATCCGCCGTAGAACGGAGATTCTGTTCAAATTTCCCTATAAAATCTTAAGTAATTCTCTTTGAGCTAAATTGACCTGTATCCCTTACACCTGTAAGTAAATGCGGTTGTCAATCCCAAAAACTGACAGTGTGAATGTGGCCTTAATATATAATAGAAAAAATAGGTGCATTGCTTTTGGCAGCAGTCTGAAACAGGCCTTATAGGTATTGAAAAAGCTTTATTTTTGGGATATATAACCTGCACTGAAACTGAAGGTGGTGTTCCTTGCAAGTTGAAAATGCTAGATGCGATTCCGTCTTTAGCAGTTTTAACAACTACATTTTGTTCAGTGGTGCTTGAGACATGTAAGTTCACTTGAACACCTTCAGCTGGGGAACCATTTGGGTGACGGACTGTTACCTAGTGAAAAACAGAAACCACTTGTATCATAGCACAAAATCATCAAAAATGTGACAAATATAGTAAAAGCTGCCATTATGAGTATCATTGTAATGCATTGTATTGAGAATAAAGATCTGACTGTGTCAAATGGTGTTTTCTTTACCACTGCTTGAAAGGGATATGAAGGTGTGTAGAAAGATTTTGTCCGAGACAGATCCACATTGTATGGGATCGAGACAATGGGAAGGAAAGCTTCTGATTCCTGTACCTCACCACCTTATGAGAGGTGCATAGTTGTTTTAGTTCAAGAACTAACTTATCAAGTAAGAAATGTTGTAAATTGTAACTAGTTTATCTCAGTTCAATGAACTTGATGTTAAAATATGATTACTTAAAATATCTGTTACTGAGACAGCAATGTAGAATTGGGCCCGAGTCGCTGCCAATTCTTCTAATGTTGAAATCAGTTTTTGTTTGAGGTCTGAGATTTCAACTGTAATCTCAGCTTGGCCTGTTTTCACCTAAAAAAAAGAAGAAGACACTATAGTAAAGAGTGATAAGTATAGTAATCTGTTTATGTACTCACTCATCTTGGAGACTCAAGAAGTGACGGTCTCTACTCACAGATCCAGTTTTCTCCAATCCCCTGATGAATTCGATTTCTCCAGCATTATTCTCTGACTTGTCGTGTTTTATCCCAAATCGACAGTGGTAACCACCATCAATGACCTGGCCATATGTGTATCTTTCAAATGATTAAAAAACAACAACAAACAAAAAACATTTTCAATTTACTGTATCAAATTGTGTCACTTCATGTTAATACATTTAAAGGAATAGTACACCCCATACAGGTTTGGAATAGCATAGATGAGTAAATAATGACACAATTTTTAACTTCGTTATTTGATCTGAATGTGAACTTACGAGGCTTTAATGGTGAATACAAATGTATCATCTTTCACAAGCAGAAAGGCTTTTTCTGAGTAAATAGAAACTCCAAAGCTGGGAAGAACTGACAAAAATGCATTGTATTTGAGTTAGATGCAATGCAATATTTGTAAATAAAGAGATGTATAATGTTAAGACAATATGTAAATGTGAATTTAATTGTTCAGTTTCACTTACCAAACTTCTGGACCTTGAATTCACGCACTGCAGCATTTTCCTCATCACCTCTGTAGTGTGCTTTAATCTTCCACACACCCGGGCTGGAGAGATTGAATTAAAAGTATTATGGGCTGATATAAATACAGCAGCTTCAAAATGGTGTTGTCTTAAAAGAAAAAAAGAGCATGCTAATATGCTATAAGGTTTTGATAGAAAATGAGACTATGACTGTACTTTGAAATATCAGGGATGCTGTAGTCAGTTGACAGAATGCCATCTACAGTGCTGTGCATTGATTTCTTGACCTTGTTCCCTTCAGCATTCTGAGAACATAGATAAAGGTCGGGTAGACAGGGCTCTTCATTTTCTTGATTTGCTCAATAAATAAATGCAACTACCCCTAAACCAGGCCTAAATATAATTCTAAAGTACATGTAGTTAATTAATATTACTCATTGCTTAAATGTACAGTTATACTGTAATAAGGACACTGTAAAATAAAGTGTAACCATACTTTCTTACTTACATATATATAGATATAAACTATCTCTGATTTTGGTCGCATGGCATGGTCCAGAGTGAAGATCCTAAACCGAACTAGGAAACACACGTAACCAGGTTAAATACACACCAGAAAAATTCATACAACCCAGCTAACAATGTTTGGTTCCCAGAACTTTCCCAGAAAGTTAGTTTTTGGTTCCCTGAACATGATTTTTTAAGGTTTGTTTTTGGCTAGCCAGGAAACTTTCTTTAATAAATAGAATGTTAGAACGTTATTTCCCTAATGTTATTGTAAGGTCCACTGAAGTGCTTTGAAATACGCTGCGTTATTCTGTGTGTTGACATAATTTCAACTGAATCAGGAAGAGAGGGCGCAACATATTAAGCAGTCCCACCCCCTTTTTTTAAAAAGCCAATAGCGTTTCGTTTATATTAGCTTGGGCCAGAGCCGTTGAGCTCAGTAAAGTCGTATGTGTCAGTGTATGACAGCCACAATCTTTTATAAAAATAACCCAAGAATAGTTATTAGGGAACCTTCTATAAAGTTATTTTTAGGTTATTAAAAAAATAACCATCCTTTAACGTTCTGGGAAGAACGTTATTTCTTGGTTCTCTTAAATATAACCAAACGGGAGCCAAAAACTAACGTTAACGTTTCATTGTTCATACCACAGGGCCATTTAAACTAGAAAAGGCAAACTGTTTGAAGAAGAAGAAGAATAAGAATAAGAATTGTGGACCAGTTGTTTAGAAACAGTCAGCTAAAGGACCTAAAATACCCTTTCACTTAAACATTAATGCAAAAAAATTATTGTAATATCTTGATGTTGATGAAATGAAAAATTCATTATGTGTCAACTACCCAAATATGTGCAGGATTGCTGCCTAAGTAAAGAGTTATTAACTCAGTAAAAATTAGCTCGTAGGGAAGAGGATGTTATTCCATAAAGTTACATCATGAATCCTAATGAGAAACAGGCAAATAAAGACTGAGAGATGGATTCTGAAGATGTTCAGTTTAGTTTTCTTACTGTTGGCTCATTAGTGAATGTTAATTGTACCGTTCTGTGTGGGGTTGTATATGGGTTGGTTCGTCTGAATAAAGATGTAGCCACTGTGTTTGGAAACCAGGACACGGGCCTGCCATCTCTGACCATCAACTTCACATACCAGATTGAGATAGGGAGGCTCTCCATTGATCGATTTCAGGTCTGAAATTTTATTTTGAAGTATCTTGAAAAGGAAATACACAGAAAATAAGCCTCATACACAAACTTATTTAAATGACAGGATAGGTACAGATGTAATTTTTAATTTAAAATTTGAAAATTGCATGAAAATGTGTTTATAAAACTTTTTTTTTTTTTTTTTTTTTTTTTTTACTTTACCTCAAGATTCACTTTTTCAGACTGCCCTTTTGTGTTGATTGTTTTGGTCTCCCGTGTGGACATGGGAACACGCATCTCTGTTTCTAACTGACAGGACACGGGTTTGCCAAGCAATGCCTCCCCAACCTGAATCCATACGGGTTCTTTCACACCAACATGAAAAACACTCGGAGCAGTGATTAGGAATCTGACACACACACACACACACACACACACACACACACACACACACACACACAAACCAAGACTTTAATTTAATTAAACTCAGTTAAGTTTTGCTAAAAAATGATTTATAAACATGGGAATGGCTTTCAAAACCCATTTCTCTTCTGTAATGTGTTGATTTTTTGTGTAAATCTAAAGGAAGTGGAATGGAAGTGCACATTTTATAAATGAATCTAGACATGAAAGTGATTTTGGGTTTATTTCAAGGTGATGTTGTCAGTGTAACTACACAGCAACACTTTAAAATAAGGTTTCATTTGTTAGTACAAATTGCATTGGTAAACTAATAATAAAAAATACTTTTGCATTTATTAAATCTTAGTTAATGTTTATTTCAACATTTACCTTACTAATACATTATTAAACTCAAAGGTTGTATCTGTTAATATCATTAAATCAATCTGAAGTAGTGCAAACTAACACTGAACAGTTGTTTTTTTATTATCTAATGTTAACAAAAATGAACAAATACTGTAACAAATGTATTGCTCTTTGTCAGTTAATGATAGTTAATGAATTAATCAATATTAACTAAGGCCCAATCCCAATTCTACCCCTTACCCCTGCACTTTCCTGTGTAGGGGTAGGGGTGTCTCAATTCTCTTTTGGTTGGAGGGGTAGGGGGAAGGGGAAGGGCTAGATAGCCCTCCAAACGAAGATTTTTCGGGACCTCACTTCAAACGAAGGGCTAAGAGAAATTTCCAACATGGCTGCTCACTCGAGCAAGCAGACCCATAAATGTAAGTAATTTTTGACATTAATAAGGATTTTTATGACAATTTTTCATTATGTTTTCATTTCCATATGTGTACTTGTAAATGAACGATGCCTACACTATTTGTACTTTTTGCAACATGACAACATTTTTGTAACTTATATTCAGTATAGGGACAGTGCATGTCCTCTGACGTAACGTTAGGAGCTAGCGACAACGTATGATGACGTATGACAGCGTAGTAGTGGTGTCCCATTTCTTAGGGGAAAATTTTTAACCCTTCCCCTTTCCACTTCGTTCCACTTCGTACCTTATTAGTACCTTATTTAGTTCTAACCTGGGGTGCGTTTCCCAAAAACATCGTTAGCTAACTATGGTGGTTAGGTCCATTGAACTCTATTGGTAATGACGGAACTTGCGACCATAGTTGGTTTTGGGAAACGCACCCCTGAATAAGACATTTTACATAAAAGATGTCTACATATGAAAAGATGCAAAACCAGCTAAAAGCCATCTCGGTCAAAAATGAGATGTGTGTGAATGCTCCTGACACATAGTATCAAACTTCAAACTGGTTAAATTCCAGCCCAATCAGAAGTACCAGTACTTACATAGAAACCTATACAAAGTAGCCAGAAAGAAATGCTAATTTTAAAGAAATCCGTCAGATGGATTTGGGAGCTTTTGCATCTGAACTCTTCATATAGTCCACAAGAGAAAATAATAGTTGAGTTTATAAAAATGGCCCTGTTCAAAAGTTTACATACACTTGATTTTGAATACTGTGATCCACAGCTGTGTTTTTTGTTTAATGATAGTTTTTCATGAGTCCCATTAAATCTGCATTTACTATTGGCATATATTACATAAAGCATGCATTATCTAAAACAGTAACCTACAACAATACCTAAACACCTACATTGGTATTGGTAAACATTATTATTATGATGATGATGATTATTATGAAGGTGCGCAGCCTAGGTGTTATCACAATACTATAACTACTACTACAAGTTATAATAATAATTGTATATATATAGTACTTGCCTCTTTGCCTGAACAGTAGAACACATGCACAGCAGCAGATAGAGAAGAGGACGCATGTGGACCTCCATGGTGAGTCCTGTGTGAGCTGCAGAGGATTCCAGAAAGATTTTAGTCTCTCAACTCTGCTATGCAAATGTTGCTTAAGAGCAACTGGGTGAATGTTAATATGGAGATGAATTGGGGTTATCAGAGTTCTGTCATTGCATAACCAGGGTCTGTGTTTTCTCATTGGGTACACACTTCAAGTGCCTTCTCCAAAGTCATGTGATTTGAAAGAAATTTAAGCAAATATGGCAAAAATCAATGTTTTGATGTGCTTTGGCTCAATTTTGTTTGGATTAGTGGTAGACTTTGAAAATCTAGTACAAAGTCAGTCAATATTATCTAGGTCCATGGTCTTTTCATTGGATAAAGTTGAAACATTCTGTAAAAATTATGTGATTTAAAAGAAATTAAATTAAGTTTGTTTCCAGAGATAGGTTTAGGATTTTACATTTTTTAAAAGAAAACAAAGAAAAATTTAGAACTGAGAAACGTTGAACCGAGCGTAACATTACTTTTGCAACTTATTTGAACAAAAGGTCAGATGTTCTTGCTTTCTTTGAAACACAAGATATTCCTTGGAATGACGTCAAATTATGCTGGATAACATGATAATCAGGTCTTGCACAAGTATGTGGAGCCCATGCAGTACAGTGTTAAAAAAAAAAAATCTTATCTTAGTTAGTATTTTTGTCTTGTTTCTAGTCAATGTATCTAACAATTCTTAAATCAACATGCATTTACGAGATTAGCAAAATGATGCAAGCTATTTAGTCTTGGTTCCTTGTATACACACTTAAAGTGCCTTTTCCAAAGTCATATGATTTGAAAGAAATTTAGGCAAATATGGCAAAAATCAATGCTTTGATGTGCTTTGGCACAATTCTGTTTGGATTAGTGATAAACTTTGAAAATCTAATACAGAGTCAGTCAATATTATCTAGGTCCATGGTCTTTTCATTGATATAGTTGAAACATTCTGTAAAAATGATGTGATATAAAAGAAATTAAATTAAGTTTGGTTCCAGAGATAGGTTTAAGATGTTACATTTTTTTAAAGAAAACAAAGATAAATGTAGAACTGAGAAACGTCAAACCGAGCGTAACATTACTTTTGCAGCTTCTTTGAACAAAAGGTCAGATGTTCTTGCTTTCTTTGAAACACAAGATATTCCTTGGAATTACATCAAATTATGCTGGATAACATGATAATCAGGTCTTGCACAAGTATTTGGAGCCCATGCAGTACATTTTGCTTAAAATAAGTAAAATTATCTGCCAGTGGGGTAATAAAAATTATTTTTTATTTAAGATCAGTGTTGGGGATTTCTTTTAAAAAAAGCTACTTTTAAAAGTAATGCATTACAATATTGCATTACTCCCTAAAAAAGTAACTAGGTACATTACTTAGTTACTTTTTATGGAAAGTAATGTGTTGCGTTACGTTTGCATTTTACTTTTTAAATCTGGGCAGGGTTAGCTTGTTTTTTATATAAAAAGATTTTTAGCTAATGTGAAAGCCACTTTAAAACCAAAAAGTGAAATGAATAAGCCTCAGGCTGAAGGAAAAGTACATTCATGCCAATCGCTCTATTTTCATAATCAACGTCAATCTAGATTATCAGTGATCTGAAAGGTTTTTCAGGCAAGGAATGGGCCATGATTGCAGTAGAGAGGTGACAGAAGCTTCTAAGCAATTCCAAGCAGTGTTTATTGGTGGTTTTAAAGAATAAAAGTTAATTTTGTACCAAATTTGCACTTTTGGGGGTTGAATAATTTTAAATATTAAATTTAATAGCCAATTATTATTTATTTATTTATTTATTTATTTTCCATTATTCATCAACGTACGTTTTTAGAATTACTCAAATGTGTATTGATAAACTTTCTCAAATAGTGTACTGATGCTTTTGTTTAATTGTTTTAACAAAATTTTGTTCTCTGCAGCAAAATGTCTTGCAGGTCAAGGGGGTTGAATAATTTAAGTTGCAACTGTGTATATATATATATATATATATATATATATATATATATATATATATATATATATACACACACACGCGCGCGCTACTGGTATTACTATCCTTGTAGGGACATTTGGTCCCCATAACGTAATAAATACAAGGTACACACATGTTTGTTTTTGTGAATTGTGGGGACTTTCCATAGACTTCTATAGTTTATATACTGACCAAACAATATTGTCTATCCCCTAACCCTAAACCTACCCCTTACATGTTTGCATTCTTACATTTTCAGATAAACATCATTTACTATTTTTAATAGATTTTTTAACATTGTGGGGACTGCAGGCCAGTCCCCACAATGTCAAAAAATTTCAGGTTTTACTATCCTTGTGGGAACATTTGACAAAAACAAGTACACACACACACACACACACACACACACACACACACACACACACAGTTTTATAAGAAAACACTCATTTCAGTCTTCCTACTTCGGAATGTTATTTAATTAAATTACTTGCCAATTCTTTTTAAATATTTGTAAAAAAAAATTGGAGTGAAAGTGTTTCTACACTTATTCAGTGTATTACGTTGTGTCTTCTCCCTGTCTCTCTCTCTCTCTCTCTCTCTCTCTCTCTATCTCTCTCTCTCTCTCTCTCTCTCTCTGTCTAACTGAGATTAGCCTGGTCAGTGGGCCTGTTGTGTTTTGACCTGGTCATTTGCATTTCTTTAATAATACTATTCTCTTGATCTTCCATTTTAAATCTTCCACACAAGCTATCCTTACCCCTTTCTAGAGAAACTCACCCCACATAATTAACTTAACTTAACTGTTTGTCATTGTTAAATATAACAGATCTTTATATTTTCAGTAAAAATAAAAACAAATATGATAAAAGAATGTATTATTCCTTAAGGAATGTGATTCTTTCTCTCAGAATTTATCATCAGGATTCCTTATGGAAAAGCATTTGCAAAACATTACTCCAACAGTTCTGTTAAAATCTAAAAGTAAAAAACAATCCTGAAAAAAACAAAACAAAACAAAAACAAAAAACTTTTTTTTTTTTTTGCCCCAGAAGGATTTTATTTGATCCCAATAAATTTTTTTTGGCATCATTTACTCACCCTCATGTCGTTCCAAACCTGTATGAGCTTCTTCTGCTGTTTTTTCTGTTTGTTTACCCATATTCTTTTGTGGTCAAAAAAACAAAAAACAAAAAGGAAACTCATACAGTTTTGGAATGACACAAAAGTAAGTAAATGATGACAGAATTTTCATTTTTATGTCAGTTATCCCTTAAGACTCGTATTCTCGTATTCCACACTGATGATGGCGGCTAGCCAGAGGCGTGATGTCCATCCACAACTCCTGCACAATGATCAGGAAGACACAAGAATTGCGTTTGGACAATCAGTCTCTGACTGCCAGGTTGTAGAAGACAGGAGAAGCTGGAGCCACAAGGCCACAGAAATCCAACTCAGTCCAACTGCTACACAGATAACAGCCTTCTGAAACAGAGAGTAAATCATACATATAAATCATAAACATGTTAAAAAAAATGGAAAAAGTTTCGAAAGATTCTTTACTGATATTATGAGAGAAGACTGATTATATTATATTATATTATTAAAATTAATATATTATGTTGGAATATATAAATAAAAAAGAAGAGTTTCTCTCTAAAATTCTAATTAGTATAATCTTGACTCTGTATCAAAATTTTCTTCCCAGTGATGCCAAATCAATCAAATAAAGTACATCCAGTTAAATCACTATATTGTTTAATTTACTGGAAATCCCGTGACACTGATTCTTTTCCACCTTACCTTTAGTTCCATTGTTCAATTTCAGCACTCAAGAACTTCAAATGTTGTTGATAAATCCATACAGGAGTTCTGTGGTCAGTGACCGTCTTGGTCAGCGTCCTGTTCTGTCTCTGTCGGTATCTGTGTGTGTCCACATCTTTCTCTCCCTTTCCTTCTATCCATCTCATTACATGCAGCAGTGGGGTTGCCTAAGAGACCAGGCCTGAAAAGAGAACATCTCTTGTACTACAATACATGGAGAAAGTGACACAGGATTGGGGGGTAGGGGGGTCGAGAGAGAGGGAGAAAGAGAGAGGGAGAAGTAGAGATGACAGGTGGATGGATGCAAGAATAACTACATTGGTTGTGTGACTATGCTGCAGATAGTCAATCGGTTGGAGAGAGTGTCTCAAGCCCTTGAGTCGGATTTATAAAATATGGCTTGATGATATGGTGAGCAAACTGGGCTTTTTTCATGACCTTATATTAAAGTTGTCACTAAAATTTGATGTTACAATCAAATCTAAGTTGATCTCTGACATACAGAATGTCATTACAGAATAACAAAGAGAATGCCTCTCATTTCAAGAATCAAACAATTGAAACTCAAGCAGAAATGAGAAGAAATCTATCTATTTATCTATCTATCTATCTATCTATAATATATGATATATAAATATATACAGTATGTAGGTGTATATTATATATTAATAACAGCACATGACATTATAAATGAACATTAATACAAAAACATTTCTGAGAACTTGGTACCTGTTTTAACTGATTAGAGATTTTTTTTTAACTGATTTTTTTTTTAAAAATATAGTGTACACACTTGTCATTGGGATAAGTAGGCATTTGAACAGACAGATGTCTCTTACTGAAATATGTGGTAGAAAACTCATGAAAGACTTACGCTATTTAAAAAATCCACATCGTTTTATAAATATTTTGGACTATGGGGGGTGGGGGGCGCCATTATTTTGATGATGTAAAATGGTTGCACTCGTTGAGCTACTGGTGCCACCTTTTTCTATTTTTACCACAACACAACTCGGAATATAAAATACTGATACAATGCTACGTTGTGCAGTTTTTGGTTGTAACTTTCAGATGAAGGGCAACAAGAGAAGCGATGTAAGTCTTCACTGCTTTTCTAGCGATAAGAAGAGGAGAAAAGAATGGGAAGATGCCTGTGGACGAAAATTTTTTTCCTAAAGATCCACATCTTTGTTCTCTCCGATTTAGCCCTGATGCCTTTGAGGCTTTTAGTAACCCACAGCTACTGAAAGAGCTTACAAACAGCAGAGACAAGAAACGCTAGATGCCATCCTGGCAGGATGTAAATATGCAGACGCTTGTCAAGACACCACAGCCACTGAAGGAGTTTCTCAGCTTGCATTTCACTTGATATCCGGGGACGTTTAGACTCTAACTGTGGGTAAATCTATGGTATGATATTTGGTTTAAGCCTACACTTATATCAATCACCACCTGTAAGCTCTTGCTTAGCTGTGGTCATCGTATCAGTATTTTATTTACCGAGTTGTATATTCTAAGTTGAATTGTGGTAAAAATAGTAACAGGTAGCACCAGTAGCTCACCGAGTGCAACCATTCCACGTCATCGAAATAATGGCACCCCCCATAGTCCAAAATATGCATAAAACAACCCGGGACATCATTCACTACCCTCTCCCTCCTTCATTTTTTATAGTTAGGCATCAACTTTATTAGTATTCCTCAATCTATTCATTATAAACAATATAACAAGATTTTATTTATTTATTTATTTATTTTTTAAATATCTGTTTTCTGATTAATTTTTTTTTTTATAAAAAAGTGTATAGGATCGCTAGAGACCCGAGGTGTGTGTTAATGTAAGTATATTTTTTTCTGCACAAAATATCTGATGACTCAATACATGCAATTCACCTTTATTCCTCGAGGTGGCACTGTTTAATAGACAATAATGACGTGATTTTTTACTTGTAATTACCACAGGCATAAAACAAAATTGGTTTGAATGGCTGTACTGCAGAGCAATTACTGTATGCCATAAAATATAAATGTCACTGTCATTTAATGGTGGATGTGGTGAATAAGCTGGCAGTGACCAAACTACTGATTTTGAAAATGATAGTTTTGCTAATACGGTTGAGATCATGAATATGAGCCAGATGCTGAATGCACTGTAAAAGTGCACTCTGACTGTGACGGCGATGGTACAATCATCTGCTCAAATTGAACCCTTCTAAGTTTCATGCTAATATGCTTTATTTTATTCTTCTGTAATTGTTTTTAAAATATCAAGAGAGTTTTTTGCTATTTCAGCAGTTAGAGATCCATCCGTGCTGAACATATAGGCCCGGGTCGCTAAAGACCTGAATACGTAATAGTGATTGGCAAAACATTTAAGCATTTAAGGGTTAAACTTTGGTGCAGTATGAGCTTTAAATGATGCCTCAAAGCTTGTTTGGGAAACATGTCATTTTACTTCTCTGAGCTTTTAGGAATAAAATGTGAGCTTGGCGTATGACAGAACGAGCAGAAAAACAGCTTGACTTACATTGAAGAAAGAACCAAAGCCTTATCTAGGCTGCGAAACATCACAAATATTTGTGTATAGGCTGGTAAACAACCATCCAGTGATGCCCTAGTGTCTACAATACCATACGCTTTATCAAATACTGTGATGATGTAGTGAAAATCTGGTTTAAATGTTATTTCCTTTACTTGAATTGTTGATTTCTTAACTATATTTCCAAGCACCTCTAGTGTGTTGACTCTTTGGGCTTAGTGACTCTAAGTCAAATCACTTCCTTTATGAAATGTTCCTTTAGCTGGATAGCGCATATATTACCGCTGACCACTGTGTTGCCATGGCAAACTTTACACAAAAGGGTGTGGCGTGGGAAAGACTCGCTGAGGTCAGGAGTGAGGGTCAGGAGGTCAGGGATCACCAGCAGCTGGACAACACACAAGAGGAGAGAAGGGTGAGAAAGAGCAGGGGGCGGTGGGACTGCAGCTGCTGACACAGGGGCTTCAACAAGACATTAACATTGAACTGCGCAATAATAAAGGATATTGATGAGGGTTTGTGCGAAATCCATGGAGCGGTCTTCAGTTGACATGCCCAGATCTGCAGAAAACCCGCTAATGTGTAACGGTCCATGCCTATTAACAAGAGTGATTTTGTGACATCTGTTTCGACCACTTACTGGTATTATGTACCACGTTTATGTGAGATCCAGGGAATGAAGAATGTCCCAGGATTGCTTCCTGAATGCAGTGACAAAAATCTGCATCCGGACTATGAAGCAGACAATATTCAGGTATCTATCTATCTATCTATCTATCTATCTATATCCATCTACATATGACATCAATTTTTAACAGTTCAGTATATAATATTTAACAAAATGTGTTGGTTACAAAACAAAACAAATCAAATCAAAACCAAAACACAAAAAAAACCAAAACAAGACAAGACAAGAGACAAGACAAGAAAAGACAAGACAAGACAAGACAAGACAAGACAAGACAAGACAAGACAAAAAACAAACAAAAACAAAACAAAACCAAAAAAAAATGTACCTATAAAATAATACCTGAAAGCTGATTTGGATTTTAGGAGTTAAAACGTGTAAGTACTTGAAAACTCTAGTTAAAAATAAAACTTTAAAAAATATTTCAAACAGAAACAGTAGCCTATTTTTTACTTCTGTTCAAGGCAAAATGCACAGCTATTATAATTTATTTTAAATCAAAATGTAATAAGGGAATTAATATGTCATGGCACGAGTGATTGTGCAGTTCCAGGCAGAGATGACTGTGGTCTGTGGTGCCAGGCTGCTTTCTTTCAGGGAGGAGTGAAGGTGAGGTCAGCCGTGCTAAGGTCAGGTTGACATGTTTGTGGGGTTTGTCCTTGGGGGTCAAGGGGAATCAGCCAAGAGAACAACTAAGGGGACAATGGCAATATGCAAATGAATAGTGAGATGGTCCATTTGGCTTCTGATTTACATTCCCATATGTCCTCCATGAGAACCAGCATTGTCTAAGAGTAATCAGATTTCTATGAAAATGTCCAAACACAATCCTAAGTGCGCTTTTCACTCAGTTTTAAAAGCCAAAAACTTCTGCCGGAATCGATTGTAAAGATGCTAGAAATGCCAAAAGAAGACCTGAATGAGAAGAGTTTAGAACATGTTAAAAAATGTTGATGTTAATGCTAAAACGCCAAACACCTTCAGATGCAATTAAATGGGCAAATGTTCAGAAACTAAACCCACTTATATGAAAGAGCAAACATGTTTAATGTGTCAGCAGAAAAAGGACAGTTTCATTTAGTTTTATAACTTACCCTTATTTTACTTCCCTTCTCTCAGATTTAAATTATATTTTAAAAATGTAGTATTGCATTTTTGTTTATTGTGGAACTCTAATGTCTATCCCAGAGGATTAAAATGATGGTCCTCTCATGAAGGACTCATCAGGGTGCTATATTTTTACCATGATAAACTGAGAGGATTCACAAGCTTGCAGAACTCAAAACTCCGGCATTCTAAGCGGTGAGTGGATTCTAACTTAAAACCTCTGATTGGCCATTATGTTCAAGAAATGAACAGATATATCTGTGATTAGCTAAATTGCTTAAAGCTGCAAAATACATTGTAAAGTGAAATCACTGACACTTCATAGAGCATATCCTGTTTTTACAGCCACAGCTAAGGCTGGCCACACTCTAGACGATTTTCAAATCTTAACCGATTTTAAGACCATGGGAGACCACAGTCAGGAAAACCATTTTAACCGTTTTTTTTTTAGCCTTATAATCCTCTGAATGCGCACACTAGATGATTTGACCAGACCACACTCTTGGTGACTGTAGGAATGATTTCACAGTGACTCGAGGTCTCATAAAGACTCACGAGATTATGGAGGACATGGAGGACAATCCATGTTGTTCTGTTTCACAGTGAAAAACTATATATATATATATATATATATGTATATATATATATAAATATCACAGGCATCTTATCAGAGATCCCCATGTTTGATATTTATGATTTGAGTTTGGGGACGCTTCGTCTGATTGGGAGCAGATAAATAATCATAATGACGCCACATAATAGCACATTTTTTGGACAAAAAATTTTTCAGACAAGCCTCGAATCAGGCCAAACACCCCCGTTTGGGAGTGCAAATTGGGCTTAAAATCGACCTTAAAATCTTCTAGTGTGTGGCCAGCTTAAATGTGCTTAGCACCCCCATAGGTGCTTCTTATTTCTTAGCTCTGCATCCTCGTTTCCTCACGTCTTAGCTCTTAGCTCGGATTGGGGATGGAGGAGTAAAGAAACGAGGAAGCATTAATTTGAGTATTGAGTATTGCCTGGTTTGTAAGTTAAATGAAGAAGTTAAGCGATTCTTTTTCTCAGTGGTCAAAGACAATAGGTCTTTCAGCTAAATAGTGAGTTGTGCCACCTAGTGTGCAGGCATAAAATGCATTCTCAGTCAGCGCCACCAATCTTGCAGGCATGAATTAGCAGAAGGCGATCAAACATTTTGTGTTATCGCATCATGCTCAATGTGAAAGGGCCTTTGTTCTATATTGTAAAAACGACAAATGCATTAAGGGAACTTTATACTGTCATTGTACGAAATGAAATAGTTCAAATATTATCTTGAATATATTAATATATTTCTTAATTCTTAAGACAAAAATTATGTTTAAATCTTTAAATACATTTTCCCAAAAGAGCTCCTGCTCTAGTTACTGCAAGCATCTTGCAATGAGCATGTTTAGCCATTTTGTAATTGTATAAATGGAATTTTATCTTACCTTCATCTTACCACCATCATACACTGACCAAAATTATAAACGCAACACTTTTGTTTTTGCCCCCCCTTTTTTTATGAGCTGAACTCAAAGATCTAAGACTTTTTCTATGTACACAAAAGGCCTATTTCTCTCAAATATTGTTCACAAATCTGTCTAAATCTGTGTTGGTGAGCACTTCTCCTTTGCCGAGATAATCCATCCACCTCACAGGTGTGGCATATCAAGATGCTGATTAGACAGCATGATTATTGCACAGGTGTGCCTTGGGCTAGCCACAATAAAAGGCCACTCTAAAATGTGCAGGGTTAACTGTATTGGGGGGGTCTGAAAACTGGTCAGTATCTGGTGTGACCACCATTTGCCTCACGCTGTGCAACACATCTCCTTCGCATAGAGTTGTTCAGGTTGTTGATTGTGGCCTGTGGAATGTTGGTCCACTCCTCTTCAATGGCTGTGCGAAGTTGCTGGATAGTGGCAGGAACTGGAACACGCCGTCGTATATGCCGATCCAGAGCATCCCAAACATGCTCAGTGGGTGACATGTCCGGTGAGTATGCTGACCATGGAAGAACTGGGATGTTTTCAGCTTCTATGAATTGTGTACATATCCTTGCAACATGGGGCCTTGCATTATCATGCTGCAACATGAGGTGATGGTCGTGGATGAATGGCACAACAATGGGCCTCAGGATCTCATCATGGTGTATGTGCATTTAAAATGCCATCAATAAAATGCACCTGTGTTCGTTGTCCATAACATACGCCTGCCCATACCATAACCCCACCGCCACCATGGGCCACTCGATCCACAACATTGACATCAGCAAACCGCTCACCCACACGACGCCATACACGCTGTCTGCCATCTGCCCTGTGCAGTGAAAACCGGGATTCATCTGTGAAGAGAACACCTCTCCAAAGTGCCAGACGCCATCAAATGTGAGCATTTTCCCACTCAAGTCGGTTACAACAAAAAACTGCAGTCAGGTCGAGACCCCAGTGAGGACAACAAGCATGCAGATGAGCTTCCCTGAGACAGTTTCTGACAGTTTGTGCAGAAATTCTTTGGTTATGCAAATCGATTGTTGCAGCAGCTGTCCGGGTGGCTGGTCTCAGATGATCTTGGAGGTGAAGATGCTGGATGTGGAGGTCCTGGGCTGGTGTGGTTACACGTGGTCTGCGGTTGTGAGGCTGGTTGGATGTACTGCCAAATTCTCTGAAACGCCTTTGGAGATGGCTTATGGTAGACAATATTTGAGAGAAACAGGCCTTTTGTGTACATAGAAAAGTTCTAGATCTTTGAGTTCAGCTCATGAAAAATGAGGGCAAAAACAAAAGTGTTGCGTTTAAAATTTTGGTGAGTGTACTTTGCATGGAGTCTCCAGAGACTCCAGAATCCATCTGCAATGTAGAAACAGCTATGTTAAATCAGACAAATGAATTTTTACATTTCATTCTTTGGATATGTTCTCAGTACCTTATGGACAATGCTAAAGTGCAACTAAATTGGAGCATTTCTAGCAGTGTCAAGTATCAAAAGTTGTTATACTCAATTTTGTTCAAAATGAAGATAAAAGGCATTTTGCTGCAATTGGCAAAAAATGGCAGCAACTTTTTTCTTTTTCACACAAATTATGATTACAGTGGAAGATTATTAAGATTATTATAGTGGGGCAAAATGATTTGATACCATGCTGATTTTCCCACTGACAAAGAAATTATCAGTCTATAATTGTATTGGTAGGTTTATTTAAACTGTGAGAGACAGAATAACAGCAAAAATCCAGAAAAATGCATTTCAAAATAAGTTATAAATTGATTTGCATTTTAATGAGTGAAATAAGTATTTGACCCCTTCGCAAAACATGACTTAGTACTTTGGTGGCAAAACCCTTGCTGGCAATCACAGAGGTCAGACATTTCTTGTAGTTAGCCACCAGGTTTGCACACGTCTCAGGAGGGATTTTATCCCACTCCTATTTGCAGATCCTCTCCAAGTCTTTAGGGTTCCAGGCTGATGTTTGGCAACTCAAACCTTCAGCTCCCTCCACAGATTTTCTATGGGATTAAGGTCTGGTGACTGGCTAGGACACTCCAGGACCTTAATGTGCCTCTTCTTGAGCCACTCCTTTGTTGCCTTGGCCATGTGTTTTGGGTCATTGGCCCTAGCTGAGGGAAGGAGGTTCTCACCCAAGATTTGACGGTACATGGCCCTGTCCATCGTCCTTTTGATGCAGTGCAGTTGTCCTGTCCCCTTAGCAGAAAAACACCCCCAAAGCATAATGTTTCCACCTCCATATTTGACGGTGGGGATGGTGTTCTTGGGGTCATTGGCAGCATTCCTCCTCCTCAAAACACGATGAGTTGAGTTGATGCCAAAGAGCTTGATTTTGGTCTCATCTGACCACAACACTTTCACCAAGTTCTCCTCTGAATCATTCAGATGTTCATTGGCAAACTTCAGACGGGCTGTACATGTGCTTTCTGCTACCTTGAGATCATTTACAAGATCCTCTCATGTAGTTCTGGGCTAATTCCTCACCGTTCTTATGATCATTGAAACTCTATGAGGTGAGATCTTGCATGGAGCCCCAGAATGAATACCTATGACTGTACTTATATTTGTCTGCTACGTCTTTTATATTGTTTAGAAATGGGTAGGTTTAGGGTAGGGGTGGGTTTAGGTGCTCCAGTGCTCCAAAGTATACATTTATATAAAAGTATTTGTATTTTTTACAAATGCATGCAAACCATTCACTTAAGACAAACAACTGAAAACAATGGAGGATCCTGCGTGTTGAGAAATGACGCAAAAGGGGTACCATGGGCGTCAAAAAATTGACGCTAAAGGGGTCCTGACCGAGTGATAATATGTTATGATAATATGTTATAATATGTTATAATATAATATGAGTTGGGAGTGAGAACGTGTTGCCTCAGACAGCTCTTTGGTCTTGGCCATGGTGAAGAGTTTGGAATCTGATTGATTGATTGCTTCTGTGGACAGGTGTCGTTTATACAGGTAACAAGCTGAGATTAGGACCACTACCTTTACGAGAGTGCTCCTAATATCAGCTTGTTACCTGTATAAAAGACATCTGGGAGCCAGAAACCTTGCTGTTTGATAGGGGATCAAATACTTATTTCACTCATTAAAATGCAAATAAACTTTTTTGAAATATGTTTTTGGTGTTATTCCGTCTCTCACTGTTAAAATAAATCTACCATTAAGATTATAGACTAATAATTTCTTTGTCAGTGGGTAAAATTTATTTTTATTTAGCTAAATATTGAAAATTGGCCTATTTTTATTTATTGAGAAATCAGGATAACTTATGTTCAATGTTTGGACATTGCTGAAGGCAAAAAAAAAAAGGCAAAGGCACGTTCTGAAGCAGTATTAGGCCAAATGCTTTTCTGTTTGACCACTTGAGAAATCAACGTTTATTATTATTTTGTTTCATTGCAAAATTATTAACCTATTTCTAACTGTTCTGACTGTATTTCTATGTTCTGAAAAACTCCTTGTTCGTGTCCATGTTCATCATTCCATTTAATTAAACTCAAATAAAACGAAACATATTTGTTTATTTGTTTTATTTGTTTATTTTCCGTTTCTTTTTTATTTATATTCAAAAGGGAAACAAACAACAGAGTAGCGGGAAGAAGCGGTAAAAATAAAACGACTTATATGTTTACCTGCGGGCTTTTGCAGGTGGGAGCGGGACAAAACCTGAATACTGCGGGCGGGAGCGGGAGAAAATAATATATATTTTTGCGGGAGCGGGCGGTAGCGGGACAGAATCTTGCGGGAGCGGGACTGAAAAATCTGTCCCGCGCAGGTCTCTAATGGAGAGCGCTCAGGTACGGGTCTTATTTATTGGTTTTTATTGACAAATGAAAAATATAAAACTTTTTAATATTTTTATTTCCTTTCCCATTCATTTTCAATGCGGGGTCAATGAATACTATTTACTTGCCTGTTTTTAATTTTATGGTAAACCTGAAGACCCTAATTAGCTTATTCATTTGTTTAATTAGGGCTGCAGCTAAACTCTGAAGGAAAGTGAACCTCGAGAATCTGGGACACTTAGACACTAGAGCACTGTTTCATGAAGCTTTGAAACCTTTGCAACCTTTGCAAATAATTTGTTTTGAACCAGTGGTTCGGAATGTGTATCAAACTGCCAAAGTCAAGTTATTTCAGTAAACAAGGCTTTATTACATAACAAATGTTGCAAAATGTTTGGAAATTTCAATGATTTGATGTTGGGGGGTGATCTCTGTAAACCTATGAATCATCAACTTTACCAATAAGTCAGTGTCTATGCTTTTAACCTGATCTCTGGTCAGTTATATACATTTGTGGACATTTTTAATGGGACTTTTGTGTAGTTAAAAGGAAGTGTAGTAGGTAATGTTCTCTTGTTGTCCTTTTTAGGCAAACCCTCGACAAACAAACAAAACAAGCCCTGCAAATTAATAAAAGAACACATATTATATACATATTATATTATGTATGACACTTCATATTTAATTTTATTTGATTATTTGTTTATTACTTTTAATATATTATACTTTGGATAAAACATTTACAATGGGTTTGTAAAAGCTGTTTTGAAGCATGCCTTGGCCTGAGTTTTGTTGCATTTTCACAGTTTTGACCAGCAGGTGTCACCAGCGTGTGATCTTTTGAATGCAGTGATTCATTCATGATTTGCTGTCTCTAAAGCTTGCATGTTACTGAATGTATAGAAACAGTGTTACCTTTGTGCTGTATGTATTAATAACCAATGCAGTCTGACAGAATGATATTTAAATGATTATATGATATATAGTTTTTCAAAGAAAGTGTTTCTCAGATCTTTTTTAGACAATTCAATCTTCTAAAGGTTTGTTAAATTGTTTGCCAGGTCTTCTTACGAGGTTGTTCCACGTCATCAAGTAGACCTAAGTCACGGTTCTCATGCAATATAGGGAGGGAAAAAAAATCTTTCTAAAAAGAAGCATGACCTTGAAAAGCAGACACTCAACAGCTTTAAATATACAACATGTTTGCTAGTCAACAGTGGCCTTGCTGCCCTTTTAATGAATTTGTTTGAAATAAACTTTCCTTAATAAGCCTTAATTTAATTTAAAGCCTTAATTTAAAAAGATTAAATAAAATAAATGTTAAGCCTTAACTTAAAAAGATGAAATAAAATAAAAATCTGTTCTTGGCCCGTTTCCTGAATTTTCAGTTTCAGTTTGAGCACATTATCCAGATGACCCCTGTGCCACAATACCCAGCCTAGGGTTTTCAGTCTGTGTGTTTCCTAAATTTTCAGTGTCAGTTTAAAAACATCATAAAACAGATGCTATCAGAAGAAAGGCTCATCCATGAAAATATCAGCTGTTTTGTGCCAGGGTCTTTCTGGAACTGGATGCAAGACAAGTAATTCTTTCAGGACAGTGCCATGTCATCACTGAGTCCTGGCCAGTAGAAGCATGATCTGGCTTAAGTCAGAGATTGCTGAATACCCTGGTGGTCAGCATGAAGTCATTTCAGCACTTCAGGTTGCAGGATAAGAATGGATATCATCTAAGAATCCGATCATCTTTCATGAGTAGTCCATTATCTGTGCTGATAGTATGTCTGTCCAGTATGCTTGAGCAGGTAGTGGGACATTTTTCTTTCTGTCAGGCCAACCTTGTTTGAGGTATGGAGTTAGAATTGTTGCACAATTCCAAATAAATACATTATGATCCACAAATAAATGTAAAGCGATTGACAAAAACAAAGCATATTCACAAAATAAATAGAATGAGATCCACAAATAAATCTTAGAGTTCCACAAACATGAATTATATTCACAAGTACAAAAATTAGAATTGCAAATAAAAAACATACTCACAAATATTTTTTTTTTATTTTACAAACACAACTTTGCCCGGCATTTATATGTGAATCGCGTACTGTGCATTTGTAGATCGCTGCGCGTATTTGTGGATTGCTCTCTGTGCATTTGTGGATCGCAGCGCGTATTTGTGGATTGCTCTCTGTGCATTTGTAAATCGCTGCGCGTATTTGTGGATTTTGAAACATTTCAAGCGTCAAAACGCACACTGATCCACAAATAATGATATTAATGATGAGATATTAATTTGTGGGAACGTCATATTATGTCGTGGCCACGAGATCGTTTTGTCGAGGTAACGATGTCGTGGCCTCCAGATGCTATGTTGAGGGAACGACATCCATTTCTCCTGGCCACGAGTTTATTGCATAAACAAACCTGCGTGACCATAGCAACCTGGGATTATCAGAGTTGTTTAAAACATTTTTACTAACATTAAACATTTAATTTAATATTTGTATATTCTTCTTCTTCTTCTTCTTCTTATTAATAAGAACGTTATGTAAGATCGAAATGAAGGGAAAATATAAAAATATAATAATAGGCTAATAATAATGATGTTGATGAAGATGATGGTGATAATAATGGCCTAATATTCAAATATTTTGAAGACGATTGAGGGATGGGTAAAAATGTTTTCTTGTATGCCTATGTTATTTAGTACGGAGACCGGGAGGGGACACCTTCGGTTCACTTAAATTTGTCGTGGCCACGAGATATTAATTCGTGGGAACGTCATATCAACTCGTGGGAACCTCTTATTATGTCGTGGCCACGAGATCATTTTGTCCAGGTAACGACATCCTTATGTCGTGGCCACGAGATGCTATGATGAGGGAACGACATCCATTTTTCGTGGCCACGTCTTATTATGTTGAGGAAACTACATGCGCTTCTCGTGGCCACGAGTTTAATGTGTAAACAAACCTGCCTGACCATAGTAACCCGGGATTATCGGAGATAGATTTATTACCATTTTATTTTGGATTAAGGAATTATTATATTAATTATTATAGAAATGAATACATTATTAAATGATTATATTAACAACAGGGGATGCTGTCTGTGCGCGATGCATTCGAAAAAAGTTTATCATTAATAAATATTACCCAAAGTACATCAAATAAAATAGGCCTACAAGATATTTTTATCCAACCTTCTATTAACTGATCGTTTTTTCAGTATTATTATTACTATTATTATTATTAATTAGCCTATTATTTTATTTTCGTTCATGTTCCATCTCTTTACTTAACGTTCTATATGTAAATACTGTGAATGCTCGACATATGTTATGTGACTGGGATTTTTACTGGAATGCAGTTTAAAGGTTGAATTATATTTTATTTTGTTTCGTCTAATTATAGTGTTTCACTGAGGAATTAATCATTCAAGTAGTTTAATTTGTAAATGAAAACAATTGTAAAAAGAGTAATTGCAAAATATAGCAAATACTAGCATATAGGGCAGAACGTTAGGCAAAGCGATACACAATAAATATAAAAATATAGCCACTTATAAGTCACTTATAATTTATTATTAGCCTATTATTATTATTATGGTTAGGCTATTATTATTTTAATAACTGGTTAGGGCTAATTTTATTAATGCTTGACAATTATGCCAATAAAGTTTTGACTATATAATTGTATTTATGCTCGTGTGTGACGATAAATAAGTGTGTTTTCATTTACAAATTAAACTACGTGAATGATTCATTCCTCACTAAATTACTAGTCTAATAATTAGACGAAACAAAATAAAATATAATTCAACCTTTAAACTGCATTCCAGTAAAAATCCCAGTCATATAACATATGTCGAGCATTTACAGTATTTACATATAGAACGTTAAGTAAAGAGATAGAACATAAACGAAAATAAAATAATAGGTTAATAATAATAATAATAATACTGAAAAAACGATCAGTTAATAGAAGGTTGGATAAAAATATCTTGTAGGCCTATTTTATTTGATGTACTTTGGGTAATATTTATTAATGATAAACTTCTTTCAAATGCATCGCGCACAGACAGCATTCACACAGACAGCATCCCCTGTTGTTAATATAACCATTTAATAATGTATTCATTTCTATAATAATTAATATAATAATTTCTTAACTCAAAATAAAATGGTAATAAATCTATCTCTGATAATCCCGGGTTACTATGGTCAGGCAGGTTTGTTTACACATTAAACTCGTGGCCACGAGAAGCGCATGTCGTTTCCTCAACATAATAAGACGTGGCCACGAGAAATGGATGTCGTTACCTCGACAAAATGATCTCGTGGCCACGACATAATATGACGTTCCCACGAGTTGATATGATGTTCTCACGAATTAATATCTCGTGGCCACGACAAACTTAAGGGAACCGAAGGTGTCCCCTCCTGGTCACCGTAATTTAGACTACTTTAGGTAACGTTTATTCATTATAAACTAGACTTAATATGAATGCTGTTTACATTGCGTGCAATATAATAATTTATATTATAAAACAATAAAAGAAATTATGAAATAATCTATAATAATTAATATAATAATTTATCAATTCAAAATAAAATAATAATGAATCCATCTCTGATAATCCCGGGTTGCTATGGTCAGGCAGGTTTGTTTATGCAATAAACTCGTGGCCACGAGAAAAATATGTCGTTCCCTCAACATAAGAAGTCCTGGCATAGGTATGTCGTTACCTGGACAAAACGATCTCGTGGCCACGACATAATATGACGTTCCCACAAATTAATATCTCGTGGCCACGTTATATTATCACGTTCTCACGAGTTTATATGTCGTGGCCACGACAAAACGAAGTGAACCGAAGACCTCCCCTCCCAGTCACCGTAAAATACCAGTTTGCTAAACACACTCACGGTCAAAACACGCATCGACTCATTGATACATGAAACACTGATTACATTACACATAACATTACTTGTTTTATTTTAGATATTATTACAATAATGCTGTGATGAGCACCACTGTCCTGGTCGTCCATTTTGAAGAGACTGGTTAATTGTCCTGAGTTACGACTGGTCCCGCACTGATTGTAAGGCAAAACGTGATTGGTTGGAGCGGGAACATGCAACGATTGGTCAGCCCCACGTGGCCGGTATCTGATTGGCTTAAGTAGAAGGTGGGTGGAGTCCATCCCTTTGTGGATCAGTGTGCGTCTTGACTCTTGAAATGTTTCAAAATCCACAAATACGCGCAGCGATTTACAAATGCACAGAGAGCAATCCACAAATACGCGCAGCGATCTACAAATGCACAGTACGCGATTCACATATAAATGCTGGGCAAAGTTGTGTTTGTAAAATAAAAAAAATATTTGTGAGTATGTTTTTTATTTGCAATTCTAATTTTTTTACTTGTGAATATAATTCATGTTTGTGGAACTCTAAGATTTATTTGTGGATCTCATTCTATTTATTTTGTGAATATGCTTTGTTTTTGTCAGTCACTTTACATTTATTTGTGGATCATAATGTATTTATTTGGAATTGTGCAACAATTCTAACTCCATATTTGTGTAGCTGCTGTAGGTAAAGCTAGAATCTAACTGTGTGGCTTGCTGAATCATGTGCATAATATTACAACAAAGCGATTCTCCATCCAATGTGTAGATGACTTTCTCTTCACTCAGGTCTATAAGCTCTCTGCTACGGCAGACTGAATGCCAGAAGGTCTTTTTCTACCTGGACATAGTTTCTTTCAGACACAGACACAGGTAGTGCTCTTGAAGCATGCTATTGCCTGCTGTTCCTGGATAAGTACTAGTATTGGTAGGTTTAGGGTTAGGTGTGGGGGAGGGGTTAGGATTAGGGGTGGAGTTAGGATTAGACAAATCAGGTAGCGATTTCAACGAGAGGGGGTAATAATTTGGCAGGGGTCGAAAATGGGCACAACTGAATCTGTTCTCGTTCTCTCTCTCTCTCTCTCTCTCTCTCTCTCTCTCTCTGTCTGTCTCCTCTAGTAATTACACCAGAATAAATATAACCGCTTACATATTTTTATAATAGGCTACTATTTAGAATGTGTGTTGACCTTATTAACAAAACCTTATTAACAAAAGATTTCGGCGTTTCCTGAATTTTCGTTTCGGTTTGTGCTGACCTCTCAGTGGCGCAGACATCCTTCACATCCTTTATCAGGCATTGCTCAAAACAATCACATCGCTGTCATCGTTTCTCAACATCAGCACAACATTTTTTTTCCGAAACAAACTGATATGGAACAGTGTATAGGCTACATGGTAGTAGTTATCTGAAGAAATGTAATCGTTTACGATATGTAGTTAACAAAAGAGGTCTAAAAACGAAACTAAACTAAAACAAAAATCAGTTCTTGGTCCATTCGTGAATTTTCGGTTTTAGTTTGAGCACATCCAGATGATTCATGTGCCGCAATACCCCGGGATTTTCTGTCCATGTGTTTCCTGAATCTTCGGTTTCAATTTGACTGCATGACAGCATCATTCAGATCACATCATGCCACTCTTGACTCTAGCAACTTCAGCAAGATCACCTATTCGATTTTACATAAAAAATAAAAATAATATATATATATATATATATATATATATATATATATATTCAGATATTCTGATTGTATATTAATATAGCCTATATTATTGCATAGGCTATAGCATGACGGACGCAACAGTTTAGTCTAATTTGAACTTTTTAAAGAGACTTTTGTGTAGTTAAAAGGAAGCGTAGAAGTTCTCTTATTGGCCTGTTTAGACAAGCCCTTGATAAAACAAACGAAACAAGCCCCGCCAATTAATAAAAGAACACCTATAGGGTTGTACATATTAAATTATATGACACTTAATATTTAATGGCATTTTATTGTTTGTTAAATACATTAAATGTATTATACTTTAAATAAAACATTTACAATGGGTTTGTCAAAGTTGTTTTGAAGCATGACTTGAAGCAGGACTGAGTTTTGTTGCATTCACACAGTTAAGACCAGCAGGCGTCACCAGCGTGTGATGTTTTGAGCGCTTCGAAACTAAATCATTTTGCAAAGCAAGTGATTCATTTTGTTTCCTGTTTGCATGTTACTGAATGTATAGAAACAAATTTGTGCTGTATTAAATGTAATCTGACAGCACGATATTTATATTGAAATATAGTTTTTTAAAGAAAGTGTTTCTCAGATCTTTTTAGACAACTGGTTTCAAACCTTGACGGGTTTGTAAAAATAAAATTAAATAAATAAATTAATTAATTAATGAATAAATTAATAATAATAATAATAATAATAATAATAATAATAATAATAATAACCCACAATGTTACCTAATGCAGAGAATAGGCTTGTTGCGATAGATAGATAGATTGATAGATAGATAGACAGATGGCACTTGCCCAGCACGGCACCAACCCCACCGTCGTTTTGATTTTTTATAGTAATATAAATCATTTAGTTCAGTTAGAGAACAGACACTACAATTAAAATTGAACGCGGCTGCTTAATGCAGAGTGCCAAACTACAGTCGCATCACAGATCAGATTTCGTTTATCACGTGAGGAGAATGACGAACTGACCGACAAGAGTGAGGTCAGGTGAGACAGACAAGACAATGGTGGAATATTTAGTTTAGCAACGAAACGCAAATGCGCCTGTTTGGCAATGTTCTTTTATTTTGAAAAGCCTGTTGACTTTTGCCGTTGATTTTGAAGGTTTATTTTAAGATTCGTTTCTTATTTATTTGGTTCTAAATTGTTTGGTGATTTTTACTTTATTTAAACTTTGTGTTATTTCTTTCTTATTTGTTTTGCTAAACGTTCTACGTTTCTTATTTAGTTGGTTCCACAGTGTTTATCAAGTTTCAGTTTTGTATACTAGGCTAGGCCCTATTTACAGTTTTTTCCAATTGCTAACACACTAAAATGACATGCACAGCACAATTATTTAAACTGACACACAGAGAGCAAGACTTCTTCTCAAGTCTCCAAAAGTCTAAACACATTTTCTGCTTTACACACATTTTGCATTTCAAAATGACACTTTTTAAATGCACTGAAAACAGTTCTCTGCATAAGACACAACAATCTGACATAAAGTCACATGTTTGCCATTTAAAAACACTGCCATTCAAAATGACACTACATGAGCTAATTGGCCAATTACATGTGCCACCTGGCCAAACACCTCAATGGTTAATTGTTAACACTTCAATCAGGATGTAAGCACTATGAAAAGACCACAGGTGAGAACCTTTTTTTTTACAACAACAATGGAAGACATTGCAGAGAGAGGAAGAGGAAGAGGGAGGTTGAGAATAAGAGGGGGAGGAAGAGTGAGAGGTAGGGGTAGAGCAGGTAGAGGACTTCATGGCCAAAGAAGACAAACACTTTCAAATGAAATCAGAGCAACCTTAGTAGATCATGTCATCAACCATGGGCTGACAATGCGTGAGGCTGGACAGAGAGTGCAGCCAAACTTGAGCCGTTTTACTGTCATCCGGACCTTTAGACTGGAGAACAGGTATGTAACCAAAATTTCATGTAGTACACATGTAGTATACCCCATATTCATAGTGTATCAGTTGGGTGACACCTGTTTACTTAGTGTATGACATCAGCCATTCATGAACTGTACAAGTTTCCTGTACAATCTACTCTACTCTGTGTGGGAAAATATTTAGCCTGCATTGTCCAAGCCCTATATATATTTTTATTTTATTTTTTCTAAAGGACTGAGAGACGACACCATGGTGGAGGAAGGGGCCAAATGTTCACCGGGGTACAGGAAGCTGCCATTGTAAACTTGGTTTTGGAAAATAATGAAATCAGATTACGAGAAATTCAAAGCCACATCATCCAAGACAACACCTTATTCAACAACATTCAACGAGTCGGTCTGTCCACACTGGCTCGCATTCTCAAGCCAAACCAAATCAGAATGAAACAACTTTATAAGGTGCCGTTTGAGAGAAACTCTCAAAGAAACAAAGAGCTCAGACGAGCATATGTGGATGTAAGTACTATATTGACTGCAGTACACTACACGCAACATTGTTTCCCAGTGTACTGGATAACACCATATTGACTGATTTTTGTTCTTTGTTTTCAGGGAGTACTGGAAATGGATGCTCATGCAATCCCACATGAGTTCATCTTTATAGATGAGGCTGGGTTCAACCTAGCAAAGACCAGAAGAAGGGGGAGAAACGTCATTGGCCACAGAGCCATTATAGATGTTCCTGGCCAACGTGGTGGGAACATCACAATGTGCGCTGCCATCTCCAGTATGCATGGTGTACTCCACCGTCATGCCAACCTTGGACCATACAACACAGCCCATATTCTCACATTTCTGGACAGACTTCACAACATTCTCATACCACCAGAGCGTATGAATGATGCAAACCATCAAAGAAACCGGTACGTTGTAGTATCGTGCAGCCCCAGTCCAAAACTGGTTTGCTGACCACCCAACATTTCTCGTGCGATACCTCCCACCATACTCACCATTTCTGAACCCCATAGAAGAGTTCTTTTTGGCATGGCGGTGGAAGGTATACGACCGGCAGCCCTTTGTGCGCATGCCTCTTGTGCAGGACATGGAAGAGGCATGTGATGAGATTGATGTGGGTGCAATTCAGGGATGGATAAGACTCTCAAAGCGCTTCTTCCCTCGATGTCTGGCAAGGGAAGATATTGCCTGTGATGTTGACGAGGCGTTGTGGCCAGACCCGGCTGTGCGGCAAGATGCTGCCTAATTATTTTTCTTGCCTCTTTTTTTTACTGTAATATATTTTTTCTGAAATTTTCTTTTTCAGTTTACTGTTTTTTGTAAGAATATTTTTGTTCAGTCCCATGTAAATATATCTGCTGTGCATATGTTGCACTGACTTGTTTACTGCAGTGAAAAAAAAAAAAATAAAAAATGTTGCAACAGCATGTGTGTGTATCTGCAAATATTTCTGTGCATGTGAACAATCTGATACATATTTTAGTCTTATGGCAAAGCATACTAAAGATGGGGTGCTTTTCATTATGCCCAACAGTGTGTAGTTGGTTAGGCAAAAATCTGGTAATATGAATGAAGTGTGTGCCATTTCATGCAAAAGTTTGATTTTGATAATGCTATGTGTAGTTTCGGTTGCAGTGCTTCATTTTGCAGGATATATGAGGTATTTTGCAGTTTGGGTGTGTGGTTTTGTGAATTGTGTTAAGTATTTTGATAAAACCAGACTAGTTTGAAAAATTGTGTGTTAGCAATTGGAAAAAACTGTAAATTTATGTAGCCTAAGTTATTTGTTAGCCTATTTTATATGTAGCTTAAGAGGTAATGCCACCAGAGCAAATGTAATTACTTATTAGCCTATAGCTGTTAACTAAGAGGTCTAATATTGAAATAAAATGATTTTTAATTTTTTTTTTTTTTTTTCTAGCCCGTGTGTTTCTGGAATCTCTCTCTCTCTCTCTCTCTCTCTCTCTCTCTCTCTCTCTCTAGAATAAATGTAACCGCTTACAAAATTTTATAATAGGCAACTATTTAGTATGTGTGTTTACCTTATTAACAAAGCACGTCTAAAAATCGGTTTCGGTGTTTCCTGAATTGTTGGTTTCGGTTTAAGTACATCAGCAAAACGATGCCACAGAGCCCTGCCCATTTTCATGCGGCACAGACACGCTCCCCTGCATCTCCATCACAACAGCATCCTTCAAATCGCATACTGCTGTCGTCGTTTTACAACGTCAGCAAAAGTAGCAATTGGATTTACAGGAAAAACCTTAAAGGGATGTTCTCGGCTCCAATTATCGGTTTCGGTTTAAATATTTTATGAAGGAGGTGTCTGTGCCCTAGACCCCTGTTCATTTTCAGACGCTGGGTCAACAGTGCCCTTTTAATGAATTTGTTTGATAGAAACTGTGACTTGCTTAATAATGTGAAACAACCTCTTTAAGTAGGTTTTCCAGCTACATAAGAAGATCTGGCGAATTAAAAAAAAAACATCTGGAGAGAGTTATCTAAAAAGATTAGAGAAATAAAAACAAAAAACAAAAAAAAAAAACAAAAAAAAAAAAAAAAAACATTTTCGTTAATTTCTATTAAAACGTAATAACTAATTATATATATATATATATATATATATATATATATATATATATATATATATATATATATATATATATATATATATATATATATATATAATAACTGACAATAAATGTAATAGCAGCCTCACATCTTTCCTCGAAAGGGCAAATTTGCATCTGTCATTTGTTTTGTATTCTAAGCACTATAGGGTGATATTATGGCAGAAATGCAACTGGAGCAAATGTAATCGCTCACAAAATTTTGTAATATTTAGAATGTGTGTAGTTATTAATAAAAGAGGTCTAAGAAAAATACCATTTTTTGAAAATTTTTTTGATGGTAGCTCATGTGGCACAGACAAGCTGCAGAGTGCTGCAGAGCCCTGCCCATTACCAGATGCTGGGTCTTAGTCATCACAATAGGCTACATTTAACAGCAGCCAACTTTATACAACAATATAATAATAACAATATTATAAATTTATACAGCAAATGTATAAACACTTTATAGGGTGAAAATGTAATTAGCCTATATTAGCCGATGTACTTTCACTGGAACAATCACTCACAAAGTTTTACATTTAGAATGTGTGTAGTTATTAACAAAAGCGATTCAATAACAAAACAAAACAAACAAACAAACAAACAAACAAACAAAAAAAAAAAAAAAAAGAAAAACGTTTCTTTGCCCATTTCCTAAATGTTCGGTTTTGTTTTGAGCACATTTTGCAGATGATCCCTCCAATGCGCATGGTTGGTGTCAGTTGGTGTATTTCCTGAATTTTCGGTTTCAGTTTAAGAACATAAAAGAGATGCCGCAGATCGTCGCTTTACAGTAGCCTACCTGCATCTCTATCTACCACAGCAACAGCATCCTTCAGATCACATCACTGACCGTCGCTTCACAACTTCAACAAGATCAGCTATTCGTTTGTTGATTGTATTGTATAGCCTATTACCATGACAGACGCAGCAGCTCAGCGTAATATTAAAGTGTTT
Source organism: Cirrhinus mrigala (assembly GCA_036247105.1). Classification (NCBI taxonomy): domain Eukaryota; kingdom Metazoa; phylum Chordata; class Actinopteri; order Cypriniformes; family Cyprinidae; genus Cirrhinus; species Cirrhinus mrigala. Next base: position 27,710,837 of record CM070022.1, read on the forward strand.
TGCCGCTTCCGACCTCTAATTCAGACAGAGTCAGACAGCTCATGCAACAAGGACATGCCTACGTTTCCAAAGGACAACACCGTCATCATCAAGGTAATAATTATATGGTTTGCAAATTTAAAGAAGAAGAAATTATACTTAGATAACATAGTTACATTAAAAATCTAATTAAACCTGTAACTACGAAACTGAGAATTCTTAAAAGGGAAAATTTGTAATTTGTTTGCACTCATAAGCACTTTGTAGAATAAGTAGTCTGAAGTGCAATAGGCTATTGCCTACGAGTTAGTAATGCCACGAAAAAAAAAAAAAAAAAAAAAAAAAAACTCTTTTTATTACATTTGACAATATTTAGAAAAAGTGTAGCTATAACCGAAGATGTCTAATGAAATAAAGGGAACTTTCTGTTTTTCAGCCGTTGTGTTTCCTAAATGTTTTATTATCAATATGATGTCTGTGGTGTGATGTCTGTTAGTTAGTCTACAACAAATGTAGCTTACAAAGTTTTAGAATTTTATTTAGAATGTGTGCAGACCTCCTTAACAGAGGATGCCAAATAGGTTTAGGCTATTTAAAAATTACGGCTAAAAGTTTCGGTTTTGAGCCCGTGTGTTTCCTGAGTTTTCGGCTGAGATGAAAAACAGTACCTTTTGCCACAAGAGTCAGGGGTTCTGTGAATTTAGTTTGAACTTTTGGATTTGTGTTTAAGGTTTTGAGAAAATGAGTGATGGTTTCTAAAAATGTGTTTTAGTATTGCAGAAAAACTGTAAAGAAGATCAATGGTAGATTAATGTTGAAGCAGAAAAGGTTTAACAAGTGAAAAAAAAGTTATAGAGGTTTAAGTTTATGAAAATTATTTATGAACAAGATTTTATATAAAATATATATTTTACGAAACATGTTGAACTCTAAACTTGCTAGAAAATCAAAGCCATAAATCTAAACAAGTTGTGTTCTGAATTTCCAAAACTTCACTTGTGCACACAGTGGTTGGATTTGTGATTTGCAGTAGAGTTTTTCTCTCCCAAATATTACAAGACTACAGACGCACACACACACAATTTTTATTTTTTAATTATTATTATTATTTTTTTTATGACACACATACAAACCACACTCTGACATCCACACCAACACACCCACACAATTATAGCTGCATTATTTATCTAGTTGTCTCTATAATATGCAGAAGCAGAAAAAAACTAATAAAGCGAGTATTTGCTTTATTGACCAAATCTGGAAAAAAAAAAAAAAAAGTCTGGTAAAAAATGGTAAAATAAAAAATTAATTTTGAATCCTTGCTAACAGAATAAAAGTCTATTACAGTTTTTTAACTGCTTACATACATTTTTAAAACTTTGCCTCCATTTTTCAAAACTTTACGCACAAATCCAAGAATTGCACACACAAAATGCAAAATGCCTTACATCTCTTGCAAAATGAAGCACTTCATTCAAAATATCACAAACACATCTCAAAAGCAAACATTTGTCATATGTTTCAAACACCTTTGCCTTAATATTACATTTTTGGACATATCATATGCACACTAAGCTCTAGTTTCATGAGTTCATATGTACATTTCTGTACAAGATTGAAAGTAAATGGCAAAATTCACAGTATTTGTCAAAATTCACAGAAAGCAAGATTGAAATCAATTTTTTTTTTACTGTAAGAATTTGTGGTTGTGAATACAGTATTACACAGTACAAAATAAAAGAAATACACTACCAGTCAAAAGTTTTTGAACAGTAAGATTTGTAATGTTTTTTAGCCCTTTAACTGTCACCATCCACCCTGTGGGATGTCATTTGTGAAGTTCACTTCACCATATTACAAATAAATCCTAATCTAATCATGACAAACTATACATTGGAAAGATCTAAGACTCCTAAATAGATATTTTACCATATTTTTGTGTTACAAATTATGTAGAAAAAAGTAACAGATTAATATATGTCAAGAGTGCAACTTAAAAAAATCTACATCATAACATGAGTTTTGACCTTTGTCACAAAAGATTTTCTTCGTTGCCCTTTTCCCTATCATGCAATAGACATCTTAAGAAATTATATGTCAACTGAGAACTTACAATCTCAAAATTCATCCTTTGAAATGCATTTTAAAATCAGACATTGCATTACCACGGAAAATGTACATTGAAATCATATTACAAAATGTTTTCATTCATGCATTTTTACGTCTGTGTTTCAAAAATGGGAGTGACAGTTAAAGGGTTAAAGAAGTCTCTTCTGCTCACTAAGCCTGCATTTATTTAATCCAAAGTACAGCAAAAACTGTAAAATGTATAATTATTTTTGCCATGTAAAATAACAGTTTTATATTTAAATATATTTTACAATGTAATTTATTTCTGTGATTTTGTTGTTGAATTTTCAGCATCATTACTCCAGTCATATGATCCTTCAGAAATCATTCTAATATTCTGATTTGCTGGTCAAAAAACTTTTATTATTATTATTATTATTATTATTATTATTACAGTTTTTTCAACTGCTTACACACATTTTCAAAACTTTGCCTCTCTTTTTCAAAACTTTACACAAATCCAAGAATTGCACACACAAAATGCCTTACATCTCTTGCAAAATCATGCACTGCATTCAAAATATCACAAACACATCTCAAAAGCAAACATTTGTCTTACGTTGCAAACACCTTTGCCATAATATTATATTTTTGGATAAATCATATACACACAGTTATTCTAAACCTAAAGCTCTTCTTTCATGAGCTCCTATGTACATTTCTGTACAAGACCGAAAGTAATTGGCTGAGAGATGTTAAAAAAATCATGGCAAACATGAAAACAAGACTGAAAACAAACTTTTTTTTTTTTTATGGCAGTTACTGTATTGAAATGCATAAGGATGTACTTATTATATATGCCATATATCCATTTCAAAAGTACAAATTTACAGATTACTGGGACATTGATTGAAAGAGACTCAATCAAGAGGATTCACAGTTACACAGTTACAATGACACATTACAACGTCATTGTGATATATATATATATATATATATTTATAAAAAAAAAGAAAGGTAAACGTAAAGGTAAAGGTAAAAAAAAAAAAAAAAAAAAAATTAGAAAGGCAAACACAGGAAACACCCCTTTGGCAGAATTCCAATAAATAATACACACCTGTGCCAAAATTTATGATAAAAAAAAAAATGATTAGGACAAAAATGTCCAAAAGGTCGCACAAGGGTTAATCCTAGTGGTGGGAGACAAAAAGGAAAAGAAGAGGAAGAGGAACTTAAAAGAAAAATGAAGGAGTCAAAAGACATTTGTTAACAGTGTTTTGAATTGATCTCACAAGTGTTCTCTAGGCAGTGAAGTAGTTTGTATTTGATAGGTTTGTGTGTCATCTGTGACCAAAGATTAGATTCTGATAAAAGAGAAAATGTTTTTGACTAAAATATTTGACTTTGACCTGGAAGTCTGAAGTTTGTGCAGTTTCGGGATTGTGTTTATAGTTGTGGGAAAATACATGAATTGTGTCTTAGCAATCGAGAAAATAATAAATTAATGTCTCATCCAGGGCCTCATTAAGACCTCACTGGGCCCTGGGGCTATGACTTACTGCAGGGCCCCCCATCACAATAATTATATATATATATATAATGATATATATAAATAATGATATATATTCTTTAAATTTAATATTCTTTAAATAATAAATTTAATATTTAATATTCTTTTTTTGCATTAAAATTTCATAATTCAAAAAAAAAAAAAAAAACTAGTCTAATAAAAACAAGCTTACTGAAGACAAGTAAACTTACAATAGAACGGAAAAAAATAAATGTAATTCAGTGATTTAGTCAAGGACAGTGAGTGATTTCTTTCTAATGTTTGACGAATGGTAACAGCATCTAGGCTGCTTTAGAGGAATAGTTCACACAAATTCTGTTGTTGTTCTAAGCCTGTATGAGTTTCCTTCTGCTGTTGAACGCAAAAAATATAGTTGAAACAATACTAGTAAACAAACAGTTGCTGGACCCCCTTCCATAGTATGAAAAAAAACAAAACAAAACAAAACAAAACAAAAAAAAAAAACACTATTGGAGTCAGTGGGGACCAGAAATGTTGAGGAGAACAAAGAAATTCATACAAGTTTAGACAGGCATTTTGGCACGTAACTGTGTGTATTTGAACGTTTAAGTGCAAGGCGTGAAAAAGAACTCAAGTTTAGTCAGGCGCTGTAAAGCAGGTGCGCGTGTGCGTATCAGGCTGAAATCATCTTAACGCGTGCATTTGCCAAAATTAATTCTGCCTTGCTGCTTAATTTCCTTGAACAGTTAAATTTGTTTTAAACCACAACGCTTAATATGCATTTAAATAAAAGGATTAGGCTACATCATGACGCGCAAAACGATTTACATATTTCAGCCAGGTTATCTCTCAACCCATAAGCGAATATACGTTGTTCAAACACAAAAAGCAATAGGCTATACCTCCAGCAAGTTTATAATCAAAATAAACTTAAATCTGTGGGAACGATGACGCTGTGTTTTTATCTGCTCTGTGTGCCCAGTCCACTTGGTATTCCACAACTTTCACACCATCATCAGCTTTAGTAAAATAACCTAGATGGGGATTTGACTAACTCATGTTTTCCCCTCTCCTCATTTTTTCAGGTAGAAAAGCTTTTTAGCTCTTTAGAAAAGCTGACATTTTTACTTATCGAAGATAAATTCTATTGCGTACCATTTCCAGATTATACCAGAAGGAGGTGAAGAGAGGTGCATGCGGACATTAGGCGCAGCGATCACCTGAGATACGTGCACAGGTCGTTCAAAAGTAAAATATAGAATAAATGCATTGAATTTGTAAACCAAATTCAAACGGACTTAAAACTTCCACAACTGGAAGTTTTAATCTCTAATGGTAATGCATGGAATTTACGGAAAAGCTCCCAATAACGCTAATATGTGGGGGGCGTGGTGGGGCTTTGCCGATCGGCGCTACCGATGGCCAGTCAATCTACTTCACAGCCAATCACGGGCCCCCTTCTTGCTCGGACCCCGGGGCTTCAGCCCCGCCTAGCCCAATGGTTAATGCGGCCTTGGTCTCATCCATAAAACGACATGTTTTACCATGTTCTAGTTTAAGCCTGAGAATGGTAACTGAATTTACTGAACAGCTACCAGAAAAAAAAATAATGTTTATTAAATTTCTAGTTTCCTGACACTGACAATTACAAAATAGCATTATATAAATTACACACGTAAATGTCAATTGATGACTATAAAGTTCAACGAAATTTGAAATTTGAAGTATTTTTGCATCTCTGGATAAAGAGCAACTATAAAGAGTTGTCAGATATTAAATGTTTAATTATATGTACTTACCTTGATCTCCTTAACGACTAAAACTGAAGTCTTGTTTTGCAATTCATGCTCATCTTCTAAGAACAATAAAGCACATTTTTTTAATAAAGTGCATCTGAAACGTTGAGTGCTGTTAGACCGCTAAGGCACCACCCTTAAAAATTTAACTTTTTGGACATCTTGTGTCCCCTTCTATAATGGATGAAGTTCATTTTAATTACAACCCTGTCTTATTCCCTATGCTATCAAAGATATTAGATCTGTCTTCTTGCAAAGTTCGTCTCCAAACCCTGATCATGGACAAATATACCAGCTAATTAAGATCTTCAGGAGCACTTGATAATTACAGACAGATGTGTTTGATAAGAGTTTGATCTGAATTCCAATAGGTAGATCTCCAGGAACAGGAATGGGTACTAGAGGTCTTCACGGAGGACCCGAGACCCGAGGACCCGGGACCCGACCCGGGACCCGTACGGGTTCGGGTCTATATTTTAAATGGTCAGCCGGGTCCGGGTCGGGTCCCAGTCTATTACCTCGGGTCCCGGGTCTGTTTAACATTTGAGGGTAATACCCGAAACGATCGGAGAACACGGCACCCGCCAGTGATCAGTGTCGGTCAGCACTTTGCCTGTGTTTTGTAATTGCAACTTGTAAAATTAGGATGAGAAAAGTGTGAGCGGGAAATAAGGTGGGGGAAAAAAAAAAACATGCGTGACGCGAAGTTAACGCTAGTACTGCAAGCGGACGGTATCAAGCTGTCTCATGTGAATTCCTCCTTTAAGCTTCATAAGATTAACTAGGTGGAGCTTTAAGCATATGTTTTGTATTGTTTTCTTTTACTGAAGAAGAGACGCACCTGTTATTGAACACGCACGGTGGTGCATTGCAGTCGGCTTTGTGTATACCCACTTCTAAATCCACTCTGATGGGCATCATTCAGTAGTGTCTTGCATTAGCCAAAATCATGACAGTCGACCACATAATATCTTATCCATTTGCACGTGAATAAATGCAAATACTCAATAAAAGCAAGACCGTGGCGCCGGCTTCCTTTGAAATATGATTGCGCCCGCGCCCGCTTCGTCCTGCTTCGTGACAGAAATGCCGCCTGCATGCGGGAGAGCATGTAACTCGATAATTGGTAACATGAGTGGTAACATGATAATTAATTGTTGATTACTAATTTGAATCAGTACATTATAACGAAAACAATACCTTGAATAAATTAAAAGTTACTACTTATCCAGACACCACTACACCACTGCGCACGCAGTAAAGTGTAACGCACTTCTTGTTCTGTGCGTTTTTTGAAAAAAAAAAAAAAAAAAAAAAAAAAACAAAATGCTCCAAGCTGGAATAATAAATAAATTAAGAAGGTTCATTCACTCGGCAAGAGAGAGGAACAGCCTAACATGGACAAAAATGTTAGGATTGATCGCAGTCAGGGCTACTAACAGTAGGTAAGCCAAAAAGTTTTTTCCCAACTTGTTTATTGACTTGTTAGCATTTTGCTGTGTAATATGTGCCGACCGGGTGCAGTCGGGTCTCTGTCTTCCCAGCCGGGTTCGGGTCTAATTTACGAATAATGGTCGGGTCCGGGTAGTAAATTAAAGGCATTTCTCGGGTCTGCACGGGTTCGGGTCCCACTTTCAAATTAAATACGGGTCCGGGTCGGTTCCGTGCAACAAATTTATGGGTCTCTTCGGGTTCGGGTACAAATTTTTGGACCCGTGAAGACCTCTAATGGGTACCCCTTATCTAGTACATATGCAAGGCATGTCTCTTCTGTTGTTGTGTGGGCTAAATGTCTGTTTTATGTGTCCACAGGAAAAATATTATGTGTTTGACCGTGTATTTCCCCCTGACACCAATCAGGAGGAGGTGTACAATACCTGTGCAAAACAAATTGTCAAAGGTCAATGTGTGATGCATGCCTTGTATACGCATAAGCATGTTCACGCATGCATAATTGCCCTCACCTTGTCATTTTAAGGGGGTTCTGAATTGCATTTTTTTATTTTATAATGTTCACTGAGGTCCACTTATAATGTTGCTAAGAATTTTACATCAAAAACATTAATAATTTAGAAAAAATTGGCTATTTTCTTTACTTTTTTTAATTTTATTACGCTTTATTTAAATGTCCATTTCAATGTACAGTAAATACTATGATTGCTGAAATGCTGAAACAATAATGATTATAGTTGCTATGATTACCTAATTGTGGTAAGTGTAAATAACTGTCACAGTTCTGTCTGTTTGTATATTTGGTTTCTCCCATTGTCTCCCCCTGTCATCCTGTTAACTTTGGTTTTGCCCTCGTTATTCTGTCATCCCCTTCACCTGTCCTTGTAATTAGTCACCCTTTATAAGCCTGTTTGTATCCTGAGTTCTCTGTCGGTCTTTATTGTTGAATAGTGTTTCTACGTGTGTGGATTATCGCTCTGTGTTCCTGCCTGTTCCAGCTTGTGCTACCTGAAGTTTATATTAAATATTGTTACTTGTTATCTCGTCTCTCGTCTCGTTCCATCCAGCACGCAGCTACCACGTAACAGAAAAGACCGACCGAAACAGTTTTTTCCCTGGTGTTTTCCCCTGCGTTTGTTTTTTCCGTCTTTTTCTCAGTGTTTTGTTTTTGATTTTTTTTTCCCCCATGGATCCTACTGTTCTCCTCATTATCCTGAAGCAGGGGGAACGCTCTCTTGAGGACCACACCCGTGATTACATCTTCCTGGCAGAACACTCCCACTTTCCGGATAGCAGCCTTTGCACTTTCTACCGTGCAGGACTGAACACCACCACCAAAGCGCTGCTATCCGGGGAGGGTCCTCAAGAGAGCCTACCGGATTACATCGAGTGGGTGCTGGCGTCCTGTGGATCGTCATGGACTGTCGACATCGTCGAGAGGGACGTCAGCCCCACTCAAGGCCCAGAACCCAGCCAACCATCACCCCGACACGCGGAGTTTGAGCCCGAGCCCACCGCGGATGACGAGCCAGAGCCACGAGCGACAGAGCAAAGGATCGCCACAGAGCCAGAGCCCAACACGTCCGACCAGGTGCGAGAGCCGGCTACAACTACCGCAACGGTGGAGTGCTGCGTGGAGCAAGAGAGGGCTATGGAGAGCCCTGCCCACTGCACCACCGCTGGGGGTGAGCTTGAACTGAACTCTGGGGACTTGATTGACTTCTTTACTGAAGTTCTGGACACTAACTCTGGAGATTTAATAGACTTTTCTACGGAAATACCTACCTGTCATGATCTACCTGTCGGTATGGAATTCCCACCCACCCCCCCTCTTCTGTCTGTCTGGTCACCGCTGTCCCCTGACAGCCCCTCTGCTCACCCTCAGCCCACTACCTGTGCAGTGGGCTCGCCGCGGGTCTGCCAGCTTCCATTGGCGTCAGGGCTGGAGGATCCCTCAGCTCCGCCTCCAGCCTCAGAGTCCAGAACTCCGCCTCGGCCCTCCGACCCTGCGGCTCCACCACGGCTCTCAGCTCCCTCGTCTCCACCGTCGCCCGTCGGCCCACCAGCTCCACCGGGCTCCCTCGTCCCTCCGGCTCCGCCTTGGTCGGTCGTCGTCCCGCCATCGCCTCGGGACTCCACTCCTCCGGCTTTGCCTCGTCGCTCCATCCCACCGGCTCTGTTGGGCTCCTCCCTCCCTCCGGCACAGCCTCCATCCTCTGTCGCTCCGGCTCCGCCGCGGACCTCCGGATCTCCGCCTACGCCTTGGTCGCCAGAGCTTAGGGCTCCGCCTTGGCCCTCCGGATCCTCGGTGTCGCCCTGGATCTTCGGCTCTCCGTCTCCGCCTCGGGCTCCACCTCCACCTGCTCCGCCGCCGTCGGTCGGCCCCCTGGAGTCGTCAGCCCTTCCTCCACCATGGCTCCTCCCTCCGTCGGCTCCACCGTGGGCTTACATCATGGCTGCAGTCTGGGTCTCCCTCTGCTTCTCCTGCTCTGGGTCCCTCCTGTTTCCTCCCTGGCTCCTCCCACCTTCGTCGCCCCCTTGGACTCTGATCACTCTGTTTTTTGTCCCCCTCCCGGGGTTCCGTCCTCCGCCGAAGCCTCCTCCCACATGGACTCTGTTTTTCTGCTTTTTTTTTTTTTTGCCCCTCTTGTCTGTTTTGTTTTTTGTTTTCTACGGCGCGAGGTCGCGCCTATTCGGAGGGGGGTGTAATGTCACAGTTCTGTCTGTTTGTATATTTGGTTTCTCCCATTGTCTCCCCCTGTCATCCTGTTAACTTTGGTTTTGCCCTCGTTATTCTGTCATCCCCTTCACCTGTCCTTGTAATTAGTCACCCTTTATAAGCCTGTTTGTATCCTGAGTTCTCTGTCGGTCTTTATTGTTGAATAGTGTTTCTACGTGTGTGGATTATCGCTCTGTGTTCCTGCCTGTTCCAGCTTGTGCTACCTGAAGTTTATATTAAATATTGTTACTTGTTATCTCGTCTCTCGTCTCGTTCCATCCAGCACGCAGCTACCACGTAACAATAACAGAATCATGTTTACAACAAATCTACTACATTAAAGTTTCCTTTTAACATGCTTTTCCTTTTCTTTCTTTTTTTTTTTTTTTTTCTGTGAGCACTGTAGCCATTGTTGAACGCATGAATGCAATTGCCAGAATTTGTTCAGTGCAAGCTCACAGTGTAGATTTTAATGATTATTAAGGGAATTTTTGAGAGAGAGAGAGAGAGCAGAACTCACGGTGAACTTCTGATTGACAACTAAGTCTTTAAGTCATTTTGGCAGCTTTGTTTCAATAAAAGCTGTTTTTATTAATAAACAAGTTTTGACCCCTTTTGAGTTCTAAAACTTACAGTATGTTTTTATAGCACAATTACCTCTCATATGTCAATCAGTGAATCAATGAAGGTCTGATCTCTCAGTGCATGACCCCTTTAATACTATTGGAGTGTAGTAGGAGTTTAAAGAGAACTCTGGGTATTAAGATTTGTATGGTTTAATATAATGTAAATGTTATTTTAAAAATCCACATTCGTGAACTACTGGGACTACCTGTTGATATTTTTACCGCAACACAACTCGTAAAAATAAAATACTGATACAATGCCACACTGTGCGGCTTTTGGTTGTAATTTTCAGTCAAAGGGCAACAAGGGAATGTAAGTCTTCAGCACTTCAATGGGAAGATGCCTGTGGATGAATACAACTTCCTAAAGACCCATGTCTTTGTCCTCTCTACTTTTGCCCTGATGCATTTGAGGCTTTTAGTAGACCACAGCTACTGAAAGAGCTTACAAATGGCAGAGACAAACGATAGATGCCATCCTGACAGGATGTAAACATGTCAACGGTTGTCATGATGCCGCAGCCACTGAAGGAGTTTCTCAAGGTGGATTTTACTCAATATTCAGGGGCTTTAAGACTCTTTGTGGGGAAAAATTGATAATAAGATATTTGGCTTGAATATTCATCACCTGAAAGGTCTATCAGTAGCTGTTGTCATTGTATCAGTCTTTTATTTTCCGAGTATATACTGAGTTGTGTTGTGGTAAAAAATAAAAATACGTTGTGCCAGCAGCTCACCATTTTACGTAATCGAAATAATGGTGCCCTCCATAGTCCAAAATATGTATAAAATGATGTGGATTTTTAAAATATCGTAGCTATTTCATGGGTTTCCACTACATATTTCAGTAAGAGACATAATTTACGTTATATTAACTCTTACAAGTCTTAATACCTGGAGTTCCTTTTAAGGGCCGCAGAATGTCTATATGATTATAATGAAATACTGACTTAAAATTAACTCAGTATTCTTGCGAAAGACAGCTGTGGATTAGACTATTTGAAGCTGTTCATTATTTAGAAGAGCCTTTTCATCCAAGCGAGATGAAGTGCATGAACTGTATTGACTGCAGCCAGATGATCGTGCCACTCATTCAGCTAGACTAAAAATTTGTCAAGATAAACTTGATAGACTTGTCCAGCTGTTGGCTTGACAAAGCCTTATCTAAAATTTTAAAGAAGACAAAGACAGATAGTTAGTTTGATAATTTTCACTCAGAAATTGCTAGTACATTTCACAAATAATTACAAAGAAATGGAAAGTAACACATTGAATTAAATGTGAAATATTTAAGTATAAAGACTGAAATCATATTTTCTGGTAAAATGTAATCTATGTTTTATGTACAACTTTGAACATTGTAGTTGTCAGTTGCTAAGGTTTTGGGTAATTTCAAGATTGTTGCTGAGTTGAGCACGGTAGTTGATAAGACTTACAAGACAAGGTTCTGGGTTGTTACTCCTTGTTAGGTTGTGACTGTCAGATGTGTAGAGTGACGAATGGTTAAAATATGACTGACGAGTAAGATGATTGGAGACTTTTACAGTGATTAATGGATAAAGTGTAATTTGAAGAGTGATAGATCAATCGAATGTGACTGTGGCTATTTGAACTCTAAATTATGATCTTAAATCAAATATCAGTATGTTGGCTTTGTCAAACCAGCATAATAAGTTGAATAATAGAACAACATGTTTACTGTCTATGTGTACAGTAAAAAAACTCATAATCCTTTGATACTTGAGAACAAACCAGCAACATTTTTTTATCAGAAGCCCCAATGTCTACAAGACAATGTATATTATGAAGAAAGGACATTTGATGTCTGAATCATTTGTGTGTTTGTTTGTGTGGATATGTAGATGTGCTGGAAGGTTACAATGGAACGATCTTTGCCTATGGACAAACCTCTTCTGGCAAGACTCACACCATGGAGGTACAACATTTTAGATTATTGTAGAACAATCTGATCTCTTTATTTGTATGAACAATTGTATGAACAATCAATTTTTAGTTTAAATGTACACAAAATTTTAAGGCAACCAGGTTAGACTCTTAAAGTTAAGCCAACAAATCATTTTTTGGAGGAGTGTTTTTAATAAGGTCTGTGCATGATACCAATCTAATGCCACATCCACAATAATACTTTTTTTTTTTTTTTTAACATCTTCCAAAGTGTGTCTTCACATTCTAAAGTCCACTGTTTAGTGTGTATTCCCATCTATCCAGGGGCCCACCAATTGGGAGCTCCTGCTTTGCAGCACTATAAAATCACATTTATTATTGATAATGAACTTAGTCTGACTATGGCACTACCTGCAGGGCAACTTTAATGACTTGCAGCACATGGGCATTATTCCACGCGTTGTAAAGGATATCTTTAGTCACGTGAAAGACAACCTGAAATTTCAAATCAAGGTACACACATATATATGCACAAGGGTACAAATGAATGAAATATTGACTATCCAAATATAAAACTGACCACAAATATGTCTTTTAGGTGTCATACTTTGAGATCTACATGGAGAAAATCAACGATCTTCTAGATGGTATGTGGAAACAAAATTAGTGCATCTTTCCAAACTAATTTTCATTAAATTAAATTACTCATTTAATCAATATGACAGCATCACTGTATTTGGTCTTGATAATAGATACGCTATGCATGCTGCTGCTGTTGTTATTGCTGTGTCTGCTGCAGAGCAAGAACAGAGACTTGCTTTTGCCAAGGGACACACAGATTTGCTGTTGCAGGAGCATGAAGGCCAATTCACACTGCACGTGTGCACTTGGTTGAGTTTTAGAATGTCTGAAAAGTGACATACTGTAGTCTAGTGACTGACTTTTGTGCTGCGTTTGTCAGTGTGAAGTAGCCTTAAGACATACTGCTGCACAATTAGACATGCATACAATTCCTGTAGCAGATCTATAACATGTGGAGCTGGAGGAGGTGAATTTTAAGGGAACTCTGATAGTGTGCTGAACACTGCACCAGACTATTTAAATGCTGGCTAATCAGCTTGTGCCACATAGTAAATAACATGATTGTCATCAGAATGCATGCAAATGACTTATCAGCCTACAGTATCTGGAGTTTCATGAATGAATTAGTCTTTTGTGTTTCTTCTTTAGTCACAAAGACCAACCTGTGTGTGTCTGAATATAAGAACCATATACCTTATGTGAAGGTGATATTTCACATTTGTCAGCCACCCATATTGTGATAATATATGTGATAACTATTTAAATCCTAATAAAGCAGAAATCTTCTGGTTGTGTGTCAGGGCTGCACTGAACACACTGTGTCCAGAGCTGAGGAGATCGCTAACATCATTAATGAAGGAAAATCCAAACGGCATGTTGCTGCCACCAGTGAGTGCTTTTAGTATTTTCAAATTTAGCATCATTTACTCACATCAGTTCATATTATTCATTCATTCATTCATCGGGTTGTTTTGTTTAAAAAATAGTTTTTAATTTAAGTTAATTTCAAAACAGTCAAAATCCATTATAATAAATTTCACATTTAGCTGTGCTTTTAATATAGTGTGTTGCATATAGTAATGTTTTGATGTTTGTCTCTCGCCCCCCTCCCCTCATGCTCATTCATTTTCACAATAAATAAGAAAACTACTAGTTAAAACATTCAGAATCAATATTTTTATGTGAGGGTCAATATATAAACTATATATCACCCCATGATTCAATTCAAATTCAATTCAAATTTATTTGTATAGCGCTTTTCACGATAAATATTGTTGCAAAGCAACTTTACACCAAATTGACATTTTTACAATATATCTAGTAGTAGCTTGATGTACATATGGCAGAGATGTGTGGTAAAGATCAATTAATGACGTAATCAAACAGACAAAGAACATTATAAATTAGTAGCAGAATTCGGTAGTGCTGTATGTTGTTTCAGGGTTGGTATCATCTGAAGTCCTCTGTGGGGTTGGCATCATCTCTTCTTAAGTGTTCTGGATCCAGACTGGAGCTTGTGAATTCCTAGTTACCACGGGATGTCAATCCCATGGCAGAAACACAGAACAAATAGGAACATAATTAGCATAGCTGCTGTTCAAACTAAGAAAAGAAAGATTTGTTCAACCAGAGCTAAAAGATTAATAATGTGCGTTTGATCAGGTATAACTGGAGGAAAAGTTTATGAGATGCATTATTTGAATGCTTGGCTAAAAAGATGTGTCTTTAATCTAGATTTAAACAGAGAGAGTGTGTCTGAACCCCGAATGTTATCCGGAAGGCTGTTCCAGAGTTTGGGTGCCAAATGTGAAAAAGCTCTACCTCCTTTAGTGGACTTTGCTATCCTAGGTACTACCAACAGTCCAGAGTTTTGTGACCTTAGGGAGCGTGATGGATTGTAGCGTGGTAGAAGACTAGTTAGGTATGCAGGAGCTAAACCATTAAGTGCCTTATAGGTAAGAAGTAACATTTTATAGCTGATGAGGAACCTAATAGGTAGCCAGTGCAGAGACTTTAAAATTGGGGTAATATGATCATATTTTCTTGACCTGGTAAGGACTCTAGCAGCTGCATTTTGGACTATCTGTAGCTTGTTTATTGAAGATGCAGGACAACCACCTAGTAGTGCATTACAGTAGTCCAGTCTAGAGGTCATGAATGCGTGAACTAGCTTTTCTGCATCAGAAACAGGTAACATGTTTCTAAGATGGAAGAATGTTGTTTTTGTAATATGAGATATATGATTTTCAAAAGACAAGTTGCCGTCTAATATAACACCCAGACTTTTGACTGTAGTGGAAGTAACAGTACATCCGTTTAGTTGTAAATTGTAAGTCAAAAGATTCTGTGTATTGTTTTTTGGTCCAATAAGTAATATCTCTGTCTTATCTGAATTTAATAGCAGAAAATTATTGGTCATCCAGTCTTTTACATTTTTAACACACTCTGTTAACTGCGATAGTTTAGAAGTTTCATCTGGTCTTGTTGAGATATATAGTTGAGTATCATCAGCGTAACAATGGAAACTAATCCCATGTTTTCTAATAATATTACCAAGGGGCAGCATGTATATTGAAAATAGTAGAGGACCTAGAACAGATCCTTGTGGCACTCCATACTTCACTGGTGATAACTGAGATGACTCCCCATTTAAATAAACAAAGTGGTAGCGACAAGTAGGATCTAAACCATCTTAAAGCCTGCCCTTGGATACCTGCATAATTTTGTAGTCGATCTATTAGTATGTCATGATCTATAGTGTCGAACGCAGCACTAAAATCAAGTAAAACTAGCAATGAGATGCAGCCTTGGTCTGACGCAAGAAGCAAGTCATTAGTGATTTTAACAAGTGCAGTTTCTGTGCTGTGATGGGGCCTGAAACCTGACTGAAATTCTTCATAGATATTATTTTTTTGCAAGAATGAGCACAGTTGAGCAGATACAACCTTCCCTAAAATTTTAGACATAAATGGAAGATTAGAAATGGGTCTGTAATTTGCCAGTTCACTAGGGTCTAGTTGTGGTTTCTTAATAAGAGGCTTAATAACCGCCAGCTTGAATGGTTTAGGGACGTGACCTAAAGATAAGGATGAGTTAATAATATTGAGAAGCAGTTCTTCTGCCACGGGTAACAATTCTTTCAGTAGTTTAGTGGGTACGGGATCTAATAGGCATGTTGTTGGTTTAGATACAGTGATGAGTTTATTTAGCTCTTCCTGTCCTATTGCGGTAAAGTACTGCAGTTTTTCTTTGGGTGTGATGAAAGAAGTTGACATATTAGATGCAGTAGAATCTACATTGGTTATTGTATTTCTGATGTTATCTATTTTATCAGTGAAGAAGTTCATAAAGTCATTACTATTAAACTGTAAAGGAATATTTAGATCAGGTGGCGTCTGGTTATTTGTTAATCTAGCTACTGTACTAAATAAAAACCTTGGATTGTGTTGGTTATTTTCTATGAGTTTGTGGAAATGCTCAGTCCTAGCAGCTTTTAAAGCCTGTCTATATCTGGACATACTGTTTTTCCATGCAATTCTAAAAACTTCCAAGTTAGTTTTTCTCCATTTGCGCTCAAGATTGCGAGTTTCTTTCTTGAGAGAATGGGTATTACTGTTGTACCATGGCGCAGTACGTTTTTCTCTAACTTTTTTCAATTTGATGGGGGCAACAGCTTCTAACGTATTGGAGAAGATGGTGCCCATATTGCTAGTCATTTTGTCTAAATCCTGTGTATTGAGGGATACACAGAGCAGTTGAGATAAATCAGGCAGGTTATTTGTAAATTTATCTTTGGTGGCTGGAACAATAGTTCTGCCAAGACGATAAGGCGGAGCCATATAGTTAATATCAGTGATACGCAGCATGCACGATACAAGGAAATGGTCAGAAACATCATCGCTTTGAGGTACGATGTCTATATCAGTAAGATCAATTCCATGCGATATAATTAAGTCTAGCGTATGATTAAAACGATGAGTGGGCCCGGTGACATTTTGCTTGACTCCAAAAGAGTTTATTAGGTCAGTAAACGCAAGTCCTAATGCATCATTTGTATTATCAACGTGAATGTTAAAATCTCGGACAATTAGCGCTTTATCAAAATTAACCAATAGTTCTGAAAGGAATTCTGCAAATTCTTTTAGGAAATCTGTATATGGCCCTGGCGGTCTATACACAGTAGCTAAAACAAGAGATAGGAGAGATTTCTTTTGCATATCTGGGAGAGTAACATTAAGCAAAAGTATTTCAAATGAATTAAACCTGTATCCTGTTTTTTGAGTAACTTTGAGAATATCACTATATATTGTTGCAACACCACCACCACGACCACTCTGACGGGGCTCATGCTTATAATAGTAGTTTGGTGGAGTAGAGACACCGACCTTTAAACACTGAGTCTAAGCAGTAAATGAGAAGATCTTGCCTTAGTTGTATGGATGTAAATGAAATTTTGTTCTGTTGCCAGATATGAATGAGCACAGCTCTCGCAGCCATAGCATCCTTCAGATCATCATTTCGCAGGAGCATGAGGAGCATAAACTCTCTGGGAAACTCTGCCTGGTGGATCTGGCTGGCAGTGAGAAGGTTCTTTCTTTCTTTTCTCAAGGCTTCAAATTGAACATTATATTCTTTTTCTAGTTCTTTTTCTACTGTCTAGTTTTTTTTAATTTATTTTATATGAAGCTTGCAATTTCTGCAGTTCTGATCTAGTACACATATATTTAACCCTTATTTGTTTGATTTGTAAGTAAAGTGTTTTTTTACAAAAAATAACTAAATATTAATTTAACAGTGTTGTATGACTAATAAATATGTTGAATGAATATGGTTGAGCATACGCAATTAATATGCATTAATAAATGATAATAATGAAACTCTGCTAAAAAGCAATTAGAGAGAATCAAACATATTTATGAAGCTTGTTTTCATGTGTAGCTCGGTAGGACAGGTGCAGTTGGAAATGTTCTGCAGGAATTAACCTCACGATGACGTCTACTAAGTGGCAAAGGAAAGATAAGGAAAAGAAGAGCAAAAACATTTTAGAGAACAAAAACAAGAAACTGATGGGGCAGAGAAACTGGAACAATGGTAAGGCTCATACATATGCTTCATGCATTCTGATGTATCCATACTTTAGTGTTGGTGTAATTCCTCACAGATTGTTGTGAGCATTGTAAAGTTAAATGGAATGGCTTACTGATAGCACCTGCAGCTGAATCATCGATCCATCCATTAAATGCATAATTTATTGCATCTAAAGATTCATTCATCATTTTTTTTTCATAGGAAAGGGGGATCCACAGATGCAGGCGGCAGATGCACAGGCAATGAATGGCAATGAGGAGGAAACTCTGCATAATGAGAGACCATGTGTAATCTATCAGATCATATATTTACATACTGGTGGTATAATAGTGTAATTAACTTCCTAACTACTGTTACTCACCAATACAACATATCCTTAAAAATGTGTGTGTGTGTAGGTGTGTGCTGGTGTGTTGCAGTTGTTGGAGTCCATGTTGGATAACAGTAATAAGATGCTGACACAACTGAGCTACCTGCAGACTGAGAGTGAGAATACCCAAGCTGAAGTGCAGAAGTTTCTGCAGGCATTAAATGAACTGCTGGTTGACTATGACCAGAAAAATCAGAATGGGGAGGACAGCCTCTTCAATAACAAACAACTCACTGAGCAGCTTAGAAATAAAATGGTGATGCATATTACAATATCATAAAACACAGTTTAATAATAGATGCAGTGAATAATGTGTTTGCCAACACAGTGTTTATATCTGGATTTCTTTATAGGCAAGTCTGATGGATCTGGAGGTGGAGTTTGCTCAAATGCATGAAGTGATCTCAGAGCAGAGAAAGTACATTTCTGACATGTTGAACAGGCAGTTGAAGGACCTCAACAAATTCAGCACCATTCTCAGCAATGGAGAAATTACACTAGTAAGTCCAGAGAATTTTCTAAGATTATTTCAGCAATGAGGATATTGTTAACATGATTTTAGTGTGATACTTTTTTTTGTAATCAGATTGAGGAGATGAGGAGTACAATTGAGGAGCTGACCGTGGTGCAACAGAACATGCATAAGACTGAGTCAGAGGTTAAGTTGATGGTAAAGCACTGTGAACAGCAGGAGAACATGCAGTTGGAGTGTAATAACAACGTGGAGGAAAACAGACCAAATCTGCCCTTCCGCTTGATGCCAGACGCCATCTCACTAATGGTAGATCACTGAGCTCATTACATTATTTCATATAGCCCATGTGCTCTCTTTTAATATTTTGAAGCTTCAAAATATCAATAAAAATTGCTGAAATATTTAGAGAACATTTCTGCCAATAATAGAAAATATACCTTGCACAAGTATTTATTTTAGGCCTGGGATTAGAATAAAAATTCATTACAATTAATCACAATATATTAGATGAGAATTTCCTCTCAGTGTCAGAATATAAGGCCAGATTGCCCAGCGCAAACACTCCTTTGCCATTAAAAAACTATCGGCAGTAGGGGTGTAACGATACATGTATTCGTACTGAACATAGAATGTGAAAAACATGGACATAGTGTCCGTGACGTCACTCGTAGGTTTTTGAAGAGCATTTTTGAAGCCTAAAGTGGGTGGGGCCGACTGCCACCATCTTGGCAGCGCGTCACCGCGCATCACTCCCGGATAATCGAAAATGGGCAAAAAGGTGGGACGTGGGTGAAGCTGATGTGCCTAGTTGCTGAAACCACGCCCGCCTAACTCGAGAGTAGTGACAGCAGTGACTTCATTAGACAAACAAATTAGATAGATTGCGATCTAACAAACTGCTCCATAAAGCACTGTGAGCAAGCAACATTTAGATAACTTGGCAGTAATAATTAATCGTAAATAATCTTTAATGTTTTTTTTTTCTTATAATGCAGATTATTCACTCAGTGCCAGCTGTCAGTCTGGGGCTGCCCACTTCTACACGTGTGAGAGGACTGCTGTGTCAGCGTAGCATGTATTACAAATAAAATCAGTGACAGTTCGCAATTAAATCCCTTTTCTACCTTTTCTTGTAACTTGATAAAATCCATGGCAATGATCCATGGTCTGAACATCATCGGAGATGTTTAATTCACAATCATTCTGAGCATTATTCCTACTTGTTGGCATTCATCAATCCACTGTTGTTCTTATAGATTAGGCTATTTTCATTTAATTTGATGCAAAACAATATGCTAAGTATGTCTTGCATCCTTTAATGTTAGCGAACATTGCAAAACGGTATTCACTCACGTTTAAATTTTAGTCTGATTATACGGTCAGAAAAAAAAAAAATTTCCTGTTGAACCGTGACCCCCCCGAACCGAGGTACGTACTGAACCGTGACGTCTGTGTACCGTTACACCCCTAATCGGCAGGATTTACTGAAGTTATTCTTTTTTAATCTGAACAGTTATTAACTAATCTTCAAGTAAAGGGCTTATACAGTCAAAACCATTACTTAGCTATATATTTAAATTATTTAACTGTCAGTCTGTTTTACTGTGCTGTATTAATTGATGTTTGGTAAAGCTGTATGGGCTTTCTTTTTTGGAACACAAAAATAAATTTGTAGAGGTCATGAAATTAATTTTTTACTTAGAAGTACAGTAATAGGCCTTTCAAGGGCTTTATAATAAGGATTGTCCGATGCCCCAAGGCCAAGTGGACTAAACGGATTTCTGTCAATACTCTGTACTGTGTATAATACGTATAAATACTCAGAACATATTCAACCATTTCAAACGAGCTATAAGAGACAAAGCAATAGAACTTACTACAACAAACAAATAAACAAACAGTTTCATGACATGATCTGGCACTTCACTGACAGTAAGTTCATCCACTTTTTCCCAGAAGTTTAGAGTAGGAAATGGAAAGCCATGCAAAACTGTGTTTCACACAACTTGGCACTGCATAATGTTTATAGATTTTAAGAGACATCTTGATCTTCTTGTTGCTCTAGTAATCCTTTGTTTGTCTCTCTCGTTTTTATTTACCACATTACGCATGCAACCAGTGGGCAGGCAAAAGAAGTGATGCACTAAAAAAAACAATTTGTTGAATCAACTTAAAATAATTTGTTACCTGTCTGCCTTTCAATTTAAGTTCAGTCAACTCAAAAAAAAGTTTAGTCAACTTGAAATGTTAAGTTGTACTAAGTGACAACTTATATATTTGAGTTGATTCAACATAAAATTTTAAGGCAGCCAGGTAATAAGCCCAGCTTTTAAGTTTAACAAACCAAATTTTTAGATTAGTCAACTCAAATATCTAAGTTGTGGCTTCGTACAACTTAATATTTCAAGTTGACTTAAGTTATTTGAGTTGACTTAACTTAAAATTAAGGCAACAGGGTAACAAATTATTTTAATTTGTTAATTTGTTTTAAATTCAATTTTTTTTTCTTTTTTTTTTTTTTTTACAGTGTGATGAACAAGTAGTGTTGATCTGTATAGGCAGTCCTTGGTGTCTTTAATGACGTCATAAAGAAAGGAAGTGGAAGTTTCGACAAAAGCTATTTTTGAAATAACAAAGATGTTTTGAGTTCTGAAACTTACAGTATGTTTATATAGCACAATTACCTCTTATATCTCACAAGATTAGGGACATTTTGGTTTCTTATTTCATGTCCCCCCAAAATATCTTGTTCATTCTTAATCATATAATTGAATGAACAAAGAAAATAAGAAAATACACATTCATATTTTCTTTCATTGTATAAAATGCATGATGGCTTAATGTGTTTTTATATATACCACTCATTAAAAATTTGACAGAATACAAATAATTTATTTAATGATCAGCTGTGTTCAGCTGTTTAGTGTTCAGCTTTGCATCTTTTCCATACACATTTTTTTTTTTCCTTTTCAATAGAGTCAATCAGATGATGTTTCGGAGCTCAGTCATGATGAGGCAGAAATTTTCAAGAAGGATTTAGAGGTGAGAAAAACAAATAATTATGCAATAATATAACTGTTTATTTTTATTACACATTAAAATATTTTTTCCTTGTATAAAATTATGATGGCTTAAAGTGTTTTTATATACCACTCCTTAAAAATATTTTTGAATATAAATAATCTGTATACTTGATTTTTGTCAGTATGACACTTTTCACTTGCATCTTGTTTGGCACATACATGCATATATATCTGACATGAGAACAGAAAACATTTAAATAAGCAAGACGTAACAATAAATAATAATAATGTATATGAATCTGGAACTGAAGTTTTATGAACAGATTTGTCATTATTTACTCTATATACAGTTGTATAAATAGAAAAATGCATATGTATTTACATAGTACTTGAGAGAGAGGCAATAATTAGAGATGTAGAATGAATTACAGAAATTAATTACAGAATACAGGTAATAATTCCTGTGTTAGCTGTTTAAGCTGGAGATGGCATGGGGGGAAAACAGTTTTTTTATGCCTAGATGTTCAAGTGCACAGAGATCTATAATGTCTGCCTGAAGGGAGAAATGCTAACAGGTTGTGGCTGGGGTGCGGGGCTCACTGATGATGTTACCTGCCCATTTCTTCACTCTGGAGATATACAAATCCTGAAGGTTAAGTAGGTGTACACAAATTATTCTTTCTGCTGTCCTAACAGTCCATTGTACAGTAGTCAACATTTGAAGTGGATCAAAACCTTTCATTAAATTTGTCCTAAAACCAAAAAACAAACAAACAAACAAACAAACAAACAAACAAACAAAAAAAACCTGTTCTTGTCTTAGGACAACTTTGATTAACTTTTTTTGATCCACTTCAAATGTTGACTACTATAGTCTTCTTGTATCTGATTTGCTGGCTGACCCAAACCAGACAGTTATAGAAGAGCACAGAACCGACTCAATAACAGCTGAGTAAAACCGTGTCAT
Source organism: Cirrhinus mrigala (assembly GCA_036247105.1). Classification (NCBI taxonomy): domain Eukaryota; kingdom Metazoa; phylum Chordata; class Actinopteri; order Cypriniformes; family Cyprinidae; genus Cirrhinus; species Cirrhinus mrigala. Next base: position 27,733,420 of record CM070022.1, read on the forward strand.
GTTTGCCTGTGGCAGGCTGAACTTTTTCAGCTGATGAAGGAAGTACAGCCTTTGCTGGGCCTTTTTCAAAATAGAGTCAATGTGAATGTCCCACTTTAGGTCCTGAGAGATAGTGTTGCCCAGGAACTTGAATGATTCCACTGCAGCTACAGTGTTGTCCATGATGGTGAGAAGGGGGAGTGCTGGGGGGTTTCTCCTGAAGTCCACTATCATCTCCACAGTTTTAAGCATGTTCAGCTCCAAGTTGTTGTGACTGCACCAGACAGCCAGCTGCTAGTCAATCTCTTGTCTGTAAGCAGACTCTTTGCCATTCTGGATGAGAGAGATGGCACCTGCAAACTTCAGGAGTTTGACAGAGGGGTCTTTAGAGGTGCAGTCATTTGTGTAAAAGGAGAAGAGCAGTGGGGAGAGAACCAGGATCTCTAGTGCTGATGGTGTGGGTGGTGGATGTGAGTTTTCTCAGCCTTACTAGCTACTGCCTGTCTGTCAGGAAGCTGGTGATCCACTGACAGATGGAGGTGGGTACAGAGAGCTGTGTCAGTTTATTCAGAAGGTGAAGTCCCCAAACAGGATCCTTGCATATGCCTCTGGTTTGTCCAGATGCTGGAGGATGTAGTGCAGTCCCATGTTGACTGCATCCTCCACAGACCTGTTTGTTTGGTAAGCAAACTGCAGGGGATCCAGCTAGGATCCAGTAATGTCCTTAGGGTTGAGGTTGAGAAACAGTAGGGGACAGGGAGGGAGAGGGTGTTGAGGTCTGTGTTGTGAGATGGTTAGGGTGAGTGTGGGGTGCCAGACCAGGATTTTGCTTTTCAAACCTGCAATAGAATTTGTTCAGGTCTGCAGCCAGTTGTTGACTGGCTTCAGTGCTAGGGGATGGGGTCTTGTAGCTGGTGATGGATTTCAGGCCATTCTACACTGATGTAGGGTTGTTGCTTGAAAGCTGTTTTTTCAGCTTTTCAGAATATTTTTTTCTTTGCCACTCTTATCTCCCTATTAAGTGTGACAAAAAAAAAACAAAAAAAACAAAACAAAAACAACAACAACAAAAAACATACCATTCTGAAACTTCCTGTAAGAGTTGTGCTTGCATAGGTTCTGCTCGATCCTGTTTAGTAAAATTCTCTGGGTCTGATTCGGGCTTAAATCAATAAGGCAATATTGATGCTATTGTTTACAATACAGTGGGAGCACATGCAACTGCCCGTTACAGTAAGAGGTGTGACATTTCCAGACAATGTGTACTAGGCGATGCAACAAACCAATCGGAGCCCATTGTGAATTTCTGAGGGAGAGGCTTCATAGATCCAGGAAGTCAGGAAGCAGTGTAGAATAAAGGGAATATATGTGAAAAATAATGTGATTTAAAAAAACAAAACAAAAACAAAGCATGAACACATGTAACAGTGCACCCTTATAAACACAATCAAGCCTTTGAAAAAAGCCAGTAGACCACCCCTTTAATGTGTTTTATATATACCTGAACAACATGAGGGTCACAAGGAGATAAATGGAGGATTATTAATAAACACATTCATAAACTTGAACTGTTGAGCACTTAAAACAGTACCAACTCTCCTCTACTTTATTGAGGCTGGAGTTTAATATGCTACACAGCACAATAATCTGGTTAACAAGTTCTGGATCCGTCCGCCTTCCCCTTACAACTAGTGATGGCTATCATAAATACACATTTTCCCGCCCTTACAAATTGGACCATACCATGTTTTTATAAAATGAACTTTTGTCTTACAATGACATTTAAACAGGAAAATTAAGAACAAGGGTTAAGTAAATTAACAAAGCTCATACAGTTAAAAGGAGGATGGATACATTAAAACATATTTACACAAATGTTTTCATAATTTAGACAAGATAAGTGCTTCCCCTCATGTTTGCAAGATCAGAAAATACATAATTATGACAATGCACCAGAAACAATAGGAACACTAATACAGTGATGGAAAACAATTTCAAAGTCTCACCATCACAATACCACTCATTAAAAATATTCTAGAATAAAAATAATTGGTTTAATGTTCAGCTGTAAACTTTTTTGTCAGTTTGAAACTATTCCACTGCACCTTGTATCTTACATTTTTCTTTTTTCAATAGATAGAGACAGAATTTGTTTCAGAGTTCAGTCATGATGAGGCAGAACATTTCAAGAAGGATTTAGAGGTAAGAAAAACAAATAACTATGGAAGAAGGTAATTACAAATTTTGTTTATGTATTTAAATGTATTTAAAAATAAATAAACAAATAACTGTGGAATAAAATGAATTCTGAATATGATGAAACCTCCTGGACAGCAACCAGTCTGGCTTCAGAAGTGGACATTCAACCGAGACTGCCTTGATCTCGGTTGTTGAAGCCCTAAGAATGAGAAGAGTGGATTCCAAATTTTCACTACTCATCTTGCTGGATCTGTCTGTTGCTTTTGACATGGTTAACCTCCAGATCCTCCTGTCTCTCTCTACTGACAAAGGGCATCTCAGGAACCCACACTCCAGTGGTTTGAGTCTTACCTCTCAGATAGGTCCTTCAGAACATCTTGAAGGGGTGAGATGTCCAAGTTGCAACATCTAGATACTGGGGTGCTTGAGGGATCAGTTCTTGGACCACATATCTTCTCTGTCTGCATGTCACTAGATTCTGTCATTCAGAAACATGGCTTTTCATATCACTGCTATGCTGATGGCAACTCTATCTTTCATTCAATCCTGATGATCTGATGATAGCTGCTCACATCTCAGCATATCTAACATTCATTTCTTGCTGGATGAAAGACCATCACCTTCAACTCGACCTTGCCAAGCCAGAACTGCTTATGGTTTCAACAAATCCATTGCTTCATCACAATTTCACAATCCAGCTATGTGCACCAACCATAACTCCTTCAAAGACAACCAGAAACCTTGGAGTTGTGACTGATAAACAGCTGAATTTCAGCACCGCGAGTAGCGCTGATCGCTCCACCCCGTAAGGGTGAGAACCGACAAGATGAAAACAAAACCCACGTGCAGCTGACAGTGACAGCACAGAGGTAAAAGGGAATAAGAGAAGACACAGAATCATGACAGAATCCCCCCCAACCTCAGGGATGCCTCCTGGCATCTCCAGAAGACTCACCATGACACCGGTGGAATTGGTCTATGAGAGCGTGGTCCAGAATGTCACGAGCTGGAATCCAGCATCTCTCCTCCGGACCATAACCCTCCCAGTCTGCCAGATATTGGTGACCCCTACCCCTCCACCTTACATCGAGAAGCCATCGTACCGTGTAGGCAGGCGACTCCTTGATGAGTCTAGGTGGAGGAGGGGCCGAGGTCTGGGGTTGGAGGGGGGAGCGAATGACGGGCTTGACTCTGGATACGTGAAAGATGGGGTGAATTCTTTTAAGTATGGGGGGTAACTTGAGTCGAACCGTCACCGGGTTAAGCACCTTAGTAATGTTGTACGGTCCAATGAATTTAGCTCCCAGTTTACGTGCAGGCAGCTTGAGTGGAATATCTTGGGTAGACAACCAAACCTTCTGACCGCAAACGTAAAGTGGGGGCTTAGAACGATGATGGTCCGCCGACGCCTTGTTCCTTTCGCCAGTCCGGATAAGGGCGTGTCTGGCGAGCCTCCATGTCTGGAGGCATCTCCGAATGAACGCATGCGTGGATGGAACAATAGCGTCGGATTCTTGAGAGGGAAATAATGGGGGCTGGTAGCCTAAGCAGCACTGGAAGGGTGATAAACCCGTAGAGTTATGTGCATACTCGACCATGGCCAATTTTGAACTCCAAGTCAATGGTTCTGCCGACGCCACGCAACGCAGGACCCTCTCTAAGTCCTGTTTGACCCGCTCGGATTGACCGTTGGTCTGCGGATGGTAACCAAAAGAGAGGCTCACAGTTGCCCCCAGTTGACGACAGAATTCTGCCCAGAACTTAGATATAAATTGGGGACCCCTGTCAGAGACCACGTTCACCGGGAGGCCATGAATGCGGAAAACATGATCTAAGACAATGGCCGCTGTCTCCCTCGCTGAAGGTAATTTGGGGAGGGGAATGAAATGAACCGCCTTTGAGAACCTTTCCACCACAGTGAGGACCACGGTGTTACCATCAGACGGGGGTAGGCCTATGACAAAGTCCATAGCAATGTGGGACCAGGGTCTCGAAGGGATAAGGCAGCGGTCGGAGAAGCCCTACTGGGGGACGATTAGAGCCCTTACTCACAACGCAAACCGGGCAGGCCAACACAAACTCGCGAGCATCCTGCGCCATCGCTGGCCACCAGAACCTTTGCTTAATCAGCGAAATGGTACGAGCAGCTCCTGGGTGACAAGCTAGCTTGGACGAATGGCCCCACTGAAGGATGCTGGTTCGAACCAGCCTAGGAACAAACAACAGATCCTCTGGGCATCCGGCAGGGATGGTGACGCTGCCTAGCGCCTCGCGGACTCTGGATTCCGATGTCGTAGTTCCGCTCCGAGGGGGTAAGATGACGAGAAAAAAAGGCGCAAGGGTGTATTTTGTAGTCAGTGGGTGATCTCTGGGACAAAACTGCCCCACTCCCACCTCCGACGCATCCACCTCCACTACGAATTGGCGAGACGGGTCCGGGTTCTTAAGGATGGGGGCTGAAACAAAGCGGCTTTTTAATTTGTCAAAGGCTTCCTGAGCCTGTTCTGACCAACAGAAACGCCTTTGTGTGGAGGTGAGACTAGTTAAAGGCAGGGCGATTTGGCTAAAACCTCGAATTAACCGCCTGTAAAAATTGGCAAACCCCAGAAATCGCTGGACCGCTTTATGATTATCAGGGGTGGGCCAATTGGCAACTGCTTCTAATTTGGCAGGGTCCATTCGAATGCCCTCTGGCGACAAAATAAACCCCAGGAATAGAACTGAACACGGGCGGAACTCGCACTTCTCCACCTTGGCATATAAACGATTCTCTAAAAGCCGCTGTAACACTCGCCTGACGTGCTGGACATGATCACGCTCATTCTGGGAGAAAATCAGGATGTCGTCGAGGTAAACAAATACAAACCGGTTGACCATGTCTCGGAGCACGTCATTAACAAGCGCCTGGAAGACCGCGGGAGCGTTTGAAAGTCCAAAGGGCATGACCAGATATTCAAAGTGACCTGTAGGGGTGTTAAAGGCGGTCTTCCATTCGTCCCCCTCCCTAATCCGAACTAGGTGATAAGCGTTGCGTAGGTCTAACTTCGTAAAGATGGTTGCCCCCCGCAAGAGTTCGAAGGGTGAAGACATCAGCGGCAAGGGGTGACTATTCTTGACCGTGATGTCATTCAATCCCCGATAATCAATACAGGGACGGAGCGAACCATCCTTCTTCTCCACGAAGAAAAACCCCGCCCCAGCTGGAGAGGAAGAAGGACGTATAATACCAGCTAATAGAGAATCATTGATATATTTCTCAATGGCCTCCCACTCAGGACCGGAGAGCGAATAAAGGTGCCCCTTAGGTGGAGAAGTGCCGGGTAATAGATCTATCGCACGGTCATACGGGCGATGCGGAGGAAGAGATGAAGCTCGGGACTTACTGAACACCGCTCTCAAGTCATGGTAGGCCTCTGGAACATTAACCAGGTCCACTGGCTCCTCCTGTAACACAGAATCAGACATTACAGGGGGTGAAGCAGACACCAAACATTGAGACAGACAAAAAGAGCTCCACTCTACTACCATATGATGAGCCCAATCAATAAGAGGGTTGTGCTTGGTAAGCAAGGTGTGCCTCAAAAATTATGGGAGCAGGGGGGGTGAATGAGGAGGAAACGAATCTCCTCAATGTGATTGCCAGATGTGGTCAAGCGAACGAGTCCAGTGACAGATGTGATCTTAGTGAGAGGAGTACCACAAAATGTACTGGTGGAGACAGCACTGTCTAAGGGAAAAACTGGAATATTCCAGCTCTTGGCCAGTTCGATATCCATAAAATCTCCCTCCGCCCCAGAGTCAATGAGAGCAACGACAGGGTGGTTAACCCCCCCGACCGAAGAACTGCCTGGAGAGTGGTGCGACCACCAGAGGGCAGCAGAGCCGCAGTCACACTTACCGTGCGTGACCATCCTCCAGAGGGGGGTTGCTTCCTGTGAGGGCAGCTCGTGACAACATGCACACAATAGAGGCACAAACCGTTGGCGATCCGATGGCGGCATTCACGGGCAGTGAGGTGAGCACGGCCAATCTGCATCGGTTCCTCCTCAGAGAACCCAAGTCGTGGTGGTGTGGCTCCTTTAGCGCCTGGTGAGGGATCGGAGCTCTTGTGCATGGTGTCAGTGCGGAGATGTTGAGATCTAAGGGTCAGGCGGAAGTCAACCCGTGTGGCGAGTTCAGTCAGCCCATCGAGTGTAGTGGGCAGCTCTAGGGAGTATATCTCATCTTTGATGCGTTCCGATAGTCCGTGGAGGAAATGGTCCCATAACGCCTTGTCGTTCCAGTAGCTAGATGAGGCGGGTGTGCGGAACTCGATAGCGTAATCTGACACTGACCTGGTTCCTTGATGCAGCAGAGAGAGCGCCGGTGCCGCTTCATTACCCAGAGCTGACCGATCAAAGACCGAAGCTCCTTGGAGAAGTTGGTGAAGGAACTGTAGCATTCGCTCTCATTGTCCTACATAGCTGTTCTGTAGCGACCCCAGTCAGATGCATAATCACAAATGCAGCCTTGGAGCTCTCAGTGGGGAAACAGGAAGGCTGTAAATAGAAGGTCAGGGAACATTGAGACAAGAAGGAACGGCAAGAAGTGGGCTCACCCGTGTAAGGGGCCGGATGATTTAGGGCGGTGCTCAGATTGGCGCGATGTGGCCATCTCCTCCTCTACCGGCACGGCCAGCGATGCGATGCATTTATCTGATGTGATGCATTTATCTCCTCTTGCTGGCGTCCTAAGACGATGCCTTGTTGAACGATCGCTCGATGGACCTCCGTATCCTCAGCTGAGTCCATAATTGGTGGGTATGTTCTGTAAGAGATACGTTGGAGGACTCAAATGCAGTTCAAGCAAAAGAGGAAGTTTATTCAAAACTTCAGAGCATAAAGCAGCAAAAGGTGAAAAACAAAAAGGGCAGGCGAATAAAGTCAAGTGGCAATCAAGCGCCCGCATCCACTGAGACAGAGAGCTATGAGGAACTAATGGAATGAGCAGGGTCTAGCGCTTCCAATCCAGCCGCACTGTTCGCACGGGAAATATTTAATGCCTCGCCTGAGGATCCTGGACACAGCACAGAAGTGTTAGTAAAGCAAAACAAACGAGCACAGCCAGGGAACGGGAAAAAACAACACCAAAAGACACACCCACGCCGAAAGAAGACAAAGACAGCAAATAAATAGGCAGAGGAAATGAGCAACAGGTGTGGGTTGATTGAGCATGCAGCGCCGCGAGTAGCGCTGATTGCTCCACCCTGTAAGGGTGAGAACCGACAAGATGAAAACAAAACCCACATGCAGCTGACAGTGACAGCACAGAGGTAAAAGGGAATAAGAGAAGACACAGAATCATGACAAGTGTGGTGGGAGAGCTTTTTTTTTTTTTTTTTTAAGGCATTTTCAAATGTATCCAGATTAATGTAGATGTTGATGATGTGTTCATCAACTTGCACTGGCTACCAATAGCTGCTTGCATAAAATTCTTATGTGCCCGTTAGAAGTTTGCGTTCTGCAAGTGAACGGTGCATCCCAAAGAGACACAGAATCACTTTCACAGACTTTTCATTGTATAAAGATAATTGTTTATTTTCAATCACACATTTTAATTAATTAATTAACTTATGCACTGTATAAAATTTATAATGGCTTAATGTGTGTTTTACATAGATTAAAGATATTATATAATACAAATAATTGGTTCAATGTTCATCTGTATACTTCATTTAGTTTTTTTTTTGTTAGTATGACACTATTCCCTTGCATCTTGTTTCATACATTTTTTCTTTCTTTCGATAGATCGACTCAGAAGTTTCAAAGTTCAGTCATAATGAAACGGAAAGTTTCAAGGAGGATTTAGAGGTAAGAAAAACAAATAACTATGGAATAAGATAATTGTTTATTTTTAATCACACATTTTTAATTAATTATTTAACTTATGCATTGTATAAAATGTATGATGGCTTAATGTGTGTTTTACATAGATTAAAGATATTATAGAATACAAATAATTGGTTTAATGTTCATCTGTATACTTCATTTATTTATTTATTTTTTTTTGTTAGTATGACACTATTCCCTTGCATCTTGTTGCATACACTTTTGTTTTGTTTTGGGAGAAAAAAGAAGTATAGAATAAGATAATTGTGTATTTTTTAAATTACACATTCATTCAATCATTTATTTATTTATTTTGCATTTTTTTAAAAATTTAGAATTTCTTATATCCACTTTTTTCATGAGTAACCGATGAGTGCCGCCATGATGGATTCTCTGTTTGGGTGCAAGCGAGTGTGAAGCTTTTTTTTTTAATTACAAAAAGTAAGTTATAAAAAATAAGTTATCACCTCATTGCTGAGAAATGTAATGTAGCTCAAGTTTGCAAGATCAGCAAGATCCAATCTTAAAGATCTTACAAGAAGGTAATTACACATTTTATTTATGTATTTAAATGTATTTAAAAATAAATAAATAACTGTGGAATAAAATGAATTCTGAATACAATGAAACCTCCTGGACAGAAGAATTGCATGCCAGAGGAATTGCATGAAAACGTATCATGTCTATTCCATCTATATCGTCTCAGTGAGCTTTTTTGAGGCTGTAAACATGTGCAGTAAAGCAAATTCAATGTTTTCTGACGTTTCAGTGTGGATGAGAAACTTGGAAATGCTTGAAAATGCTAGTGTGGTGGGAGAGATTTTTTTTTTTTAAAGGCATTTTCAAATGTATCCAGATTAATGTAGATGTTGATAATGTGTTCATCAACTTGCACTGGCTACCAATAGCTGCTCGCATAAAATTCAAGGCATTGATATCTGCCTATAAAGGCACGGCTAGCTCTGCTCCCCTTTACTCAAATTCACTATTTCTGACTTATGTGCCCGCTAGAAGTTTGTGTTCTGCAAGTGAACAGTGCATCCCAAAGAGGCACAAAATCACTTTCACAGACTTTTCATTGTATAAATAAGGGCTCAGTGTGTTTTTATATATACCACTCATTAAAAAATATTCTTGAATACAAATAATTGGTTTAATGTTCAGCTGTATACTTGATTTTTTTGAAGGTATGACACTATTCCCTTGCATCTTTTGTTTTGTTTCAACAGATAGAATCAGAAGTTGTTTCAGAGTTCAGTCATGATGAGACACAAAGTTTAAAGGAGGATTTGGAGGTGAGAACAAACTAATAAAACACAAATAACTATGAAATAAGTTAATTCTTTATTTTTAATTACACATTCAATTTTTTGTGTGTTTTATATAGATCACACATTAAAAATATTATAGAATACAAATAATTGGTTTGATGTTTATCTGTACTTGATTTTGTCAGTATGACACTATTGCCTTGCCATCTTGTTTCATACATTTTTTTTTCTTTCAATAGATCAACTCAGAAGTTTCAAAGTTCAGTCATAATGAAACAGAAAGTTTCAAGGAGGATTTAGAGGTAAGAAAAACAAATAACTATGGAATAAGATAATTGTTTATTTTTAATCACACATTTTTAATTAATTATTTAACTTATGCATTGTATAAAATTTATGATGGCTTAATGTGTGTTTTACATAGATTAAAGATATTATAGAATACAAATAATTGGTTTAATGTTCATCTGTATACTTCATTTATTTATTTATTTTTTGTTAGTATGACACTATTCCCTTGCATCTTGTTGCATACACTTTTGTTTTGTTTTGGAAGAAAAAAGAAGTATAGAATAAGATAGTTGTGTATTTTTCTTTTTTTAATTACACATTCATTCAATCATTTATTTATTTATTTTGCATTTTATGAAAATTATAATTTCTTATATCCACCTTTTTCATGAGTAACCGATGAGTGGCTCCATGATGGATTCTAACTTATGTTGGGGTGCAAGCAAGTGTGAAGCTTTTATTTTTTTATTACAAAAAGTAAGTTATAAAAAATAAGTTATCACCTCATTGCTGAGAAATGTAATGTAGCTCAAGTTTGCAAGATCAGCAAGATCAGAAAATACTTAATTATAACAATACACCAGAAACAACAGGAATGCTAATACAGTGATGGAAGACAGTTTCAAAGTCTCACCATCACAATACCACTCATTAAAAATATTATATAATAAAAATAATTGGTTTAATGTTCAGCTGTATACTTTTTTGTCAGCTTGAAACTATTCCCTTGCATCTTGTTTCATACACTTTTTTCTTTTTTTCAATAGATAGAAACAGAGACAGAAGTTGTTTCAGAGTTCAGTCATGATGAGGCAGAACATTTCAAGAAGGATTTAGAGGTAAGAAAACAAATAACTATGGAAGAAGGCAATTACACATTTTATTTATGTATTTAAATGTATTTTTAAAAAAAATAAACAAATAACTGTGGAATAAAATGAATTCTGAATATAATGAAACCTCCTGGACAGCAACCAGTCTGGCTTCAGAAGTGGACATTCAACCGAGACTGCCTTGATCTCGGTTGTTGAAGCCCTAAGAATGAGAAGAGTGGATTCCAAATTTTCACTACTTATCGTGCTGGATCTGCCTGCTGCTTTTGCCATGGTTAACCTCCAGATCCTCTTGTCTCTCTTTACTGACAAAGGGTATCTCAGGAACCGCACTCCAGTGGTTTGAGTCTTACCTCTCAGATAGGTCCTTCAAAACATCTTGGAGGGATGAGATGTCCAAGTTGCAACATCTAGATACTGGGGTGCTTGAGGGATCAGTTCTTGGACCACATATCTTCTCTGTCTGCATGGCATCACTAGATTCTGTCATTCAGAAACATGGCTTTTCATATCACTGCTATGCTGATGACACTCAACTCTACCACTCATTTCATCCTGATAATCTGATGATAGCTGCTCACATCTCAGCATATCTAACATACATTTCTTGCTGGATTTCTTGCTGGATGAACTGCTTATGGTTTCAACAAATTCATTGCTTCATCACAATTTCACCATCCAGCGAGGTGCACCAACCATAACTCCTTCAAAGACAACTAGAAACCTTGGAGTTGTGACTGATAAACAGCTGAATTTCTCAAAATACACTGCTAAAACTTGCTAATACAGCATTAGGAAGATCAGGCCCTTTCTTTCAGAACATGCTACACAACTCCTTGTTCAAGCTATTGTTTTGTCCAGGCTGGACTATTGCAATGCTCTCTTGTCACTTCTTGGCAGCCAGTTCTATAAAACCTCTACAACTAATCCAGAATGCTGCTGCAAGATTAGTCTTTAACGAGCCAAAAAGAATGCATGTCACACCTCTGGCCTTGTCCACACTAATACGTTTTTATTTGAAAACCACACGGAGACAACATTTTGTCAAGGAAAACTGAGCTTTTTGAAAATGCTCTCCGAAGTGGATGAATTTGAAAATGCCATTTTTGCGTTGTAGTGTGGACTGTGAAAATGGAGGCTTTTGAAAACGATAGTTGTGTATTTTTCTTTTTTTAATTACACATTCATTCAATCATTTATTTATTTATTTTGCATTTTATGAAAATTATAATTTCTTATATCCACCTTTTTCATGAGTAACCGATGAGTGGCTCCATGATGGATTCTAACTTATGTTGGGGTGCAAGCAAGTGTGAAGCTTTTATTTTTTTATTACAAAAAGTAAGTTATAAAAAATAAGTTATCACCTCATTGCTGAGAAATGTAATGTAGCTCAAGTTTGCAAGATCAGCAAGATCAGAAAATACTTAATTATAACAATACACCAGAAACAACAGGAATGCTAATACAGTGATGGAAGACAGTTTCAAAGTCTCACCATCACAATACCACTCATTAAAAATATTATATAATAAAAATAATTGGTTTAATGTTCAGCTGTATACTTTTTTGTCAGCTTGAAACTATTCCCTTGCATCTTGTTTCATACACTTTTTTCTTTTTTTCAATAGATAGAAACAGAGACAGAAGTTGTTTCAGAGTTCAGTCATGATGAGGCAGAACATTTCAAGAAGGATTTAGAGGTAAGAAAACAAATAACTATGGAAGAAGGCAATTACACATTTTATTTATGTATTTAAATGTATTTTTAAAAAAAATAAACAAATAACTGTGGAATAAAATGAATTCTGAATATAATGAAACCTCCTGGACAGCAACCAGTCTGGCTTCAGAAGTGGACATTCAACCGAGACTGCCTTGATCTCGGTTGTTGAAGCCCTAAGAATGAGAAGAGTGGATTCCAAATTTTCACTACTTATCGTGCTGGATCTGCCTGCTGCTTTTGCCATGGTTAACCTCCAGATCCTCTTGTCTCTCTTTACTGACAAAGGGTATCTCAGGAACCGCACTCCAGTGGTTTGAGTCTTACCTCTCAGATAGGTCCTTCAAAACATCTTGGAGGGATGAGATGTCCAAGTTGCAACATCTAGATACTGGGGTGCTTGAGGGATCAGTTCTTGGACCACATATCTTCTCTGTCTGCATGGCATCACTAGATTCTGTCATTCAGAAACATGGCTTTTCATATCACTGCTATGCTGATGACACTCAACTCTACCACTCATTTCATCCTGATAATCTGATGATAGCTGCTCACATCTCAGCATATCTAACATACATTTCTTGCTGGATTTCTTGCTGGATGAACTGCTTATGGTTTCAACAAATTCATTGCTTCATCACAATTTCACCATCCAGCGAGGTGCACCAACCATAACTCCTTCAAAGACAACTAGAAACCTTGGAGTTGTGACTGATAAACAGCTGAATTTCTCAAAATACACTGCTAAAACTTGCTAATACAGCATTAGGAAGATCAGGCCCTTTCTTTCAGAACATGCTACACAACTCCTTGTTCAAGCTATTGTTTTGTCCAGGCTGGACTATTGCAATGCTCTCTTGTCACTTCTTGGCAGCCAGTTCTATAAAACCTCTACAACTAATCCAGAATGCTGCTGCAAGATTAGTCTTTAACGAGCCAAAAAGAATGCATGTCACACCTCTGGCCTTGTCCACACTAATACGTTTTTATTTGAAAACCACACGGAGACAACATTTTGTCAAGGAAAACTGAGCTTTTTGAAAATGCTCTCCGAAGTGGATGAATTTGAAAATGCCATTTTTGCGTTGTAGTGTGGACTGTGAAAATGGAGGCTTTTGAAAACGATTATGCATACATGTGAGTCATGTGACACATTGTATCAATAGATCGCTGTTTATACCCATATTGTGCCTGTTATATGCTATTAACTTTCACACTGTTGCTACAGATGTGTTACTTTGTATGCTCTTCATATCACAGTCGTGAAAAGATGACAGAAAATTTACACGCGAATGCCATTTGTGGCAAAACGTGAGGGAGGTTGTGTTTTAGATCAGACATACAGTCGAGAATGAGTGCGATCTGGACATGTCAGTTAATGTGAGATATTTTCCTAAATAAACTGAGCCAGAAGAATTGCATGAAAACATATCATGTCTGTTCCATCTGTGTCGTCTCAGTGAGCTTTTTTTGAGGCTGTAAACATGTGCAGTAAAGCAAATTCAATGTTTTCTGACGTTTCAGTGTGGATAAGAAACTTGGAAAACACTTGAAAACGCTAGTGTGGTGGGAGAGCGTTTTTTTTTTTTTTTTTGTTAAAGGCATGTACCCAGATTAATGTAGATGTTGATGATGTGTTCATCAACTTGCACTGGCTACCAATAACTGCTTGCATAAAATTCAAGGCATTGATATCTGCCTATAAAAACACGACGCTAGAAGTTTGCGTTCAAAGAGGCACAAAATCACTTTCACAGGCTTTTTAGTGTATAAATAATGGCTCAATGTGTTTTATATATACCACTCATTAAAAATATTCTTGAATATAAATAATTGGTTTAATGTTCAGCTGTATACTCGATTTTTTTGTAGGTATGACACTATTCCCTTGCATCTTTTGTTTTGTTTCAACAGATAGAATCAGAAGTTGTTTCAGAGTTCAGTCATGATGAGACACAAAGTTTAAAGGAGGATTTGGAGGTGAGAACAAACTAATAAAAAACAAATAACTATGGAAGTTAATTCTTTATTTTTAATTACACATTCTGTTTTTTGTGTGTTTTATATAGATCACACATTAAATGTAATTGGTTTAATGTTTATCTGTACTTGATTTTGTCAGTATGACACTATTGCCTTGCATCTTGTTTCATACATTTTTTTTCTTTCAATAGATCAACTCAGAAGTTTCAAAGTTCAGTCATAATGAAGCAGAAAATTTCAAGGAGGATTTAGAGGCAAGAAAAACAAATAACTATGGAATAAGATTTTAAGGTTTTATTTTTATTTTTTTGGCCTTTTGCATTCCTTTTAACAGACAAGACAGTAGAGAATGACAGGAAAGCATGGGGTGGAGAGTTGGGAAGGGGACTGGTAAAGGACCACGAGTCAGGACTCGAACTTGGGTTGCCAGAGGTGCAGTTGCACTATATATCAGTGCACTCACTAGGCTATCAGCACCGACTTAAGCACACATTTTTATTTAATTAACTTATGCATTGTGTAAAATTTATGATGGCCTAATCTGTGGTACATAGATAAAACATATTATAGAATACAAATAATTGATTTAATGTTCATCTGTATAATTTTTTATTTATTTTTTTTTGTCAGTATGACACTATTCGCTTGCATCTTGTTTCATACACTTTTGTTTTGTTTCAATAGGTTGAGTCAGATGTTGTTTCAGAGTTTAGTCATGATGAGGCAGAAAGTTTCAAGGAGGACTTAGAAGTGAGGGAAAAAATAACCTATAGAATAAGATAATTGTGTATTTTTTATTTATTTTATATTATTTTATTTTTATTTATTTATTTATTTTGCATTTTATAAAAATTATAATGGGTTATATCCACCTTTTTCATGTGTCGCCCTTGCATTGGGAGTTCTGAGGGGAATCGCTATGTGTGTATGTTGGATGTCCAGATGTTGAATATGTATCTGATTAAAATCCACATTTGGAAGTTGCCCAGATCAGATGCAAAAAAATCAAATCTCATGCAGATTTTTGTGTTTACACGTGTGCAGCAAATTCCGATCTTGATCAGATTTTTGTGCAGTGTAAACATAGCCTTAGTTTCAATATTTCTGAAAATCCTGTCTTGAATTGTGCCTGGTTTGTAAACGAATCTGTGGTAAAATGAAGTGAACAAAGGACAAAGTTCTTACTGACACTGTCTGGATCATTAAAAATAAAGTTCATCTACTCTTTTCTAATGTTGGGATCAGAAGGAAGGCAATGCAAATTGTTTTCCCACAATTTGGCACTGCACAGTGTCTTCTTGTCTTCAAAGCCATCTTTATTGTTTGGTTTCTGCATAGATCTTCGTTTGCCTCTCTCGTTATTTACATGGTGGGAGGGGCTAAACAGGCAGTGATGTAGAAGCAGGTGTTAATCTTCTTCTGTGGAGGTGGTGTTTAGCCACACTATTACATCACTCCACATAGAAAAAATACATTCCACAAGCTTTTGGTAGATTGGCTTTAATATAAGTTGTTTTTAGACTAACAAGGAAATTTTAAGTTTTGAAACTTACAGGAAGTTTTTTTTATAGCACAGTGATCTTAAAAGATCAATGGGATTTTGAATTCTCAGTTCATGACCTCTTTAACTTGACATTTCGCTCTCTGTCTGCATGGGTGTGTGTGTGTTTGAGCAGCATGAGTCACAAATTAGGTCTCCTTCACAATTCATTAAAAACATGGCGCAGAAGATAAGGCAGCTGGAAGACAGTTATGATGCTCTCATGGAAATTTACATGCTGCAAAACTCAGGTAACACAATAATAATGGTTTCACTATAATAGAGCTAACTAACTAACTAATGAATAATACTCTCAAATAATTACTGCCATTACATGACCCATGATCTCATTGCCAAAACTTATTTTATTGCCAAAACTTAATTTATTAATACAACTCTTTGTGTTTGTATGTAACAGGACAAATGAACCAATTCAATGAGTAAGTTATCTAACCTGTACATACAGCATGTATTACAAATTTATGATGTGAAAAAGTTAATTAATATGCAAGTGTTTACAAATCTGTCTTCATTTTTCCCCATAACTTGCAGAGTTGAGGATCTGCAGTCCAGGGAGGCAGTTTTTGGGCCTCTAAATGAAAGTATTGTTTCTATCTTTAACATTTGCAAGTCCCTCTCGAATGAAGATCCCACCACTGACACATGCTCCAATAATGAACAAATCAGGAAGCATATTGAGCAAGCTTGCTTTAAATGTGACTTTTTGGCTAAATGCATGGAGGAACTTATTATATATGAACAAAATATTCAACAGCAAAAAAGAAACAAAAGTACAGTCATGGATCAATTAAACAGCAAGAAGGAAAATTTATCATCTATGCAACAATTATTAGAGAAGAGCAAAGCATCTTTGAAGGAGGCAGAAAAAAATCTACAATCAGCGAGAGAGACCATAACAAGAGAGAACGGCAGGAAGGACACACATGAAAGCATTACAATTGCAGGGGGAGCTCTGCTTGCACTGCCCATTATTGGATGGATTGCTGGTGAGAAATCCACAACTTCTGATAACTTGTGTCTTTATTTATTAATTTATTAACCATATTTAGTGTAAATGTAACAGAAGATGTGTATGTAATATAACTATATATATATATTCTTTTCATTTATTTTGAGCAGACAGTAGTACAAATTATAATTTTTTTTCCACCTAGATGTGAAAATACTAAATATTATATCAAATTATAATGTTATATATACAATCTGCAGTACATATATACATACAAGGAATAAATACTTGAAATATATTTGATTTAGCTGGCGCGCGCACACACACACAACATATCAGTTTCAGGCTTCTAGCACTGCTAACTTGACAGCGCTGTTAGTACTTTATCAAAATAAAATACAGCGAAACAAACGCGCCCGCCTCACTAGCTGCATCTCATTTGGAAGGCTGCATCCTCCGGAGGACGCATTTGAAGGCTGCACACGTCATCAGGGAGGTCTCATTTAAGAAAAGTAACGGTTAAATTGCAAAGTAAAAAAGAAATTATAGTATTTTACACCTCACAAGGAATAACAGTCAATTTTTTATGGTTACTTTTCGTAAATAAGACATCCTTAATGACGTGTGCAGCCGAATGCGACCTCCGGAGTAGTGATTGGAAGTTCGGATCATTTTACCGACTCAGACCTTTGAGTCTTGTTCAGCAAAATGAACGAATCTTTTTTCGAGTTTATTTCGTTCATTTTAGCAAATATAATGTTATTATATTTAAATAGTTATTAAATGTTATTAAATTTAAATGTTACGTGTTGCCTCCCTAACACATCGACTGCTTACACAACCGTTGATCACACTACAAACAAGACAAAACTAAAATGCTATAAGAAACAGAAAAGATTAATTCATTGTTTACCTGGGTCTTTAGTCTATGATTAGCTCTACCTCACCTCTTATCTGACAAGTTTTCGCGTTTGAGTCGTTCGTTCATCACGTGACAGCCTAATAAGCTTAACCAATGCAGTGTGAGCCTGAAAAAGAATTGATTAGTTAATCTTTGGAGTCTTCAGGTTCGAGTCGTTCGTTCATAATGTGACAGCCCCTTAAACTTAACCAACACAGTCTGAGCCAGAAAGAGAATTGATTAGTTAATTTCTCGAGTCTTCGGGTTTGAGTCATTCGCTGATCACGTGACAGCCCCATAAGCTTAACCTATGCATTCTGAGCCAGAAAGAGAATTGATTAGTTCATCTCTTGGGTCTTCGGGTTCGAGTCGTTCGTTTATCACGTGACAGCCCCATAAGATGAACGAACGACTCCGGAAACCCGAAGACTCGAAACAGGTGAACTAATTCCAGTACAGAACCTAATAGGATGTTGCACATGCGCGACTGAACGAATCACTCCCCGAGACGACTCGTTCGTCCCGAGTCACATTTAAGATTCGTTCAAAATGAACGAATCGTTCAAGAACGACCCATCACTACTCCGAAGGATGCAGCCTCCGAAATGAGACGCAGCTACTGTTTCAACGTTGAAACGCGACTGAAGTACAAAGCCTATAATATACATTCTAAATGGCATTTGGATACATCGCAAATATTATGGAATATTTAGATTTGTGCTGAATGAAATGGGTGGGATACACGACCACAAAGGTGTGTTTTTGTTGTATATATATATATATATATATATACATACATACACAGACAGGTTGAGAATCTCAAATCTAACCATTTTTTCATATATATATGCATTTAACCAATGGAACATTTGTGACTTATTATTCAATAGTTTTCTGTTCCCTTCTAGGTCCAATAATGATGAGTGAGGGAATGCGGATATCTAATCAGTCTTCAAAAGCCATCGGAGCTGCTGCACAGGAGAGAGACATGTTTGACCAGCAAATGAAGAAGTACTCAAGAGAAATATCTCGTAGGCAAGCAATAATCACTAGCAAACAAAAGGACATAAAGCAGACCAAAGAGGCACTGAAGAAGATTGAAGAGGAGATTGAAAAGCTTCTAAAAGTCATAGCTGACATTAAGGAAATGGTTAAGGAAGCTGTGAATGATCTGCGCTGCATTCTTACAGCACTGGAGCAGCTAACTTAAGGTTCCACCCTCTGGGACCCTGTGACAAAAGCTATGGAAAATGTGATGAAGGCAGGAGAAAAACTGCATTTACTGTTCTCCATGTAACTTACATAGCAAGGCTTTCAGAAGAATGGTTTTATTTCTATTTTTAGAAAACACTGCAAATAATGTTAGTTATTGTTTTTGAATGTGAATTCTATAATGAGATGACACACTATACTCCAATACTTCAGGCCAGGGATCGGAAAGTAGGTTTGATATCAGGCCAAAAAAAAAAAAAAAAAAAAATTCTCCACTAGATGGCGGGACAGAACATAGTCAAAGGATAATTTAAGAAATTAATGAAAAATGCAATTAGAATTGCCTGTGACAGACTGTTACAGTGTCTTTTTGTAACTGATAGTGAGCTGTTACTCCAGGGTATATACAGGAACCATAGAGTTAAATTTAATACCTTTTTAAGACCTTTTTAAGACTCTCTACATACATTTTAAGACCTCATCGCCACTTCAAGTTATAACTGGTTACATAGGCAACACTTTGACTTACATGGTTGTAAAATGGCACAACTAAACAGCCTAAGTTCGTGACAAGCAATTTAGCTGTCCACCCGAGACGTGAGTCACGTGACGCCACAGCCATTTAGAAACGCAGAAAATTGCACTGCACTCTTAATGAAATAGACAAGTTTATAATCTAATTCATATATATTAAGCCTTTTTAACTTTGTTAAAACTACATATTGAGTGGCGGATACCATCTTTGTCATGGAAAACACTTGTTGGTTCGCAGTTTTAACATATATTAGCTTAAACGCAAAATGATATTCAAACTCACATTAGACACTTTAAAAAAAATTATATGCTAAGAACTTTTGAATTTATATGGTGCATGATTTCTTTAACTAAACTCACTTTGAAGCGTGACTATTATTATTTACTTCCTGCCTAGAATACTATATTGATAGACTAGTTATTATCATAGGTACATTGTCCCATTTCCCTCTATGGCTGATTGCAACATAAGCATTTAAACTGTAAGAATATCCATATATACATAACACTTTCATTACACTCTTTTGAAGAAAATATTTTATTCTCCAGCAAAAGTTTCTTTTAAAACAATAAATAAAACAATGTTAACAATGCTCATACAACTTGTGTGTTCATACTGCAAGGTTCCTTTATCCATTCAGATGGAGAAGTACAAAAGGTGTAGTGACTGGTTAAAAATGTCCACCTGTATTTAGCACGTCTCATTACCTTCCTTCTTACCTTTACCTATCAGGTTATGTAAAACTGTTGTGTTCCCTCTGGCAGCCACATGTAGGCAGCAGACATACTTTGCCATCTGAAATTACAAATCAATCAAATTAAGCTTCAGAATGGTTTTGATTGTAAAAACAAGGTGTTTTGTTTACATCAGTAACTGTGCAGTACCTGCAGACATGTGAAATCTGTTATCATTTTAATTGGTAATCGCATGCTTTTTACATGGTTATAATGCAGTGCACACAATATGAGTTCAGTTACTAACCAAGCAGCTATCAACATGACAGCTGAGAATATGGCTTTACATAAATGTATATTTAGGACAAATTACAGATGGCTGTGTTAAGTTTTTTGAGTGAACTGACTTCAATTTAAGAAATGTGCAGAACAGACTGTCATTGTTCTCATATATAAAAGTACTTAAATGAGAAAATGTCTTCTGTCCCTTGATTTCATCAGTCTAGACACACAAAACATCCAATACACACTATACCCTCAGTTTACACTGAGATATGCACTGCACAGATAAAGAAGCTTTTCTCAATCTTAGAGTTCAATTTCATACAGTCATACAAAACACTCCCAGTCGAACTGCTGATTTGGCACTATGCCTGGTATACTGCAGGTATACTCTGTTTATATATTTAAACAGAATAAATAAATGAAAACGTGAATCTGGCACATTTTCACACACACTCTGTCATGTCAAATCAGACTGGATTCAGTTTGCGAGAGTGCAATCAGTTTATTGACAATAGTAGATGAAACAGCAAACAAGACGTAAAGTGTAAAGTAGCACAAAGCTCCGGGTGGCACAGGGACGTGAATGGGCAGCCGATCCTCCGGGGAAAATAATCCAGAGCAATGGAGCGAACAGGAACAGGTCCCAAGCGAGGAAAGCAGAGAGCAGAGCAACTGGAACACGATCCTAACATGAAGACGGAAGACAACGATCTGACAACACAGGACAGAAAACACAGGCATTAAATAGCAGACTCCAACAAGCACCAGCTGGAGCACAATCATGGTAATACTGCCACGCCCACACACACACACACACACACACACACACACACACACACACACACACACACACACACACACACACACACACACACAGAGAGAGAGAGCGAGAAATGAGCCTGTGAACCCATGAACCATGACAGTACCCCTCCTCCTAGGAGCGCCTCCTGGCGCTCCCAGGCGAGCCTACCCATTGATTGTAATCATCAATAAGGGAGTGATCCAGTATGTCCCTAGCCGGAACCCAACTTCTCTCCTCCGGACCGTAACCTTCCCAGTCCACCAAGTACTGGAAACCGTGTCCCCTCCGCCTGGAGTCCAGAATACGATTTACCGAATAGGTGGGTTCCCCGTCTACGAGACGCGGCGGTGGAGGAACTGGGGCTGGCGGATTAATAGGTGAATGAAAAACAGGTTTTAATTTGGAAACATGGAAAACGGAATGAATTCTCCTGTACGCTGGAGGGAGTTTGAGGCGGACTGCCACCGGGCTAATGATAAACGGGCCAATGAATTTAGGCGCTAATTTGTTAGAATTAGAGTGGAGCGGAATGTCCTTGGAAGAAGGCCACACTTTTTGACCCACGACGTAGACGGGAGGCTTGGACTGGTGGCGATCGGCCTGAGCCTTAGTGCGCGCCCTCACCCGGAGGAGAGTTTCTCGTGCTCTTCTCCAGGTGCGACGGCACCTCTGGACGAAGGCGTGAGCAGAGGGGACCGCGACTTTGGCTTCCAGACTAGGGAAAATAGGTGGCTGGTAACCTAAGCTACACTCAAACGGAGAAAGGCCCGTGGACGATACTGGTAACGAGTTGTGTGCGTACTGCACCCATGGGAGTTGCTGGCTCCAGGAGGACAGATTCTGCGTAACCAGACATCGTAACATTCTCTCGAGGTCCTGATTGGCCCACTTGGTTTGACCGTTACTCTGTGGATGGAAACCAGAGGATAGACTTATCCTAACTTGATATCCTAAGGATAACTTGAGATGGCACAATGTAAATTATTTTAATGAACATTCTTGGTTCAACAAAAAAAGTGATGAGGAAGACACAGGAGTGGATATTACAAAAAGTTAAGCCCAATCAACAGCATTTGTGGAATAATGTTGATTATCATAATTTCTACTTATCAGTTGTTTTCTTTAAGAGGAAAAAAAGATTACAGTGAGGAACAATGAAAGTGAAAGCGGGATTTAAACAGAAATGTGAAGCTTGCAGTTTCCTAGGTAATCGATTTTTGTAATCTGTATTATTTGAGCTTCAAAATGAACATTTGTCTACAATCCTTTAGGTGTTATGTTGTCATGGCATTGTTTACATCTAGACTCATTCACTTTCATTTTAAGTGCCTTATTGTAACCCTGATTTGTGACCCAGGACCACAATACTAGTTATAAGGGTCAATTTTTTTTTTTTTTTTTTTGAGATTTATACATCATCTGAAAGCTAAATAAATAAGCTATCCATTGATGTGTGGTTAGGACAATATTTGGCCGAGATATAACTATTTGAAAATCTGGAATATCAGGGTGCCAAAAAAAAGGGCCCTGACAAAAATGCTTATATTAAAGAAAATCACCTTTAAAGGTGTCCAAATTAAGTTCCTAGCAATGCATAGTACTGATAAGAATTTATGTTTTAAAATGTTTACAGTAGGGTATTTATATAATGTTTTCATTTAAAATCCTAATGATTTTTGGCATAAAAGAAAAATCAATAATTTTGACCCATACTGTCAGGCATTCACCACAGCCACCTCCATCAGCCACGTCACCCACAGCACCACCCACTCATTCTGCCTCATAGATATATATACTGACTAAATGTCGCCTTGGGCCTCTAAGCATACGTCATCATCGCCGCCATCTTGGGTCGGGGATCTGAAGGAAGCGCCAAAGTTTCCAGGCATTCAGATCAACTCTGAAGATGCCGGACTTTTGTGCTGCATATGGATGTTCGAACGAAAGAAATGAAAAAAATAAACAGCAAGGGATAACATTTCACAGGTGAGAATGTGTTTTATCCGTTTTATGACATTGTGGTTACGAAATTATATTGTTTCAGTGTCATGTTTCAGTCCTTTGTCGACGACCGCACGTAGTTAATCCATGCTAACGTAAGTTAGTTAGTTAGTTAGTTAGTTACCCATGCTAGTGCAAGTTGTTTTTGCCAGTTATGAAAACCAACAATGAACAGAATGTATTTACATAGATGTAATATGATGGTAAGATGTTGGAAATTTGTCCACACAGTTGTGTCATTGTAGTCTGTAAAGTTATTTTGCTCGACAAGTTCATGTCTGTTACTGTTCATGGTGATGACCACGAAGTTAATGTTATCCTATGAAAGAAAGAGCTAGGTAACGTTAAGTTATGTTAATGTAAGTTGAAGATGTAAGATGTGAAATTATTTCCTCATGAATTCAAAGTCCAGGAACCCTGACAAAAACAGATGCCATGCAACAAAACAATAAAACTAATCTGGAGAAGAGATCTTCAAAGAGGGCAAACAACACCACCCCTATTGCTCATTTACAACCCCTTTCCTCTCTCTCCTCTCCCCCCCCTTCATCTCACACTTTTCCCCCAAAAGGTTCCACTGAAAGTCACTAAGAATGTCCATATACTACATGTGTTACATTTTGTGAATATGTTGAAGTTTCCCTTTCATGTTTGGTATCATTCTAAAGGTCTTAGTGCGATTGGTAAAATGGTCTCAATTTCACAGAAGTCACTTATATTATGAGGAAGACTGAACACTTTTGTAGAATTGTGTTTTGCTGCTGAGGGGTGTGTTTTCCCCTTAGGGTCGGGTTAGAATCTCTAGCCAGGTGTGACCCTGGGTCATGAGATCTCCTGACAAACCAAAAGGTCTTTTATGTTTTTACAACTGATTGGAAGATTTGTTTGTTTTGGTCTGGGTATATAAGCGAAGTGACAAAACATTACGGGGGGATTCTGTATTCAGAAGAACCCCACACTGTGTGTGAGAGTCTCTGGAGCTTTGCCTCCAAATCTCTCACATGCTGCTGTGTATCTCTATGCGGTCAGGTATGCATCTCTCACTCTTAGATTTATCTTGGAGTATGTTATGTATTCATTTTAATTGGAACTGAATTTAATTCTCAATTGGATTTTCATTGTTAAGCTATGTAATTGGCATGATACCTTTTTACCTGACTGCTAATAAAATGTTAACTTTGACTTATTCTGGACTTTTTGGAAATGATTTTCTAGTAGGTTAATGTGTAATGGTGCTACCGCAAGACTGCGTCCAGGGCAGACCGTGCCGGAAGCACCGACTGATGAGCCATGGGGACATCACTAGGGCTCCGGATGTTGAGTTGTCACTGACTTAACACGATGTAACTCTCGCGGTTATTGAGGAAATATATACTTTTTGTTGAGAGCACGCAGGCGCGGCCCACTTTAAGATATTCTAATCGCTCTACATCCTCTGAGTAAGTCAGAACTGGCGAGCTTGTGTCGACGAATTCGCCACGGCCGGGGTGTAAATCGAAAGCGGCACCTAGTCCCTAAGGAACGAAAATATTAAGACTGCGGGTCTTCCAGAATATTCAAATGTCTAAATTATTATACAGAAAAAATAGCCGCGATCAGCAAATTACAGAATACAAACCAGAATTAACAAATTATTCATAATTGGAGTCAGACTAAATTATTCATGGAGTCAGATTTTTGTTTGGAAACTAAATTTTAATATTTCGAGGTAATTTTTACAGAAGCGCCGTAAAAGACCTACACGCAAGAAACCTTCAGCTGAACCGCTAGGCTTGCCGTAGCGGGAGGAGCCTTACAGTTGGTGACCCCGACGTGATCTCCCAGTCTCAGGCGAGGGTTTTTTCAGCGCAACATTCAAATGTGCTCCGGAAAGAGGTTTGAGCTTCTCCTTCCCTTTCTTCAGCTGCTGCGGTAAGTCATTTCTTATGTGCCTTTTTAGAAATGTTGAGGGAAAGCTTAGACGCACTCAATATAGACATATTTGTAGAATGAGTCGGAATACTCATAAATGTAGACCGGAGACCGTAGAAATCCGGTGGGGCATAAGAATTAGACGAAATGAACTGACAGGGACATGATAGCGGCAGAGCAGATGAAGAATGAAGTCTCTTGAAGCAACATCCAACTCTCGTAAGAGATGAAAACTTAAAATTGGAATAACATCATCCAAATTTTATTCTGGTACTCAACAGAGGGCTGAAAATTAAAATCTAAATTCTGGTATTAACAATTTCCTTTCGTTATTGTTTAATGGCTTCGTAACAATAATTTTGCAACATTGGAAAAGCAAACGGGTATGTTTAAAGAATTTAAGGAAATTTGTGATTGGATTAACTCAAAAGATTATCAAATTCTAGAATCTTTTGTATCTGGAAGTAAAGTTGGACAAGACTCTAAATCTAGAAACTCTGATCTGGGGAAAATGCGTCACAGTCCCAGCATATTACTGCTGCTATGCAGAAATCTCAATTACTGTTAAAAGAAGAGACACTAGAAATTCGATATCTGAAACTGGAATGCACATGAGGGCAATTGTGATGTCGCTGAGAGGCTTGTAACCAGGCCTGAGGGTTAAACCCATTCAGAGGACATCCACAACTTCTCCTGTGAGAGAATTGGTCAAACAGGCAAATTAATTAAATTAGATGTATTGAAATTCACTCAAAAGTGGGAACACCCCCAATATTACAATATTTGGCTCAACAACACTGCTCAAAATTCAGTCTTAATAAATATAGCATATAGCTTGGGTTTATTTTAGACTTCATAAAATTACTACACTATTGTATGATTTTAAGTCTTTGTCTTTAAGTAGACAGACAAACCATAGGAGACCATAAAATATGTGTGTGCTCTGCATTTGCTTTGGGTTTGCCCAACCCCCAAACTTCCTAATACTCGAATAGATTCCGAAAAGATGCACTTAGTAACACCTTAGCTCATAAACAAAAGAATCTGGTCCAATCCCAGATTGTAGTCACAACAATCGGCAACACTTCACACTGGGGTGTCATTTGTTGATATTGATTAGTGTATTGGCTAACGTGGATAAGCAATGAACAACACTTCATACTTCATGGTAGGTAATGAGGATGCAGTTGTTCATTGCTTGCTCATGGTGATCCACGGTGCACTGACTAATGTCAACAAATGTGATTTTAATAACACAGTAGTGAATGCTGAAATTGGCATGAACTAGAATTCATAAATGCTGTAGAAGTATTGTACATTCTCTTTCATGTTAATATAGTTAACTAATGAAAATCTTCAGACTGAGCTATGATTCGACCCATGCTTTCAGTATGTGCTTGCGGGGCATTGGATGTTCACAGCAACAAAGTCTACAACTGGATTCCTGTTTGGTTGTTGCTGTGCACATGATGAACATGCTAGGATTGCTGCAGTCACAGGGCCAAATCAAAGGTGTATCTTAAAAAAGATTAGTGAGATGATAATCAGTTGATCTGAACAAGTTGCCCGGAGGCCCTCCAGAGACCAGTATTAAAAGTATTTTAATTTACATTATTTTTAATGTAATATACTTCATATTATAACAACCTTATAATGCATTATATTACAATGGCCAATAATGGCCTTTAATCTCATGATTACTCAGCATTGTTTTAGAAGAGGAAGAAAGAGTAAAGTAAGAGGAATGATCAGAATGTAGAAAGAAGGTATATACTGCATGTGAAAGAAGTTGGAAGCACTATTAGTGCTGGGAAAGAGATTAACAGAAGGTGGGTAGAAGCAAGAACCATTAAGAAAGGAAAATGAAAGGAAGAATGATCAAACTAATAAGAAGGAACTTCTTTATCTTCTATTCTGTGCAAAAATCTTCAATGAGAAAAGCTAACATGCCCAGAATTTACCAACTAAAACGATCAATCTGATGGCAATATCTTGAATAGGCCAGGTCTATCCAAGGCCATAAGATGATGTAAATTTGATTTTGTTGACATGTAACCCAGTAACAAGGGAAGGTACAAGTTTTGTTTTCCTTGCAACAAAACCAAAAACACGGTGGTGCAAGTGTTAGAAAACTGTGCCACCCTTCACTGGGAGCGCCAACTCAGAATCTGATCAGAGAGCTCATTTTTACTTTGGCATGTGATTAAAGTTGTGTGCAATGTTAAAATCAAGCAGAGATTCGCAAGTCTTTACAGACTGCAGAGATGGAAATGGTCAATGTATAAAAAGCATAGAAAAATGCCAATTGCTAAGCTAACAGCACAGCACCAAAATCAGCAAATGAATGCGTTGAAGTTTGAACACAGATCCCACGTCTGTAAACAGTATCATTTAAAGATATTTTTCCAGCAGATCTGAATTTCATAATGCCTGTAACACTTCAGACTGTGTAAATTTAACTGCAACAGTAACTTAAGGTGCAACATGCTTAGACTGTGCTGAAACACCAACAACCAGATCTGACCATTGTTTATTTTGGCCTTTGTTTGCTAAAGCATGATCATGATCATGATACATGTTTTTGTAAACTAAAACAAGTTTGCTCCTGATGGTATGGAATCCCAGATTACACCCATCTCCAACAACTGTGTGGCTATGTCCACCAGTCTCAAGGCAATTTGTGAAAAGGCTCAAAATGAAACTGCTTTCCTCTATGTCTGTTTTCCTTTCAGGCTGACTGCTGTCATCTCTGAGAGACAAATTCCACAAGGATGTTTGGTCCCACTTACACCAACTTACACACACAACAAGGAGATGGGTGGAGAGATACTTCAAGGGGTCATTCACACCTCATAGCACTGCAAGTACTTACATGACCTCCCAGTGTAGCACTGGAACTAAATTACACAACACAGATTATGGTAGACGAGGCATCACCCATCTCCTATACACAAACATACATACATACAAACATACACAACACATTTTTACTATTATGACCACACAACATCCATAACCTGGCATTCATAAGAATATCCAGGTCCAAATTACCCATAGCATTCAAATCTATTACGTCACACATATAGTTAAAAAAAAAATATTTTTATAGTTTCATTTCAATTATAGCAAGCATTGCTACAACTTTAAAGTCTTGGGAAATGTTATGGTCTTGCGAACTTATTGTATGCAAGCAATGTGCATAGGACTTGCACAGCTACAGTCACACATCAACTGATTCAAATTCTATCTACAAACTGTAAAATGAGACCTATTCAGCAATGCAACTGGTCTCTTAGAACAAATATTTATGTCCAATCATTGGCATTGTTGCAAACTAGGGGGCCCACTAGTTTACAGCATATGTCTAATGACAATACAAATTTATCTAAATAGATAAAGATCAATCAATTACAAGAATTCCAATCAAACTACATTATCAAGTGTGACTTTAGCCTGCATATCAAATGCACAGAGGATGATTGAGAGGGAAAAAGCTACACAACAGATTTGAAATCTCTGTTTCTGTGAATTCTCATTCTCTAATTGACTTGATTAAAACCTTAGGTCTGCATTAATGATTTGCAATTAAAATGGTTAATATAGGCAATTTTATGATGATGATTATGAAATTGTGTATTTCTGTGTTAATTATATGATATTTCAATTATGCATACCATGGTAAACATACCAGTTATATTGATTTTGCTACTTCCCTTTTATTCATCCAGACCAAGTACCTAAATCCAAATTACTTTGCATATTGGTAGTAAACAATCTGGCAACCAAATGAGACCTCTTCACTAAATATTTGACTCTGAAAAATTGGAGACCTTATTTACCACTCGCACTTTTGAGATGATTGTTTTGTTTATCTCATAACCCTCTTCTCCTTCCATTACATCACCAAAGTTATCAATGTTCAGTTATTGCATGGTCACTCAGGGGTTGTACAGATGTCTCGCATGCATCGGAACATCGTCAGTGAAATAATTCCTTCACCTATGGAAATCTGACAAATTCTGCGAAATACACCTTCTACCTGAAGGTGACTGAAGACTTCTTCAGGTCAGATAAACATCCTGGGGAAGATGGCACTTGATGTAGATGCTTCCCCAGAATGCAAGGACACTTTCAGCTCATGCTTGATCGACTCAACGGACATAATACAACAAGTAATCCTACAGACTGACTACCACCACTGTCAGTGCAGGTGGAAACGCACCTGACCGAAAGATTGCAGCAGCGCAGAACGTCCTCTTTCAAAGAGACTTGTTTCACTGAGGTGAATTCTGCAGTGCTTTCATGAACGTGCCTTAATGTTGTTATTTCAGGTAACCACCATGCTCCTGCACTCATCAGCTAATGCTACCTGCCCTGCAGAGACTTTGACAGTAGACATAATTCGGAAATCATCAAATTGTGACCCCTTAGGGACTGCTTGGGATTTGCCCCAAGGGGTCAGGGAAGGACTGTAAGATGTGAAATTATTTCCTCATGAATTCAAAGTCCAGGAACCCTGACAAAAACAGATGCCATGCAACAAAACAATAAAACTAATCTGGAGAAGAGATCTTCAAAGAGGGCAAACAACACCACCCCTATTGCTCATTTACAACCCCTTTCCTCTCTCTCCTCTCCCCCCCCTTCATCTCACACTTTTCCCCCAAAAGGTTCCACTGAAAGTCACTAAGAATGTCCATATACTACATGTGTTACATTTTGTGAATATGTTGAAGTTTCCCTTTCATGTTTGGTATCATTCTAAAGGTCTTAGTGCGATTGGTAAAATGGTCTCAATTTCACAGAAGTCACTTATATTATGAGGATGACTGAACACTTTTGTAGAATTGTGTTTTGCTGCTGAGGGGTGTGTTTTCCCCTTAGGGTCGGGTTAGAATCTCTAGCCAGGTGTGACCCTGGGTCATGAGATCTCCTGACAAACCAAAAGGTCTTTTATGTTTTTACAACTGATTGGAAGATTTGTTTGTTTTGGTCTGGGTATATAAGCGAAGTGACAAAACATTACGGGGGGATTCTGTATTCAGAAGAACCCCACACTGTGTGTGAGAGTCTCTGGAGCTTTGCCTCCAAATCTCTCACATGCTGCTGTGTATCTCTATGCGGTCAGGTATGCATCTCTCACTCTTAGATTTATCTTGGAGTATGTTATGTATTCATTTTAATTGGAACTGAATTTAATTCTGAATTGGATTTTCATTGTTAAGCTATGTAATTGGCATGATACCTTTTTACCTGACTGCTAATAAAATGTTAACTTTGACTTATTCTGGACTTTTTGGAAATGATTTTCTAGTAGGTTAATGTGTAATGGTGCTACCGCAAGACTGCGTCCAGGGCAGACCGCGCCGGAAGCACCGACTGATGAGCCATGGGGACATCACTAGGGCTCCGGATGTTGAGTTGTCACTGACTTAACACGATGTAACTCTCGCGGTTATTGAGGAAATATATACTTTTTGTTGAGAGCACGCAGGCGCGGCCCACTTTAAGATATTCTAATCGCTCTACATCCTCTGAGTAAGTCAGAACTGGCGAGCTTGTGTCGACGAATTCGCCACGGCCGGGGTGTAAATCGAAAGCGGCACCTAGTCCCTAAGGAACGAAAATATTAAGACTGCGGGTCTTCCAGAATATTCAAATGTCTAAATTATTATACAGAAAAAATAGCCGCGATCAGCAAATTACAGAATACAAACCAGAATTAACAAATTATTCATAATTGGAGTCAGACTAAATTATTCATGGAGTCAGATTTTTGTTTGGAAACTAAATTTTAATATTTCGAGGTAATTTTTACAGAAGCGCCGTAAAAGACCTACACGCAAGAAACCTTCAGCTGAACCGCTAGGCTTGCTGTAGCGGGAGGAGCCTTACAAAGAAAACCAACGATGAATATAATATAATTGCAAGATGGTGAAGAGTTGCCTAAAGTTTGTGTCAGTGTTAGTTTGTAAAGTTAATCGTTAATGTGAATGACGACGTTCACACATAAACTATAACCATATGAAGAACGATACCATTTGGGGTCACTTTCAGAGCGATTTGAGAACGATAAAAAACTAGAAGCTAGTAGTCAATCAGAACCCATCACATTTTAGCCATACATTATTTAACACTTGGAGAGACTTTGCTTGTCAATGGTCAGTGTGGACGCTTTTATTGCTATGGTTAGTTATTGCTGTCGTCCTCCCTGGTGAATGAATGCCCATTTACACTGCTATCACGTGGCTATGTCCCTTGAAGTACACTACAAAAATGCTATAGACTTTTGGATTTGTTTTGTTTGTAGATTCCCAAGTGATAAACAGAGGCGTCAGTCATGGGCAATAGCACTCAGGAGAGAGGGGTTTGAGCCAAAAGGCCGCACCGTACTGTGCAGCTGTCATTTTCGACCTGAAGATTTTGACAAGACTGGACAGACAGTCCGTTTACGGCAAGGAGCGATCCCATCCATTTTCAAGTTTCCTGATCATCTTTCAAAGGTTTGTCACAGCATTTTTTTTATTATCACAACATATTCTAATTGATTACGTGTTTCTGTAAGTTCAAACAATTTCCTTTTTTTCTAGCAGCCTAGTTCATCAAGGTTAAGCAGAATGTCAAACAAGGCAACTGAAGAATCTCCACAGCCATGGTCTAACATGCCTGTCATGGGATTTGTAGGACAAGACCTCTTTCATGAGTCAATCACATTGATCACATTGTTGACACTCAAGATGGTATAGACAACCACCACTTTAACTTAATTTCACTGGTTGTCTGTACCTTTCATAAGTTGAGAAAACACCATGTGGCAAAGGTTCATACTTTGCAACTGCAGAGCAAAAGTCTGAGGAAGAAACTGTGTAAGGTAGTGTTGTTGCAGGGATACTAAACACTTAGTTTTAAGAATGCTTGACCTGTCTTATACACTGTAATCATTTAAGAAGCTGTAGTAGATATTTTCATGAACTGGATGTTTTCAAAGAATGGTTAACCTGTGTTATATACTGTAGCCTAATCATTTAATAAGCTGTTGTAAATACTGGAAGATGTTTTCACACTACGTACGCACGTTATGTTTGTTTTTGTGTTATATAACCATTTTATGCTGGGTCATTGTATTGCAGGCTTGCTGATGTACAAAATAAACCAGTACAATTCAAATGTTTTAATTAACATGTATTTTTAAGTATGGATATCACACCATTGTAGCCATTTTGTGTGCAGTAGACTAGGCTAAGGTAAGTAACAATAGTTAATTTTAAGTTCACTGAAGTGGAAGAATAATAAACTTACACCTAGTTTTGAAGTAGATTAATATCAAAAGCTTCAATTTTCTCTGGACTCGATCATAAATACATGTCTGTCAGTTGGAACAAACCAAAAAACTAAAAAAAATCATTTGAGATTTGGACGATTTATGATGATTTAATTTCTGCCTAGATGCAGATGTTAGGTTCCCCATCCTAACATTCTGAGGTCTGTTGGTCAGGAAGTCCATAATTGTTTTTTTTTTTCCGCTTTGTTTGTTTAACTCATGCCTTTATTAATTTAAATTTTGCTCTATTATTTATCTATTTATTTATATTTTATATATACACTTTATTTTATATTATTCATGTTTTTTTCATATCACTATCAGCATCCTTGTAATTGTTTTGTGCATTGTAGAACAAATTAATTAGTTATGTAGGTGTGTCTAAGTATTGTATTGTATTGTATATGATATATCACATATTTATGATAGAACATAGATTAATTAATTATTTTACTTATATAAGTAAAATAATTAATTAATCAATGTTCTATCATAAATATATGTCTGACATTTATAATAAACCAAACGGCTTGAAAATCGGTTGAAAATTAAGCAAATTAAGGTGATTTTAATCGTTGATAGTTCTCTGCCAATGTTAACTAATGCAGAGTAGACGCGGCTTCCCAAGATGGCGGCCGCGCTGACGCATCGTTTCTATGGACAGCAGCGTCAGAGGCGACATCTAGTCAGTATATATATCTATGATTCTGCCTCACCAGAGTTCTGATTAGTCACACCTGAATCTCATTGCCACGCCCTATAAATAGACTCTCCCTTCATTCAGTCCTTGTCTGGTCTACTGTTCACTTCCCTTACGCTAGCGCCAGACCACATGCTTCTCAGATTCTCCGATGTGTGCTATGACTTCTCTGCTCTTCTCCACGGACTGTTCATAATACTACCCTACAAGTACTGTCAGATAAGCTACCTGATCACCATTACTTCCTGCATTCTGTTTACTCCTAAATCTGTTAATAAACATTCAAGTTACTCTGCTTACTCCTGTTTCTGGTCTCATCCCTTTGCAAACGTGACACATACAAAGTAGTTTTGGCTATTGCTACAAATATACCCATGCTACTTACGGCTGGTTTTGTGGTCCAGGGTCACATTTGTATGTGTGTGTGTGTGTGTGTGTGTGTGTGTGTGTTTTGGTCTAGTCTTAATTAAGATCATTTTATGATGTTAATTCAGTGATTCACGAAAGCGGTTGAGATCCTATCAATGTGACATGGATAATATTTTATGTAATTTTTTTTTTTTTTGTGATTAAAAGCAGCATTTTAAAAAATTAATTATTTGACTTATTTTACCATCACTTTCAATGCTGTATAGTATCATGTCAAATAATCTAATTTCACTGTTTTGCCAGATATGGTGAAATAAACAACTCCAAGTGTCACTGTCATACATCATTGTGGAGACAACGATTTCCAGAGTTACTTGGCTTTTAAGACACCAATAAATCTTTTTCTTCTGTAAGCCTTTGCTATGTGAGTTACACTGAGATGATCAGCAATAGCTGTCATATTCAGAATTACTGGGTGAGATGCATATAGCCAGTAATCCTCCAACGTCCTCCCTCAAAGTATTAATAAGGCCTGGTTCACCATCACTATAGAGGAGCTGATTCTCAGCATTATTTACTACTGCCTTCATCACTTCTTCAATGACCTTTACCACAGGCTGCCAGGAGACGGAATGTTGAGTTTGCCTCTCCAGTACAATGACTCTTCCACTAAGAACACTCAGAAAAAACACAGTTCTCCTGATCATGTTTTGAATATTTCCTGTGTCCTCTAGATGCTTATGAACTTCTTTAATGTATACCCCAATCCTCTGCAATGACTCATTGGTCTTTTCCATTTCAGGATCTCTTCCTGGTAACCACACACTTTTTCAGAGCACTCCGTCACTTGAGATTCAAATGCTTGTCGCTCATGAATCTCTCACCAGCAATCCATCCGATAATTGGTATTGCAAGCAATACCCCCCTGCAATTGTCAGTACTTCACCTGCTGTCTTGTTGTACTCTTAGAGCATAGTTTGCTGATTCAAGGTTTTTTATTGTCTGTGTCAAAGCTGCTTTGGAATACTCTAATGCAACTTTAGCAGACAAACTTCTCTTTGTGCAACTGATCCATGGTCCTGCTTTTTTCTTTCTGCTGCTCCACAGCATTTTGCATCTCCTCAAAAAGTTGCTCCATGTGTGCATCCAAATGTACCAGTTTTTCTTGACTCATTTTCTCAGTATTTTTTATGCACTTCTCAGCATCCTCGATATGTCCCCTGATTTGTTTGTAATTGGGGCATGTGTCAGTGGTGGGACTGACTTGCAGATGTTACAGATTGAGACAATTCCTTTTTATTTAGAGACTGAGAAACTGACTTCATAGACTGCAAGTCCATAACTCTGCAAGTATAAGAAAAAAATGTTAAAAATTCATTAATGGTATAACTACCTTTCATCATTGTGCATTTAAGTATGTGCAGATTAGATAAAATAAGTTATGTGAGTATGAAAAGATAGTATGAATACACTGTAAAACAAAAAAAAAAAAAAACAATTTGTTGAGCCGGCTTGAAATAATTTGTTACCTTGCTGCCTTAACATTTTAAGTTTAGTCAACTCAAATAAGTTAAGTTAACTTGAAATGTTAAGTTGTACGAAGTGATATTTGTGTTTGTTAAACTTAACTTAACTGGGGGCAGCCGTGGCCTAATGGTTGGGGAGTCGGGCTCGTAATCGAAGGGTTCGAGTCCCAGGTCCGGCAGGGATTGAAGGTGGAGGGAGTGAATAACCAGCACTCTCTCCACCCTCAATACCACGGCTGAGGTGAGTCCCTTGAGCAAGGCACCGTTCCCCCAACTGCTCCCCGGGCGCCGCAGCGATAGCAATATGGCTGCCCACTGCTCCGGGTGTGTGTTCACGGTGTGTGTGTGTGATCACTTCTCACTACTGTGTGTGTGCACTTGGATGGGTAAAATGCAGAGCACAAATTCCGAGTATGGGTCACTGTACTTGGCCACAGGTCACGTCCTTTCCTGTCCTTTCCTTTCCTTTCCTTTCCTTAAAATCATGGTAAGTAACCCAGTTGCCCTACAATTTTAAGTTGAATCAACTTGATTATCTAAATTGCCACTTAGTACAACTTAACATTTCAAGTTGAATAAACTTTTTTTGAGTTGACCGAACTTAAAATTTTACAGGTAACAAATTATTTTAAGGTGACTCAACAAATTGTCTTTTACAGCAAATATGCAACAGTAACAGTAACTTAAAACTGATTCAAAACAATAATTAAAATAATGGATTTTTTTTTTTTTTTTTAACAACCATGTTGGCACTAATATCAGAACCTTGATGCCATTAACCCTTTGAGACCTGAATTTTTTTCACTGAACAAAAAAATTTTGTCCTCTTTTGCTCTTCTCCAGCATATAAATGAGTCCAAAAAACAGAGATTTGTGCCAGCTCATTTTTTATTAGATTTTTTTCATGTCCACTACAATGGACGCCAGGATTGTGAAATATGCTGATGATCTGGCAATCACAGAGTTTCTAATGGGATCCTTACCTGGACTTACTCAGAAGACCTTGGATTCTGTAGTCAAATGGGGACAGGAATTTACATTGGCAATGAATGGAGCTAAGACTTTGGGCATGAAAATTAGTAAAATAAAGAGAGGGCAACATTCCCTCCCCTTCTTCTCCTGTTATTTCAGGACAATTGGTAGAGTTTCTACCTTTAAATTGCTTGGAGTTCATATGTCCTCTGACTTGTCTTGGGACGCCCACATTAAATACATGATTTCGAAGGTGCGCCCCAGAATTAATCTTTGTGCTGCTAAAAAAGCAGGTCTTCCATGTGATGTTTTAGTGCAAGTATACTTGACTTTTATATGGCCAGTTCTCGAGTATGCAAGTCCAGTATTGGGTGGACTACCTAAAGGTCTCCCTGAGGAGTTAGAGAGGATCCAAAAGCGATGCTGTCGTATAATAAAGGCATTCCGACTTCAACTCTTCCAACATTAAGTGAGAGGTGTGATGAAGCCGCCATACGTACCTTTACTAAAATAGTCAGGGACAGTTCATCACTGCTGCATTGTTTCCTCCCTCTGGGTCCAACACCTACTTATTCTCTTCAGCAGCACAAGACTTTTGCTGTATCCAGGAGTAAAACTAAACGACATGAACTCTCCTTTATTCCCCGTGCTCTAAAACTGTTGTATAAATAATTTACAGGTGCTTGATTGTAGAATGCTTCTTCTGTTTATCTCTGTTATTTATATACATATATTTTAGTTTTTTTTTTTTCTTTTTATTATTGCTTGTATATTAACTTCTTCTGCCTGTATATCAGCTATTTTTATTCGTTTTATACTAGTATATGATTGGTTTGGAGCATGTTCGTCTCACTTAAGGGTTTTGTGTGGCAATATCCCGTATTGTCAAACTTCAAATAAAACTAAACTAAATTGTAATTAACCATAATTAATTGTAATTATTTATATACATTTCTCTTTTGAGCTAATTTGCTACAGCGGGTTGTGGTTCATGACAGGTTTCAAGAGGAGTAAACTGGAACAGTCTGCATTGTTGCAAGGTGGCTGCTGTTTTTGTTGGAGCGTTTCCATTCCCGTTGGAGTTTGGTACAGTAAAAATGGCACTGGTTAATGCAAGATTGCTCTTAAACAACACTTTTATTGTAAATTACTTTTTCTGTCTGGATTTTCTGTTCATTTCTGAAACCTGGCTTAATGTTGGCGAGAGAGAGTCCCCTGATCAGACTTTCTCCACATGATTGTTCATTTTTAAGCACCCCTAGAGATGGTGGACTTGCTTGTGTTTTTAGAAATAAATTTAAATGAGTTTTGAGGCAGAAGTAATGATGTATGATGGCTTGAAATCTGTTTTGTATGTTGTGATATACAGACCACCAAGATACAATACGAATTTTATACAGCAGTTTTCAGAGTTTTTGTCACATATTGTACCAATTAGTGATAATATTTTAATTCTTTTGGGATGGAAAGTCCGTGTGTGTTGAGCGGATAAGCCTATGGTTTCTGCGTTTTTACATTTAGTGGACTCTTAATTTTATAAAGTTTATTATAGTCCAACCCATGACCAAGGCCATATTTCGGCCATGTGTTCCTCCCTGCCCACGCTTGGTGGGAATACATGGGTGGGTCTATGTGTGGTGTGTTTGGGAGAGGGGCAGATTTGTCTCGATTCTTGGGGTCATGATTCAATTAAAAATTGATTCACAATTTTTCGATTTTTAATTACGATTCACAGTTTTTTTTAATCACATTTTTTGTGCACAATGGACATCAAATGCACCAGTATTTTGATACAAAAGCACACCAGTCTATAGTATGGGTAGTCCTGACTCAGGAAATCAGTGTTTCCTTAAAACTATTATCTTACTAATAAAAAATAAAAAATTAAAAAATAGTTTACACTTCCCATTAGGGATGCGCTCAAATCCCAATACCCTGTTTGGAAAGAAAATGACGTACTACGGAACCCCTAAACGGAATAAATATGAGATAGGAGGAAACAATATATATTTCAATGCTTTGCCTCAAAATTATGTCGTTTGGTAATTATCCTGTATATAAATTGTGGGCATCATGGAGCCATTATTAATGAACAGTTGAAGTAGGCATGGGCAAACAGTCTGGCTGTTGGCTTTATATTACAGTATACTGGGTATGTGTGTGTGGTTTTTATGGCATCAACGCACAGAATATAAAGCTATATTAAATCTCTGAACAGCACGACCACTCTCATTCGCATAGTCCCACGTACTGCAATCACTTCTCTCTCTAGCGTGACTCTGCGCATAACGGTACGCTGCTCATTGCCTATTGCTCAGGTGTGCTCAGGTTGTGTTGAAGCACATCAGTCTGCACCAGAGTTGTGCATACGATCGCTCAGTTCTCTATGCAGCCTTTCTTACATGCTGGCAGTTTTAAGTTTCCTGTCATATTACGTTTTTTTCCAACATATTTCTATATTCAGAGTTTTGTATTTGAAACATTAATCTCATAACATTATTTATGCGATTATAAATACAGTCTAAATGTCACTTCATGCAGCCTCTGTGCAGTGCTAAGATTTTTGTTTACATGAAGAGTTTTGTTTACATGATTTCATGGATAACAAAAGCCAGTCATTGATTCAGATTAATGAAGTATTCAGAGCAAATCCTTTCTGTTTTCATTTACATCTTTTTATTCATGAAATTTTGATTCATTTTGTAGAATTACATTTTAAATTAACAGAATAAGGCATGGTATCATGATACTTCAGCAGGTATAGTATCGTTAGTCATTTTTTTGGTATCGTGACAACCCTAATACATACACACACACATATATATATATATATATATATATATATATATATATATATATGTATGTGAATATATATGATTCCTGATTAGTGGCTGCAGGTGTGATTAGAATTCAGGAACTCAGCTTCTTGCAGGGCAGGTGGAGGTGCAGATCTCGGGTGGACAGCCAAACCTTATCTCCGGGTTGGTATGAGGAAGTAGAGGAGCGCCGAACATCTGCGAAGGTCTTATGCTTCCGCACTGCATGTTGGAGGTGGAAGTGAGCAGAGTCCCGCTGGAACCTCCGATGGCTCTTCATACTCCATTGAGGAGTATCGGTTTACATGTTTTTGAAAAGTGGTCCATGACCACCAGGATGCAGGTATGACCATCGGAGTTGGGTAGGTCAGGTAGGTCACATTATACAGACAGTGTTACTACAAAAACTCAGGAAGCACTTTCCCCCATTATCCAACTGACTCGTACAGCAACTGCTTTGCGGCTGCTTATTGGCTGTTGTGCAAGCACTGATGTAATCATATAACTGTCATCGACCTGATTTAAAATCCTAAAAATCAAACATGTTTGATATTAATCAGGGTGGCCCCGATTTGTGTGCAAGATTTGATCTGTAAACGTTTCACATTACCAGATATTCTGTGCCGAACACTGGGACCCATCGAAGTGCTTGACAAGATTTTTGCTCCGATTCTCGGGAGGGGAAAATCAGGGCAAAATTAGGCTTAAAATCCTGTAGTGTGAGCCTGGCTTAATCTACTTAATCTAAACCATGTTATCTATATGTTCAAAATCTGTTGCAATGTGACCTGTGACATTTCCAAACTAATTAGCTAATTCCTAGCGAATAGTCAAGTTCACAAAAGCACGTTGTACACTTTGAAAGGATGTTACTTGTAGATATTGATTACATAAAATATAATTGTTTACATTTACATTTTAAAAACTGTAAAAGTATTGACATTGCATGATGAAATCAGCTGTTGTTGAATTTAAAGATGAATAATTTTGTGGACATTTGTCAAGATATTGGTTTCAGTATGTTCTAGAGCAGAAGTCCTATATATATATATATATACAGTAGTCAACATTTGAAGTGGATCAAAAAATTTCATCAAAGTTGTCCTAAGATAAGAACAGGTTTAGTTTTGGTTTTAAGACAACTTTGATGTCTAGTAGATGGCTAGTAGTGGTGAATGGGAGCTCACATCATACTTATGTATGATGTATGTATAACGTACGTATCATACTCTAACGTTTTGTTAGACACAGGTTAATCTGGTGCACTTTGAGAGTTCAACTACAAGAGCTCCAAGTTAACCCATGTTAAGTGTGCAAACTGAACAAAGAAAAAATGTTTATGACCTGACTCATCCCTCTTCTGATACTCTGAAAACATCGGATCATGAACTCATCGTGTGAACAGTCATACTGAGCTTTCATTTGACATTTTAGTTCATTTGACAGATACTTTGCCTTATCACAAAACAACATTGTTACACTATGAAAAAAACAGTAAATCGTAATCACTGCAAATAGCAAACATATCAAACTATTATCACAAAATTATAATATATTACACAAATAAAATAATACATTTAAAAATATATATTTGCATGCAGAAATAGGGGCCCATTTTTATTTATTTATTTATTTATTTTTTTTACCAAATTCCATTTTATTTTTTTTCTAAATTCTGTTTTTTTTTTCATTTATTTATTTATTTTTTTTTCCTCAATTTTAATTTTTTCTGGACTCCTTTTTAATGGTTAAATTTAATTTTATTAATCAAAAAAGATGTTTAATTAATTAAAACATGAAACTTATACAATTTAAAGTCAATTTATCAAAAAATTAAGTTAAGTTTCAACTTTTATTTATTTCTACAACAGCCTTATGAAATTCTGTGTTGTGTATTTTAATTTTTCTGGTTATGAAATAAAGGCATAACATATTAATTTATCTTTTAATTAATGAAAATTAAATTTTATTTCTGATAAATAAAGGGGATGTACTATTAAAATGTAAAAGATGGAAGAAATATTGTGTAACAAAGTTTTATTAATTTTTCAACAGTAGTAGTAGTAGTAGTAGTACTGTAGGTACGTACATTCTACTGAATGATAGTATTGTATTTCTGGCACAATGTCTACAAACTAAACTGAACTTTTATTTTGACGGGTTTCCGTGAATACGTTTACATTTCTGTGAGTGTATGACCCTGGTTTACTCAAATGAAACAGCGAAGTGCTCACAAAGTACTCTCAGAGCACTTCTGGAGATGTTGTTCATGCATTTTCTATGGCAGACGCTGAAATTATGAAATCACCGTGAGCGTCATGCGCGCTTGTGTGTAGTAAAGGTAACGGTGCAGACGCAGGCACGATTCATTCATAAAGAGACATGCAGCACATGCAGGAGTCATATTTAAATTGTATTTCGCGGCGTAATATTTACAGATAGTCCATATCGCGATTTGATTGAAGTGTAATGACCGGCTTTTGATTCATTCATTCAAACTTTGACAAATTCAGTGAATTCTTCGGAAATCATAGGATGATACAAAAACATTCGGGGCTCAAGCCCTGAATAATTAACCCTAAGGACACCCCTGCATCTCTGCAGCGTTTGGACAATCAAACACACAATTGTTCATTCAATTTACTAAATCAATTCAATTTTTCACTAAATTAACAAGTAATCACAGACCCCCTCACTCATCCCACAACACTGGCTGCCGGGACGTCTCCAGTGGCCCACCAGGCCCCTGGTTACCATGGCAACCAGAATACCTCGGCCAGATCAGATAAACTTTATGACCTACAAGTATGTAGAGAGAATCTTCCCCTACTTAAATCTCTCTAAAACAGAAACATACTGCTATAGGAAATGACTACTTTTATTCATTCACAGACAAACCTATCTTTGACCTTCCTATCACACATAGCCCAGGTCATTGCGTATAGTATTATTGTAATTTTGTGTTCTCCATTATGCACTTTATGTTATATGCATTTGTTATGATAGATAACTAGTAGTATAACTTACCTATGCCATGTTTGGTCTCTTTGAATTCGGATTTTGATGATCTAAAATTGGTGTAAATTAGATGTTGATACCTTTGCAACATATTAGTGTTTTAAAAATCCTTAGTAGTTTTGCATCAACACCCAATCGAATTACATATGCAAAATACCATGCTCACAGACAAAAAGTTGTAAACTTTCCCTCCAAAGGTGAAAGTTACCATTGGTTCTCGGGCCTCCTGGAGGTGTAGCTTCCAAAAACTTTAAATGCATCTCCGATTCTCCTCTTCACTCTCTTCTGCAAAATCTTCCGATTGCTGCCCGTGTGGAGGATCCCACAGGGAGCCTGAGCCAGCACGGGGCGTGCCTGGTGGGCCCGATAGGCCCCAACATATAAAGCTGTGGTTCTCGACCACAATGAGCCAGACATTTTTACTCAACCCTGGAATTTATCTTCATGGAAATGCCCTAGAACAGACATTTTTAACAATTAAAATTTAATCAGCCTTAAAATAATTAAGCTAGTCTTCATTACACCACGCTGTTTTCTTTAGGAAACTACTTTGTTTAATCGCAGAAAAAAAAGTTTACGAATTAACATGTAAATCTGTTAACAATCCTCTATTAACACCAGTGGCGGTTCTAGACAAATTTTACTAGGGGGGCCAAGAAGGGGCCAGTGTTTAACCAGAGGGGCACATTAAAAAATATTTAAAGATTATAAACTTTATTTTACTTTAAAATCATACAAACATTTATTATGTACAAGAGTTAGTACAGGTGCAAAAGAGGTAGGGCCATAAAAAAATGTATACAGTATATTGTACAAATACAGTGTTAGTTAGTTGTTGCTGCGCTCTCATTCACCGAGCAGCGCCACAGTGTTTCGGTGCGCCGCTCTAATTTACCCGTGTAGAACGATGCGTCGCATTAGTTCCGCTTTTGGCGCTCGTGTGTAAAATCTTAATAAATTCATAATTGTTTTATTTGGTCAGCACGGGGGGGCCACAGGGGTGGCCAGGGACATGTCTACAGAGGCACGGGCCTCCCTAGGCCTCCGTGTAGAACCGCCACTGATTAACACCTAAATCTTGTGTAAATGTGACATATGAAACTCACAGACGTTGTATTAAAGCTGTCTCTTCCGTTCAGTAGAAGAGGCCGTTAAGACTATTTCTGAGGCAAAAACCGCGTCAGCGTATTTTATAATAAAAGCTCTTCTCCGACTTTTCCCGCGTTCCATTAAGTCTCAAAATACTCCCGGACACACATAATGAATGATGACTTTACATTTTTAATCTTTACTTACCGAAAATCGTCCTTCACTCGCTTCCATCTGCAGACGCTGAGAAAATGGCCGCTTCTCGCACTTTTTGACGTACGGCGTACATGACGTGCCTGCTCTCTCTCGGGTCCGCGTTCCTAACCCGGCACCGCTGGGTTATAAATTAAGACCAGTTTTAACCCAAGCTTGGGTTAAATTAACCCAACGTTCTTACCCAGTGGTCTCAACCCAGCATTTGGGTTGAAAAAACAACTCAGCGTTTTTTAGAGTGTAATTAGCTTATTCATTTGTTTGATTAGGGTTGCAGCTAAACTCTGAAGGAAAGTGGACCTCGAGAATAGAGACACTAGAGCACTGTTTCATGAAGTTTTGAAACCTTTGCAAATAATTCGTTTTAAACCAGTGGTTCAGAATGTGTATCAAACTGCCAGAGTCAAGTGATTTCAGTAAACAAGGCTTTATATTACATAAGAGATGTTTCAAAATGTTTGGAAATTTCAATGATTTGATGTTGGGGGGTGATCTCTGTAAACCTGTGAACCATCAACTTCACCAGTGAGTCAGTGTCTATGCTTTTAACCTGATCTCTGGTCAGTTGTATAAATTTTTAATGGGACTTTTGTGTAGTTAACAGGAAGTGTATTAGTTGATGTTCTCTTGTTGACCTTTTTAGGCAAACCCTCGACAAAACAAACAAAACAAGCCCTGCAAATTAATAAAAGAACACATATTATGTATGACACTTCATATTTAATGGTATTTCTTTATTACTTTTAATATATTATACTTTGAATAAAACATTTACAATGGGTTTGTAAAAGCTGTTCTGAAGCATGCCTTTGCCTGAGTTTTGTTGCATTTACACAGTTTTGACCAGCAGGTGTCACCAGCGTGTGATGTTTTGAATGCAGTGATTCATTTTGTTTCATGTTTGCTGTCTCTAAAGCTTGCATGTTACTGAATGTATAGAAACAGTGTTACCTTTGTGCTGTATGTATTAATAACCAATGCAATCTGACAGAATGATATTTAAATGATTATTTGATATATAGTTTTTCAAAGAAAGCGTTTCTCAGATCTTGTTTAGACAATTCAATCTTCTAAAGTTTGTTAAATTGTTTGCCAGGTCTTCTTACGTGGTTGTTCCACATCATCAAGTAGGCCTAAGTCACAGTTCTCATGCAATATAGAGAGGGGAAAAAAAGAAGCATGATCTTGAAAAGCAGACACTCAACAGCTTTAAATATACAATATGTTTGCTAGTCAACAGTGGCCTTGCTGCCCTTTTAATGAATTGGTTTCAAATAAACTTTCCTTACTAAGCCTTAATTTAATTCAAAGCCTTAATTTAAAAAGATTAAATAAAATAAATGTTAAGCTTTAACTTAAAAAGATTAAAGTTTCAGTTTCCTGAATTTTGAGCAGGATCCAGATGACCCCTATG
Source organism: Cirrhinus mrigala (assembly GCA_036247105.1). NCBI lineage: Eukaryota > Metazoa > Chordata > Actinopteri > Cypriniformes > Cyprinidae > Cirrhinus > Cirrhinus mrigala. The sequence goes on from CM070022.1 coordinate 27,777,835, forward strand.
CCACAATACCCAGCCTAGGGCTTTCAGTTTGTGTGTTTCATAACTTTTCGGTTTCAGTTTGAGAACATCATTAAACAGATGGTGCAGAGCCCTGCCTATTTTCAGACTCTGGTTCAGGTGGCACAGACTTGTTCTACAGTACCTGCATCTCTGTTTATCACTAAAACAGCATCCTTCAGATCATATCACTGTGACTGTCACTTCACAACATCAGCAAGAACAGCTATTCGTTTTGCAAGTAAAACCTTATAAGAATCAGTGATAAATTTATTAGCGCTGTTGTGTTTCTTGTTAATCTGCACATTAACATAAAGTCACTGACAGAGTAGCTGTCGTGTCTGGGTTTTTTGTTAATGCATTACTCTCCCTCAATCAAAGAAACATACACATTACAGTATATCCATGGGAAAAAAGGCCATTTCAGCACCGGCAAACGGGAAATGAACAGCAATCAGGATCTCATGTACACTATTTCTTGCAAACACTGCCTTGAAGTGAACCTGAAGTTTTGTCTGGCAGCTGTAGGACTTCTGGGTTTTCAGAGAAATCCACTATCAGAAGAAAATCTCATCCTTGAAAGTCAAAAATATCAGCAGCTGTTTTCTGCTGATTTTCATAATCTGGCATGAGTTAGAGATCGCTGAATGCCCTGGTGGTCAGCATGAAGTCGTTTCAGCACTTTGGGTCGCAGTATGTGATTGATACTAATGTGATCATCTTTCAGTTGTCCATTGTCTGTGCTGATAGTATGTCTGGCCAATATGCTTGAGCAGGTAGTGGGACATTTTTCTTTCTGTCAGGCCAACCTTGTTTGTGTAGCTGCTGTAGAGATGCTTAGTCAGGACCCCTCTGGGCACCGCTTTAGCATAGTTTTTCAATGCACAGGGTACTTCATCACTTTGAATTGCTTTTATTAAGCCCTATGTGAACAGGAAAAATTCTAATTCTGTCTGAATGCAAATTTATGTCATTGCAGACAAATTATAGCCTATTTTTTAAATTTTTTTACAACATGTTTTCTTTGTGCGTTTTGACTAATGTGAACTATACTGTAGACGATCTAACTACTGTGTGCAATTTGCATGCCATTCATTAAGGAAGTAGAGGAGTTTGCCTCTCTGCGAAGAAATAATAATAATAATAATAATAATAATAATAATAATAATAATAATAATAATAATAAAAGCAACAGCCATATTGCAAACTGTTAAGACAGGCTAGTGGCTACAGTACGGAGGGAAAAATTACTCAGCTTAATTAAAAAATTTAATTATATATGTAGGGTCTACCCTTACAAAAATTAAACATGGTTGTTGTATTTGATATTATAGTTTGTGACTATATGCAGTGCATGCATACAGAGCACGTGATTTCTGCAAAGCCCAAATGTACAAAACAGACTCTCCCATCTGAATCGATTGGTGGAGTCACAGACTTTTTTCAAAAAAAAAAAAAAAGTGGTGCTTTTAAGGGCAGCCACATGAAAGGTGTGCTGCTTGGCAATCTGCCTTTTTAGCTTTTTAAACAATTTTAACTAATTTGGAAATGCATAGATCATTTGTTTGTATGATTACATTGTTAAATTGGGACTTAGGACACATGGATGGATTTATTTCCGGGAGATTTTGGATGGATTCTGGTAATGCGGCCTACTGAACTAGCTGGGTGGATGATAGGAAACCTTCGCTAAGGAAACCATCTTTAGGTAAAGGTTTTCATCTTTTCATTATAATGGAACAACTTGGACATTTGAGTGATTCTCACTTTTTAGGAAGTCTGAAAAGATGACCTGGTTCCTGAAGATAAGAACATTCTGCAGCTAAATGGGACTCTATGACTCAGACCTCACCCAAGGAGTAAAACAACTAGGAGAAATTATATTTGTTACATATTTACAATTGTTGGAAATCGCCCTACTTCTTGTGATACTGCAGTGGATATTAAAAAACAACTGACTGGGCAAAGAATGTTTCTGTCTGACTGTTGCTACTATCCTAAGGACTTAATTCATATCAAGACAAAACAACACAAGTCAATACCATCTATGCCTGCTTTTCTTCTTTCTAATGTGCACTCTTTACTTCACTAATGTGATGAGCTGCACAGTGTAGCAGTGAATAATAACTCAGCGGCCGTCTTCATTTCAGAGACTTGGCTAAATTCTGGTATCTTTTCCTGGATATACAATACATTGGCGGAATCATGAGGGAGGTGCGGGAGGAGGAGTTGCCTTGTATGTCTGTAACACCATCAAACAAATTCGACTGACCCATCTAGAAGAGGATGAACATGAAGCTTTGTGGGTCTGGTTATGTCCCAGTCATCTTCCTTGAGGGTTTAAGTTCTTATCGCTGTCATCTGAAAAATATGCATGTGCTCCCGCCAGTGCCTTTGCCAACCCCAGGACGTTCAGTATTATTGCTGCTGTGCTCTATTTTCCACCTTGCTCTTCTGCAACTGCCCATATATAATTACACAGTTTTTGGACAGTTGCCTCAGATTTATTGAATGTAACTATCAGCAGGCTGCAATTGTCATGCTTGGTGATACAAATAAGTAGCAGACATAGTTTGAAACAAATGGAACTGCAAGAAAAACAAGTCAACTAGACTCAACATTTACTAATATTTCTTCCATGTATCAGTCACCAGAGCACTTACCTCCTGTTGGCTCCCCTGACAATCAGACTATCTTGCTAAATGCAGGAAACTGGTCCAACAAGCCTATCAAACACATTTTTTTTTTTTTTTTTTTTTTTTTTTGTAGAAAACATAGCCCTGAGGCAATCAGGAAATTGGGTCTTTTGATGAACACTACTGACTTTTCTCATATTCATAAAGCTACGGACCCTGAGGCAAAGGTTGGTGCCTTTACTTCCACTATCATTTCTGTCTTGGATAAAACAATTCCATGAAAGAAAGTCTCTATTACAGACAGAGATAAGCCTTGGATGACTGTTCAAATTAAAAATCTGATAAAGGATAGACAGCGTGCATTTTATTTTGGTGATAAAAGCTCTTATAGGAAATTAAAATCAACCGAACACCCACATTAATTACATGATTTCGAAGGTGCACCCCAGAATTAATCTTTGTGCTGCTAAAAAAGCAAGTCTTCCTTGTGATGTTTTAGTGCAAGTATTTGACTTTTATACAGCCAGTTCTCGAGTATGCAAGTCCAGTATGGGTGGACTAACTAAAGGTCACTCTGAGGAGTTAGAGAGGATGTCGTATAATAGGCATTCCGACTTCAACTCTTTCAACATTAAGTGTGTCAGAATGAAATGAGGTAAAGTTTCTGAGATGGGTCTTGAACCTGGGTCTCTCAGTCAGAGGATACAACTTTTCTACCTCTAGTCTACTTGGTTTGTAAAAGACCTACGTGCAGAAGAAAAAAAAGTTAACCAGGAGGCTCAGGCAGCTTAAAAAACAAGCAGTCTTTACTTGGTCTCAGTCTTCAACATAAACAAAAGGCAGTCATTGCTTTGCTAATACAAAACATAAAGAGGACCAAATGGCAACAGAGAAACGGCACAGCACTTGTGGAAATAAAAGGTAATCCAAACAAAGTAGGCTCAAGACTGAGCACAGCTCAGTGAAACTGCCAGACTTAAAACAAAATACAGGTGCAACAAATTAACTTAATGAGAAGTTCACATTAGGTGGTCCCACCTGGTGGCAGGGAGAGTCCTCACAGTACAGATCAGACAATCCCACCAATGGCTGGGAGGGTCACTGTAAGAGGGAGCAAACTGCACCTCCTAGTGGCTGGGAGAGTCATTGCAGGAGAAGTCTTACAAAGTGAGAGGCGTGATGAAGCCACTATATGTACCAGGGACAGTAGTCAGGGACAGTTCATCACCGCTGCATTGTTTCCTCCCTGTGGCTCCAACACCTACTTATTCTCTTCGGCGGCACAACACATTTGCTGTATCCAGGATGTGGGGCCTCAGAGAAGAGAATAACTCTGTCATTAGAGAGTCATTAAGAACTGCGTCATTAGCAGTTCCTGCCCTACGTTGAATTCTCACCTCATGGGTGAACCAGCAATAGGCTAATCAATTCAGGAGAACAGAGAACTCTTGTTCTCTGCTCGGACCACGTGAAGCCACAAATACCTTATCATCACCTTTTGATCAGCCTCAGTCAGACCCATGTAAGAAACACAGGAAAAGACTAATTTACAGACGCTCCCCCTTTTCTAAGACTAGTTACAGAACAGATGGTCAGTGTAATTGGTGACCAGCTATGCATATGCCTTTCCCCTTTCATCTTTCGTCTTGAGCTCGCTCTCACCAGCGCTTTCTGCTTGACCACTACGCGACTGTGCCATCCAGAACTCTACAGAACCAGCTAAAGCTTTGTGAAACTCTCGAAGACTTTGCACCCCGCAACTCAGACTTTCAAAGAATTTCCAGCTCATCACGCTCGGTAACCAAGCAACCAACCAAAGCGTGTATGGCTCGAACAGTCTGAACCGCCAAACACCGCCAAACTCCTTGAAACACCGAACTGCTGGGGCAGCTTGAAACACTCTGATAGTGTGAACCGCTTGAGACGCTCGCAACGAGAGAAACACTTCGCCAGCGCTCACCTGAGCTCTGAGAACATCATCCGTGTAACCAAGCAACCAACCGAAGCTTCATACAGCCTCTCCAACAGTCCAATCACCACCGAAGGCTTCCCAAAGACGTCATCCGAAAAACCAGGCAACCCATTAGAAGTGGCGTGATTCCCTCTGATAAGACAAGCCCACAGAGGAAAACCCCATTTCGGCCAGAACGAAAGTAAAACAAGGTCTCCTTAATCTCTTGCTGAACTGGTGCTAAATCTCTTTGAGCAGCTAAAAGTCAAATCTCTGCTTTTGTGATCTTCTCAGGTTGCATTTTATGAACTAGTAGCAGATTTCCATTTTGGATTCCATTCAAACTCCGTAATTCCGTAATTCTCATTCCTTGAACCGTATGCATGAGTGTGCGTATGTGTGTGTAATTTTTAGTAGTTTAGTTCATGTATCTTAGAGTAGTTCAATAAATTGTTTCATTGGAAAGAATATTGTCTTGTTTTTTCTGTTCACGAAGTTACTGCCTGTGCCCAGGTTTTGCTCCGAAGCTCACAACAACCTAATACTGTAGTTTATATTATAATCCGATGGCCACGGAAAAAATATAAACATCCAGAATTGGTAAGCTATACTAAGTGAAACTTTTCGCTGGACGAACAGTTAATAAAGTGTAAACTATTAATTCTGAATCAATTAAGTCAATTCCCAATCCTTTGGATTCGATTCTAAATTGAATCATTTAAATTTACTCTAATTTTACTACAAGGAGTAAAACTAAATGGCAAGAACTCTCCTTTATTCCCTGTGCTCTAAAACTGTTGTATAAATAATTTACAGGTGCTTGATTGTAGAATGCTTTTCCGGTTTATCTCTGTTATATATTTTAGTTTTTTCTTTTTTTATTATTGTTTGTATATTAATTTTTCTGCCTGTATATAAATTATTTTTATTCTTTTTATTCTAGTATATGATTGCTTTGGAGCATGTGCCATGTTCCGGACTCATTCAGAATCACCATCTGACCACTCCATAAAACACCTTTAGCCAGCATTTATTATGAAACACTCATGCTCTTAAGCCAAATGTAGGCCGTCTCAAATACTGGCATCTGGACGCAAGTCACTATTCTCTGCATCATTAGCACTGTTTTTAACTTGCTGTTTGAATGATTTCACTTTTAACTGGAGTTTACCGTTTTAAAATTATGTGATTGCAAAAACCTGCTTAATATACTGACACAATTTTCTGTTTCTATTTGGTGTGCTATTCATACTCTGAAATTGACTTTGGCGTGCATGATATGCATATGCTTGACATGCATATAATACAGTTTTCGCTTGCCTGTTATACATATCTACCCCATGCCTAATCTTAACATAGAACGACTATGTTAATAGTGTAATTTCTAATGACGCTTTGACTCTTAAGTACCAGCAACATGTTAGAAGTACCGGTACTGTTGCTTACCAGCCCACTTCAAGCACTGCTTTTATTTTAAATGTTCTGTTAATTTCTAAAATCTGGCTTAATGTTGGCGAAATGAGTCCCCTGATCAGACTTTCTCCACATGATTGTTCCTTTTTTAGCACCCCTAGAGATACTGGCCGGGGTGGTAGACTTGCTTGTGTTTTTAGAAAAAAATTTCAATGAGTTTTGAGGCTGAATCGACTGAATCGTGATTCAACTGTAAATAGATTTCTCCTCCACCCCTACTGTATTCACCCAAATAAATTCACTTTGCTTAAATTTTTGTATATGGGTGTTCTTGATTATTAATAAGTGTTCATTTTTTGATTATTGCTGTTGCAATAAATAATACTGTGTGTGATTTTTAATTTCCTACCAATTTTAAGCCAGAAATTTAATAAAAAGTTTACTTAAATAAAACAACCAAGCATGTTGTGTAAAAAAATTTAACCCAACCAGCTGAATGTGTTGTGATATTTTATTCAAAAATATGAAGTATGGTTTTAACCATAGTCAATATACTGATCATTATGGTGATTGTTTCAATAATTGCTTCAGTATTGGATGTCTTAATATAGACTGTGAGTCTTAGGTAATAGGCAAGTGCGGTGCTTTCCACTGGGCAGTGCCAATGAACTAGATTCAGCCAGTGAACTTTGGGTGATTTCCGAGTATATGACAAAGATGGCACAAACAAGTATGATGAGGATAAAATGGAAAATGATTTAAACTAGCAGGAAAGTAACTAGATAGTAAACCAGGAGGAGTACAAATTCATTTTAGCAAAACTAGAGGAGTAAAACCAATCAGAAACCGAATCGTCTGACTGAAAAGAACAGGGTATAAGTATGGGTGCCTGGACAGACAAAGACTCAGATGTGGCGGCTGTCATCTCGGCTTTGTTGCTGTGTTCAATAAAATCTTATTTTGACATCTGGAACTCTGCATCTTGAGCTTGTAAATACACAAAAGTGTATTAACAGATGTAAGTGTCCTGCCATTTCGTTACGTCATTCAGATGTAACCCCCTTTGTAATCATTAACATTTTCATAAATAACAAATTTAATTACACACCTTTAATTTAATTAAAATTTAATTACAGCTTTTTTTTTCACAGTAACTAACAGATTGCAGTTACTTTTATTTTGTAATTAAATTACGTCATTCTGTCACTAGTTACCACCCAACACAGAACCAGGAAACAGGAAACACGTTTGTTCAGAGAAAGAGAAACCGAAGCGTAGTTGAGCTGTTGTGTGTTTGTGTCTCTGTATTCAGTAAGTAAAATGGCAGAAGCCAGAGTTTTTTCAGGATGAGTTCTTATGTTCAGTGTGTCAGGATCTCCTGAAGGATCCAGTGACTGTCCAGTGTGGACACAGCTACTGTAAGAGCTGTATTACAAGCTGCTGGAATCAGAAGGATCAGGTGAGAGTCTACAGCTGCCCTCAGTGCAGACAGACCTTCAGTCCAAGACATGCTTCAGCTACAAACACCATGCTGGCTTTAGTGGTGGAGAAACTGAAGAAGACCAAACTTACTGACTGTTACACTGGAGCTGGAGATGTGAACTGCGACGTCTGTACTGAAAGAAAATACAAAGCTGTGAAGTCCTGTCTGGTGTGTCTGAACTCTTACTGTCAGGATCACCTAGAGGAACATGAGAGTTGGTTTAAAGGAAAGAGACACAATTTGACTGATGCCACTGGTCCACTGCAGGAAATGATCTGCCAGAAACACGAGAAGCTCTTCGAGGTTTTCTGTCGCACGGATCAGAAATGTATATGCGTGCTATGTACGATGGATGAACATAAACACCATGACACTGTGTCAGCTGCAGCACAGAGGACAGAGAAACAGGTATTTAAAACTAGACACTGATTAAATATTGTTGGCACTCGTTTCATACGTGTTTATATCGGCACCCATATTAACAGCTTACAGCATTCACACTGCACACGACAGCAGAAAGGAACACCAGCTGCAAGAAGAGTTTTACTGTTTGTTGAAAAGTCACTGTATCAATCAATACAACATTTCATAAAACAGGCTTTGGTTAAGCAGCATAAAATAATGACGTGAACTATTTACCTGTTTTTTGACAAAATATATACTTTCATCAGTCAAAATACAAGCTCTTCTACACAGCAGAAGCACTGTCATTGTGAAGCTTAACATCTGTGTCAATTTCACTTTTACTATACTTAGACTTACAGTATGAAACATGCCTTAATCCTAATCGTAATTCATGTATGAGTGTAACTGATCATCACTTACAGAGTTTGAACCTACAGCCATTAGTTATCAGTTCCACGTTTACTAGATTCATGTGTTCACATGATGATTTAGTGTCAGTAGTTTTCTGTGACATTCACTATCATGTGTTTGTCCTGCAGAAGCAGCTTAAAGAGATACAGAAGACATTCCAGCAGAGAATCCAGCATAAAGAGAAAGATCTTCAGCAGCTGAGAGAGGCTGTGGAGTCTCATAAGGTGAGTCTGGAGAAGAAGAGAAGTTTGTCTCAGTCTCAGTTCAAACTTTCCTCTTTCAGTCCCACTGAAGCCTGAATCACCATGTGTCCTAACAGCTCTCTGAACAGACAGCAGCGGAGGACAGTGAGAGGATCTTTACTGAGCTTATCCGCTCAGCCATTGAGAAAAACCACTCTGAACTGATACGGCTGATCAGAGATAAGGAAAAGGCTGCAGTGAGTCAAGCTGAAGAACAACGGGAGCGACTGGAGCAGGAGATCAATGATCTGAGGAGGGGAGACACTGAGCTGGAGCTGATTTCCCACACACAGGATCACATCCAGTTCCTGCAGGTAACAACAGGATCATAGTGGACGAGAGGTCCACTGCAGTCTCTAAACGCTCTAAAGTTATAAATAATTGTCAATCTAATTAAGCTGCTTTTCCTAAGGAAATCTACTCAACCCTACAATGAGATTCCATTGATGTGCTTGAGCTGTTAGATGGACATTTATGTTCTTAGCAGATGTTTTATCATCCAAACTATTTCCTAGAAAGTTCACATATAGTGTAAGTGGAAAATATTAGAATCTGTAGCTCTAATGTGATATAATGAATATGAGAAGAATGAAGCTAATGCTGTAAAAGTGCCGGATTGAGGTGATTCACTAAAGATCAGTCAAGACAACGTGCGCTGCACACATCTGATGTTGGTGCAGGTTATTGGATGAATATGGAGCTGATGAGTTTTAATTTCTGTTTTCTGTAGAGTCTCCAGTCTCTCCCTGCACCTTCTGAATTTACAAACATAAATGACAATCCCTTCATTTCTCTCCTCTCTTCTGATGACCCAAGAGAAACTGTTGATCAGCTGAGAGACAAACTGGAGGATTTCTGCAAAGAGGAGCTCAAAAAGATCTCAGACAGAGGTAAAGTCCTGGAAATTCATCTGCTCTCAGAAACAAGTCCATTATCAACTCATATCATGGTGAACATCATATTAGAAATGTCTTAGGAATGAATGCCGGATCAAGAGATTCACACTGTTCATGTCTGTTTATTTCCACAGTCAGATTCACCAACACTGTTCCCAGAACCAGGAACGACTTCCTACAATGTAAGTCAGTAAGGAAACAAGCGGAGAAACTCACTGAGTGTGTTGATTTTCTTTCTGTAGAAGGCAAAAAAGAGTTTTATACAGTAATGGATGATGTACATGATGATTTGCACAGGATATCTGGTTGTCTGTACTGAGACAATGATGATACAGTGAGCATGAAGAGTTCAGCTACATGAAAAGATCAAACAGATTCATAATTCCTGATTCTGATGTGTTTTTTTCTCCATCAGATTCCAATCAGCTCACTCTGGATCTGAACACAGTGAATAAATGGCTCCTTCTGTCTGAGAACAACAGAGTGATCACTAACACTGACACAGAGCAGTTGTATCCTGATCATCAAGACAGATTTGATGTGTATCCTCAGGTGTTGTGTAGAGAGAGTGTGTGTGGACGCTGTTACTGGGAGCTGGTGTGGACTGAATGTGTGTGTATATCAGTGTCATATAAGAGCATCAGCAGGAAGGGACTGGGTAATGATCGTGTATTTGGATTTAATGATGAGTCCTGGAGTTTGTTCTGCTCTCCCTCCAGATACTCATTCAGACACAGCAACAAATGGACTGATCTCCCTATAAAGTCCATCAGCAGTAGAATAGGAGTGTATGTAGATCACAGTGCAGGAACTCTGTCCTTCTACAGTGTTTCTGACAAAATGAGCCTCATCCACACAGTCCAGACTACATTTACTCAACCGCTCTACGCTGGGTTTACTGTTTTTTCTGGATCAAAAGCAAAACTGATTTGATTAAGGAAAATCCAGTCTTCTTCATTCTGATTATTGATATTACTTTACAGTAAGCTTTCATTTGTTAACATTCATTCACTACATCAGTTAACATGAACTAACAATGAAATGAATTATTGCAAATTAAACATTGTAACTGTGCAACTTTGTAGCAGTAGCTTTGTTTTAGTTCTGTTGGTATTAAATATTTATTGTAAAATGTTCTAGAAGTCGTATGTATCAAGTTCCTTTGTATATTTGTATTAGGGGAGTGCGGGGCACAGCCTAACACTTTTTGAATCTCTCAGTTTGTGTAAATCCACATGGGGTTCAGAGTATAATTTTTTTACACACTTAGAGTATAACAGAGTATAACGTTATTTTCACACGTCTAGTACAAATAGCTTTGTTTCATAATTCCAGTGTGTACGTTTTTTGTTATTTACCTCGAAAAAAAGAAAGGAAGTGAAAAGTAACAACATGCACCGTAGGTGGGGTACATAGTAACATGTGAGGGGCACGTTGTAACATGGCCATATGACAGCTTAAAATGTTGTCTGATCAAATGAAAAAATATACACGACAAACTAAAATATTTTGTCAATAAAATAAAATGCTAACATTTTTTCAAATAAAATAATGGCGTTTTTTAAGAATTAAAAAAAAAAAGGTTCACAACGAACACATTGCAACCATGTGTGGGACTGCTATGATCGCAAAATACAGCTATACAGTATAGTTGAAAACAATGTTTAGATGAAACACATTCAGACATTCAGAAAAACCATTCTCCTCCCTCCAAACACAGCTCTCATAGAACACAAGACACATAAACGAGCCAAAATGCTTTACATTTCTTTAAATAATTATTTTTTTAACATCTAACATCGATTGTCAGTCTTTATTCACCTGTTTCTTGTGGTTTCTTTTTAAAATCCATTAAAGTAAATAGTGAAAACTACATTGAATAGTTGAACATACAGATAATTGAAATTACCTTACTCTCAGACCCAAGGTGCAAACAGATAATATTAAATACAAAAGGTAGAATTTTAAAATTACGAGTAAGTACAGATAAATACAAAAATTTACATGTAATAGTAACACCACAACACAACAACAACAACAACAACAACAATATACAAGTAAGGGCACATGTGCAAAACCAATGTGGAAACATTGTGTGTGGAAATATCTCACACAAACATGAAGAAGCTCAGAGACTCCAGTGCAAAATCATCTCAACTCCCATGATGCCTTCTGGCATTCACAACCAGATCTTCAACTTTGAGTTTCATAAAGTCAAACCAACAGAAACAAACAAGGTAAATCCAGATGCCACATCAGAGCCTATGAAATCGCAGAGGGGCGGGTGGGCGTCAGCTTGCTCAGAACTGTGGGATACAGAAACATCTTTTGGTGAAAGGATTACAGGTAATAATGCTGTAAATAATGTTCAGTTCTTGCAGAGACTGTTTTTTTCACATCAAAAGAGCTCAATATGTCATCAGGACCCATGGGTATTAATTGTGTTTCCTGATATGCTTTTTTGAGTCTCAAAGTGACGGCAGCCATTGACTTGCATTTTATGAATCAACAGTGATCTCACCTGAAAATCACGACACCTCACCTCTGTATCCGCAGAGTGCCGGGCTGCTTAGCAAACATATCTAATAAGAGCGTGATGGTTTTGTGTACCTCGTTAATGCCGACACAGCACAGTACTAAGTCTGAAGAGATAGTTGTGAACAACAACAACAACAACAACAACAAAAAAATCACTCACTGCTCTTGACTGAGGAACTGTAACACAGTTGCTTTAATAACAGTGTACAATTTATACAGTAAAGAGTATGTAATTGCTAAATACACCTACTGTACCTGAATAAAGCACAGTTAGTTTTATTTGTATATTAGTATTTGTAATGTGTATCTTTGTCCTTATTTTTTTAATAACAAAGATAAAATATAGACAAAAACTTTTATCTTAGTCCATTTTGGCCTAAATGTCTGCCATTCTTTTTTTTATTTTATTTTTTTGTTAACCCACACCTATGGAAAAATGGAAAAATGGAAAAGAAGCAAATAAATATATACAAAATGTTCATACACAGCTTGAGTATCAAGATTGTGTTTGGTTTTAATTCTTTCTTCCATGTTGTATTTTTGGGTAAGAATTGTCACGGTTCATGGGTCTGTGTGTTCATTCCTGTGTGTGTCTGTGTTGTTGTTCACCGGTCTGACTGCTTGTTAGCGTTGCCCAGCAACCCTGGTGCTGGGAGCTAATCAGTACAGCTGCACCTGTTGCTCATTACCATCGCTATATAAGTCTCACTTCTGCTGTGTTTGTTGTCAGATCGTGGTCGCTCATGTCTTGTCGTTGTTTCTCTCCAGTGTTTTTTCGTTCCAGGGTTTACTTGCTTCTACCGTTTGCCTTGCTTATTCTGCCCTGCACGATCTTCAATAAACTTTGTTACACTTGCTATTGGATTTCGAGTCGAGTTTGTGACAAGAATATGAAGCACTTCTTCCATTACTTAGTATTGTTTTATTCCAACATAAGAAAACATATCTGGAATCTGCATCTGAAATAGCATTTAGATGTACATATTTACAGTTGAATCTCAGGGGGGACATGGATGCATTTAAACTGCAGTTACAGATTTGTTTTGTTTTAACATAAAACTTTAAATACTGATATTTGAAATAATTTAAGACATGAAAAAAATAGCTGATTTGTTCTGGAACAAAGGCATTTGACTCCCTGCATCCCAATGTGCATACTATCCACCCTATCTGCCCTAAATAGTATTGAAAATGACTACTGTTACGGCCAGAGTGTGTTTTTTGTATTTGTCCACTAGGTGGTGTTGTGCCGTGATTTCGACTTTTCTAGAGCGAGAGTTGGGGACAGGTGTGGAGTGTTACCTGTGATTGGCGTTTAGGCTAAAAGGGGAGATTCAGCGAGCAGTGGTGGCTGTGGACTTTGGGTGCCGTTCGTCTTCCCTCTCCAGTTCTGGATTGTTTTCTTTTGTTTCTGTTTTCCTTATTTAATTTTTGTATTAATTTACTATTTTTGATTAAATGTTCAGTTATTGACCTTAGTTTTATGTGTGGCCTTCCCCTTATTGGAAATGTTCCTCCACCCAGAGCCAGGTGGTTGTAACATTATGGGGGCTCGTCTATAAGTTCAGTAAGTTTGGTAAGATAATTTGGTCGATAAGATAATGGAATGATTTTGATTAATATTTGGTACGTATTCTTTTTTTGGATCGTTTTGGGGAGTGTTTGCGTAAATGCTACACTTGATTTTTTTTTTTTTTTTTTGAAGTGAATAATTTTTGGCTGGGACTGGAGAGGAAGAAATTGTCCTGCAGTCAAAGTGCTAAGGCTTTGGCGGCAGACTAAGCCTTTTTGTACATGACCAGAGGTAAGTGAGATTGCGCTTTAATTGCCAAGAAGTGTTAGTGAGACGGGTTAGAATGTCAGAGCCACGTACATCCCCGTGTTAGGCTGTAGAGCGATAACGCTGTTTTTTTTGTTTTAGTTTGTTATTTTAGTTTTTTGTTTTTGGTACGTCGGACGCGGGTAGACGGATTAGCCGTTGAGCTGCATGTGGGCGTACGAAGACTAGGGTTGAGTTATTTAGTTAATGTCTTAGTTAGATACGGGATGGCTCTTAAGTTCTTCTGGCATTATAGTGCTGTTTATTTGGTTTTGGTTTGTTTAATTTGTTTTCCTCTGGTCTGTGCAATTAGAGCGATTTGGTAAAACGGCAATTTTATTTATTTTGGCTTTGAAAAGCGAAATAAGTATACTACACTGAATACCAAAGATGGACAAATTACAAGATTTTTTGGCTGCTCCTACTGTAGAAGGATTGAATGAGCTTACAAAAGAGCAATTATGTAAAGTAGTTGAGCATTTTAACTTTGAGGTAGCGGTAACTAAAAGCACAAAATTAAAAGCCTTGCGTGATCTTGTAAAAGAGAAATTGGTAGAGAGAATGATTTTAACTGTAGACACACAATCTGAAGAAGCGTTGTCACCTGAAAGTACTTCAGCGCCGCTTGTAATGACGGGGGTACAGACCGGGTTAACATTTGAGCAACAATTAGAACTCTTGAATTTGCAAAGTAAGGAACCTGAATTAGATAGACAGCTCGAATTAGAGAAAATGCGAGTTCAAGAAAGAGAGCGTGAACGGCAATTTGAGAAGTTTAAGAGTGAACAAAGAATTCAAGAAGTTAAGTTGGCTCAGGAGGCAGAACGTTTGAAACTAGTTGCCGAAGGCAAAATAGGTAGCATAAGTGTTGATTCCTCTGGTGAGCAGTTGGTCACGAACACAGCTTTAAATATTACAGATATGACTACCCACTAAGCAAAAGTACGTCCAAACGACGTCATTTCAACGTCTTTGTCGGACGTTGAAATGACGTCCCCTGAAGAGCCAGAATTAAAGTTTTTTACAACGTCTTTTCATGACGTCTTCTGGACGTCCAATATTGACGTTCACAGGACGTCTCTAGAAGGTTAAAATTTAGTTCAGATCTGGTCATTATGGACGTATTTTCAACATCTTATAAGGTCAACTGCAGTCTCAATTAGATGTCATTTATACTGTTTCTGGACATAATATATACACTTTTAGACTGCATTCAAGTAAAAATCATGTTTATTTTATTATAATTTTTATTTGTACTTGTAAATAAACTTACAGACACAGTGTACAAAAACCATGAAAACAAAAGAAACTTAACTCATTGAACAGTGGATAACAACTGTAACAAATAACATACAAAACATACATCATGTTCACCTATTAACTGTAATGAATGAGTAAAAGTACGTCCAAACGACGTCATTTCAACGTCTTTGTCGGACGTTGAAATGACGTCCCCTGAAGAGCCAGAATGAAAGTTTTTACAACGTCTTTTTATGACGTCGTCTGGACTTCCAATATTGACATTCACAGGACTTCTCTAGAAGGTTAAAATTTTAGTTCAGATCTGGTCATTGTGGACGTATTTTCAGTGGATAACAACTGTAACAAATAACATACAAAGCATACATTATGTTCACCTGTTGGAGCTGAACTTGGGGGGAAAAACGTCTAATTCTGACACAAGAGAAGTTGAAAACCTTCTGTACATAATAAAAAATAGTTTAGTAGTTTCAGTGTCATATTAAATAAGTTTGTGATAGGCTTAAATTTTAAATAAATATTGCTTGTAATGAATGACACTGTGTATGTATATATATATATATATATATATATATATATATATATAGGGACGTGACGAGATCTCGTGACGAAATCCTTGTAAAACATTTTGCAGTGTTTACATTAGAGCTGCACGATTAATCCTTAAAATATAGACATCTCAGTTCAAACACCCACGCGATCTTATTCCTGAATGACAACGATTTAGCTATGTCTGTTAGGACTGTTTTCACATCGCGAGTGTCAGTGGAGCGTGAGAAGCACGTTTTGTCGCTGCCCTTGTCAATGAATCAGAGGGTCGGGGTAAATGTGAACGCAGAAAGAGCAACACAAACAGACTTTTCAACCACATTATAATCATTATTTCTGTGTGACAGACATTTAAGTAACAGAAGTACTGGGATTAAAGTTTATAGTTTGGGTATAAACACTTATTGTCTACAGTAGCGATCAAAACGAAACTATCTTATATGTATAGTAACGCTTAACCTCTTCCGCCAGGAGGTGGCGACAACTGCCCGTTTAAAAAAAAGTATGTCATTGAATCATTCATTCAGGAGATTTCAAGTCAAACAAGTCTTAATGAAGTGAGACACTGACTCCCTTCATTGAATGTTTTTTTTTTTTTTTTTTATTATTTTGTTTAAATGAATATGTTTTTAAAAGACTTAAGCAATGAACAATTTGTCAAAAACCACTAGTAAATTGTTGTTTTGTTTAGTTTTTCTAATCTTTTTTTCTCCAGAATCATGATCTCCAATTTATTAAAAACAACTGGGATTCACAATTTATCCAGAATCATGAAGCTCTTGTTTAAATGTTGTTTATTACTGCATATAATTCCATTAAAATGGAAGTTTAATTTCATAAAGTTCCTACATTTTTTTTTTTGCATTTTGTCTTTTTCAGTTGAATAAAAGACTATTTTCCCTATATATTTAATCATTGAGGATTTCTTAAGAAAAGTTTCAGATTCTTGTCTCGTCTCATTCTCGTGAACCCAGTCTCGTCTCGTGGGATAAGTGTCTCGTCACACCCCTAATATATATATAATATATATATATATATATATATATATAGCTTCACAATGGTCATTATAACCTCTTTGGTAAACATATGATCAGAAAATACTGACAGACAGATATTTAGTCTTTAGTGAATTTAGTGAAAGTCTATTTTACTACAAGAACACACACTTAACACAAGATACAGTTTTAAAAAATCTTACATTATTACATTATTGTGAAGTTACGTGTTTTACTGACTAATTTAGACAATTAAAAGGGATCAACATAAATTTACCTCAGACTGTAACTTCACTGACCACTTTATGCGCAAATTAACCAACAGGGAGATATAAAAATTTACAAAAAGTTGAATCTGAAATCGTCATAACACAGAACAAAATACATCTAAAGTGAAATTTAACATTAGATTGACAAAACGACGAATAAAGGTACATTTATATAGCTTACCTTCGGCTTAGCACCAGTGGCGGTTCTAGACAAATTTTACTAGGGGGGCCAAGAAGGGGCCAGTGTTTAACCAGAGGGGCACATTAAAAAATGACAACAAATGATATTTAAAGATTATAAACTTTATTTTACTTTAAAATCATACAAACATTTATTATGTACAAGAGTGAGTGCAGATGAAATTGTTTCGCTTACCTTCGACTCTTGCAACAGGAGAAATGAATCGTAGCTCCTCTATCCAAGAGTAGTTAGTTGTTGCTGCGCTCTTCATTCACCGAGCAGCACCACAGTGTTTCGGTGCGCCGCTCTAATTTACCCGTGTAGAACGATGCGTCCGCATTAGTTCCGCTTTTGGCACTCGTGTGTAAAATCTTAATAAATTCATAATTGTTTTATTTGGTCAGCACGGGGGGGGCCACAGGGGTGGCCAGGGACATGTCTACAGAGGCACGGGCCTCCCTAGGCCTCCGTGTAGAACCGCCACTGCTTAGCACCCCTCCGTCTCTCAGATGACCGTTAGAGAGCGTTACCGTTTAAATTTCAAAATTGCTGCGTTGCGTTGTGAAGGCTGTTCGTTGGTCAAGTTGGGTCCCATCCTCTGTAGGTTTTATAAAGTGTCCTTAACGTAAAATTAAATAAATTACACGACGGATCTATCGTGGTGGTTATATCTTCAGTCTTTGGTAATACACAACATAGATATATATAGAATGACTAGATGTCTCGTCTGCGTTGCTGGCCAACGGAGTCGAACGTCCGCATATGGCGGACATCTTACCACAGGCTGCTCGCTCCACCCAAAATATTGTGTTGATAGTAAAACATGTAATTTTTAAATAGCCATAACGTGCTCAATTGTTAACCGATTTTCAAACGGTTTGATTTATTATAAACGTCAAATATGTAGTTATGACACTGAATACTTTTGAATAATTATCTTATGTTCTAAAAAATAGAATAATGTTCTAGAATAGGTAGACTAAGCCTACAAGATTTCCCTTAACAAATATAACGTACATCAAGAAACGCTGCATGTTGAAATTCCCACCCCGTACAGTGATGACAATAACACACCACAAAGAACTAAAGTCCATATTTCCAAATTGTTAATAAAAATAGTTTTACACATAAAATGGTAGTAAACCAGTTTGTTTAGACATTATAAAGGCACTTTTCAAAGATTTTTGAAGATTTATTAAAATCAATGTTTGGACAGAGGTGTTAGAGACATTTGATGGATTTTTTTTTTTTTTTTACATTTTCATTAAAAATTTAGCGAAGTAACGAAGGTGTCCCAGTGGTGCTGGTTCTGGTCCTCATCCGAAAAAGTCTGGCATCTTGTCAGCAATTTCCTGTAGAAATCATAATGTAAGATGTTTTAAACAAACCGACCAGACAGGAAATCATGTGTAAATTCAGTTAAATCATGTTTATAATGTGTGTATTATATTGAAAAGAAAGCGTAATTCTGCCTCGCCCCAAATTAACTGGGTAGCTAGTAGCCTAGCTAGCCGTGATACACAACTAAACTGCACGATTAAGTCAGTTTTTTTTTTTTTTCGAGGAGAAAAGCTGCAATTTCAACATGTTCAAGCATCCAGAAGTATAACCACGTTAATAAACGTTTGTAAGAAATACAAACAGTTTTGTAAATCTGTCAAGATTTCAGAGAGTTAAGAGTATTAACGTTTGTTCAGGTCACTTACCTTACCTCAGGTTACCTCCGTTTACCTCAGTTCGACTGATCCCCGCCAGAAAGCCAGCCTGTGGTAAGATGGCCGACCTGTGCGGACGCTCTAGACCTCGACGTAACACATCTAGTCATTCTATATATATCTATGATACACAATATCAATATCTTCCGTCTTCCGCGGCTGCTTGCGCCATCACGTTAACGTCACTACGTTAATGCCCCTCAACGCGAGCGCACGTTTAAAAAGAGATATATTTATTAAATTAAATTTAAATTTATTTATTAAATATATTATTATTATTAAAATATACAATAAACAATAATATTGTGTTAATATTCTGTATTATTAAATATTTAAATCTATTTATCTATTATATTTAAATCTGTTTTAAATCTATTTAACTTAAACTTTAACTTAACTTAATCACACATAGATGTAAGCGGCTGTTTCTGTCAATGTCCCCAGTGAAAAATACTACACATAAAAAAAAAAAAAAATAATATTTATAATATTAATAAAATAATTAAATGGGCTGCGTTATGGTACTGTCATGATGTTTTTATACATATAAATATTACACTGTTTTAACACCTAAATGTTTTATAAAAATACACACGATATTTATATTTTTTTTAAAGTCAGAACTTTGTCATGTTTATTTGCATAAAAAGTTCTTAAGTCGATTTCCTGAACCTGTTTCTGCACGTTCTACAGACGTCCAGGAAAACCCCTTCATAGACGTTCAAATTTTGAACTGCATATCTACGTCCCAAGGGACGTCGTAGTCCGACGTCCAGATACCGTACTGGATTTGCACGTCGTGTAGAAGTAGAAATATGGTCCTGGACCGACCGACGCAATATAGACATGATCTGCACGTCGGGCGGACGTCTCATGTTTGTTGGGTAAGTTTTGTTGCCAAAATTTAACGAGAAAAATGTGGACACTTTCTTTACTTTGTTTGAAAGTGTTGCTGAAGATCGAGGTTGGAATGATGCCAAACGTACTCTCTTATTACAAAGCGTTCTGGAGGGTAAAGCTCAAGATGTATTTATTTCACTCTCACCAGTAGATCGAAGGGATTATAAAATCGTTAAAGAGACAATTTTTAAAAGCTTATGAACTTGTCCCCGAAGCTTAACGTCGCCGATTTAGGGTTTGGAGAAAGGGAGAAAGACAAACTCATGTGGAAAGTTGCGCGAGAGCTTACAAATCACTTTAATCGTTGGTGCACTTTTGGGAGTAAGTTCTTTTGATAGTCTTTGCGATTGGTGATTTTGGAACCGTTTAAAAATATTATTCCCGAACGGATTGCGACCTACATAAATGAACAAAAGGTGAAAACAGCGGCTGAAGCGGCCGTTTTAGCGGACGAGTTTGTGTTGATTCACAAAAATTCCAGTGGTTATCAAAAAGAGCGCAATTATGACAATTTAGATCGGTCAATGTCAAATGTTGTGTGTAGGCCTAAAAAGGTCGATCCAAACCTCCTCTTGTAGGTATTGCCTGGAAAAGGGCCACTGGAAAAAAGAATGCCCAGTGTTGAGAGGCAAATTTAAGTCTTCTACTAAAGCGGTCGGACTTGCGTCAATTTATTCTTGTAACGAACGATCGTGTATCGGGAAATTTCTGTGGGAAAACAAAATGCAGATGAGTATGTGGGAAATCAGACAGATTATAGTCCTTTTATTACAATGGGATTTGTTTCCTTGGTTAATTGTCCGGGTAAGGTATCTGTCAAAATTCTGCGCGAACACGGGGTCTTCAGAATCTTTTATTTTAGACTCAAAATTAAAATTCTCTTCTGAATCTAGTACTGGGAATAGTGTTCTGATCCAAGGAATTGGTTAGAAATATTTTCTGCTCCCTTACATAAAATTCAGTTGGAGTCTGACCTGGTAAATGGAGAGGTTGAGATTGCGTTACGACCTTCGTTACCTGTGAAAGGTGTAGATTTGATTTTTGGGAAATAATTTGGCTGGAAACCGCGTGTGGCGTGCTGTGACATCCCCTGTTGTGAAAGAAATTCCAACTTTGTCTGCGGACTCTGACGTGAGTGCCAGAGATTTCCCTGATGTTTTCGTCTCTGCGCGGTAACTCGAGCGACGAGTGCAAAAATAAATGTGACCCAGGATAAAGATGAATTCGAAAACCTTTCTTTTGATCCGTTAGCCAATTTGTCTTTGC
The DNA here is from genome assembly GCA_036247105.1 of Cirrhinus mrigala. Classification (NCBI taxonomy): domain Eukaryota; kingdom Metazoa; phylum Chordata; class Actinopteri; order Cypriniformes; family Cyprinidae; genus Cirrhinus; species Cirrhinus mrigala. The sequence goes on from CM070022.1 coordinate 27,798,761, forward strand.
TTCCTCCTTCGATTTCCCGTGATGAGCTAATTGAGGCTCAAGGAAAAGATGCCGGATTAACAACTTTATTTGCGGCCGTTCAGTCTAATGATGACATTGAAATGCAGCTTCTGGTTATTTTATAAAAGATGGCGTTTTGGTTCGTAAGTGGACACCGTGTAGTGATCATGCTTTGGGTGAACCCATATTTCAGATCGTTATTCCAGAGGCATTACGCGGTTTGGTGCTAAAAACTGCACATGGCGATGTAGCTGGACACTTGGGGGTTTAAAAAGACCTACCACAAGCGTAATGCGCTATTTTTTTTTGGCCTCGACTTAAAAAAGATGTGGCGAGTTTTATTAAGACATGTCACCACATGCCAAATAGTAGGCAAACCAAATGAGGTATTATCCCCTGCACCTTTGTATCCCATTCCTGTCGTGAGTACTCCTTTTGAGCATTTAACTGTTGATTGTGTGGGCCCGCTAAGTCCGTCTAAAGCTGGTTCTACTTATCTATTAACAGTAATGTGTCAGGCGACTCGTTGTACCCCGCTGCTTATCCTTTACGAAAGATCACCACTAGGGCAGTTGTGAAAGCGCTGTCCCAGTTTATTTCAGTGTTTGGTATTCCAAAGATTATCCAAACTGATAGAGGAACTAATTTTCACGTCCCGCATGTTTGCTCAGGTGTTACAACAACTGCGTGTGAACCATCATAAGAGTACTTCATATCATCCGGAAAGTCAGGGAAATCTTGAACGTTTTCACCAAACACTAAAGCAGTTGTTGAAAGCATACTGTAATGAATTGAATAAGGATTGGGAAGAAGGGCTCCCCTGGTTGATGTTGGCAGCGCGCGAAGTTGTTCAGGAGAGTCTAGGTTTTAGCCCTAATGATTTGGTGTTTGGTCATAAAGTAAGAGGTCCGCTGGCACTTTTGATGAATGATGCTATTGAAACTGGAAACACCAGTTAATCTTTTGGACTATGTAAATGGTTTTTCCGATGTCGGTTATATTTGGCAGGTAAACTAGCCCATGAAAACCTATGCAAAGCCCAGTTGAAAATGAAGACCTGGTTTTGATCGTCGGTCTGAGCGCCGCGAATTTAGTCCCGGAGATCAAGTTTTAATGTTGTTACCGGTTACCGGATCGTCTTTTTTAGCGAGATTTACTGGACCTTATAGTGTTCTTAAACGGGTATCGGATCAAAATTATATCGTTTCGACTCCAGATAGGAGGAAAGCTACCCAACTTTGTCACGTGAATTTGTTAAAACCTTATTTTTGTCGTGCACATGAGAATGCTGTTTCTGGTACTGAAATCAAACCAGCGGCTTTGGTTACAGAGGTGAGTACTTTCTCTTCGGGTACAGCTACAGTTAGTACCGAAGACGAGAAAGTTCCATCATGACTGTATTATTCAACCTCGACTTCTTAATTCAGAGCAGCTGACTAAGTTGGATGTTTATGTTGGCACATTTGTCTAAACAAGATTGTCAACAATTGATTGGTTTGATAACTGATTTTCCTTCACTTTTTTCAGATACTCCTTCGTGCACTGATTTGATACATCATGATATCGATGTTGGAAATTCCTTGCCAGTTCAACAGAGATTTTATCGTGTCTCTCCTGATAAGCAGGAAATTTTGGAGGCTGCGGTTAAGTATTGTTAAATGCTGGCCTTGCGAAGCCATCTTGTTCAAGTTGGGCGTCATCTTGTATTCTGGTTGCGAAGCCAGATAAGACTTTTAGGTTTTGCACAGATTACAGAAAATTAAATAGTGTTACCAAGCCTGACTTGTTTCCGCTCCCACGAGTGGAAGACTGCGTAGATTCTGTGGGTTCGGCTAAGTTTGTAACCAAGATCGATCTTCTGAAGGGGTATTACCAAGTTCCGTTAACTCCCCGAGCACAAGAAGTTTCTGCATTTATTACTCCATCTGGGCTGTACTCTTACAACGTAATGAGCTTCGGGTTACGAAATGCTCCGGCTACCTTCCAGCGCCTGATGAATCGAGTGGTCGCAGGGCTGGAAGGGTGTGCCGTGTATTTAGATGATGTTGTGGTGTATAGTCAGACGTGGGATGAACACCTTCGTCGTTTGCGTGCTTTGTTTTGTTCGTCTTGCCAAAGCCAAATTAACCAACAATCTAGCGAAATGCGAGTTTGTAAAAGCTACGGTAACTTATTTGGGAAAAGTAGTGGGACAGGGGGAGGTGCGTTTTGATACGGGATAAGGTGCGCGCTGTTGATCGATTCCCCGCTCCTAGTACTAAAAAGGAGCTGATGAGATTTTTGGGGATGATTGGATATTATCGCAGTTTTTGCGCAAATTTTTCAACTGTAGTTGCTCCACTAACCGATTTGTTCGAAATCCCAAACGAAAGTTTGAGTGGAACTGCAAACTGCCAGCGGGCGTTTGATAATGCGAAACTTCTGTTGAGTACTGCCCCTGTTTTAGTTGCGCCGCGGTGGGATAGAGCGTTTCAGATTCAAGTCGATGCAAGTCGAGTGGGCGCAGGAGCTGTGTTATTACAAAAAGATGACGATGGAGTTGACCGGCCAGTTAGTTTCTTTTCGAAGAAGTTTAATTCGTATCAACTTAATTATTCTACAATTGAAAAGGAAAACATTGGCTTTGGTGTGGGCATTGCAGCACTTTGATGTGTATATAGGAGGGGGTTCAATGCCTGTAGTTGTTTTCAGATCACAATCCGCTTACATTTTTGCAATCGTTGCGAAGGCCCTAACCAACGACTTATTCGTTGGGCTCTCTTGTTACAGCCATACAGTTTAGACATTCGCCATATTCGAGGGCGGGATAATGTTATGGCGGATGCTTTGTCTCGTTCTCCTGCTGAGTTGAATAAAAACTGTTGTTAAAAATTATTTGCCCTTTCTTTAAGTTTTGGTGTTTTCAAGGCGCCTGAAGATACCGAAAATGGAGTTTGGGTAGGTGATGAGATGAGAGGGGGGGGTAAGTGACATTTTGTACGGGAGTCCTTAAATTTGTATTGCCGTTGTAAACATGTTTTATTGTGTATGTAATATTTCTGTTTTTGTTTAGTTTTGTTTATTATATTATTATTATTATTATTTTATTATTTGTGTTTTACAGAGTTCCCTTTTTTTGGGGACCTCTGTTTTAAGAGGGGAGGTGTTACCGCCAGAGTGTGTTTTTTTGTATTTGTCCACTAGGTGGTGTTGTGCCGTGATTTCGACTTTTCTAGAGCGAGAGTTGGGGACAGGTGTGGAGTGTTACCTGTGATTGGCGTTTAGGCTAAAAGGGGAGATTCAGCGAGCAGTGGTGGCTGTGGACTTTGGGTGCCGTTCGTCTTCCCTCTCCAGTCCTGGATTGTTTTCTTTTGTTTTCTGTTTTCCTTATGTTAATTTTTGTATTAATTTACTATTTTTGATTAAATGTTCAGTTATTGACCTTAGTTTATGTGTGGCCTTCCCCTTATTGGAAATGTTCCTCCACCCAGAGCCAGGTGGTTGTAACACTACTATCACACATAATTAGGATGGATAGTATGCACATTGGGATGCAGGCACAATGTTAATGAGTAAATCACTGAATCAATTTTATCAACCGAACCGTGTATTCATTCAATAAGTAAACACCATCCATTGTTTAGAGACGCAAAACTAAAGTTTTTGCTTTAACTAAACTTCTGCAGAAAAAACGGGACTCTTTTGTGCGATATAGATTAACTATGTTAAATGATATAAATATAGAAAGCATACAGAAACATTTTTTTGCCATCTACAATTTAGAATGCCTGGAATTTTGACTTTACTTTTCCACATTACAGTTTCAATCAAAAAACCAGACACTACATTGGTCCAATATCACTCCCCATCTACCTAGTTAATGCCAGAATTTTTAGATTGATATCCCTGTATGTGTCAATTTCAATGAAATCACTGTGTCCTTAACCTTAAACGTAAATGTCTGCATTGCTGTGCTATCTGTGGTGATAGTCATTGCAGGTTCAAAGCGTCTCCAGGCCCAGTCTTCGAAAAGATGAATAAACATCCTATTAAACATCTTTCTATGTCTGTCAACGTCCATAAACGTTCTAAGAATGTATTCTCTCTTCCTAAAAGATGTTTTGTTGACCCTTGATTCCACTTTATATTAGGTGGCCTTAACAACTATCGCTTGTACTTAAATGACACATACTGCATGTTCAATCTGTAGTTATAATAGTGTACCTACATATGTAAGTTGTAAGTAAACTTTTGTAAGTATACCATAATTGCAATATTGTAACTTCAGTTGTAGCTACTCTGCAGTTTCTATGAAACTTTTTTAATCCCACAGATGTATGTTTTTTTTACAAGTGTAAAGCATTACTGTTCATGCCTACCAACAATGTGCTTAATATATTTTATTATTCAACCATTTAGTATAGATGCAACAAATATTTTCAGAATGCACCATAATACACCAATGTAGATTCAGTCATTTCACTGAACACATTACAGCTACTCAGGAAGTTTGATTTTGTTGTGCACCTCACATGCTCATCCTCAGTGTAAGTACACATTCCTGGCATCAACAATGGTTCCACACTTTAATTTAAGTAGTCAGTTTTTTGTGTATTTTTCAGTGTAAGAACACATTAGTTCCTGGGCATCAATGATGGTTCCAAACTTTATAACATTTGTGACGTAAGCTTTATTAGTTGACATGAGTTAACAGTGAACACTTCATCATAGCTTAGTTAATGTTTAATTATTAAGCATAGTTAATACCATTATGCAGGTTAGCATTTGCAATTCAATTTTTGTATGATTCAGCAAAGTATGGGAAACACATACTCGGAATTTGTGCTCTAAATTTAACGCATCTAAGTACACAACACACCACACACACAATTTCAGCAGCTTGAAATTTCATGACATTTACATAATTTATTTCTATTATGGATTAGTGATTAAAATATAAGCTGTAACCTAAAAAAATGAAAATGGTATTCCACAGTTAACGACAAATAAATGAATCATGCATCTCAAAGCATTAAGGATCTCTCCTATACAGTCTGTTAGTTTCACTGATGATCTTTCATGAACACTAAAACCCAGGATAGAGCGGCTGAGTGAATGTAGTCCTGGACTGTGTGGATGAGGCTCATTGTGTCAGAGAAGCTGTAGAAGGACAGAGTTCCTGCACTGTGATCCACAAACACTCCTATTCTACTGCTGATGGACTTCACAGTGAGATTCAGTCTTTATGTTATTGTGTATGAATGAGTATCTGGAGGAAGAGCAGAACAAACCTCCAGGACTGATTATTATATCCAAACCCACACTCCTTACCCCACCCCCTTCCTGCTGATGCTCTTATATGACACTGATATACACACGCAACCCTTATTTCCACTCCACTCCAGCTCCAGTAAACAGCGTCCACACACAATCTCTCTACACAACACCTGATACCAATAATCAAATCTATCTGGATGACAAGGATAACGCTGTTTTTTTTTGTGTGAAAAAGTAATCACTCTGTTGCTCTCAGACAGACGGATGCCATTTATTCACTGTGTTCAGATCCAGAGTGAGCTGAAGGGAATCTGAAATGAAGAAAAAACACATCTGAATCAGGAATTATTGATCTGTTTGATCTTTTCATGCCGCTGAACTCTTCATGTTCAGTGTATTATCAGTACAAATGACCAGATATCCTGTGCAAATAATCATTTACAACATCAATTATAATAACTCTTCTTTCACCTTCTACAGCAAGAACATGAACACACAGTGAGTTTTTCTGCCCTTTTTCTTGACTTACATTGTAGGAAGTCATTCCTGCTCCTGGGAACAACGTTGCTTTAATGTGACTGTGGAAATCACAGACATGAATAGTGTTAAACTCTTGATCCTGCATTCGTTCCTAAGACATTTCTAATATGATGTTCTCCATGGTACGAGATGATGGTGGATGTAGAGGAATCTCCAACGGGCCCTCCATTTATCACAGTGCATACGCACAGATGTGTGCGTAATAAGTCCGTACAGTTTCACACAAAGTGTGAGATTCAACCACTTTACTTATATACAGGAATGTGTGTAAATATCAGGACTAATTATAGAACCTTTTCTACGCACTGTTTGATAAATGAGGCCCCAGGACTTTACCTCTGTATGAGATCTTCTTGAGCTCCTCTTTGCAGAAATCCTCCAGTTTGTCTCTCAGCTGATGGGCAGATTCTTTCAGACCATCAGAAGTGAAGAGAGAAATGACTTGATCTGCATTTTTTGTCTGTAGATTCAGCAGGTGCTGAAAGAGACTGGAAAGTCTACAGAAAAAAGTAATCAAAACTCTTAATCTCCACACTTCACCCAGTAACTTGCATCAACATCAGCTTCATTCTTCTCATATTCATTATATCGCATTAACAGATTCTTAGTGTTATGCCACCTTACACTATATAGGGCCCTATGTGAACATTCTAGGAAACAGTTTGGATCATAGGTCTTCAACCCTGCTCTTGGGGACCCACTGTCCTGCAGAGCTTAGCTCCAACCACCTAAATCAAACACACCTGAACCAGCTAATCAAGGTCTTCAAGATCACTTAACAAGTCACAGGCCAGAGGTGCTAAGTAGGGTTGGAAATAAACTTTGCAGGACAGTGGGTCCCCAGAAACATGGTTAAAGACCTATGGTTTGGATGATAGAACATCTTCTCAGAACACAAATGTCAATCTAACAGCTTAAACAGATCAATTGAGTCTCATTGTAGGGTTGAGTAGATTCGCTCAGGAAAGCAGCAGAAAGGCTATGATTAGATTGACCATTATTTATAAATTTGAAAGTGGTTAGAGACATTGAAACTCACAAGGACTCATGAGAGTCTGACTGATGATAATGTATATCACACTGATGAAATGCTTCTCTGTGAGTCTCCTGTCACAGCAGGATCTTGCTCAAGTTTACTATTATCCTGTTCTTCTAGATTTCTGTTACCTGCAGGAACTGTATGTGATCCTGTGTGTGTGAAATCTGCTCCAGCTCAGTGTCTCCCCTCCTTAGATCATTGACCTCCTGCTCCAGTCGCTCCAGTCCGTGCCTTTAGCTCGACTCACTGCAGCATTTTCTGATCTCTGATCAGCTGTATCAGTTCAGACTGGCTTTTCTCAATGACTGAATGGATGAGCATAGTAAAGGTCCTCTCACTGTCCTGCCCTGCTGTCTGTGCAGAGTGCAGTTAGGACACACAGTGGGACTAAAAAAGGAGAGTTTAAACTGAAACTGGGACAAACTTCTCTTCCTCTCCAAACTTACCTTATGAGATTCCACAGCCTCTCTCAGCTGCTGAAGATTTTTCTCTTTCTGCTGGATTCTCTGCTGGAGCGTATTATGCATCTCCTTCAACTGGTGCAGAAAACAAATGGAAAACATCACATCATGGAAAACTACACTGGGGGAAAAAAATGTTGTTTCAACTTAAAATAATTGTTACCCTGCTGACTTAAAATGTGTAGTTTAGTCAACTAAAATATTCCAGTTGTCACTTAAACCCTTTTAACGAGTACAAGTACACGATCATTAGTGTGATCTTCTTGGCTGGCGTATGATCACACTGGTGTGATTAAGAACATTCTGTGAATTTCACGTGATCAACCTCTGAATTCAAAATCTGCTTGGCTGGCACAGAGCCAGATGGGAAACGCTGAGCGGTTGTCATATTATCACAGTGTGTCAGTGTTTTCAACCATATAATGCTTATTTTAGGTTCCAGACATTTAAATACACATAATACTAGCAAAACGATGCATTTATAGTTTGCAAAATACACGCCAAATGTCATGGAAGCGGCAAATTATGATCCTTACAAATATAATTGACAATGTTTTTACTGATATCATATACACATTGAGTAGGTAACTATAAAGTTTTACTCTGCTCTTCTCCCAGCTCACCGGAGACTTACTTTAATGACAGAATAGAATATTTTAAACTCATGTATGAAAGTGTTAAATTTAACATTAAGTAACTTAAAATTTAAACGGTGGAATATTTCACTCCATTATTTTATGTTGTTTAATCAAAGTGTATTTTAACAAAGACTGTGTTGATAAAAGTTTATGAACATTTCAGCTGCTGATAATCTCTGCTGTTATGTGTGTAAATACCTGTTTCTCTGTCCTCTGTGCTGCAGCGACACAGTGTCATGGTTTTTATGTTCATCCATTGTACACAGGACAACATATACATTTCTGTCAGTGCGACAGAAAACCTCAAGGAGCTTCTCATGTTTTTGGCAGATCATCCCCGCAGTGGACCATGGCATCAGTCAAATTGTGTCTCTTTCCTTGAAACCAACTCTCATGTTGTTCGAGGTGATGCTGACAGTAAGAGTTCAGACACATCAGACAGGACTTGACGGCTTTGGATTTTCTTCCAGAACAAACGTCACACTGCACATCTCCGCCTCCAGCATCACAGTCAGAAGGATGTTTTCCCCTTCTTCAGTTCTCCCTCCACCAAGTTTCAGCAAGCATGGTGTTTTTTAGCTAACAGCAGGTCTTGGTCTGAAGCTTGTCTGTCCTGGCACTGAAGGGCAGCTAAAGACTCCCATCTGATTCTCCTGATCCCAGCACCCTGTAATACAGCTCTCCCAGGAACTGTGTTCCCCACAATTGGATTGGTCACTGGATCCTTCCCCAGGAGATCCCGACAAACTCGAACACAA